>CAMQGK010000604.1:1907500-2622500 GCA_947000775.1 Pterois miles
GACATCCAAAGACATCCAGCCATTTATTATTCCCAAACCCTACGTCACAGAGGGGAGACGGAGAGAAAGCGATACCAAAAAAAGGAGGTGTGGAAATAACCACAGTGCGCCCTCCGCACATCCAACCCTGCACTATTTGAAACCACTTCTGCTGTGTGATTTTATTTGCTACTAAATGGGGATTGAATTTCCATGGCGCGTATCACATTGTGCTGTGCTGTACAAGATTGCAAAGTGAGGCGAGCGGGCGAGGGCAAAGTGAAAGAGAAGGTATATACATTTACCTTGTCTGTGGCTTAATGGCTCCATATGTTTGTGAGAAGAAGTGACAGGCAGAAGTGGGGTCTGAGCGAAGGCCAACTACCCCTCCCCACTCCCACTGTGCGCCCCACCTCCCCTTCTCCAGACACATGCTTCAAACCAGTGCTGCCCCGTCTCACTGGGGCTGTTCTGTCCGTCGCAACACACTAGGCCGAGTGTGTGAAAGCGTCTGGTACTCAGTTATACACCCCCGTGGATATCACTCATGCAGCAGCCGTTTTTATATCCCTGTCTGACAAACATGCTGATGGCAGGCCAACAGCAGTGAATAGTAATGCACAGCGCTGTTATTTGGACACCCATTCTTCCTTGCGTGATCACAGCGATGAGCAAGATAAGAATGTGTGTGTTTTTTTTTAAACCTCGTTATTGTGACTACACACTTGTTCTAACCAGTTTGCACACAAATGCTTTCACTGTGCTGCCAAAGCGATCACTCAGAAACAAACAATGTAGTGTTGAACAATAGCCAGACAAGTCTACAGCTGCATGAACATGCTGGTCCTTTTACATGATCGCTAATTGAATACCAGGGGAGATATTTAACATTTATTCTGAACACACACACACACACACACACACACACACACACACACACACACACACACACACACACACACACACACACACACACACACACACAAACCTTAAAAGAACTTGTTAAACTATGTAGTAGATATTTCCAGGAGGAGCTCTGTACAGGTGGAGGAAGGGAGGGAATGGCGTGGAACGTTCCTAAGTAATCCTGCTCCAGTCAAACCAGCTTACCCTTTTGTTAATGCAGATGTTTGGGCTTGAAGCCGAGGGCTCGTAGCAATGTGCCACATTGCTGTGTGGCAAAGCAGTGGAGGGCCCGCGATCCATGTTGGCACTTGCCTGGTCGCTGTGGGCCGGCTCATTGTCTGAACCTGTATGCATTGTTGTCTCTCTCTCTCCCTCCCTCCCTGACAGGTGATAACTACCCGGTGCAGTTCATTCCATCCACAATGGCAGCTGCAGCAGCGTCAGGACTCAGCCCCCTTCAGCTCCAGGTATGTACAGTACTGTGACAAAGAATGCTAGGGACGCCCGCCAAGCCCAGGGTAGAAAGGATGGCTAAGCAGCTGTACGTTAAGTAATGAGCTGCGCACTAAATAATCCTGAAGGCCCCTAGCTCACATACGCTTATCACCTTACATATGTAATTTATCCTGTTTTATAGAGGATTTATCCCCACTAGCTCAGTCAGACAGAGGAGTTAAGGAAGATAATAGTTATTAGAGGGAATGAGAATCACTTTGGTTGCTTTAATCGCTTGTCAGTGAATTTATCAGAGGACAGTTGACTGTGTAAGCAAAGAATCTCCTTCTTATTGCTTTTATCCGGTACAACCGCTGTAATATTAATGATATCTCTGTGTGGAAGACAAATGAGAAGAAAGAAAGGACCAAAAAAATCTGAGTAATCTTAATATGTACTCATGGTATGTCTCACAAAGTGAGCCACATAAAATGCTGGGATAGGCTCCAAGCCCTACAGGCTCCTCCAGGACTTTTCTCACACATCATTAAAAAAAAAAAGCTGAACCCAGGTCAGGGCTTAACCTGAGGCCATAATGTTTAATATAGATAATTGTCTTGTTGTTAGAATCATAAATACTACTGTTACCAGGGCTTCCCTCAGCTTGTGCTTGGTCTTTATTATCAAATTGGTGATAATGATTCATATGCTAAGTTTTTACTGATTTTATTTACATAAAAGAACATACAAGGAGCACCAGGAAGCTGAATTACAACCACATTTATTCAGCTGCACTGCTGCTTGTCTAATTATCCGTTTCCTTTGGCGGTCTCAGTAATTGTAGATCTTAAGTCTGTTTGAAATCCGAACTTTGAAAACAAAAGAAGGAAACAAAGGATTAAAAAGCATCTCTCTTGACGTGGTTATGTGGCCACTGCTTCTTTGTCAACAACAAAAAGTTACGGAAAGCTGCAGCACGTAATGCTCAACAACGGAAAGAAGCATATCAAGAAAAGCTCAAGACCGAGGGGGGAATCTCTTTGCACACTGATATATGTGGCATTTGTCCTTCTGAGGTTACTACTGTCAGTGTTAACGAGCCTTGGCAAGTTCTAACAATGCATGCAGCTGGCGCTGAAGAGCTGTGCGTCATTATGCAGCCACGAGAAGAGCTATTAGAAGCACGCAAGGTGTTAAATGAGTCTGCTCATGTCTGAAGATGTGTGTCCGTGAGAGCAAAAGGTGTAGGCTGCGTATGTGAAACCTAGAGTGTATATGTGTCGCTGAAGTTGTGTATCATGGAGAAGTCCATAGGAAAGGAGTGGCGGTTCAGACAGGCATGCAGAGTCTATTTATAATGGTGTATGAGGTCAGATGAGACAGTCATATATCTGAAGGTTGGGGTGAGGAGGGGAGACGGGTCTGGAGTGATTAATTCTGATTATGTATCTAACCCTGGGAATGGGCAAAAACAGTGCCTCCAAGACCATGACTTGGCTGACCTTTACAGAACACAGTAAACAAAAAGAGGTGCATTTTCCATTAATTGAAGTCTGTCAGCCTGTCACATATTCCGCCTGCTGGCTGCTATTTACCCTGCACAGAGACTCCCCTTAAAACAGCAAGGCAAGTCAAACATGCCCTTTTCTACATGGCTGGGATCAACAAACCATGTGACTGCCACCACTTCCTCTACAAAGCACTGGGAGGCTGCTATGATTAAAAACATCATATCAAGCCAGACATGGAATTAAGTTAGAGTTGTCTCCTCCCTTTTCGAGCAATAATAGAGCCGGCTCTCTCCTGCCTCTTCTTCAAAACTTAAACTATACTTCAATATGTGTGTGCGAGAGAGAGAGAGGACACAATCACAAGAGGAAAACAACATAATGAGCATAATTTGATTTGAGTTTAAAGTAGTGCAGTACTGTGGCTGTACTCTGGATGTATCTGGCGTACACCCTCAATGCATCGCTCACGTGTGTGGTGTCCACACCGGCAGCGTTTCAGCTGCTGCTCTGCTACTGCCAGCCCTTTGTTTCTACATAGTTTGCCTTTCATAATGGCCATTTCATTTCATTATAAATGTCATTTATATTCATTTTAGTCAGAAAAAAGTTAGGAAACATGCTCAAATAATAATCATCCAGATTTAAAAGCCAATATTCATTTATGGTGCTGTGCAAGTCACTGCAAATATTTCAGAATAAAAGTCTTCCATAACAAATGAAGGAATGCTGTCCATAGCAAAAAAAGGTAAAAGGGCTTTTATTTTGAAACAGGAAGTGTTGAGTTAAAAATGAATTTTATTTTTTTCCATGTGACGTGACATGGCATCTACAGATATATATTGCAACTGTAGTAATGCTGTTGTGAAGTCAATACACAGTCAAAAGATCGTTTTGAACCATGCAGCATGCAGAAAAAATAGGCTTGAATCTCTAGAAGAGACACAACTGAGCGCTAACCTGTTAATATGGACGCCAAAGTAAAAAACATGAGGTTCCGTGAAGTGCACACGCTATTCATATGTCCTATGTGGTCCTGTAGTAAACAAAAAATGTGACAAATACAATGAAATTATCACATTATGTCCAGTGTTATAATGATGTAACTGGAATAAAACATGACTAAAATAAAATATAATAAGATGATTTAAGCCACCCCTGTTTATTTTTTTTTTATCTCACTACTGAGTTTATTCTGCATGCACCATCAAGCACAATACTCCACTAGCTATTTGAAATGTCCTCAACTTTTCTAGTTTCACCTCCGAGCCTATTCTTCACTTCCCAACACACACGGCTGAATACACTGCCCCCCCCCAATTAAAATATCTCTTCCTGTCAGCTGCATGGCAAGCTATAATTTTCACCAATTTACTCAGTTTAGATTGTGCAATATACGAACCTTAAAAATTATCTTATTGGAAGAATTAATTCCCACAATGCTGCAGCGGTAATGTGATCAGCCAACCAGTCAGAGAGGCTAGCCGCTCCGTCAGTCTTAATGTCGGCTGTGTAGCCTCCTCACAATCTCTTCTGTCATAACAGTCTGGGATCCCCCCCTCCTCCGCCCTTTCTCTCCAAAGAAAAGAAAAGGTAACAAAGGCTTAGAGCTGATGGATGTAAATGAATCTTCCAGGATGCGTTTGAGTGTTGGAGACTGTAATTTGCTTGTCAATACGGGGTGGTAGCATCACTCCGCTGGCTGGCAGTCTGCAAGTGGCTGTCACCAGGCATTGCTGTACCACGGGGCAATTTCACTCAATGTTTTCCTGACAGATTGGCTCTCGTCCTCAACTCACAGGAGAGGAGGCGGGTAAACTATCCCAGCGCGACATGCCCCTCTTCATTAGTGCCCACACAGAGCCGGGATGAGCCCGGGACCAGCAGGAAACAATGGCTCTGTCCCTGCCTGTCCTTCCCTGATTACAACTGACACCTCTCACCTAACAGAGGAAATTGTCCTCAGATTGTTGCCCAATCTGTCCGGACACCTACTATATTCAATTGAGTGAACAGACAAGAACGGGATTTCCCTAAGTCCACAAAAGAATTTTCTGTTTGGAATAGCACTTAATTTGCTGTTTGTATACTACACGTTGCATCAGTTGCCAAGTGAAAAACAATTTACTTACGGCCAATATAAACTTAATATATATCGCCAAAACCCGTAAACAGGAGGAGGAGCTTTGAGAAAGTCCTGTTTTTTATCATTAGAAGCAGACTTTGTGGCTTAAGCCATTTTAAAGAAAGCATTATTGGATAAAACAGAACATCTGGGTTCTCTGTTTGCAGTATCAATGTTAGGACTAAACTAATAGAAACCCTCTGCTTTCACTCAGTCAAAGCTCCATTTTCTATCGCTTGCTGTCTCTGTCTCACTAGCTTACTTTCCCAATTTCCCATCTACACCCTCAACCATCTCTCAGTATCTTAGTTTGTGTATTTCTCTCTGAATTACTCCTTTTTTTTTGCTCATTCTGTGTGCATTTTTTTCCCTGAATTGTCCAAGCCCATCACATCCTTATGCTTTACAACACTTGAATTTGAGCCGCTTGAGTTAAGACTTTAACGCTGCAGTTACCACCCACCGTATGTGCCGTGGCAGCTCTCTAGGTCCGTGATAAACCTGGGCCCAGCCTCGGCTCATGCTCCCACTGTAAAGATGAAAAGCAGCTCACATACTCAGCGACAACCCAGACCAGATCTCGAACAGACAGACACATCTGAAGGAGTACTCAGAGGCTTAGAGACGACTACAGCGATAAGAAAGAGTGTTACACAGTCAGGGACAAACAGGAAGAAAGTGGGAGAGCCGCACATTATCTTTTGTTTGGATGTAAATGCCTGTGTAGTACAGATGTGAAGAAACGGCTTCCATCATTAACAAGTGAAGCACTTTTGACTTTGAAAGAGAGAGAGAGGAGGAGGAGGGGAGAAAAGAGAGAACAGACATACTGTAGAGAGCAGCTGTTTCTGTGTTTATGAGCAGAGGAGCCCGGTCTTTGAAGGTAACCCAGAACAGTGCAGCGATGCTAGCTGTGTGTGGAAGGCTGGCTAATAGGACGGCTATGTGAGCAGCTGGATGGAGGCAGTGGTGAACAGAGGGACAGATGGACCGATAGAGTGGATAATGCAGTGAGCTGCACTGAATGGGAGGGCTGGCTCTGGGGCCCCTGGGCCTGGAGAACCCCACACACACACACACACACACACACACACACACACACACACACTCTTACAGAGGATGGACTATGTTTGTGTGTGTGAGAAAGAGAAACTGATAGAGAAGGACTTCGACAGATACTGTAGATGTAAGATAGAAAGGCAAGAGGAGGGGTTAGAGCAGAGCAGGTTGGGTGCCAGCAGATGAGACAGATGTTGGGCCATACTGGAAAGCATCGGCACAGTGCACCAGGACGCCTTCCTCCACTCCTGACATCTGGGCCTAGCCTGGGTCAGCCTGCCCGGTCGCCCTGGGCAATGAGCCTGTACAAGCCTTGTGGCAAACGGGGCTGGCGCTGCGCTACCTTTTAAATGGTGCTGTGCACTGAAGCACAGTTAATGCCCTCATATCCAGCCCAGTGCTCTGCGCCCGGGCCAGGCAGAGGTGAATGAGACATTGACAGACAGACACACCCGCATACAAAGAGACAAGAGTGTGATTAAGAATGTGGCAGGCATTCATCACACAATGCTCACCCCATGTAAAATGTAGAGTTAATTGGTATTAGGAATTGTTATGGTTTTAAGGCAATTGGTTTGCATTTATTTTCATATTTCTGCAGGCTGCAGTTGTAAATGTGCAATGCAGCGTCATCGCTGGCAGCAAGAAATCTGACAAATATCTGCCACTGTATTTTCCAGCACACACTGTGACTTTATTAAAGAAAAACAAGATGCACATTTGTTTTTCCACAGAAAGTTTCTCTTTATACTGCAAGGCGTACGCTCCAGGAAAAAAGCATTGATGGGAATTATGAGCAAATCAATGTTTTTTTTTTCTCAGAATAGATTATATTGTACATTGAGCTATCAGCTTTGTTGTTCTATAAAACAAACAGAGGCTGCCTGTCTTAATTGCGTAGCATATTTCGTAGATGTCTAACATCATTAGCAGAGTGTATAATCTCGGCGTAATGTCGCAGGCAGAAAAGTGAACCTCCCCGTTTAACCTCTGCTGCCTCCAGAGGGCTTGTTTTTAATTACCAGAGGCTAACAGGCTGACCTTGGGCGTGCTGCACTCACTTTGAATCCATGCTTGCTGAGATCTGCTCCGCTCTACTGGGAAACAGGGAATGATGGGGTCAGAAGGAAGACCTTAGACTTTGTGTTTGTGTCTCCTCATTTATGTGTGTCGTATCTGTATTAACAAATACCAGTTTTTCAGAAAAAGGCAAAACCCTTCAAAGCATTAAAATACACATATAACGTATTGTAATGCTAGTTATGCATCCAGACTTTTAAGAATAACAAAATGGCAGGAAGTTGCTCCTGCTTTCGAGTGAAGAGAAAACTAAAATATACAAGGACATATTTCTTAATCTCCAGATTTTTTTAACACCTACATTGCAATCGCATTACCCGTTGTATTCATTTTGCCATTTCCTGTTTTCATACAAGCAATGCCTTAGTGTACGGCTCTAGAATTATTACATGTGTCCTAGAAGACGTTTCCCTGATCAAATAGAGCAAAACAGCTATGTTAAGAGTGTAAAGGGGAAAAAGGAAGCTGAACAGTCCTGAGCTCCACTCAGTCTTTTTCCTGCTCTAAACTGTAATACCCCAGAGTTGGAGTATTGACTTTCAGCTTGACCCTAAATACCATGACCCTTTTTTTCAGCCCTACCTGGGAAGTAGATATGAAGAAGGGCTTATTAGATGTCAGAGAGTCAAATGGGGGAAGCAGACAGATGTCTTCTGCATAGGGAGATCAGCCTTGGCAGGATGCATAATCCTTCAGCCTTTGACACCACAATGCTTTTTAAACTGACAAAATCCTGAGCTGTTTTGTGAGGTTGTTGTTTCAAACTTGATTATATACATGGTGTCAAACAATAAATTAGTTATCCGTTTTAAATTTGCAATTTATTTTTTACCGTGACATACCGTAACACTAAAGTTGGGACACACCAACCCAACATCAGAGAACTAGTGACGACGAAGGCCGCCTGTTGTGTCGCCTCACAGCATCTTTGTCTTGACCGACAAGTTGCCCCCAAACTCACTGCTAAAGAACGCTAAGACTACAGCTGATGATCAGTTAGCATGTACGTTCTGCGCCTGCGTGAGATGAAATAACTCTCCCTACTAGCAGGTAGCAGTAGTCTGTATTCATCATTCAATACGGGACACCAGAAGGCCTAGGACTGCGGATATACGAGCCATAAAAAGGTTATGATACGTTATGATACGTACATGAAACAAAACAGCGTTTGCTAACCATTTTCACACCACTCTCACTCACCACTTCGTTTCATTACAGATGGTCATGTTGTTGTGCAAATATCAGTGTATTGGATGATCATATGAGATGAAGATGAAAAGTGAGAAGAGCCTTCTGTGTGTGCCCTCTTAACTCATTTGCTTGCTTTCCTCACGTCTGTTTCTCTTATGCACTGATTAATTTAAGCTGAATAACCAATCAGAGTGATTTCTCTCACCAGTAAGCTCAACATGCTGAATCGGCCGAAAAAAAACGTCCAACTTAGGTAGACTAAGTGCGGCACGCACTAAAAATTAGGCTGACAGAGAATGACCAGTGGCTTCAAACTGTCCGACGGCCGGCTGTCAGCTTGGTGTGTCAGGGCCTCAGGCGAAAGCCTCCAGACTCCACACATTCAACACTGACGTATTTCATATCTGTCCTTGAGCAGTGTATGCTGGGCTAACACAGCTTTCATCTGTCCTTCTCCCCTGATTGTATTTATTGTTCTTTGGCTCATGGAGGCAGAGTGTTCCTTGTTACAAGAAGAACCATAGCTTCTCACCCCATGGCACTGACCTGCTAATCAGCGCTGAAAAAGGGGAACCCTGACTGCGTCTAATTTGAGGCAAAGTCTAATTATGCTCTTTTTCCGGCACAATAAAGTTCTTCCCACTCAAGGTCAGGGGCATGCTCGTTGACAGGCCTGTTAGCAAACATCTGTCCGACAGACTCTGCTTCCGCTCTTCTACTGAGACTAGCCTGGAGTGACAGCCAGTGAATAGAGACTCCTCTCTCTCACTTTCTCTGTCACTGTTTCTCTCTCTCCTTAACCCCCCCCTCGCAGACAGACAAACAGAGTGCCTTTACCGCTGACATTAACTAAGTCTAGCTCAGATGAGAAGAAAATAGAGTTGGCTCCTATGTCCATTCCTGTCGGAGACAAAAGGCTGTTTGTGAGGGAGGTGGGGGCAGTGCTATCATTGTAGGAACATAATCAGTCTGTCATTTCCGCTGCCCATGTGCTGTTGTTATCCCCAGGTCTCCTGGAAGAATGGACCTTTTGTACTGCCGCTTATATGGCAGCGATAAAGTTTCTTACAGGAGCACACATGTGTTCATAGCTAGAGATACGTGCACGGACATAAAGTGCTTTGTTTGGCTTTTAGTCTGCATCTACACTGTCAAAGGTGAGGCCAGCAGGGCCGGATCGCTTTTTCCCCCCATCCACGCAAACGCAGTCAGTATGTGACCAGTCAAACCAGGAAACGAGGACAGGGTTTGCTGATTGGCCAGTGCAAGAGAAATTAGATTTTGCCTGACAGCACCATCTGACTGAATAAACCCAACAAACCATGAGGTTTACCTTGTGGATAGCAGGCCAGAGGGGGAGTTAAGGGGTGCTATCTGTCTGATGAAGTGAGACTACATGGAGTAACACTCTCTCTCAGACAGTAGCTCTATTTGACAGACCCCTGCCATTTGCAGCAGGGGACAAAAGCCAATTTCATCACTTACCTGGTGGCCAATCAATATAGACCTGGGGCGGAAAGAAGTCTCAGCAAGGCAGGGCTCTGTAGAAAAACAAGCACAAAAATAATCATCACATCAGTCTGGTATTATTCGTTTCAGGTTTTAATGATATAAGAAAGGGCCGCATAATTTAACGTCAAGACATTAAACTGTAACTTTATCCAGGATAAAGGATGAATTACTACGTCAAAAATCTGATCCAACAGACAATTAGCAGTCTGTGGCTCACCAGATTTTTTTTTAATACTTCCAAACCCTCATATCAACGTCTTTAACCATCCTTTCTAGCATATGCCACATAATCAGCCCAGTGGTGGAAATGTAAATTGAGCTCTCAGAGTTCAACCCTGTTACAGGCCCAACTGTTAGTGAGTGCTTCGCCCAGTCATTTGAACCACCCTCTTGTGTGGTAATGTCACCAACAGTTGGACATCTTACTGATTTAACGCCAAGGAAAATAACGGTGATTACATCAGTGTTCTTTGTACAGGTTTCTAAGCCTTAATAATGCCTGTGTTTAACATATTCTGTGATGGCAGTCCAAACTGAGGTTGGGTTTCTAACATTGTGGAATGGGACTGTCTCACATGGCTGCGTAGAGACGAATCCCAGGCCAGAAACTTCAATAGGAAGCTGTGTAGATCTAGAGAAATGAGAGATCTTTGCTAACACACTTGCATCCAGTCTGCAAACTTTTTCTCTGTGATGAGTGGAAAATAGGGGCTCCAAGTATTTTGAATGAAAGCCATCTCTGTGTGGTTTTTAAGACTGCTGTCTCTCTCTGGGTTCAGCCTTTGAAATACAGTTAAGACCTTTGATGGAGGTTCTCTGCCAGCCTCATGGAAAGAGAGGAAAGACGTAAAAGAGAGAGAGAGGGAGAAAGAGACAGAGAGAGAGATGAAGGCAGACACAGAAGCAGAGAGTCTTCTAGGGAGAGGAAAAGACAGAATATAAAACTTTGAATGTTTGCTGGATTTGGATGTTAACGGCTTTCTCCACCTCCCTACAGCAACTGTATGCCGCCCAGCTTGCCAGCATGCAGGTCTCTCCTGGAGCCAAGATGCCTCCACTCCCCCAGCCGCTCAATGCTAGCGGGCCCATTTCTCCCTCTTCTCTGAAGAATGACAAGAGTTCCTCCAGCCCAATCACTCACGTCAAGGTACAGCCCTTCAACCTGCCCACCCACTAGCCCAGGCCTCGAGTGGTACTTGACCTAGCCGAGCCTAGTTGGTGTTGTCTATAGCGTTCACTGCTTCAGTGTTACAGCGGGCCGGTGCTGAGCCCGGCCTCTAAGAGGCCATCAATCTGTGGGGCTTTAACAAGGCCCTCTCTCTCTTAACCAGAAGTCTGTGGACATGGTTGCTATGACTATGGCTGATCCAAGCCAGTAATTTGTGGAACACATGGTTTCTAATTTTTTTTTTTTTTTTTTTTTTGACAATGAAAAGTTTTTTTCTTCTTAACTGAAACGGAATAAAACTATTACAACGCTGCCACACAAATGCCGACAGAAGTGACGCAAAAAGCAGACGTGACGACTGCGTTTGCCTTGTAATCAAACCAAATGCAGGATGTGTGTTTGCTGCTGCCGTATGGCATGGCTCCATTAAGCCTCCACGCAGAGGAGGCCATGCACATCATCTCCACTCACTATAAGGCCATAATCAGAAACAGACACCCATTTGGAGTAGTTTAGCGTAATAATATCACAATGGAGAAGGACCATAAATCATGTCGTGGTAGGAAGGCTCTCTGGCTTTCTCTCCACACACAATCCTTCAGGTCTCCTGCCTCCTGGGATTTCCACTGAAAGAGTACCATTAAACTGACTCAACACTGCCATTTCATCACATGAATACAGCTCTCTATTTATCAGATCAGATAGATGCCAGTTAGGCCAAAATTAACACAACACTGATTCTAGTCACAATATTACAAATATTATCACAAAATTGAATAAAATGAATTATACATAAATGGAAAGCAAATGGAAGGCTTTAGTTTTGTTTGTCTGCTTTCAGCTTCACTGCATGACAAACTGTTATTGGCACAGCAATAACAAGGCCTTGGGGCAGTCTGTGCTTGAGCCATATGTTTGGACAAGGAGACACTTGGGCTTTGAAAAAGGCTGTTAATGACAGCGTGAGCCCTAATCTGATTTAAGAGACTGCTGTATACACAGGGCGATTTATACTGCACAAAGTGACGTTTCCCTTCTGGGTGTTCGATTTCTCTCTGTTCAGAATTATTCAGCATTTATTGTATTTTAAAAAATCCTCTGTTTGCATATTGATTTTAGTGTGTCTTAGGTTACAGGGCAGTTTGTCCACCATCTTGAAATGTTGCTATATTTAAGGTGATCAAATATCTAATTATGGATTGATTTTAAATGTTTGTAATTCAGATTTTTTTTATTTTGATTTATTTAATTATGCTAATTATGATCTAACATGTCCAGGGTGTGCCCCGCCTTCTCCCAGTGTCAGCTGGGATTGGTTCCAGCCATTCAGGCCCCACCCAAAATCTTCAAAATCAAAATTAACAGGAATTACAGAATAGAACTGGACTGACTAGATCGGCCCCATTATCACCGATCCAATCCAGCTATTTGTGTCACTATTGGCCTGATATTTGATCTGGTATTGGTGCGCCCGTAATATTTTAATATTAGCAAAAAATCAAGTCTATTTTTTTGTTCTTTTACATAACTTTAACACAACTACTGCCAGCTTTGCACAGATTGTTGCTAATAACTCATACAAGTTACTTACAGCTACTTTTCTTTTGAGTGCGTTTATCCTCCGTTTTTAAACCATTTTAAGCCAAAGAGCAGGCTCCAAAAGGCCTTGGCTGTGCATCCCATTGTTTATCCGCAAATACCCACATAAAACATGTTTGGTCCCACTAGACAAGCTGCTGAGGTGATCAGTAAAAGGCTGCAACCAGCCCATCAAATATAGCACCAAACAAATGCATCCATGTCTGACCTCAGAATTACACTATTAAGTATTTTAATTCCAAATCACATAATATTTTTTAGGAATAGGCATATCAAAGCATATGATAAAACCAAGTATGCACAAATGAGGAGTGAAATTAGAAAACAAGTTAATGAAGTTGATAATGTAAGTCGACATCTGATGAATGGAACAGCTGTCTTTGATCACTGGCACCGCCGTTATCTGGTCATTATTTATTCTTCGAACCAGAGTGCAGACACAGAGCAGGGAGGAGGAGAGAGAGCAGATGAAGACGTACAGAGAGACAGAATCTGCTTTAATTAGTGTGAACAAAGGCGCTGGGCAACTGTGAAGAAGATCGCAGTGGCACAGCTCCTAAGGAAGGATGGATGAGGAGAGGAGAGAGGAAAGGAAAAAGAGAGGGATAAACCAGGGAGGAGGTGTGGGTCAAGATAGGGATCCTATAATTAACCAGGAACAGAGGAGAGCTGTGCTGTCTGGGAATCCCGAGCCCCTCCAAAAATGGAGGGGAGGGGGGCACCTACTCACATCTGTCTTCTCTCATGCTCCTATCTCTGCTGCCGTAGGAGGAGGGAACACAGCCGCTCAACCTGTCTGCTCGGCCAAAGACGACGGACCTGGTGAAATCCCCCACGTCCCCGACACAAAACCTGTTCCTCGGCAGTAAAAGTAGCCCCAACAGTCTCCTCGGCAAGGGCGGCATCCCCAGCCCACTCGGAGGAGGCCTGAGCCGGGGCTCGTCTCTGGGTAAGAGCTTCACTTCACAAAGATCCCACATAAGCACACAGATTTACTCTATTCACCAACAGTATGCGCTAGCGGTGGCTAAAAAAAAAAAAAATGATATGTCAATGTATCGCAATTTTTTTTTTTTTTTTTTTTAAACTATTTTGAAATTTCCAGAATGCCAGAATAAATATATCTGCTTCATTCGAGTCTATGAGGCAAAGGAAGGAAGTTACCATTTTCATTGTTTATTGTAGTCTGAGTAACGTCGCATCATATGTGTTCCGTATCTGTCAACCAAAACAAACTTCAGTTGGCCACAGTGAGCCGAAACAAGGAGAGTCTGCAAGGATATGAGCTGCACCTTCACATGTTAAATCCAAAGCGGTAAACACTTCACATACAGTTAAGTAAGGAAACACTTTGGGTCTCACACATTGTCAGGAAAAGTACAGCTAGACATCGGGGCTAAAGCTGCATGCTAACTCTGTCATGGACAGGAAATGTTATCGTATTGCGGTAACTTGCCGTCAAGCTAAACTGGCCGACACTACAACTGTAGAGCACCTATATACTGACATTTATGTTAAATACATTCAACTGGCCCCAATGGAGCTGACCATGGATGTTTAAAGAGAATGAAGCTGACAGGGAGAGCTAGTGACAGACTTGGCGAAGTTAGCGGAAGTATATACGTGTGACTACATCTCGCTTTCAAAAAGGTGTTAACAAAGGGAACTGTACAGTATATACATACATACATACATACTTAATAAAAATTGATTAGATTATATTCACTGGAAGTACAAAACACGTTACATGTCCCTTATAAAATAAAAATAAAATATCACTAATTTGTGAGGGAAATGTCTCATCTTTGACTTTTGAGCTGCTGGAAAAAAAAATAATCCTGGACCAGTACTGATATAATTGACTTGACTTGAATCTCTGCTCACATACATGCTGAAAATTAAACGTTTTTCCAAAGTAAAAATATTATTTAACTTTCCATGATCTAGTGTTAGAAAAGTTGCAAAACTTGTAATGTCTCAGCCCTAGTATGGGCTCACATCCAGGTAGACCACATTGTGAGGTTTTGGTACTTCATATACATGCCACTGTCAGGATGTTGTTTTCCTTTTCATTGTGTGCTCTAGCAGACTAACTCTGCTATGTGTGTGTGCAGATATTCTGTCCAGCCTAAACTCCACCGCGTTGTTCGGGGACCAGGACACAGTGATGAAGGCCATCCAGGAGGCTCGGAAAATGAGGGAGCAAATCCAGCGGGAACAGCTGCAGCATCACCAGCAAGGCATGGAGGCAAAGCTGTCCGCCCTCAGTTCAGTAGGCCTCAACAACTGCAGAGTTGACAAGGTTAGACCTACTATCATATAGTCTGTCTCCATTTTATCCATGATTCAGGTCTTCTCCATTGCAAGCTTTTTCCGTAAAGCAAAAAAAAAAACCCAAAAAACAGTTGACCACAAAGAGTACTCCCTGCAAGTAGTGGTGCAAAGAAACTATCAAATAAAGTGGAACATGGTGATTTTGATATAGCAGTAATTCTTAAGGCTAATATTTTTATTTAATCCGTGTCCAGGGTGGTCGTATTGACAAGAGCTGGCATAGTTCAGTGTGTACATGTGTGTTTACTCGAATTAGTATGAATATGTTTGTGTGTGCGTGTTTAGAGGGCTCGGCGTTGTTGATGTTGGTGTGAGGGCCGTGACAGGCCATGGCAGTGCCCGGTGTGGGTTAAAGAAGACTCTGAAGTCTATGCCCAATTAAAGCAGACTTGCAGCCCTCTCCGTCCCCTGACACGGGATGGGGCTGCTTTGTACCAGGAGCACACACTCCCAGGGATTCCCCTTTAAAAATATCTTCAATCGATGAGTCAATCAAGGAGAGAAAAAAGCTGTCCTCCTATCTTCAGCTTGATGCCATGTTGCCAGTTGGCTGTGAGGAGCAGGCAGGAACTGGGAGCGATGCTCATTAATATTTCAGCACCTGACACTTTCAACCAACAGCCTCAACTAGGTCAATGTATATGTAAAAAAGTCAATGAATATCTATTTTGATTTCCCTCTAATTTGGTGTTTGGAAGAGATCACTGTCTACGCAGGTGGCAATCAACTATGCTCTTACTGAAGTGAGGCAAATAAATTGGTGCAGCCCATAGAGAGAGGACAGAGACAGAGTCTCTCCTGCACTTAGCCCTTACTAACCCAAACAAAAAATGATCTTTACAATAATCAATTATCTTATTTTTAGGCTCATAAGCCATAAAGCCATAAATATCAGAATTTCTCCCTTTAATTTAAACAAGCAAATAGGCAGTTTATGGCTTTCTTTGTTTAGTTCCAACATGGTATGTGAGGCTTTCAGCACAGGCACACAGGAGCTGGTACAACTGCCTCCCTACCTCCCAAAGGTGAGCCTGTGGTCAACCAAGCAGCCGAATCTGCCACAACATGAAAGCAGTAACTGAACAATGCCTGTAAAGAGCCATTTTCAACAGGCGGCACACACCTACAGCTACATTGTCCTTAGCAGGTAGAGCTTAACGTTTTTTTGTGCTTAGTCTTTTGTGCACGATTTAGTTTTGTTTCCTCTGAATTCTGGACTTGTCTGTTCAACGTATGTTAAAGCAATCACCTCAGAGGAGGAGAATGCTTCTTGTTTTTTCTAAAGGGATCTTCTGCTTGAAATAGTCAGTCAATCCTCACCTTTAATCTGCCTTTTGTCTGTGTTTGCCACCTGAGGAGAGAGAGTGTGTTTTTAAGAAAGCGAGACAGAAACAGAAGAGAGAGAGAGAGTGTGTGTGTGTTGTGTGTGTGTGTGTTGTGTAGGGTAAGTGAATGTGAAGTAGTGATAAAAAGGCCATAAATTCATATGCTATTTAAGAAATGAGAACATTAATGGGATTATAGTAATGAAAACACAAAAACTAAATGCCAAATAATAGAGCAAGTTCAGGTGAAAAATGCGATAGTTGCATTTGCAGTCATTTAGGCTCACACACACGTCTCTGTTTTCATTACAGCATCATTTATTGTCTTGTTGAATGACGCCTTAACCGAGCTCACGCTTGACTCTCCGGCTCGCGCAAATCATCGTGAGATATCGTCACCTCTTAGTTTCAGTGACACTGGCCCTATTAGGACGGTGTGAAATGAGAGGCACGCTTTATCAAGTCAGCTAAAAGAATTGCCCCATCATCTTCATCCTTCGGCTGCAATAAAGAACAGTGAGCTGTAATTCAGCGGTGAAATGAGAGAGAGGGAGCGCGAGTCTTTTGCTGATACAAGCCTGCGAACTAGGAACGTTTGAATGCCCCTGATAAAAGCTTTCACTTTGGTCAGTTTCAGAATATTAATATTTCAAGAAAGCGCCTCACCTGACATAAATATGGTGCGGTCTTTAATAGCCCCCCGTCCTGTCCCGTCCCCCCCCCCCCCATGTCTTGTTTGGAAGTTTATCATAGAGAGAGCTTACATGAAGAAGAATCTGGAAAGGTAACATAAATGGGATTAAGGAGAGGTTAAGATCATCCAGCGTGGCTGTTAGAGGGGGATATTAAATATTGATTTATCCCACTGTAATGACCGGGCAGAGGAGTGGGTCTAAGTGCTGCTTACGGATGGATCAATTCATCTTTTCATAAAAAGTGTGTCTGACCAGTACAATGCATTCCTCCCTAACCTTTATCACTAGGACTCTAGCTCTCTCTGTCTCCCTGGCCATTGACCTAGGAGAACATGGTGTAGATCAGACTGTCTGTTCTACAGCATACAAGCCTTTAACCTGAGGACATGTAAAATATTCATGCATTACAGCAGCAGATTTTCTTTCTAGTCTTTTTATTTGTCTGTTTGTACTATGTCCCATCAGTACAATAAAACCTTTTACAACCCTTCTGCAATTTACCTTTTTGAAATATTTATCTAAAGGTATTATTTTCTGCGGAGGGCAATTACTTTGTTCCATTATTTACCACCTCCTCCTCACCCAGTGGAAGCTTTTACCTCGAATGTGCCAGTATGCCTACAGGTCAAATACAGTACGTCTCAATCCATTTGTAACCATTTGAATTGTTTTCTTCTATTACGCACTGTAGCTATAACTGGACGTGCTGTTTTTCAGGGTCATGGGTGAATAAATACCAAGCATCTGTATGTTTTCACTCAGATGGTGAATGCAGAGATTCAGCCATGTTATCCATCTTGTCATCAACATTTATGGCCGACTTGAATATATGGCCTATAGATCAGATCAGAGGGGGTCGTACTTTCTGCTGATAAACATTCATTGGCCAAAATAATTTTCACCAAAAAAAATTGGAACAAAAATGAAGTGTTTTGAATCCAGAATAGTAGTTATAGTTTTGCAAATTAACAAAATAAATTGCAAAATGTATTGTTGTTCTTATCCTCATCGTGTTAAGACAGTCAGGCTGTTCTTATACACTGTTTGTAGCTTTACATATGAATATTTATATGTAATCTACGTAATTGTGAATCCAGAAGTTTAAAGACTAACAAACGCCACATAAGGAGGAGGTCGGGGTGGATGGGTGGGTCACACAACATTGGACTTTGGGTGCTGTTGTGGCTCACTTGGTAGAACAGGCTCCCCATGTACCAAGGCTGAGTCCTCGTCGCAGCGGCCCCAGGTTCGAATCTGGCCTGGGGCCCTTTGTTGCATGTTGTCCCCACTGTCTCCACCTTTCAATACTCTGTCGCTGTCAGTAATAAAAAAAAGGCTCCAAAAACAATATTAAAAATAAAAACAAAAAACACTGGACTTTTGCCCAGGAGGCGGCTGTTCGTGCCTCGTGTGAAATCAGAAGGCAACTACGATTTATTTGTGACGTAACTTCCACACTTAAATTATGCTACTTCCAGTGTTATTTTAGCCCAAACTGCGATCTTTTCTTAAATCTAACAAAGTAGTTTTGTTGTCTATATCTAACCAATTCAATCTTTTCCTAAATCTAACTAGGTAGTTTTATTTTGAAAAGACTAGAGCACATCATTCTTAGGAAAATGCATGAAAAATTAGGAATAAGGAAGAAGATGAAGAAGAAATCATATGAAGCGCTGTATGAGGATGGCAGCATATCTTCTCACATATCTAACTAATAAAAGTTTAAGTGTAAATGTAACCAGCAATGACATTCAAATAACCCACAAATCCAGTACTTCATCTATCTTGTCAATGCAGAACTGGTCACATGTCGCCAATTAGCAGCTTTGCCAGAAGGCATAATAGCTGCAGCTAGACCTTGTTGCAGATATGAATGGCACACTTGTCTGTAAATTGAAAATTACCAGTAAATGAGCACCTCTTACACAGAAATGTGTGTTAATTCAATTCTCAGCCTCTGCAAATTGTTTCTTCTGACAAAAGAAGAAAAAAAAAGTATTTTCACTTTATATTTCAACTTCCCAGTCTTCCCCCTCTGTCTTGTACCCCCTTATTAGCAAGTCCCTGACTGAGGTGGTGTCTAAATGGTTAGAAAAAGCACACCATGCAGAGAAGAAAAGATAAAAGTCTTATCGCATTTTGAACCACTGACTGACCCAAATTTGCAGTAGTTTACTATCCCCCACGCCATTGGGCATCCTTGTTGTTGAACTCTGGAGTCAGGTATGACAGATTTCTACACTGATGCATCAATTTCTCCTGCTTTAGTTCCGATAGACGTTGATGCCCTGGAGGTTGTGTGAGATAAAATATATTCCTCTGCTGACATGTGCCTAACTGGAATCAAAAGGTGAAAGGCCAGTGTATTAACCTATTGAACTGCCCTTTTCTGCCCCGCAGCACCTCCTCTCCTCAGTATTGATGACTACAATTGTCCATTTCCCATGTCCCAAAGCTCAGCCTGTAAATATTCAAATGGAGCTTACACTGGTGCTCCACAAAATCCAGACTCCTAACCTATTGGTTATAGTGGTTATACTGGTCCCTCCTGTGTGTGTGTGTGTGTGTGAGTGTGTGCATGTACGTGTATGTGTGTATATGTGATGCCAGGGCTCTATTCAGGCAAAGCCCTCACAAAGACTTTGAATATAATCTTGTCTGGTCTGCAGCCCTGGAAGCAATTTTCTGCTCCTTTTCGACTGCTGTCTTGGAAATTGCAAACCAAGGCGTTTTGGCTGCAATGTAAATCCTTGGCATACAAGGGTTTGCCCATCCAAATTAGATTATGCTCAGCTCCCAGACACTGGCTGTAGCCAGCAAGTGCTATTGTGAAGATTGCTTACATTAATGCTTTGTCCAATTGTTCATGTTTGCCAAAAGAATAAAAATAATGTATGACTCTGGATAATATGTGCCTGTGCTTGTGTGTGTGTGCATGTGTGTGTGTGTGCATGTGTGTGTGTCTGCGGGCTTCCATCCCAGGTCAGGTCTTTAGCTCTGTCTCGCCTCTTCCCCAGAAAGACATCAAGACTGCATCTTGGTAGGGTCATTTGGCGGTGGTGGCTCCATTATTTCCTACAGTTGTCATTTTACATGGTGAATTTCTGGCCTGCTGCAGTTGCTCAGAAATGCTGCTGGCCCCGGTGGCTAAGACCTGTGATACCACGCTCACCACGAGGCACATACAACAAAGGACGAGGGAAAGAATAGGCCACAAAGGACCATTTATAGTCTATGGTATTGTTGCGGTAGGAACATAATGGCTGCAATGTCCAACAAGTCTTGAGGTTTTTGTCCATATGTGAAAGGGGTTTTGGTAATGCTGCGCTTTCTAATGTCCTGCTGTTTGCAACCTGGAGAGTTTGATAAGGCAGGAGATTTCCCAAGCCCAACTTAACATTCCCTGGAGGACCCAGCGGACGGTTCTGGATCACTGAGGATTGGAAACCCGTTCAAGTACATGATGTCAACACAAATGATCTGAGCAGTGTGGAGAAGAACTTAAGAAAGGAAAACTGTCAGAAATGTGTCTCAGCACTGAGAAAGTTATATATTTAACACTAAAATATGTCATCTAACTGAAAGCAACATAAAATTGTGGTATTTTGCATTTAACAAAGTATGTATAATGTATTCAAGATGATCACAAAATGTCCCAAAGAACAACACATAGAAGAGACTGCTTAGACTAAATGCACATTTCAGATTGGCATTGAAAGGTCAAATTTTGTGGATTTGACTTGTTTCTTTCCAACAAAAAACAACTCAACTTGAATACTGATAGCATATCCTTTTATTAAAAACAAACAATAAACATTAAATTGGCAGAAAGCCCAGAGTAGAGTTACCTCACTATGATTTTTTTTTTTTTTAAACGTAGTTTAAGCTCCTTAATGTAATTAAAGGCCTCTCCTCCCTCTGTTTTAAACAAATGAGGTGATGGCCTGGCAGTACAAATGGGACTGGAATAGCTGGCCATCTCTGCTCTGTGTGATGTTGAGGACGACTACTACAGAACAGATGCCAGCCTTTTGTGGCTGCTACTGTTGATTTTGCTGCTGCCTGCATTAGCCTTAGCAAAGGGAGAGCGCCGAGTAAAGAGAGAGCAACAGTCTGCATGAAAGGAACTGTGGGTTTACCGCATGGCTGGATGTACTTAACATTTAAATGGTTCAAAACTAGCAAAAACTACTGGAAAGCTGCAGACTTATAAATAACATTGCAACTGGTTACAATAAAAATACAAAACAGATGAGGCGCTGAGCTGTGAGGAGCTGCAGCCATGTTAAAGTGCAGTCTTTGTCTCTGTCGGGGCTGGGACAGATTGTTGAGGGCTTTAGTGTGAGACCCTCAGAGAGGAGACTCAGAGGGCCACAGACCACAGTGATGACTGACACTTGATACACAAAGCCCTGTATTGTGGTCAGAGAGCCCGTTGCCTTCAACTTGCCACATACCAGGTGTGTGATATAACCAGAGCCAGTTCAGCACATTATCACACATAAGTGGCTGTTTAGGGGTCCTGCAGCTGTTAAAGGTTCCAGCGATGAAAATTTTAAACATATGTAATCACAAACTTTCCACCGTGAAGGAAACGCGGATGAGATTTTACCAATAGTTTAGACTAGAGATGCTGGAAAGTGAAGCAGTTACTGCGGTCAGATGTCACAGAAAGGGCTAAACATGCCATTTACTGTATTCACAGTACATACATACACAGCCAAAAAATAACCAAACTATTATATGACTTTAAGTTGGCAACTGGTAATTTTTGGAAGGAGTAAAATGTGTCGTGGCTGCCAGCGGCTTGAAAGAAATGAAGCAGTTTTCTCTTTAAATAATCATTCTGATGTCAAAGTGTTTTGGCGAGCAAACATGCCAACTCAATCTGTGCTTGTATCGTCTAGTTTACTTATTCCGTCTTTCAGCGTGGAGTCAAATCAAAATCACACACACTCAATCGTAAAAAAGCAAAAAAAAAAAAAAAAAAACTAAACAAAACATAAGTGGACACAACAAAAACAAATAATTATGTATTTAGTGATTAATTGAAATATAACATGTTTTGGACCTAGCCCAAAATCCAGTCATATAAAATGCAACAAGGATTGTTTTTTTTTCTATTTTCATCAAAATCATCCAGATTAAGACATTTGTCATTTTGCATTTGAACCAGTGGGCTACCTCCAGGTCTGAGAAGTGAAGCTAACGCTGAAGTGCCTTAAACTTACATTCTTTCTAACAGCCAGCAGGGGGCGACTCCTCTGGTTGCAAAAAAGTCTGATTGTATAGAAATCTATGAGAAAATGAGCCTACTTCTCACTTGATTTATTACCTCAGTAAACTTTGCAAACACGAGTTTATGGTCTCAATCACTAGTTTCAAGTCTTCTTCAATGCAGCATGATGTTCATTTAGTAAATTTTGGTCCCATTTAGAGTCAAATAGACCATAACGCAGGGTATGTTTTAGGGCGTGGTTCCCTTGTGACTGACAGATTACCACAACGTTGTCCAGTCTGGGAGTTGTCTGTGTTTTTGTTTTCCAACTTTATTACTTTTAATTATTTTACTTTATTGTCACAATTTAGCTGCCTACAAATGTCCTTTAAAGCATTCGGTTGCAGTTAGCTGGTTGCAGTTAGTCTCTTCTGGTTGCAAAAAACCAAGATGGAGACTGCTAAAAACAAATGCTGATGGCCAAAATGCCATACTTGAAGCTTAAAAACAGCAATCCACAAACCAATGGGTGTCGTCACAGCGACTGTGTCCACTTTTTATATACGGTATATGGTCTAAACCCGACCCAACAAGCTGAGCAAACTCCAAAAAACAGCCCGCTGATGTGCACCAGTCTACCTTACTCTTTGGTGTATTTTTCTTTCATCTCTATTTGAACAATCCCAGGCCTTATGGCTTTGCCTTTAGCCTGGAGCTATTTACAAAGGAGAGAGTGAAGGAGTGTCAGGATTGGCAATGCGTTGCCTAAATATAGGGCAGGAGGAGGCACAATGCACAGGGCTGCCCGCCACCCGCCTCTGCCCAGAATACACCCTGTGGGCAGAGCAGCAGGCCTCCGGCACATGTTCTGTGGCCGACCAGATTAAAGCTCTCTTTACAGCACTGACAAGGGCTCTTTTGGGTTCCCTCGCCCAAGAAGTTGCACGGACTCTGCTATCTTTCGTCCTTCTACTCCCCTCTCTTCCTCTGTGACTCACGACTTCACCGGACTGGCTCGTGACATCACCGGACAGCCATGTGCCACTGAACAAAACGCATCTGTTAGCGAAACTTTGAAGACAAAAGACTTTGCAGGCAGGGCAGATGAGATTATTGTGGGTGGCAGTTTTCCACTACAGCTCAGAGTGTATTGCTATAATTTTAGTTGTGGGGTGGAGAGCTGCATGCTGAAGTCATTTGAGGGAGGGGCCGCTTGCTTGCCAGCGGTCGTGGTCAGAATGGGAGGGGAATAATGTGTACTGCTACATCTTTTGTTTCCTCTCTTTATCTTTCACAGCAGCATGATTTTTTTTTTCTTTTATCGTTTCCTTGTACTGTACACCTTTTTATATATCAGCCACATACTCTCTCTCCTCTCCTGGCCAGCTCCCCCAGATACTGCATGTCCTTTGCTACTTCTCTGTGTCAGAGTGATCAGTAAAAATTTAATGACACTATAAAATAATAAAAGTGCCATTAATTTATCACAGCACTTGATGCGTGGGCAGTAAAGAAGCATTAGTTCACTGAATATTTTCAGGCCTTAAAACAAAACCCCGATGCTGTGCAGATAATTTATGGCCCTAATTTCAACTATAATTCTAATTCGCAGATATAAATTTCCAAACTTATAACCAATAAGTATATTAAGCTCAGTATATAAAATTTTATGAAAATTTGTGGTACCAAATTGCACAGATGTTCTGATATTAATTACCATAGCTAACACAAGGGAAGGAGGAATACTTTATATCAAGTATGTAAAGTGCTGACTCATAGTATATGCATATGTTTTCTATATAAGAAATGATCCTTTTTATGTCAAAGCTACTGTACCTCAAAGAGTCCTCCAACAAGAGCCTTATTCAGTTGTGTTCCCAGCTGTCTAATGTGCTGATGCTCTCTAATCATATGACTGTGCGGTGGAGAAAGAAGTTCAACACTGAGTTAGTTATTAATGAAATTCATTGATGGATGGGCCCCGTTCTCTCTCCTTCTCAGCCCAACATGATGCTTAATGATCATGAGTTTATAAAAGGACTTGATTGATCAGGAGGGACCGACGGAGCGCAGAAGAGGGACGAGATGACTACTTTATTACAGACATACAGTACCCAAGAACGCTGTGTCTTCCTAGTGGACTGTCCAAGCAGCATCTGAAGCAGCACCGTCGCCCATCCAGCTAATCGCACATCAGTCACTTTGTCATCGGGCTGCTAGCTTCTTTCATTAAGAGCAATAATGTGGCTGGGTGATGAATACAGCTCTGTGCATGTGTTGGTTTGCGCAGAACGTGACACACAGAGAGAGAGGCACCACCACTGCACTCCATCTTCTCTTTACAAAGCGTCCTCTTGCCCAGCAGGGACCGCCACATATGTCATAATTAGAAAACACTTAAGTAAGCAAAGGGCCGTCAGACAGACAGGCTCTAATCACAGGCCATAAGCAGGTAGTGGTTAATTGTATATCAGAATCACTCAGCTGGCCATAAATAATGACTGCTCCTTCAAGTATGAGGGTAAATTGCAGTGCTCTTTCTGTCTCCCTCGCAGTCCTTTCTTTTGAGGAATAGTTCTTGAATAAATAAAAGCATGAGGAAAATCAAAATACTGTGAAAGGCCTCAAATGGATCTTCATCCTTCATCTTGTCATCTTTTTTCAACCCTCAAGAAAAAAAAGGTTATACAAAAGGGGAAAAAAATGACAGATTTCTTAATATTCTTTTTAAAAATGTGCTGTAATTACTGATGACATGATTTTATTTGTCAGGAAAAGACAACAAAATGAATGAAACCAACCATGAAAATAAATAATTTAGATTCAGTTGGATCTGCTTAATTGTTTAGCACCTTCTCCTGTCATTGGGGGGGGGGGGGGGCAAACTACCCTGTGGGCGGAAAGTGAAAAAAAACAAGATACTACAATGCATTACAAAGAAGGAGCTAAAAAATTAATGTGTGTGTTGGTGTCGGAGTGTGTGGCAGGGGAGCTGTTGGTGTTGTGTGGGGACTCTACCTGTGCATGTGATAGGCATGTTTAGAAAAGAAAGAGGCTGAGGTCAGAGCAGAGCACATCTCTGGCAGAGATTGAACGCTCACCCTGGGAGTAAAACAAATGCTCTTTTTTTCTGAATGGTGGCAACATGCCTGCTTTTAGTGTCATCCAGGCGAAACCTGGGGGGGGGGGCAGAGATTATTTGTATCATGCAGAGTCAAAGTGTCCATCTCCTAGTTGAGTCTTTAGAGAAGAAGACAGCCCTTCGCTAATGCCCTGTGTATTCACTGAGGAAGTAGGTCATTCAACAATGGAGCCAGCAGCAGTCGGCACTCTCCCCTTGCATAATACATTAAGTGTAATGTGCAGCAACTATTCAGAGTTCAGAGGCCCCCCGAAAGCTGTTATTTTATTCTGTAAATGCACACGGACATGACATTTAATATTGTCATGGAGCGCTGAATGACAGGGTTTCATTGTGCGTCAAGTACAACATGATGCCAAGTTTAATCTGAGCACAAAGCGACATGACAAACGGGAAAACACGGTGTGTTCTCTAAAGCATGAACTCTGAATAAATGATGGGCGCTGAGCTCTGGGCACTGTAGACTGGAAGGGAGGATGTAAGGAGAAGATTACAGAGGAAAATCTGAGCGCTGCAAAGAGGGCCACGGCCCCATTGTGTGCCTCGGATCACAAAGTATCCTTCTGTAAATCTATTTACAGCACCCCTGGCCCTCACTGTCTCTCTGCCTCCTGTCATCCATTATAGCAGCTGCTGAATAGAGAGATGAGAGAGGAAAAAGCTACATCTCGCTCATGTCAAAAGAGCAGCTCTTCAAAAGAAGCTCCATTTACCAAAGACACTTTTTTTTTTTCTTTTCAAAATTTCAGATTCCTGATGGGGTTATTTTTACAATTCTATCGCTGTACAAACGTGCATATGTGCTTGTTTGTGTACCTGACTGTTTGCGTTTCCCCGTAGGAGAGGGCGCATTTTGAGAGCATCGGGCACCACCTCGGCAAGCTGGGCGAGGAAGGAAAGATCGGCCACAGAGTTATTGACCTCACCAGGCCAGAGGATCTTGATGGTAAGGCTACATCTGTTTTTTCTCAAATTTTTTTGTTGTTGTTTTTTTATAGTGCACAAAATTGTATTTGACGGCATGTCAAAAGATTTCCTCATAATCCATATTAAAAAGTAAGCATTCTGGTCACATGGTAGTCACATGATGCCACCAGTAACCCAAGCATCCCACATTGAGTCAAACCTAATGTTACATGTATATTACGCAAAACTCATATACATAGTAAACGACAATATATACAAAAATTCATATACAGCAGCACTCTCTACACATAAGCCCATGAATATACAAATGTTTTTATATTTATGGGCTCTTGTGTATAGTGTGCTCTTCTACAACTTCATTTTTTTTATATAGAGGCGGCTCTAGTCGCCATTCTAGCCAATTACAAAGTACGACAATCATGGGCTTGATGTTATTCTTATGAGCTAAAAGATACTTACCTATATTATGGATTGATATATGAATTTTTGTGTATATTGGTGTTTAAATTGTATATATGTTTTGCATATTACATTTAGTTATATTGTATCTGGGATAGTTGAGTCACTGGCGGTATTGCGACTGTCACATGACCAGAGTGTTTACCTTTTAAGATGGCATCTATGTTCAGATTTATGAAGTCTGAAGAAGAGCCTGTGCTCAAAACATTGCTAAGATGTGCCAATAAACTGTACATGAAGGGAGCTACAGTGTGCGGACCTTCTTGGAAGTTTTACATTGCTGTCTTCTACTGGTCCAGCAGCGGCCTACTACAGTTTTGGATGTGCGTGATCACCTTAAATTGTTCCTCATAATCTGTATAAATTCACTAAAAGTTCATGTGACTTCTGTGCTTAAGACTGAATGAAAGGGGTGACTCTTGGATCTAATGACAAAGTGACATGTACTGTCAAAGGTGTAGATTTTATTTCAACATTGGGAGGAACACATATTCAGCGGAGAGTCCGGGGGTCCTCTCCCAGGAAATTTTGAGCGTCAGACACTTAATTTCGTGCATACTGGTGAATTTTCACCATCAAATTATGGTGGAAATGTCTTCTTTCATGTAAAGGAAAACACAAAATTCGGGTGCCATGTGACAGTTCAGTACATTGGATTGTTTAGGAACAATCAGTATGCAGAAATATTCAAATACACAATTTTCAGAATAGGCAAAAATAACACATTTGTACTGAATGCAAAAAAATGCATGCATGCTTTCTGCCTAAAACTGCATGTGATTGTCATAAAGTGGTCATGTCTACAAAGGGGAGACTCATGGGTACCCATCAAACCCATTTCCATTCACATATCTTGAGGTCAGAGGTCAAGGGACCCCTTTGATTATGGCCATGCTAGTTTTCCCTCACCAGAATTTAGCCTTGTGTTATTTAGCCTTTTTCTTGACAAGCTAACATGACACGATACCAATAGATTCCTTAGGTTTACTAGTTTTGATAAAATACCACTCTTGCTTTAAGACTGAGCCTGCTACAGCCTCTTAAAGGATCGCTGGCACTCCTCAGAGGGTTTTATGATTATTTTTAGGGGTACTGAGATGAAATTCAGGTGTGCTTGAGAACCCTAAAAAGAGTCTAAAACCACCACTGCTGAATAATGTTGAGTGGATTCTCTGTAGACTAAACTTTGAAAGCAAAAGGAGTTTTGATGGCTGATAAAGCCTGTAACTCCATGTGTCTCAGCTTTAGATGGTAGAGTGTAGGGGTGTGTGCAGAAACACGTGCATATGTGTGAGGCAGATATGGGGGTTGGGGAGTGAGCGCCGTTTGAAATGAGCCGTGGCTCCGAGGTTTTCACAGGTAGGTGAGCAGAGGACAAGGGTGCCTGAGGACAAAGCTGGCTTTTTTCCAAGCTCGGCTCCTGTTGCTGTTGTGCTTGTTTGAGGTCCCGGGCACAGGGGTGTAAATTCGGGTTACACCAGTGTGACAAAGCGTCATCTCCCTTTGTGGCGCTGGCTCCTACACGGGAGCAAGGAGTAAACTCAGTGCACCAGTGTTTGTCCGACATAAATATTTGTGGCAGTTTCCATGGCACTTCAGAGCCAGAGCAAAGGGGAAAATGGTTCTGACTCATCTTTGATGCCTCAAAGAGACTCAGGGCAGAAGGATAGATATTTCTCAGGACAATGTAACCCATCGGCATCTTTAAATAGCATCTTAGACACATTTCCCATCAGTTTTAGAAAGAAATGCTCCTGCCTAATTGGTTCACATAGACCTATACAAAAAACATTTTTACTCCCCATAAAAATATTTGTTTACAGACTCTTAGTTTCACATCACACCCAATCCTGAAGATGAGAACTAGAGGTGCATTTAGTGGATTCATCGACATGTTTCCCATGTGAGCCACAGCAGCAGATCCCATCCCACCCGTCTGACTCCTCGGACAGATGTGCTTCCAGTGCTCGTTCTCCCAGTGGGAACCTTCTCTCTGTGGCTACTGTGGAGCCGGGGCTGAAGCAGAGCGCACACCAGGGCAGTTGTGTCCTTTTAAGTCCCGCGCAGGGCCGAGGGAAAGGCTCGCGCCAGACGCCTCACATCAGTGTTCCCAGTGGGCTATGGATTAGGAGCAGGCAGAGGTTAGAGGAGAGGAGAGGTCCTCTTCCCAGGGGGAAATGGCTGGGAGCCAGGGCAGCACACATAACTCAAAACACACAGTTAGCATTTCTTCTCTTCCACCACAAATATATCTGTCTGTCTCTTTCAGCTTCACCAACAGGAAAACACATATGGATGAATGATGTGAAGCAGGGTTTTATGATGTGAACCACAAAGTGTTTACTCTTCTGAGAACATGTTTACTTTTGAAATCCTTGTTGTGAGGATTTTTTCTGCTCCCCGGACCAATCGCGGCTTGGCTCCCTGGCATACCTTGATATATACAAACATACAGTATCCATCTAATTGCAGCTTATTTGTGCTCTGTTTAATAACCTAGAAAGCCTCATTTGTTGATTTGCATGTCAAAGGTCATGCACGTGTCAGGGTTAAAACCTGGCTATATCTGGTTGACAAGTAAAAGGTTTTTTACGTATTACAGTTGTTTAAACAGCATTTAAAAGATGAGACGTATTGTGTTATGTAGGAAGCTACTTCACATAAAAACATTAGGGCTATCAAAGTTAACGCATTAATAATGCATTAACGCAAATTTGTTTTAACGCCATTAACTTCTGTAACGCATTCATGCAACTTTGGTATCTGGTATCATATGAAACTAGAAAATCTAGAAGAAATTTATTCGTACTAACCACGTCATACTCCAATGCTAAGTTTTGGTGCGGAAAAAAGGGAACATGGTCGATGACCTCCGACTTCAAGATATGTGAATGTAAACGGGTTCTGTGGGTACCCACCAGTCTCCCCTCAGACATGCCCACTTTATAATAATCACATAGAGTCTGGGGCAAGTCATAGTCAAGTCAGCTCACTGACAGCTGACAGCCGTTGTTGCCTGTTGGGCTGCACTTTGCTATATTATGATTAGAGCATATTTTTATGCTAAATGCAGTACCTGTGAGAGTTCTTGGACAATATTTTGTCATTGTCTTGTGTTGTTAATTGATTCATCATAATACATATATACATACATTTGCATAAAGCAGCATCTTTGCCCACTCCTATGTTGATAAAAGTATTAAATACTTAAGGTACATTTTGAACAGACAAAAAAATGTGTGATTAAATTGCAATTAATGGCGATTAACTATGGACAATTGTAATTAATCACAATTAAATATTTTAATTGATTGACAGCCCTGAAAAATACTTACTCATTTTTGTTCTTCAGAAACAAAGGTTATATGCCACCAAGAGTCAGAATGTTTAGTTTTTAACCATTTTAACGTAGACATATAGGTCTATTTTGACCCGCAAATTGTCAAATAAGTGCTTACTGAATACTTCATGAATTCATAAACATTATTAATTTTGGGACCATTCTGGTTCAGAAGCAGGTAGTTTAACTTAGAAGTTCACAACACACTGCATACTGTATACTTTCTGAAAAGGAAAATTACTGGGTGTACCTCCCAGCCCTTACATAGGGTGTGAAAGCCCCTTGGTGTGTAGCAGCTCTCCCTCCAGAACAGAGCGACCACATTGAGTAGAGCCAGCGTACAGCGGACTTCTGTCATCACAGCAGTTCACAGAAAGCTTTAGGTTGCTTGAGCTAATATTTGCGAAGCATGCAGCAACCAAAGTCCTAACGACTTGGAAAAAAGTGGCAAAGGAATGGAAATAGATAGGATTTCCTTCATTTTACAACGCCACAAGCCATACGCATGAACCCACCGCAAATTCATTAGGCCTTTTTAAGCTCTGAAGAAAATGTTACCCAATACCACAAAAGGCCTCAGCCTAGCCAGGCCCTTTGTTCATCCACATGTGGCAGTATGGAGTTGCTACGTAGCTGAGGTTTTGTGTTTGTCTAAACCGCCCCCATCACTGAGAGTCCGCCGAGAACAAAGAGGTTGTTGAGAGATGTGTGGAGGCAGGAAACAGAATTAATCTAAACGCCCAGTGTGATAATATCAACCGTAGAGTGAGGAGCGATGGGGCTCTAGCCAAACAGTGTCTCTAACAATGTCCTGGTGGAATAGGATGAGAAGAACAGTAGTGTTGCATTGTTGTTACACTGATGGGTTTCTTTACATCGCTAGCTTGGAGCTGTTGTGGAGTTTTATATGAGCTGATTGTTTGAAGAGGTTTTTGTTGTTGTTTTTCTTGCACTGTGCGAGGCCGTGGGAATCAAACCCCGGCTTTTTATTGCTGAGGAGTTTTCCTAGAAGAAAGCTGAGATGAGGAGGCTCAGACATAATGATTTATCAAGTGACAACAATAGCTGAATAGGTCAATCAATAAGAGCGTTGTGTTTTGAAGTTCAAATTTACCCCCAATAGGACACATTTCTGTGTTCTGTGTACATCTGCTTCTGTGTGTGCAAAGCCGGGATGTTGTGAAAGATTAGACTCCGCTTTCAGGCTAAATGGATACGAGCAGGGACAGAGTAGACAAGAGTAAAAGCCATAGCCTACATGTTGAAACAGGTTGGCCGTTTGTTCCCAAGTTCCCATGTGTGCACACTCGCACACTGACACAACACGCACACTCCAGGAAAACTCAAGTCATCCCAACTGGAACAGAAAAAAAGGATTGACATGTTATAATAGGGCTTATATCACTTGTAATTTGTAATGGTTTAATTAGCATGCTATGAGCTCATGCTAGAACAGGGCCACTGAGCGCTGTCTCCTATCTGTCCGTACACATTAATCTCGCCTGATCCTGCTCTGAGGGAGAGGCTCTATTGTCAGTATACAGTAAATGCCTTCAGTCAGAGGTGTTAGAGTTGATCCCAACAGGGAGGGCTTGGCAGGTTTGCGTGATTGTTGCCTGCTCACCGAGGCTCATCCTCTTGAGCGGATTCCTGGGTGACATTATGTGTCTGCCCGCAGAACAAAGATGAGTAAGGAGGAGGAAGGGGGGGGCAGCTGGGGCAGTGCTACCCTCTGGCTCGGTACATGGTCGAGTCTGAGCCTGTAGCTCGCAGGTGTGATCGGCGTTTTGGGCCTCACTACATTCTCTCTCTATTTTTCTGCTTCGTCCTCATCCGCTCTCCCTTCTCAATTTATTATACACCCCCCACCCCCCCATACGCACACAATCATTCTTTCTCACTGTAATTCATGCTGCTCATCTGCAGTGTTTCCAGGAGAGACAAATTAAAAGAGGATTCTCATATCGCTCTGTCACACTTGAGCTGCGGGCCTCATGAATCACAATAAATTCTATTAAGCAGCACTCCCTCTGTTTTGCTCCCTTCCCCGGCTACCACCCAGGGGGGCTGCCCCTGTCACCGCTAAACATCTGTGTTTATTTACACAATCACACACCTAACTAACTGATTCCTAAATGTCCTGCTCCTCCTGGATAAAAAAAAAAACAAAAATGTTAATGCTCATTTGCAAAATGTCAGACTGGTGTCATGATTTTCAATGAAAAGACACAAACAATGTTGAAGTAAATTGCATGTTGCAGGATCTAGGGATTTGCTGAGACTGGAGGCCTCTGATTAAGTCACATACTGTATATTACTGGGGCTGAATAAGCAGCCAGATTTATCTACCCCTAAAGCCTTGCACGGTCTTTATATTACTGTTGAAAGCCACTTTCCCAAATCTGTACTGCAGTGTTTGTACTGTAATCAGACAGATTACAGTAAAGGCTTTATTATTTTAGGTCAAGGTCAATCTCCTAAAGGCAGCTTTAAGTCTGCGTCAACTTGATACCTTCATCACTAAATCCAGGACCACACCACCTGCCTCAGTACAGGCGAAGATGATGTAACACTGCTGTCGTTCATTTCAACGGCTTTCTGCAGCATCAGACAGGCACTTTCCTATGTGCCATCATGTGAGCGAAAAACGATGCTTCATCTGGTTTCCCTCCAATGAACCAAGTCACGTGGCTGGTTTCCTGGCTAACTATGGATGTGGCACTAGCTGATGGCAGGCGCTTGTTTTGTCCCCCTCCCTGTAAGAAGCTCACCTCTGCCCGTATGCATGCACACCAGTATATAAATTGCTGAATCAGTGTCAGTGATAGAGTAATGGCACGGGAGGCGTCGTAAATTACAGCAAGCGATCCCGGGGCGCAGACACTGGCTGTCGTGTCTGAGTGAGCGCTGCGCTCCTGAGCTAATGAATACCTTCATCTGGCCCCGGCAGTCAGCAGATTGCCCCGCGTTGATGGATACTGTCAGCCCTCCGCCACACCACATTTCATTGCACAATAAACATGGTTGTCAAAACCAAACAAAGTAAAATCAATTCATCCTGTACAGTGAGTGCATGCTAAATGAAATTAACGTACTGTGGGGTTCGGTGGCAGCAAAGGTAGTGTATTATTTCTGAATTCATGATGGCTTTAGGGCCCATAGACGACTAAGAGGCAAAAGTAAACAGTCAGAACAGGAGATGGGACTCAGAGTTTGAAAAAGTGTCAATGAAAGTGACACAAAACACCTCTTACACATTCTGATTTAGTATTTTTGTGCATCCTGTATATGTGTAAGTACATGTACATTTCTATGAATATATTAGTAGGCCACGTGTTATTAAAGTGAGACTAAGCCAAGGGTTTTACAGATCCTGACAAAAATGATCATATGAGTCACAATAGAAAGAAAAAACATCTTTATTTTGCATAAAACAAGGCATTCTAATCTAAAAAGTAATACTCAATATGTGAAAATTAATGGCACAGAATCTAGGACTAATTAGATAGAATTAGATTTAGATGTTTTAAATATTATAATTATAAATAATTGCTTTGATTTTAACCAGTACTTTTCAAGATATATATGTATATATACGTATATACGTGTATATATATATATATAGGTATATATACATATATATGTATACGTATATATACATATATATGTCTATTATTTATTCATATAGAGAGTTTTATATATATAGTTATAATGGAGGTATGCAATTATGCAAATATGCATTATAAAAAAAATGACTAAATAAATGTAATTGTAATCAGTTACAGTTAAACTGGGTGTAAAGTATGTAATTAAATTTCAGTTACTAATCAAAGTGTTGGTGATTAAAAGGGTTTACAGCCAAATATGCTGTAGCTCTATTCCAATAATAATAATAATAATAATAATAATAAAAACAGGTTTGACATTAATCAGTGTTAATTACTGTTGTGAGGTTTACACTGCCTGGTTTAAGTTGATGTTTTCAGGACTTTTCACTTTATATCCCAGTTTAATTAAGTAATAAAAAAAATAATCAAATGTAATTTGTCACATTACTTGGATGAATTAATTAAAATAGTTACATTACTTAGCACATATTTAATAGGGTAACTAGTAATTTGTAACACTGTCTATATATTTATTTCATATACTTTTTACTCTTTATTTGTAATTTATATTTGACAAGAAGAGCTGAATCCTTTGGACAGCAACTGGTGCAGAGTCACAATGTGAAAACACATTTTTCTCTGGTCTCCCAGATGAAGGCAAGAAGACTCTGTGGATCATAAATGTGGCTGTTTGACTTTTAAACATGAGCTGGTGAAAATCGATTTGGGGGCCTTTGTACTGAGAGCAGCCGGTTTCCTACAGCGGTGGGCAGCGGCACCTCAAACATCCTCATTCTCTATTATACTGCAGGAGGCTGTGTGCTCCTTCACTGCAGCATCTGTGTGTGTTCGTGTGTCTACATACTGTATGTTGCCTTTTCGCTACTTGTCTCAGATATTACTTTTGAAAAGAAGACACGCTTTTTCCAAAGTGAAGACACTCAGACTCTCGAGGCTGAAAGTGGTGCTGCAGCGTCTTCGGTGATTAGAGCAAAGCGAGCTTTCTGTGGATCTGGAATTAATGCCTCTGCACAGTCCTCCATTACTCATTAAGAGTTTGATTTTGTTTATCAACTGAAATAATAATAGAAATCAAACCCCAGGTAACGCGTGCCAAGGCTGCTAGTGGAATGGTCTAATGAGAAGGCTTCACATGTGGATGATGAAATATGCATGAGTCATCCCAAGCTTTCTTTTCCAGATTTGAGATCATTAAAGATGTATCGTAGCATATGGAAGGCTTTTTTTGTCTTATTTTTCAAGCCTTGTTTATCAACATGTTTTTGTTTGTTTAAATATTCATATTGCTTTTATTTAATTCTTTCACATCTTACATATAAAAGGAAGCAAATGCGCATGCAAACAGAAATCATTATCAGCCTGATGTACAGTTTAATACTGAGAGAAACTCTCTTATGCTGATTGTGAATGCCCTGATTGAGAAACGGCACAGTCTCTCATCGCAAATGTGGAGAGAAAGAGAAAGTAAAGCAGGAAGCAGATTTATTTGCACATGTGTTAAAATGTACATTTTTTAGTGACTGCCTCAAGTCTCGTATTTGTTATTTATGTTGGGATTCTTATATGTTTTATGGAAACTGTGAATGTCAAATTGAAATGCATGCAGCTAGGTAGAGTGTGAACTCCAAATATTTAAATGCCATTAATGTCCAAGGTCTTCCTCTTTTTGTTTTGTATAGACCTGAGTATAATTTAAAGAGCATATAGCTCCTGTTAAACTGACACTGTGTTCGCTTTTATAGCACATAAAATATAAGCCTGTCAAGTCATGTTTTCTCCTCAATATGAAGTCTCCCCTCTCTGAGAGGGTCTGTAGCCCAGTACTCATCTGAAACAATGTTCATGATGAAGGCAGTAGATGAAGGACAGTTTGAACGTGGCTCTTCATTCAGTCAATGTCGTGAGTTGCTCTTGTTCCTGCTCAGGGTGCAGGGGGGTAAATGGCTCTGCAGATAAACCTCAACCCTGTTATTGTTGGCCAACAGGAGGCACCGGATCGACTGAGGCGCGAGTTTTCAGGGAAGCCCGAGGGAGGAACAACAACGAGCCCCACATTAAAAGGCCAATGAATGCGTTCATGGTGTGGGCCAAGGATGAGCGGCGCAAGATCCTCCAGGCGTTCCCCGACATGCACAACTCCAACATAAGCAAGATTTTGGGTGAGACCTTTTAAATCCAAAACAATATTTCAGGCACCTAATCAGACAGGTACGGAAGCCCTAAACGGACATAATTAAAACTTGTTTTTAATGCTGATATCTCAAAATCACAAGTTAATTACAATATGTCATTATCTTGAAAAAAACAAGCTAAGTTTAATTTGTTATAAACAAAAAGTGGTTTTCTTGTTTAACTCAGCTGACGGTAAATGCTTTTAATGGCCCAGATCAAGCTGACAGTGATGGATTTGGTGAAATTAGTGGAAGGATACATGTGTGACTACATCCGGTTTCAAAATAGGTGTTAACAAGGGTACATACAATATAAGGAAACACGATTAAATGGATTATATTCAGAATAAGTATAAAATGTGCTACTTGTGTCCACAATGAAAATACCATAAAATTGTGAGGCAAATTTTTGGCTGTTGAAAAAAATTAGTCCATTTCTTTCAGGATGTATACAACTATGCTGTCAGCTCCATCTGGGCCACTAAATGCATTCAACGTCATTTGATTTGACCAAAAGATTATAATAAGAGCAAACTACCACGTGATTAACTTGTGATCATGAGATAACTGTTTTAAAAGTAATGTTTGAATTATGTCCGTTTGGGGCTTTCGTAGCCAAGGACTCTGTAACTGCTTTTGTAAAGCCACTGGTAATGGATTATTTTTTTCAACATTTCAGTGTTTCATTAGCCCTGTTAAAAAACTAACCTTAACTAAAATTAATTGAAATTAAGAACAATATGTTGTCAACATCATCCTTTATCATTCATTCAGCATCTTCTTCCTGCCTCTGTAGGGGAGAGCAGGGCCGGTTGACACTTTTTTCTCAACACCAAATAACCAGACTACCGCAACAGTAATTCAAAGTAAAATACTTAAAGTACAAAAGTAATTAAAAAGTAATAAAAAATTCAAAAGTAATTAAAATAATTTGATCCCTGAGCCAGTCCCAGCTGGCATTGGGTGAAGGCGGAGTACAACCTGGACAGGTCGCCAGACTATCACAGGACTGACACATAGAGACAACCATTCACTCACATTCACACCTACAGTCAATTTAGAGTCAACAATTAACCTGCATGTCTTTGGACTTTGGGAGGAAACCAGAGAACCCGGAGTAAACCCACGCTAACACGGAGAAAACATGCTAACGCCACACAGAAGGGCCCCAAACCGGATTCGAACAGGCTGTTTGAACCGACTACCTACTGCACCACCACGCAGCCTTTAAAATGTCACTCGTTCACATTTTTCTTTGAGAAAAGGGAAGCATGTATAAAACTGTCATATTTTCATAAATTACTGAGATATGAAATTTATCAAAATTATTTCTGACCCATCTTTCCCAACCGTCCCAGGGACAGCAGACATGCTTTAAACTCCTCTGCTAGCTACCAGCAAAACCTCAGACTGCTAAAACTAGCATCAACTACCAGAAAATAGCTTTCCAACAACACGTCTGTGTAGGTGTCAAAACTAAAAACAGTACGGCAGAAGAAAAATAACAAAAGAGCTAAAAATATACTTGCACACTGTATTTTTCATATCTGTAAGTAAAATGTGAGGAATAGTCAGAAGGTCTCCACTTTGAGGCCGAGCATAGAGCACCTCTTAACTCTTTAGCTGTTGACAGCATTTACAGCCAATGGTTAGAAACAGACGTTTCATGACGCACTGTAGAGGTGGAGAACTTACTTCCTGTGGTTTTAACAGCTTCCAGACTTAGCAAGCGTTTTGTACATTTGGATGTGGGTTTATTGCTCTAAAGTGTAGTTGATTTGACAAAGTAGCTGGCATCTGAATGAGGAGCGTGTGTTATCTCATAGCCGTTGTGCATCAGGTCACCGTAGCATACAGATGGATTTATAGCCCATCACTACCATAAGTGTTTGTCATGAAAAATGACAGAGGCTAAATGGGTCTCGTCCCCTCAGCATTGGAGTCCATTCATCAGAGCTGTTAAAAGTGCTGTCATCCAGCACCTCGTAGGACACTTCACAGAGCTGCAGTATTTACTACACTAGCTTGTTGTTCCTTACTGTTTGACATCGAAGCGTGCCTCTCGTCTCAGATCATGTGCATCAAGAGGTTGGTGTGGAACGAATGATAAATCATGGTTTTGCTAGAAAACGTCTACCCTTTTTAAGTACAGTTCAGTGTTAGAGTGGGCTTTGAACAAATGTGGTCAAATGTATGCCTCTGACTCTTTATTCTTTACTCACTATTAGTTGTTAAAACTGCTTTTTTTGCCCCCTGCTTGTGCTCAAACACTGAAATGTGAATCTACTGTGTTGTGTAGGTTCCCGGTGGAAGTCCATGACTAACCAGGACAAGCAGCCATACTATGAGGAGCAGGCCCGTCTGAGTAAGCAACACCTAGAGAAGTACCCAAACTACAAGTACAAGCCACGGCCCAAGAGGACCTGCATTATCGACGGGAAAAAACTCCGCATTGGAGAGTACAAGCAGATGATGCGCTCACGGCGACAAGAGATGAGGCAGTTCTTCACTGTGGGGTAGGTGCGCAATCACGAATCCCACCAACTAACACGCTTTTTGCCTCCGCAGAGCTTCTTCTCATACAGTGTAAGCACCATTTCCAAGAGTGAGTGCTGAGTTATCCTCTACTGTATTGGTTTTAAGACAAGCGCCTGACATACACATTAAAATCGAGGGTTTTTTCAATAGCTGTGATTTAATAATTTTAGACAATAGCAGTCTGCCAATGGAGCATGAAGTGCAGACATTATTACAGGATATAAGCTTTAAGTATAGACTTACAGAAGCCTGGAGGGCAGCACTCTGAAGCTTAACACTTTAATTTACTGTGTGTGGTTAGCAGGAGAACCCTTCTCCAGGTGTTCCCATGTCAGTCATAAGCTTCAGCGGCTGGAGTATCAATCATGCAGCGCAACGGCAGACAAGAGCAGCGCTAACCACGTATTGGTTTTATGTCACCAATAAACTGGGTAGTGTTTCTGAACAGCTCAAGACGGTAGCTGTCAGGAGAACCTCTCTTTTCCCAAATCCTTTTCACAGAGCTGCTGGCTTTAAGAAGCGGACTGCTGTGGGAAACCCCTAATCCCACCATCTCAGTGCTGCAAATATATATAATGCACTTATAGCACTGTATAATTATAGTTATAAGTACTCATAGATATTCATAATTCTTTATAATGATAATTGCATACTAAATAATGACAACAATCATAACACATTATAAAGCACGTTTTATGTTTTATAAGGTCAAGTGTCATAATACTTCATAACTGCTGGTCACTCACTGACATTTTATGCAAGGATCATGGTGTATTATAATTCCCATAGTTGTAATACATTATAATCACTGTTATAATGCATTAAAATGTGATTATAAATTACTCTAATTCAGGGGTGGTCAAATGTTTTCCCTTAGAGGGCCAAAGCTGGCACTTAATGGTAGGCCATGGGCCAAAAGCAAACATCTATTGTCTATTGTATTGTAAAAGTGCAAAATGGCACTAGGTCTCCCAAGATCCTCTAATTTAATATTCTTTTAGCTTTTACCTAGTTATCCCCTTAAAACCCACCTGCTGAATACGGTTGGGCTCATTTCCAGTGACACCCAATTTATGCCATTTCAAGACTGTTTAGGGACCCTAGCATACAGAAATATTAAAATATACCATAACACATTTGTACTGCATTCAAAAAACTGCATGTGATTATCATAAAGTGGGCATGTCTGCAAAGGGGAGACTCGTGGGTACCCTTTGGCCCACGGGCCCCACTTTGGGCAGCCTTGCTCTAACTTACTTACTTAAAACAAATAATGACCACTTAGAGTAACTTATAATCATATTAAAATGCATTATACCATAGTATGTTTATAGTACATTATAGACATGGGTGTCATAGAAAGTATATATTTTTGTGAGACTATCCTAAGCAGCATCTTTCCACCTGTTCTTTTATCGTTTTTGAAAATCATATTTGTAAGTCATGAGAGAAGTGTGATATCTGATTTTTTTTCTTTCTCCTACATCCAGACAGCCACCACAGATTCCCATCACCACCAGCGCCAGTATGGTCTATCCCGGGGCCATCACCATGGCGACCACCACACCCTCACCTCAGATGACATCAGAGTGCTCGAGTGCCTCGGCGAGTCCCGAGCCGTCCATTCCCGTCATCCAGAGCACCTACAACATGAAGCTAGAGCCCAATACCGTGGCGAACAACAGCGTGCCGGTCAACGGCGAGGACGAGATGGACATGTACGAGGATTTTGAGGACGAGCCCAAATCAGACTATAGTAGTGAAAATGACACACAAGAGCCAGTCAGCGCCAACTGAGATCTCGTTAATGGAAGAGACACGACACTCATACAGGAGGAGGCCCAGAGGGCCGGTCTGAGGGAGCGAAAGAGCAAAACAAAACTACACCACAAAGGTTTAAAAATGTTAAAAAATATAAATAACGATGTATCATTAAGGAGCCAGCATGCAGATGTGGCTTCATCAGAATCAAAAGCTATTTGGTCTTAAGTGTTTCTTCAAGTGTGTGAAGCAGTTTGGTTGTGGTAATTTAGTTTGTTTTTTAATCTCATTGTTTATTTTTTCATTGTGATCATTTACACAATTAGGTCATAGAACAAAAGGCGGAACTTGAAATTGAACATTTGATATGAACCTGTAATTCTTACAGTCATTTACCTTGTTTTCCTCTTCAATTAGATGATTTTGATATATTGCATAACTGTTCAAGATGGGGATAATATTCTCACTCAGGTATAGTGTGCCAGCCAACAGCTTGTGAATGTTTTTAATCAATAATTAATTATTACCAGTACAAAATATCTCAAATTCATATGGAGTGATTCCAATTTATTACAGAGGGAAATTACACATTATTATTATTGCTATTATTATTATTATTATTATTATTATTATTAGTGTTTTTGTTATTATTTCACAAACTGCATAATTTAGTGCAGAAGTGCCAAACATTTCAAGTTATTTCTAAAATCTGTAAAGTCTTTTGGGAGAGGCTTGGTGAGCCTTGGACAATCTCTTGATCTCTTAATACAGCTTCATTATCCAGTCTTTCTTTAATTCACCCTAACAGAATAAACAAATGAAACTCAGGAACTTGGAGGCGGCCGGCTCTGCAGGAGGTTACAGTACGCGACATCTTCGGGTGGTAGCCTGTGATGCTAGCTGTCCTCCAGGGAGCCAAATGCAGTGATCATCAATGAACGCAGCCAGCCCCTTTTCATTTCCTCGCCCCAGTCCGCGCAGAACACGGTGGCGTCCTTAACTGATTTCCAGCGCTGCAACCCCAGCCTGAAGTTCTTAATCGGAGTGATTGTAATCAGGCCAGAATGCTAAAGAGCCAAAGGCCTCCAATCTGTGGGATTGGAAGAGCAGCGAAAGGCAGCTTTGGGAGCATTACAATCTCAAATTGATGTTGTACAATGTGTAGCTACAGTACGTTCTGCTAAACGCTTTAGCCCCATTTGGACGGCAAGTTGAAAGTCTTAGAACTTCTTTTTTTTCCAATCTTAATTCTTTTTAGACATTGTAAATCTTAAATTGACACTAAGAAGTCTTAAAGCAGAGCACGGTCATCGGGTTGATGCAATGACATGATTACTGCCGTAGTCTTAAGAGGCGTGACAGTTTATGAGGATATTTGTAAAATCGTGTTTGTTTCTTATATTACCTTGTAATACACGCATGACAGCGGTAACTTAAAACACTGAATTTTGCATTAGTACACTTACACAAATCTTATTCTGTCACCCTTGGACCTTATGTTATTTTGAAATAATCTTATCAGCTTTTGGAATGCACTTAACCCTTGCATTTAAAAGCAATGACTCAGAAACAAAAGTCTTTCTCCTGATTTCAGCTGAAAAGCAGTGACCTTCTGGAGACTGCAGCTAGATAAAGCACGGCCTTGATGTCGAGACTCAGATCCTCTTTGCAGGGCAGAAGGTCTAAGTGGCTCCCCTCCCTGCCATGCCCCGCTCTGACCCCTGCCCGTGGCAACCTCAGCACCCAGGGGGCGCCATCTGGCTCCGAGAAGGAGAAAAACACCAGGGAGGGATGGGGAAACAATAAAAAATAGGGTGTGTGTCCCTCATTGTGCTCTCCATCAAAGTGCTGGTAGTAAGGCCTCGACAGGGCTCCCACCCTGGTCCAATCACCATGCACCGGCGAGCAGATGGAACAAGTACATCAAGCTGTGGGGGATTATTAAAATGACTGACGACTGGGTATCATCTGAAATACAGCATTATTAATGCATGAGTCCAGCTATTCCCCTCCCTTGCCCTTGAACCTGTCCATTTCAGAAAGAGCACAGAGCTTTTTGAAGGCTCTGAATGGCTGGTCACTGGTTTTAACTGGTCAAGAGCCCCACTGCTGGTCACTGCATTTCTCTCCCAGCTCTAATTGGTACAGATGGCTCTACATACGTGCTCATATCTTCTGTACGCTTACTGTCAGTGCTGGCTTGCATTGTTTCTACTTTTTAGAAGCATTTATATTATCGGTTTTATAACCATTCATAATTCCTGTTTTATTTTTCCTCCATCACAGTTTTTCTACATTGTTCTCATTTCAAGGTACAAAACATTTTAAGGATGCCCTCCTACAAACAAACCCAAGTGGACTTCCCTCCCAAGTCAAACTGTTTGGTATTTTTAAGCTGTTTGCTCCTGTTTGCTGGTGGTTAGATTGATTTGTATGTGATTGTAAATATTTTCATGACCACGCCACACTGCTTTGGTTGGCTGGTAGTTCAAAAGGACTCTACACAGAACTGAAACTTGACTGTGCTTATATAGCAAAAAAACAACAAAAAAAGACAAAAAAAGAAAGAAAAAAAAATGACAAGAACTCACGAGGAGACGTTGTTTCATAAGTGTTATAAGCACTGGATATAAATTGTATTTTTATCAATTCTGATTAATGTGAAGCTGTTTGAGGAAAAAAAAAAAAAAACACCATGAATGAACAAATTCCCCAGTTGGACTCAAGTGGGTTTGCTCTCACAGTTGCCAGATTTGAGTCATTTTTTTTTGTCTACTTATTTTGTTTATTTATGCAAAGACTCATGTGATGAATGAACACTTTGTTTAAGCTTCAGGGCTGCCTAGGGGAGAGACTCAGCACAAGAAAGTGAGTAGAAAATCCAACAGCAGGCTTGGTTAGCCGTCAAACACCAGACTTCAGACTTCAGTGCATTGTATATTGTATTTGAAACTGTAGAGTATCAACATATTGTATTTATTATCAGCCACTGTCGGCTCTAAAATTGTCAGTAAAACAACCACACGGACAATCAGAGAAATAGAAAAAAAAAAAAAAGCATTTGATGAATTGGAGCTAAAATGGTTTTCAGTGAATTCACCATCTCATTTAGATTTTATTGTAAATATAACATAGGAAATATATTTTTGTTCATTAGTGAAGTATAAGTTATGTATTTGGCTGTTCTATTTTATTTTTTATGTTTTATTTTTGTATGTGGTTTCATGTTTTTAAAACCTGACAAGTCACTGTACCTCATGTAGATGCTGAATTTTTTTCTGCTTATTGGAAGAGAGCAGTATTGGACCTGAGAGAAGCACCTCACTTGCTTATGTTTTGATAATTTTTCCTAGAGTATTCAAAGAACCAATCAAAATATATATATATAAAACAAGCTATACTAGACATGTTAACATAAAGGAGTCATTACAAGTACGGTACTCATTTAAACAACAAGCACTTGATGTAAAAGGATTCAATAATTTCCAAACATGATACAATGTAAGTGGTATGCTGTATATCCTCACTTGTGTTTTGTGTTTGTTCCAGCACTCATAGTACGGGGCAAATTTCTTACAAGGACCTGATACCATCCTAAAATAACCTGCATGCATTTGGCTTACATTACCACAATAAACAAAGGTGTTTTATTCATGAATGATTGTTTCAAACACAAGTGATGTTTTAGATTTTTTTTTTTTTTTTTTAAGGTGGGAGCGTGCAAATATTTATTTGTTATAATGCATCGACATTGTGCATTCATCTTAGTTAATTCTCTCCTTGTCATCTTTTTGTATGTTGCTGATTTTGAATGAATCATGACTATCCAGCCATCTGCAAATGTAGCCCTCACAATTTTCTCTTAATCCACTTGCAAATGGTTTGAACGAACAACTGAAGACAAAAGCTTGTACGCTGTTTCAACATTACTTACTGTAATTTTTTGTTTTTTTTTCTGTCTGAACTTTGTGATGTATATGGTGGGAATGTTCTCTGTGTTAATTTAATCAGCACAATTCACTGACATGCTGGACTGACATGCTAGCTGCTGTTCAGAAGTGTAAAATTTGTTGTTCGGGGCAACATTTATAGTTGTCTTTGGTACTTTTGCTTTTTAGAGTTGTCTCTCAAGCAACACTGTGTGTGGCTCTTCTATCACTGGAGCCGTTGTTTTGACATTGCTGGCAGCCTGATACAATTTTCTGCGTAGAAATCTGTTTTTTTTTTCCCCCTGGCAGGTACCTAGGCCCATGGCAAGTATTGTTTGAGTGAGAAAATGAAATACATAGTGTCTGTTGCTGCTTTAAAAAAAAAGTTTATGTCTGAATATGTAAATAGTTTATCATAATATCTTGTACAGTCCAATGTAAAGTTTTTAATTCAACTTAAAAAAAAAATGTCGCCATCACATTTGTGTTCACATTCTTCTTTATACAGTACAAAAGATTGATTATTTGCTAGGGGTATTATTGCTAAAAAGAAAAAAAATGAAAATGTTAATTTTTTTTTTTTATGTTTGTTTTGTTTTGCTTGGCTTCAAAGTGTACACCAGCAAGTCTTTGGTTTCCATGTGCAGTATTGACGTGAGGTAAACTTAAGGTGAATAATTTTACAGTGGTGTGTGTGGAGAGCAGTCTCCTTCGGCTTCGGTAGTATTAATACACTATATCAAATAAAAACAAACCAATGAGTGACACATTCGGGTGCATCTTGGCACCGTAGAAATGTGTGTACTGTATATGATTAAATTATCCCCACAGGATCAATTCAGGCATATTCTAATGTAACACCGTTTTCTGTATGTCTCAGTCCATTGTAACGATGCAACAGTGGGATGAATAACTGCCTGTTTAAGCTCATTTACCTCAAGAATTCCCTCCTTTTCTGTAAAAGAGACAGAAATTGTGTTACAGAAAACTTCTCCCATCACTCCATCTTTTGTACTGCTGTTGACACTTACAAATTAAAGAGACATTTTGTTTTAAGATTTGAGTAATTATTTGCATCGTGGAGGCATTCATGTTATTTCCTCTTCTTTAGGGGTTTTTCTGCAGTGTGAAAAAACAGAAGGGTTGTCAGCATATTTTAGTCCATTTTGAGATGTTTATCCATTACATACATGGCATCTAAAAGCTTATTGCTCCATAGTGTACATTCTTACTGACTTTGTCAACTTAGTGTAAATAATTGACTATTAGTACTATTACATTATTAAAAAACTTGATTAGTAAAAACACTTTAGTATCATTATTACACTAAGTTAATCATACATTTACAGGTCAGTTGGGCATATAAGTATGAATATATATAATTGTCTATAAGCAAACAAAAGTTAAAATTTTAAAAAAGTAATTTATATACCTGTTTATACACAAAGATCATGACACATTTTTATAGAGTTTTCTATAATATAGTATAGTATAATAAAATCTAATATAATTGTACATATGTTGCTGGAGGGCTAATACATTCTGAATAGAGAGTTGCTTGTATTATTAATTCCCTTTAACGTGTTAATGATGTCATTGCGGCGGCATGATGGGGACCACCAGTGTGGGACTTTTTTGTGCCATGTTTCCGAGGTCTGATGTGAACAGCACACTGAAAGAGGCATGTATATCAAGCATATAGTACTTTGACATCGGTGAAACAAAACTTGACATATTCAGAAGTTAGATTTTTTTACCGTTTGTTGCTTGTTAGTACAATCTGATCATAGGCTACACTAAATGGATAATTTGTGGAGAGGAAGTCATCGGGTAATACACTGTAGCCTGACTTAATGCTGTTTATAAAAACTGATTTTGTGGGTTCTTACTTATGAATACTGGCACATCCCTGCACAACATTCACGGAAATATACATTTGATTAGCTGATCGGCATTATTCTGCTTAATAATTAGTTATGTATTTCCGTTTGTTGTAGTGTGGATTTTCTTGGAATAATGGCCGTTTGTTTTCGGGGGGGCTGAACCGTCAGATAAATGAGCTTGTTTTGGTCCAATGGGACATTTTTTCAGACTATTAATTTCGAAACACCAATGGGCGATCCCCTTCTTAACACCTAATAATATATGACAAACACAACTACGTCAACAACCAAATAAAGTACAATATATGGCTTGAGATCGCTGAAGATGGGAATGTTTCCATGTTAGTCACAGAACGGAGCTTACGTTAGTGTTAGCCTCACATTTGGGGTCTGACTAGTTTATATATTGTGTAGTTAATGTTAGCCCCTTAGACATTCGTTGTCTGGACAGGTTTTTGTTGTGTGGAGAGGACAAGATTTCACAAACTGGAGGAAAACAACCAATCAGAGCTGAGCTGAAGCCTGCCATCTCTCAGCAACTGTCAATCACTCACTAACTCAGATCAAACATCAAACTAGGCAGCGCTAAGATATGAACCAATATTCTGTAACTGTGATGTCTATTTCTTACCTCAAATGTTTTCAGAAACATCTTGTAGTTACTGTTTAGCTGTAAAATGAGAGTTTGTGAGCTGGAGCAAACCTTGAATGAACAGCCAATAGGAGAACTCTCTCTCTGAAATGACCTGTGATTGATCAAAGTCTCCCGTCATTGTCTAGATTTTTTAAAGCCTGAAAACAGGAGAAGGTGCAGAAGTTGAGTTTTCTCTCACAACGCAAGTTTCAATATGCTGAAACGTTGTTATGGATTTTTTGCCCAATGATGCCAAAAACATTCAACCTACTGAAGCTTTAAAATCAATGTCCATGACCATGAGGGTGTAAGGGTCGATTTGACTTAAAATGTGTCATCTTTGCCAAAGTTCTCTGTATCTCTGCAGCTAACTATAGCAGCCTGATTTACTTCAGCCAATCACTGGACATTACATTTTGTCTTTCTGTTTCAACCTATGAGAGGCAGAGACCTCCACTTCAGTAGTTACTGGCCCGTCAAGGCAGAAAGGCAAAATATGACTTTCAGTAATAAGTCCATGAGTTTATACAATGATTTACAATACTATGAGAAAGGATTTTACAGCTGTGGAAAGTTATCACCATCTGAACAATTGAGGTAAACACTAGAATTATGCTGCTTATGTTATAAACCATCAGGAATATGCATTTAAATATATTTGAATGGCAAACATACAGCATTGCTCTGCAATGTTGCATTTCATTGCAGCAAAAGTTGCAGCACTTGCCTTACTGATATAGAGTAGGGGATGTGTTTTCTTTCATTCTTATTGCTAATATCAGTCTGAGCATGGCCGGTGTTGTAGCCTATCCCATCTAGCGGTTAAGCCCATCAGCAAGCGACCTGCTCACCAATCAGCAGCTTGCCTGATTGGCAGCAGCTGCATTGCCAACTGGGCCGAAGGAAACAAGCAGATCCAACAGGAAGTGCAGAGGGAGCACCAGTGTGTGTGGGCTTTAAACTATCCTCAAAGATGAACAGAAAGAAACAACCTCTGCCAACATGAACAAGTAGATGCTAATTGGAGACGAGGTATCCTGTAACTGGACACTACGTAGTGTAAAGCAAATAACATCCAGTGCATATTTTACAGATTGTGAACATGCTAAAAAGACAGTATGTAAGTTTTCATACAAACATTTTTGTTTTAATCATTTTTTATTGTCAGTGTGTTAACAGGTTGTAACCTAACCTCAAAAGTGAGACCTTCCATGACTTTCTGGGTTTCCTCTATCAACCTGCAGATGGCTTTTAATATGAAGAATGGGGCCTTTACTCTCTTCAGCTCCGCTACAAGGCTAACAGGGTGCAAACAGGATGCAAAAATACCTAACGTTTGGTCTTCAAGCAGCAAGAAACAACCAGCCCCCACCACAACTCTGACTCCAACACAAACTCCACAAAAGCACCAAAAAAATTAAAAAGTTATATCCAGCAAAGCTTATCTTGCAAAAGAGGAATGTGACCAACGTCAGGAGGAAAACTATGATCAACATCGGCCAGGCCATCGATTCATGGAAGGAACTTCATTTAGTTTTGGGTATAACCCCAGGCTGGCTGCCAAGAATATGAAATATGTAGTGATATTGTGGTTTTAGCTGTCAGTCACACTGAGACTCATTGTTTTGACTGACGCTCGCTCGCGTCTACGTATTGCGAGCACAAGCGCGAACAAGAGGATGCTGACTGTCATTGAATTAACAGCCACATGTGTCACTGTTAACAAGCAATTTCCGATTCTTACATAGAGCCCCTTTAACAGTAGCTACTTAAATTAAGTAACTGTTCATTTGTTCTGTATTGAAATGGTACAAGCCATGTGCAGTCAAGTTGGCTGCTATTCACTTTAAGCCATAATGAGGACTTCAACATAAAACTAAACTTTTTCATGTGCAGTATGAGCATGGTACAATGCATCACAGATGGACACAAATAACACGTATGCACACGCAAATAAAAAGTTAAATAAATCAGTGTAAGGTGGCATCAAAGAGTTTTAGCAATTTAAAATCTAATCTGGAAAACATTAATATCGCCTTCTCTGTGAAGTCACACAGGTTTCTGAAGAGCTGTTGTGAAGCTCAAAGTGGCCATCACCATCTTAGCAGCGATGACGCAGCCTAACTCTCGGCTAATCCAAAAAGGTGGATTGTCGGTGGAGCCGAGGCGGGCTCGGGTGAGACGGCACTCACCTTTCATTCAAAGCATCCACACTTGAACAGGTGAGTTATATAAAAATTCCCCCGTACAGTTGTCATGTACAGAGGTATAAGCTATAGAAACCTTTTTTTTTTTTTTTTTGCACCAGGCTGAAAATGTGTTTATTTCTGCTGTAAAGTTGGGCATTTTAACATGGAGGCCTATGGGGATTGACTTGCTTTTGGAGCCAGCCTCAAGTGGTAATTTGAAGAACTGCACTTTTTGGCACTTAGGTGTTGGCTTCATTTTTCAGCACCGGAGGTTGCCGCTTGGACAGACCGTGCAGTTTGGCAGATTCAACCCAAAAGTGATGTTTACTCACTAGCTGCTCACTGTGGTTTGGTTTCCTATGATAGGACGAGTACACGTCCTGAGGATCCTTGACCTCCTGAAAGCAGACACTCAGAGGTAAAGGCTCAGTGAGTGTGTGTGTGTGTGTGTGTGTGTGTGTGTGTGTGTGTGTGTTACTTATTGAAACAGGTATGTGTGTGTGCCAGAGGTCATCTTGAGAGTTGTAAGCCCAGACTATGTCCATCAGTCTTCTCTGGATCTCTGCCATCTATTGCTCATTATCATCCTTATTATGAGTTCTACACGCTGCTTCCCTTTTAAGTTAAATAATGGCTTTCTTGATGCAACATTTTAGTCTGTGTTATTACACGTCAGCATGTAATTTACTGATTTACTTGTCTTCTAGCTCAGTGTAAGCTCTCCTTATACAGAAAAGGAAATCAATAATAAACAAAAACAAAGAATATCTAGAACTAAAGTCTTTTTAACCATTTGGGAAAACTGTTTAAATTGTTGTCCTCGTCTATCACTTTGTCTTTTACTATTGTACTTCATGCTGCCTTCCCAGGAGCATGTGAAAGCTACAGTTTAACTGCAGTGTCTGTAATAGATGTCTGTGTTTGCGCTCTGCAGCAGTAGATGGAAAACTAGACATACACCTCTGCACAATAAATCTCATAGTAATTTTCCGAGCCAGCGTGACAACTAATGGCATGGAGAAAAGCTCTGTGCTTTGTGTATTTGTCTTTGCATTATTGTGCAAGTGAGTGCACGAAATTATAACACTGCTGAGTTGGTGATATGCGAGACATTTTTTCCATCTTCTTTGAGCTGTTTTTGCTTCGTATTGTACCCGTAGATTTCTGTGTGAACCAAATAAGAGGTTGAGGTGAATGATTGGGGGCCTGGTGAGCTATGGGGAGTAATGCTGCTGTTTGTAAGTGGCCTGTTTGGATGAACTGTCACTGTTGTACAAAGATGTGTATGTTTGAACAGCGGATAATAATTAATACAGCAATGCTGTCGTGTAGCGGCAGGGCTGCTATTTCACAACTCTGATGACTAAACACTGGTGGGAAGGGGAGCAGCGAAGGCTGCCTTGAACAATATTTTACTCATTTGGATCTGCTCAATGCTGCAGCCGTTGCACCCAGTGAATCTGTCAGACAGCACCATTTCCCCAAGAACAGCTGCTATTTATCTGATTTTCTCATTAGAGTTGACTCATGACTTCATTGTACTGGCTTTGGCAGAGGTGCTGGAGTGCCTAGGTACGGCTGAGAAGTGGTCTCCCTGATGTTACTGGATGTTGGAACACCTGTATATGCTCTCTTTTTCTGATTTTCAACCATCAGTTAAAATTATAAGTAACATTTTTATCTGTTTTCCTCTCAACCACACGCTTAATATTCTTTACATTAGGGCTGCGCAATTAATCCATAATAATCGTGACTGCGATTTTGTCTTCCCACAGTTAAATAAACATGATTGACGGCAATGCTGATGTTTAAAATGCGCGCTCCGCTTTGGCTTCACCTTTGGGAAGCTGTCATGTGCATAGACTGTATATAAGTAGTGGTCAGTCACAGTGATGTCACCCATTGGTTTGTGTGTCATTTGTTTGTGTCGCCATCTTTGTTATTGGCCATCAACATCTTGTTTTTTGGCTGTTGCCATCCTGGTCCTTAACCGTCGCCATATTGGCGTTTTTCAAACCGAAGTGACACAAAAGGGTGGAGCGAAGTCCAACTGAACTCTGAATAAGTCATTTTTACGTGACCAAAATGTTATAATTGACTTTGATGAACTGAAAACACTGTGAAAGGGTTAAAGTTCTAACACTATTTAAACGTGAAAGTGCAAACAAAAAATGTTGTCCCCAAAATCAATGAGTAATTGTGAACAATATTGATCAAAATAACTGTGATTATCATTTTGGCAGCCCTACTTTACATGCATACTCTTCAGCTTATTTCTATTTCTGATCCAAGCCCATGTGAGAGCAAAGAATTTGATCTCAAGAGTCATCAAACATGTACACAAGAACAGTATGTAAGAACAGCCCGGACCCTTAGCAATGTTTTAATCCTTGGAGGTGAAGGACTTAGGAAATCTTGCTAATTTCACAGATGGTTTAAAATAGATTAGTGTGGAGTAGCAGCTCCCGGAGAAGGGCTGACCCACCAGGCTCCCTGTGCAGCTGCCAAAACCCTGCGCCTCATGCTCAGAAGTGCCTTCCAAAAGTCCTGCAAGGTTAAACTCAAACTTAAGCATCCTGAAATGCCATCCTTGTCATTAGCTTTACCACATCTTCAATGAACTTCACCTTTCTTTTGTTCTGTGTTGACAATAGTTAATTTGCGGTTAATCTTTTTTGATATTTAATTTGAGGCCCTTTTCAGTTTTGGTTTGCCCTTTGCCTTTTCACATTTCCCTTTTGTTTCCAGTGAAAATCTGAAGTCTTTGTTTAATTAATTAGTCTATTTTTTTCTTACCTCAAAATGTGTGGCCTTGGGAAATATAACTTCCTGTTCTTGGCTGGAACAACAACCTGGAGCACAAAGGATTTTACTTTAAAATTGATGGGTCTACTTGGCCACGGAGGCTATTCTTACTCGTTACTTTGTCTTCTCTCTCATTAGGCATTTTGTACAATGCATCCAAGAACCATTTTTTTTGTAATGGAATAAAAGGAGTGAATCAGACTCTGCATGGTGTTCTGAATAGGCCAAGCCTGCTGCTCGAGCTGGGCTGTGTCCGAGCGGGCCTGACACAACTCTGGCCTGGCTGAAAAGGCCCAGCTTGGAGTTAATGTGGAAAGACAATGGCGCAGGGTGAAAAACTCGACATGGTTTTGTTGGACTTGTCATTCTTTGCTGCATAGCTGTGCGGAAAGCCTAGGAACCATCTGAATGTTATTTGTGCTTTTTTTGACCCATATCTGGGACGGCTTTCACAAAGCCCTTGTGAGAGGGTTGAAACAATGGAGAGCCGCTTTCAGAAGAGGACAGGCCTCGACTCCGGCCAAACCGTCTTGGACCTGCTTCACTGAGATGGTCTGTCACCAAAAGGCTGACATCATGGTGAAGCTATTGGTTGATTTCAACTATCCTGAAAAAAAATGATGACTAATTCCAATAGTATTAGTAATAAGTATTATTAAATTATCATTCTAAGCATCAGAAAGAATTCAGATTACAGTTTAACACCAAAGAAACAACAGAGAGACATGACTGTGTTAACAACGGCTTTAAGAAAAGACACTCTAAATGTGACCTCTTTTTTCACTATAAGATTCATTTAAAAAATCGATTAAAGAAAAAAAAACAGAAATCTTATGGATTATTTTGTTTATTTTTTGTATATTTCCTTGCTGAACTGAGATGATGCTGAAGATATATCTCCGTCTATGTAAATCAATCAGATTTTCCCAGCATAGTTGTTAGGAACACTGGGCTGCTAAATGAACTTTTGAAAATCCACAAGGGACAATATTTCAGAAAATGTAATTTTGCATACTGTTTCACATGACTGCATCTCCTCAGTGCATTTTTCTCCCAAAGCGTTTGACTGCATTTCTGTGGGGAAGAATAAATGCGTAATGTTTTTTTAAAAGCATCTCGGCTCCCTAAGCTTTTTGAAGAATTTAACAAATAAAGGTTTCTTTCTTGGAATATGTGTTATTCTCTCAAAAGCTATCACTCAGCGCTCTCATGCATATGTGAATTACACACCTTTATGAATATGTAAATGTTACGAGAATGCCTCATTAATTAGTAATTCATGCATTTTACACAAGCCAGATACTTTGCCAGTGTAAGTCTGATGAATTATCAGCCAGAAGTTGAAAAAAGGGATTCATCATCACGTTTTCAGGGTTTTGAGCTACATCTGTAATTTGTGTAATTCAATGAATATGATTTGCTTTTTCATGGCAGTATCTTTGCAGCTGTCTCATAATATGATCTATGGATTTCTACTTGGAATCTGCAAGTGCACTTGTAATGCTAACACATATATTTCTCCATGTAGATGTTTGCTTACATTATTATAGTCTGGTTGAAAAATCAAAATGTAAGCATGCAAAATGCTCAAAATTATTTTTAAGAAAATTTGTAAGCATTCTTAGGATTTAAACATCATTTGTAGCAAGCAACAAATTGTAATTTTGCACAAATCATCCAGGAAATTTTGTGGGAAATATTCCTGTAGGTATTTATATCAATATAAAGGACAATTCAGGCTAAAAATGTTATTTGAACGGCTTGCATTCCTTGATCACAGACAGCCACACGAACACAAACTAAAATAAATGAAAAAAAAAAAAAAACATGAAAAGTCCAGATAATTACTCCATATTCAGTGTAGATCTTGTGTAAATTCTTTACAAAATGATGCAGGAACATAAAATGGTTGGTTATATTTGGTCAGAGAGAACACATGATCCACTACTATCAATACGCCAGGCAACGATTAACTGATTAGTTAGATTTATCAATTAGATATTAAATTAATCAGCAACTTTTTTTTAAACACAAAAGTAAAAATTCGCTGACTTCAGATTCTTAAACGTGAATATTTTCTAGTTTCTGCTTTCATCATTTTCTGATATTTTGGAGTCAAAACAACTAATTGTTTAATCAAGAAAATAGCCGTTAGTCGCCGCCCTATTCTTTGCATGTACCAAGTTTCTCTGTGTTTTTTGTCTTTTTTTGCGCTTGTGTTGTGTGCAAGTTTAATCTTGATAGTTGCTTTAAATTTAACACACTACCTGTGTAAAGCAGTACTGTCTCAGGATTTCCTGGACGTGTAGCTTTTAAATGAGCCCTCCTGTTAAATCATTACCACGTTCAGGAGAGTTGTAGACCCACCGAGAGAGAAAGTGCAAATACAGAGTATCGGTGTGTACTGTCCATTGCACATTGCTGGACCATGAATTTAACATGAAGGTGTAGAGGCAGAAGCACTTGGGGATGTTGCCTTTTCTGTTGGGGGTTCAAGTCTGCTACCTTACCAATGCAGCCACTTTGTTCCTGCCTTCCTATTGGTGTACAGATATATTTATGTAAATGGGCGGGGGGGCTCTTTGTTGTAAATATGAATGTACTCTGAGGAAAGGGTGCCGGGGGACTCTCATGTAGTAAATATGTGATGGAAGGGGGGTTAAAAGAAACAAACAAATGTGTCATCATAATAATGTATACCACTTTACAATTCAAAAGCGCAACATTAAATCATTCATCGGGATTATTTTAATAAAATTGTATTAATTTTGAATAATGGGTTGAGGGGTGGGAGCGTTCTCCGAGGTATGACTGGATCAGCTGACTTGGAAATATGGATGATATACTGAAAGAACCAGTGGCTCATTTCCTATCAGTTATTGGTTGCAAATATTGCTAAAAAAAATAACGCTATTTCAAGTATCAATCCAAACATAACTTTTTACTAGGGCTGTCAATAACGCGATAATAAAGTGTTAAGGCTAATTTGTTTTAACGCCACTAATTTCTTTAACGCATTAATGCAATAGTCTTTTGGAGGTTGTAGCAGGCTCAGTTGTAGAGTGAGTGAAGATGAAGGCATGATATGAAACTAGAAATCCATCGGTGCCAACGATGTCATACTAGCTTGTTGCGAAGGAGGTTAAGTAACGCGCCAAACTTCCACTACATTTTGGCGAGGAAAAGCTGTGATGGCCATTTTCAAAGGGGTCCCTTGACCTCTGACCTCAGGATGTGTGAATGTAAATGGTTCTGTGGGTACCCACTGGTCTCCCCTTTACAGACATGACCACTTTATGATAATCACATGCAGTTTGGGGCAAGTCATCGTCAAGTCAGCACACTGACAGATGTTGAGCTGCAGTTTGCCATGTTATGATCTGAGCATGTTTTTTATACTATATGCAGTACCTGTTCGGGTTTCTGGACAATATTTGACATTGTTTTGTGTTTGACTGATTTCCAATAAGAAATACAATATATGCATACATTTGCATAAGATAAGCATATTACCAACTCCCATGTTGATAAGAGTATTAAATACTTGACAAATCTCCCTTTAAGGTTCATTTTGAACAGATTAAAAATGTGCGATTAATCATAGACAATCATGTGATTAATTGCGATATCAAATAGTTGGGAAAACAACAACCTTTTCTGCAAATGAGCACCATAATTTTGTTAAATAACTAGATATCAGTGATGCATGGTTATCAACAACGCATCTTTATATTTGAGGGTAAGATTTAATGCAATTATGGGAGTTCAGCAAAAAGATGATATAACACATTCCAAAAGAGATTTGCTCTCAGCGAGTAATAAGTAAAGCAATTACTTTTGAAATGAGTGATGAATAACGATCAATATATTACTACTTGACTGAGTAATGAGTCAAACAGGTAGCAGAGGGCCTCAGATTCTGCACATGCCTATTGGCGTTTCCACACTGCTGTTCCTGTTGTTGATGGTCAGTGAGGCTCTAAATGCATCTTCTTGCATCTCAATGTGATTTCAATTATGATTTCATGGATGAATTACCTACAGTGCTCAAGCATGTTATGAAACATGTGGGCAACTGTAGGAATGACTTAATGTCCAGACCGTAAGCTGCTGCAAGATCCTCACCCTTCACACCACCATGGCTGTGCTGCCGCTATGCCTCAAGATAAGTCAAGAAAGTCACTCAATCACCAGACACACACACACACACACACACACACACACACACACACACACACACACACACACACACACACAATCTGAAGCTTATTGAATTTTGTAATTGGTATATCAGCAACAAAAAAGTGAAAAAACAAACAAATGAGTAGGCAGGAAACATGACAGACATTCATATAAGAAAGGTAGTTATCGGTTACAATAATGCAGTGGGCATTGGCACATGCCAACAATTACATTCATGCTGTTGTAACAGGGTCATTATGTACTTATACGTCTTGTTCTGTTGTTGTTATAATTACTCAAAATTGATCTGGTTACTGTCTCTTTTGACTGGGAGAACCTCCAAACTACAGAACAACAAACACTATGAAGAAGTTCAGAGCCCCTCCTTTATTTCCTCTCCTTTGGTCCCTACTTTAATTCCCTCTGGCCCATTTTCTACAATGATCCTGTGAGAAAGGTAGGTGTCATTTCTTTTGGCTTATTTTTATCCTTTTAGTATTGTTTTGCTCATATTTTAGTTTCCTACAGTGTTATAATGTCTATCCCAACCTGTCAATATATTGATTTCAATGAACTGCCATTTAAAAACAGCTGTTTTAAGAGTCAGTGCTGCTAGCTTAAATTTACAGCAGACTAAACTTACTGTGTTTTCTACTGTATTGGTTTGTGTAGGAGCTGGATCGGGCAGTAGATTTAACATGGAGGTTCTGTTTCCCTGTGTGTTTATCAGAATAAACACATAAGTAAAGAGATTCACAGTGTCTTTACTATCTGACCAACACAATGCACAAGTCCAGCAGTCACACTGTATCACACCATCTGACTCTGGATAAGTTTGGGTTCCACACATATACCCACTAAAGTCGTCCCATTGTTCTTTAAACATTTCATTCTTCCAGTTCAATCCTTCTGGCATCTTTTCCATCATTTGTTCCCTCCACAAGGCTCTTTCCAACATCTTAGAATCAGCCAAACACAAGTTATTAAGCCTGTTATTAATCAGAGGCTTTTATGAAGCGTTACAAGTTTCTACTGTATTGGCCAAAGACGAGGGAATGACACTGGATCTCTACTTCTGCTGATTAATTGTGTTTTGCATCAAAAACCAAGAGAAATAACACAGTACACAAGAAAGCAGCCTGCTTTCTGTAGCTAGGTTAGAAGAGACCTGTTAATTGCTCCTGTTGCTCAACGCTTTTACTTGTAATTCTTTAGGATTTGCTCCCCTCTGTTGGGGACATTGCTTGTCTCTGTAGACACGGTGGTAGTGATGAAAAACCAACATAAGATTAAAACATGGTGTCTGAGGAATTCAACATTGTCTCGCCTGCAAATTTAACATATTACAAATTATATTACACCAAGCTTGTCAAGCATTTGGGTTCTGATAATTACTATGCAATCATATAGATGCAAGTGATATTAAATATTCATGTACTCGCTCCTTGAGGAATAATGGTGATGGAAAAATCTTGCAAGTTGTTTTCTATTTTTAATGATTTTTTTAACAAAGCTAAAAAAAAAAAAAAAAAGCTTTGCTGGGATGAGATTCATATTTTGTCTGTCTGTGACAAGAGAGAAATGTCAATGGATTTTTCTCTGTGTGTAAGACTTTTGTATTAACCTCAGGAGTTAAGTGTTATTCTGTATATTTAAGCAAAGCAGTGCTCCATATCTAAACCCTCCCCTCATTCGCGCTCTAGCCAAAGAGATTGACATAGTAATAAACTGATGTTAATTAGACAGACTTTGAAATTCTCCATTCTGCTCGTCTCCATGCCCTTGTGGAGCTGGTGGCTTATTAAATCATTTGCTGCTCTTGGGTGATCTCCTTTTGAATCTTGGCCTGACCCTCCGGGCACAATTTATTTTTATTTCAAAAAAATTTTACCAGCAAATTTTGCATTAGTTCAAGAGAATTATAAATCATTATTACACAGGCAGACACTTCAAACATTTTGTTTAAGAGCTTTCTGCTCGATGAAGCATCAAAGGAGATGTTCGCGCTGATGACTGTTACACTGGCACACATCCATTCATTAACACTATCTAGTTGGCATGATCGTGTTGTGTACACAGCCCACAAAACCTTATCTATGGCTGTCATCTTTGTATGCTTTTGTTATAGACAAGAGGAGGTTCTGAATTACTTCTATAACACAGACGTTGTCCTGTCTAAAACAGTGTGACAGTAAATAACAACATGTTATCTTGAAAAAGTTGAGCATGCCAACCGTGGTGCTGACTTAGATTGCAGCCTAGATGTTTGATGATCTACAATAATGTTTAGTTGTGATAAATAAGGTTGAAGACGATCAGTCAAGGCACCAGAGGCAGTGCTGGGCTGTGAGGGTATTTGAGCATAGTAGACATAGACAGAATTGCAGGATCACAACACAGTGGCCCAAACTGCTTTTTTCCCATAAAAGAAATAATTTAGAAAAGGAAGTACAAAAAATTTGTACAAACAATTTCAATGAATTTTGCAAGCGTCTAAAATCCCACCAGGATACGGGAGATCTCTTCACCCATCGGTCTCAGTGATGGAAAGGATCCCCACAACTCTGATCTTTATGAAGCCTGTGTTAGCCCGGGAAAAGTTTTCAAATCCTAACCGATTTTGAAATGAAATGATTTTGCATCACATACGTAAGAGGAAACTTCCCAGATATCCTTCTTTTGGCACATTACATACTACAAGATATTATTAAAGGTACAGTATGTAGGATTAGGTGGCCTCTAGTGGTGGAGTTGCAGACTGCAACCAACTGAGTATCCCTTCATTCACTCGTGAGCCACCAAGTGCAACATCGTGGTAACGTGTTCATCTCACTCAGAGGCCATCCTACTTTAGGAGCAACGGAAGTCAGATGCTGGCTGTCAGAGAACTATGGTCCCTTTATCTAACGTAAAAACGTTACATATTGCTCAACAAATTTACTCAAACTGCTTTTTCAGTTACAGGAACAAAACAGTGGATTATTCTGCCAACAGATATTCGAGTAATGTTAAAAATGGTGGTATTGTCTCAGCAGGGATCTCTCTCCCTCCTCTCCCTCGTCACTCTGCAGCTGCTCTGTGAGCGTCATTGCCCGGCTGGCAAGTGAGCTAAGTCTGCAGGCGACTGTGGAGCTTTTCAGTTCAAAAGGCAGATAAACAAATGTTCCAGTTAATTTATAATGGACATTTATGTTGTGATATTTAAACAAACTGTCTGTCAACGAGGAAATAAAAGCGTGGCGAAAATGTTTGATTCACCATCTAAAATTGTAAAACCATAAACATTCAAAATCTATACGGTTAATTTATCGCCTCATAAATTTTCAGAAGTGAATTTAGAGATGAAATAGCAACAAAAAAATGTCCATGTTTTCTCCGGATTCTCTGGTTTCCTCCCACAGTCACAATTATTGACCCTAAATGGCCCGTAGGTGTGAATGTGAGCATGAATGGTTGTCTCTATGTGGGTGTACCCCACCTTCACCCCACGTCAGCTGGGATCGACTCCCCCGCGACCCCTAAAGGAATAAACGGTGCAGATGGATGGGTGAACTGGGTGTCTGGTGACATTCCTGAGGCCTGAGCTCTGTACTATGAAGCAGGATTTTGGGTTAACTTCAGGTTTAACCCTTCAGGGTTTTCCATCCTATAACAGTGGTTCTTTTCTTACCGGTGTATTCGCCATGGTAACTGATGCTGAACACCTAAACTGCTCAGAACAGATAAGCGATATAACACATAATAAAGACACCGCCTACTGACTAGTCGGAACTCAGTGTGCAGATTGTATTATAATATTACACACATATGAAGAAGTTAGTCATAATACAAACTAAAATCAACTCAATTTGAAATGACAAATGCAGGAAGGACAGCTGGCTGTATGCTGTAGGTGCTCACCACTTTGAATTATATTGAGATATTTATTTCACACCGCCGGGGTGTGGGGCGCAGCTGAAAAAAGGCAGAAATATTCATACACGACACAACAATATCAAAAGGCATAATTAAGCATAATCTATTCATCCATTCTATTTTGAAAGCTATTTATATATCACCGCCCCATCTAGACAACTATGTCTGACTTTTGAGCAGTCTGTTTAGTAAGTCTCTTAATTTACGCATTCATACATCGGCAATATTTTCTTTTATTAGCTGTCCTTCCTGCATTTGGCGCTTCAACTGTGTTAATACTAGTCTGGATAATGTGTTTAACTTCTTTGTATTTGTCCAATATAATTGCTCTTTCTTTGTAAAATGTGCCGCTTTAAGTCTGTTGCCTTGTCCATGCTGTGACTGGTCATATGCTGCAAAACTCGCCCCTTTCATGTGAATTCACTCATAGCCAGGTTGAGAAACCCTGGGTTGATTTACCGAGTCGATAGCCACCATCCGCTTAGCAGAATCTCGTTTGTTTAGGGTTAGTTAAGCCAGATAACGAGAAGATGCTCTGGGTATGTTGAACTTGTTTTGTAGTACAGACCTCTGGAGAAAGACCTCTGGAGTGGAACTATGTATACAACTCTGAAAACTTGAGGCTCATAGAAATTGAATGGTTGCATCAGAAATTCCACATTAACATGCTATTTACTACACTAAAACAGCATTATACAAGTATATATTACAGTATGAAATGTTGGACACTATGGCGGCATAAATATCCCACAATGCAATGCGGCAGTGATGACAGCATTCATAAGAGATGTTGACAGACAGCTCTGTAACATCAATATTGCATCAATTTAACTGTAAGTATAAGATTTCACTCTGCTGGGCGTAATATATATTTAGAAATAATTCAGACTTTTACTCTCACAAACCGTCATTTATGTCACATTAGATTGGCACGGGTTACCTTGGTTACATGTCTCTAACCAGCAAGCAGGATCTCAGGAAGTGACAAAGTAAATTACTGCTAAAGTATGTCCGAAAAGATACATACTAGTGTTTATTCCAGACCTGGGCATTATAAGGCCTGCGGGCCAGAACCGGCCCTCGTGATGGTTCTGCATGGCCCCGGAGGTCTCAGACAAACCACACAATTTTACTTACACAGTTGAAAAAAAAAAAAAAAAAAACAGTAAAGAAAATTGCTTTTGTTTTGAAATACTTGTGTATTGTTAGGGCGCTTCATCCCATCACACTTGACACTGATGTAAACTGACGTAAGTGATGTTTGAAGTAGCGTCACCTGCATGTCTATAATTACTCATGGACTGCTAAGTATTTTTTAGTGGAGGTTGGCGGTAAAGTTGTGTGTTTAGTTTGTAACAAACGTGGCTGTCTTCAAAGAATACAACTTGAGCTGCCACTTTGAGACAAAAACATGCAGAAAAATACAGCTAGCTAACTAAGCTACTAAAGCAGCAAGGACTTTTTACAAAGCTGCATGCAAAGAAAGATGGAAATTTACAGTAAGAGTTAATGTTAAGTTAAATTGTGAATATAAGTGTTAATGTTAAGTTAAATGTTACTGTTAATGTTAAGTTAAATATTAAAGGTTAGTGTTGATGTTAAGTTAAATGCTAAATGTAAGTGTTGATGTTAAGTTAAATGTTAAGTGTTGTTAATGGAAACATTACTACCCAAAACAGTCGGTCCTGTACGGTTCAAAGACTCCTGTACATAATGTAATTTTCTTAACAAGATGCTATTTAGAGTTATTTTTAGTACAATAACTGCTAAAAAATAAGTGCTCAGTATGTTTCCTATAGTGATAAAATAAAGGTTACGTCTGACAGTATTTGTTTGGCCCCAGCAACAATCTGGGTTTCTCATGTGGCCCCCATGGAAAAATAATTGCTCTCCACTGGTTGATTCACACAAAAGTATCTTTAACAACAGTTCACATATTGAGTATGTAGTGTATAGTACGTGATTTCAGACAGAGCCAAGGTCTCTATTCTACTTCTATGTACATGTATCCACAAAAAGACAAAAAGTGCATTTCCACTCAAAAAGAAAGAAATTTGAAATTTGAAATAAACCAGGCTATGGATGTTAATTATTAACCGTTTAACAGTTAACTGAAGTTAAGAATTTTGACCGATTAACGCTATCAGTTACAGATACAGGAAGTAGGCTCCCGTCTTGAGCTGAGGAGTTGTAGCCTGTAGCTTCACTGACAAACTGTACACACACTATCTGCTACAGCTACGTTGATAGCTATAACACCACCGACAAACCACACTCACCACCACACACACACACAGTCTGTCGGACTCTACGCCGCACTGACAGACCGTATGTATGTGACAATGGCGAGCACGAAGCCGAAGCTGAAGCGGACACACAGCTAACACCCTGCTAAGCTAAACTAAATCTGTGGTAGAGAGTTTCTGGTTAAGTGGCTGTTCGCAACACTACACGCAGCACCGTGGCTGCTACAGTAATGCCCCTGGACAGTGAACTGGGGGCTCAGCTGTCTTTTGTGCTCATACACTGCAGCCGGTCCACTGCTGCATGCGAGGCGCTAGACTTGTCGGTTAACGGTTTACAATAATTTTTCAAAATTAGCATCCCTAAACCAGACTGAAATCTTGAAATCTTGCGGATTGCCACTTTAAAGTGAAACTACCTGTCTGCTTTTTTGAAGAAGAAGAAGAAGAAGAAGAAGAAGAAGAAAAAACACTGTAATAAAACTTGTTTTGAATTAGTGACCTTTTTGAGTAATAACTTGGTTAACCTTAGGTGGCGTTGTCGACACTCCCATACACACTTGACTCTCCCACTGACAATTGTGGTCCCGTCTGGAAAGTACTGACTTAATCATCCTGATTTTAATTCCTAAATATCAAACATGTTTGATTAATCGGGCGGCCCCAACTCTGTGAACAGTTGAGGAGTTAATCCGGGACAAACTTCGGCACTGACCAAGGTCCCAGACCTTGAGAGTGTTGTGAGGGGTGAATCAGGGATAGATTGGCCCAAAACTCCTGTAGTCTGAGCCCAGCTCAGCCCAGCTTTAGTGTGTTTTCACAGGCGTCAACCTAAACTTTTAAAACTTGAGCTGTGCTGCAAGAAAGTCTGACATACTAAAAATGTTTATGTGAGTGCGGTTTGATCACTCAAAGAGGAGTTGGAAACACTAGAACTGGGAAGGAGCAAGCAGTGGGCAGGATGTTATGATAATTGGCATTTGGCACATGCAAACAATTTAAAGAGATGTCATGTACATCTTGGAGAATGCATGTCTCAATATATACTAGGCAGTAGGACATTAAGGATATGATATTATGTGAAATAGATTTTGTAAATGGATTATCAAATTTGAGTCAGCAAAGAGGAGAACATTAATTATTGCACAACAGGCCAACTGAATCCCCCTTGGCTCTCCAAACAACTGATTAGATCAGATTGAATCCACAATTTGTATTTTTCTCATCTAATTAGATGATGTATTCAACATGCACTGAACCAGTGTAACTAAGACTCAAGAGGAGTTGTGATAATGCTATTGTTAGGTTTTCAGCAATGCCCTTGGCATGACCAATGAAAGAGAAAGTAGTCTTAAAAATCAATTATAGTGGCATGATTAGCATGGCTTTGTCTCCCAGTCCTGCAGAGCTACTGAATGCAGCCAGCTAGATCAATTAGCCTCCACCCAGAGGTGGCAAAACCTTTTGATTTGCCCTGCCTTTTAAATATCCACTGTAATTTTAATATGTCTCATTATGTACCACTCTCTCTGTACTGGCCAGCAAATCTTAAACACTGAGAAAGATCACAGGAATGTCCAGAATACTTAGTGTTAATATGCAATCACAATCAGTTCAGATGCATCTGGGCTGCAACACCCAGCATTATTAGTCTTAGAATAAAGATATCCCTCAGTGATTTTGGCCATTTAGATTCAGTTTATCATCAACACACAGAAACAACTGTTTAAACCCATTTAAACTATAAGATATAGGGTATGCATAGATAAAATATTCACAATAAAATGTGATTTATATAAAGAATAGATCATCAAAAGGGGTTATGGAAAAAAATACTCCTGTTTCCATAACCCCTGTCAGTTGAGTCAGTCAGTCAGTCAAAATACTTTACTAGATGTAGATATAATGCACTACAAAATAAGAGGATGAATGAGAGGAGAAAAAGGAGGAGGAAGACATCTGTGCCAATCGAATGGGGCCTGGACAATATCTTCATAATGAACATCAGATAAAAGTTTCACATTTATTTAAGCTGTTGCCATTCTCAAATCCAATGTGCATTACACATAGGCAGAGAAAGAGGGAACTGAGATCATATTGAAAAGTATTAATTTATCAGTTTATTGGTTTTGCAGTTAAGTACAGAGTATTTCATTTGAGGATTTGGCAGTTGTCTCCACTGTGGTTTTGTGCTTTAAGATGTGAAAGCCCTTGTCTGAAAAAATCATCTGACTTGCGTTTTAGAAAAAAAGTTCCTTGAATGAATTACTGCAGTCCATTTATGTTGTTAATTCGGGGGATAAATGGTGTTGGAGCCCTGAATATGTAAGTTGTCAGAAATTTGGCACCTTGTTGAGACACATGTTCGCTTCTGGAATCGCTGCAGCCGAATCAAACTTTGCCGTCTGTTTCATATTAAGAGTCTGGTTTTAAAAGCTTTCAACTGGTCCACTAAATTGTAATGCAATTTTTCCAGAGTCCGTGTTCTCAATGTGACTCCTACAGTTAAGGATGTAATGGTGTGTGGTTTGAAATATAACGTTGGCTCCCTGGAACAGTTGTCATCTGGTTTCTTGTGACTGGCTCTCCCATCCAAGGCCTCACATAGAGGTATGATTATGAGTGAGATGTGAAAGAGAATCGGAGGTTGTTTGCTTCAGATTTCACCTCAACAAAGAGTCAGTTTGGGCCCAGGTTTTGTTGTCATTCAATAACTGTCGTGGTTATATTTTCATAGATATTGTGTTTTTAAATTACAAGGATTAACAGCTGTATCATTCACAAAAGAATATCAGTTTTTGTTGAATATTGCAAAAATAGATTCAGATCAAGGCGTACTTGGTGTTAGGACAGGTCCACAGTGAGACCATTCCCATGGCCAGTGACACTTTGATTACAGAAACTCTTACACAAATAATTAAATTGAATTTATATGCTGTAGTGGAAACTGTGTACTGTAATGCATGTCTGTGAACCACACAGAAGCGTATGTTGCCTCCCTGACTCAGTGGATATCAAGGCGGAGGTTTAGGGCTGTAAACCCTGTAGTTAGAAAAAAAGCATAAACCATGAGCTTGTGTTGGACTCAACCACAGGATTTACTCTGACAAAGTACACAGAGGACAGACCTAGAGTGACGTTAACGTTGGAAAGGCAAGCTACAGCGGATTGATGGTAGCAAGCAGCTGGAATTAGAGTCTGATGATGAGTGTCTCCTGAAATAACTGAAGCTCAATGTCAAATTTACCAGAAAACTCTAGCTACTAAGATTAAAACAAGGGCTGCACAATTAATCAAAATAACATTTAACAAAATTGCAATATTTGTGAAAGGTGAAATGTGTGTCAATATACCATTTTAAATTACATATCGTGGTGCTGCAGAGATGTCCTGGCCTACACATTATATTCTATAGACTTAAGAAAATCTATTAAACCGGAAAAAAATCTACTTTTTTAACCTCAAATAAGTTCTTCTTAGCAGCCCTAAAACAGGTGATGCCTGAATACATCCTGCAGACACGGACTGAGCACTGATGCTGCTGCTCGGCTAGCTCACTGCTCTCACTACGCCTCGTGTGTCGGCCTAACCACGGCTGAAGTTTTGCCGCACCGTGTTTCCAGATTTGAAAAATACCAGCATGTCCTATAGTACATTTCAGAGACACAAACCATATATGGGAGGACACTGTGGTTCTGTTTTGTGTTGTGTTTAGCTTTCTGTTTTGGTCTGGTAATTTCTGCTGACCCAGTTTGGGTTTTTAACAAAAGCCCAGTCAGCGTAACTGCAGGTTTTCACAGCATGTTGTACAGCTTCTGTTTCCTGGTTTTAGCCTCAATGTTTGATATTATGTCTACTTGGTGGTGCAAAGTTCAAATTATGCCCAATTTCTGCCAAAGTGGATGGTGATTATCAAAGAGGAAGTACTGGTCTGTGTGTGAGTGAAGGGGCTTGCTGTAAACCTCAATTTCAAGGCTTCCCCCCTTCTGTCTTCTTTCAGGGAGACCACACAGTCCAGGAATGTCAAATTTCCTGCTATGCATCTCCCCCTGTTAAACTGATGTTTCTATGAGCTAATGTGTTAAGACAAGAGAAAGCAACCAGTCACAGGTTTAGATTTTCATTCATATGTTATCATATATTATATATATTACATATATTACATATATTCATATCATATGTTCATATACCTGTGGCACTTTCCCCATTTATACACTGAACAAAAATATAAACGCAACACTTTTGTTTTTGCTCCCATTTTTTATGCGCTGAAGTCAAAGATCTAAGACTTTTTCTGTGTACACAAAAGGTCTATTTCTCTCAAATAAAACTGGTCTAAATCTGTGTTAGTGAGCACTTCTTTGCAGAAATAATCCATCCACCATATGAGACATTTACTGTATTAGGCACTGAACGGGGCCTCACACAGTGCAAAATGTCTCCTTCTCATAGAGCTGATCATATTGTTGATTGTGGCCTGTTGAATGTTGGTCCACTCCTCTTCAACGGCTGTGTGAAGTTGTTGGATACTGGTAGGAACTGGAACACGCTGTCGTATACGCCGATCCAGAGTATCCCAAACATGCTCAATGTGTGACATGTCTGATGAGTATACAGGCCATGCAAGAACTGGGATGTTTTCAGCTTCCAGGAACTGTATACAGATCTTTGTAACATGGGGCCGTCCATTATCATGCTGCAACAGGAGGTGATGGTGGTAGATGAATGGCACAACAATGGGCCACAGGATCTCGTCATGGTATCTCTGTGCATTCAAAATGCCATCAATAAAATGCCCCTGTGTTCGTTGTCCATAAAATACTCCTGCCCATACCACAACCCCTATTGGACCACTCTATTCACAACGTTGACATCAAACTCACATAATGCCATACACGTTGTCTACCATCTGACCTGATACAGTGAAAATCAGGATTCATCCGTGAAGAGAACACCTCTCCAAAGTGCCAGACGCCACTGAAGGTGAGCATTTGCCCACTCAAGTCGGCTACAATGAAAAACCGCATTCAGGTCAAGACCCCAGTGAGGACGATGAGTATGCAGCTGAGCTTCCCTGAATTTGTGCACAATTTGTGCTGAAATTCTTTGGTTTTGCAAACCGATTGTTGCATCAGCTGTCTGGGTGGCTGGTCTCAGACGATCTTGCAGGTGAAGATGCCAGATGTGGAGGTCCTGGGCTGGTGTGTTTACACATGGTCTATGGTTGTGAGGCCGGTTGGATGTACTGCCAAATTCTCAGAAACGCCTTTGGAGATGGCTGATGGTAGAGACATGAACATTCAGTTCACGGGAAACAGCTCTGGTGGACACACCTGCAGTCACCATGCCAATTGCACCCTCCCTCAAAACTTGAGACATCTGTTGCATTGTGTGACCTGTCTAAGGCTCACCTGCGCAAAAATCATGCTGTCTAATCAGCATCTTGACATGACACACCTGTGAGGTGGATGGATTATTTCTGCAAAGGGGAAGTGCTCACTAACAGATTTAGACCAATATTTGAAAGAAATAGGTCCTTTGTGTGCATAAAAAAAATCTTAGACCTTTTACTTCAACGCATAAAAAATGGGAGCAAAAAGTGTTGCGTTTATATTTTTGTTCAGTATAAATTAGCCAAGAGATATGGGTGAACCATAGCACAGCTAACATATTTAAAATACATTATTTTTTAGCACAAGTCAACCAGAGATAGGGATGTTAATAATGTACTGTTTAAACATATGTTGTCTTGAAATGGGGTCGTGTTTACTGTGTTTACGAGATAGAAAGTCGCATTCACGATATGCGTGCTGTTCAAGTGGTTAAGTCGTGAAGAACACCGCTGCTACGCAACGGCAATATTAACGTTACTGTCTGAGTCTAGAAGCCACAGAGGTTAATAATTTAGCAAGCTAGCAAGTGGGTAACATAATGCAGGAAATGCAAAGGCATAATGACAGAGGAGAAAGATGAGGTCGTTGAGAACATCAACCTTTTCCTCAGACAAATTATAAAATTACCAAAAAAACAATATATGACTAAAAATACAATTTACTGTATAATATTTATTTATTATGCCAGAGAAATGAACTTCCATGGGCTACACCATTTCTCACAACGTCAACAAACAACAACACGTAATAAGTCTTGAACTCTGAGCTTTCAGAAACTTTCCACTTATAAGGTCATGAATACGACATCAGGGGGCATTCATATGGGCCCAGCTCATAACCACAGTAATCACGACCCCACGTTTGTCAGACAATCGCTACCATTAATCCGGTTAGTCAGAGCATCGTTACGCCAGACAGACACACAGCTGACAACCTGCTAAACTAAACTAAATGTGTGGTGGAGACTTTTGGAAAGTGGCTGCGTGTCTGTGACACTATATGCAGCACTGTGGCTGCTAACGTTCCCAGACAGTGAACTGGAGACAGTGAACGCAGCACCGTAGCTGCTACAGTAACTCGGACGGAGAACTGTTGACTCAGTTGTAAGTTGTGCTCATATACTGCAGCTGGGCCACCGCTGCATGTGAGGCACAAATCTTGCCGTTTAAACAGCTAATAATCAGATAACGAGTTTCAATTATCGATTAAGAATATTTTTCACAATTAACATCCCTAATCAGTGAACACTGGGTTGAGCTACAATTTGATCTAGTAGTATCAGTGGTCTGCGGTGTTTTATCAGCTACAGGTGTTAAACATGTGATACATAAACATGTACAGGCTTCCCCAGGGAAACGACCATGTTACATATTGCGATCGATTACTTTCGGTTTCTCAGGTGACTGTAAATCAATAACCTTCTTTAGGTACGTATGGGTGGGATCTCCTTTAAGGGATTTATATGCTTTAGTGTTAGTAAATAGTTCACATGTATTCAACAGTACTGTGCATCTCCCCTCATCCAGTGGTGGGATGGTGATGTTTGGGTCATCAACGTCATGCCAATGTCATGAATGTGTTGGAATGGTTTATTTATTTGCATTACTGAGTAGTTGGACCACAGCACCGTGGATGTCGCCTTTCTGGAGTGTCAAATTTGAGGAGGTGTTCAGTTCTACCATGTTATCGTCGTGTTATGCACCAGCCTCCAGCATGCTACACATCCTGACCAACAGGTTCTTCACCCTCTTGTCCTCCCGCCCTAGTGGTTCCTGTTTGCTCTTTCCTGTTATTTCCATTTCAATATATCTTTGGCTCGGGAAAGAAGTGAGTCACATTTGTTCGTTTTGACAAGAGTAAAGTTTGGCATGTATGCTTTTAAAGAAATTCGGTTTTATTTACAAAACGGAGCGTTCCAGTCCTTGATTATGATTGGCTGAGCCACGTTCGAAGCCATTGTAAAACACTATGAACACACAGCTGTAACCACATTACATCAGTATTACTGCGCCAAGCAAATTGTAATGAAATGTTAGATTTTGTTGTTAATTATCATTTACTGGGTGGGCTAAGCGTGAATGAGTGGTGGAAAGAGATGGACAGAATAGAGGAGGAGGATAAAAAGAAAGGAGACACGCTGAAATTACTGAGAGAAATTGAAGAGCTGGGAAAGTCATGAAACATAGCCAGGTTTCAGTGGTGTTGAGCACTGTTTCCCCGACAATATTTATATTTATATTTATATTTCCCCCTACAGTACCTAAACCTGATAACCATCAAGGAGGGAACTATCTATTTTAAAGGGAGAGAAATGCTATTCGACAGGGTAACAGACTTTGACATAACACTGGGGCCGTTAAACAGACTCTGTAGTCCGTTCGCTGTTTTCAGACACAGTGTGCTGAGAAAGATCTATTCATCTTAAGGCAATCACCATACTGCAGCAAAACCAGGCTTTCTATCAGTTTTATTCCACTTTAAAAAACACGAAAAGTGAACCCTATAGTTTCAGCAGTTATGTTGGCCTACGTGTCGGGCTTAACCGGTGAGAGAAGATGCTGGAGCTATTTCCTTTCTTCTAGCACTGTGCAAATACAACACACCTGTCCAGAATCAAACACTCCTATATCAGCAAAGAGGAGTGCTAAAATATTTGAGCATGTCTTCAACAATTGCACAATTAATAGCAAGATCAAGTTAAACAATAATAATCACCCCCAAACTTGCTGCATGCTTTCCGCTGCGTCTGTGTGTTGCAACCGTTCTGCGAAATGTCGTTTAAGAACTACGTTGCTCGGTGGAAGAATGATTATCTGTTAGCAATGCTGCTCTAAAATCACAGTAAATGTTAATTTCTAACCATCATCAAGAGGAGGTAGAGGTGTTGGGAATATCCAAGATATACAAGGTGTGCAAGATAGTTGCAATGAGGTCTGGCCATGGAGTGGCTTTTCAGATTGCATATATCAGCACTTACAAAGTGTCTGTACCATGAATCAACACATGCATAGACAAAAAAAGCAACATACAGGAGTGCCATATCACACATTGTCACTTTTTGGCTTTGATTTCAGTTTGAGCTAATGCATCTGCTGGCCTGTAAGCTCGCCAACAGTGATTTGGTTTATAGAGATCATACAGCAGACCACTGAGCCTTGAAGAACCGGATCGTCTGTGTTTCCTCTGATTTCAGCCTGAGCTTACGCTTTCCTGTTGAGAAACACGCACCCTGGCAGCATGTGCAGCAGGCCCAGGATGAGCAACAGTGCTGGCCAATTAAACATACACACCGTTTTCACACATCTTGGGTTGCACTTCCTGACAGGAGGAATGGAGGCTCTGAAAACCCAAATTTGAGCAGGAAACCATACAAAGTTTCATTTACAACTAATGCAATCAGGTAGAGTGGTAAAGATTTAAACATGGTCAATAGAGGATATTGGTCCAGAGCTGGGACTTCATAATGCAAAAGTAACTAAATGCAAATATTATATTATTTTCCGTATTTTTTAAGCTTGAGTGAATGACATCATGCACAGTAGAAGCTTCCTGTTCAGTCCCTCATTTTCCCTCCTCCTGCCAGTCTTCATTAATGTGACCAAAATGTCATCAACTTGTTTAATGCCCCTTAATATCACTGTATCGTTTACATTCCCACACACACACACACACACTGGAAATGGGTCCCAGCTGGGCAGCTTAGAAACCAAAGGAGGTGACGAGAGAGACTTGGAGGTGGGGTGGGCATAGGTGGATGGGTTGGGGGGGGGGGGGGGGGGGGTGACAGGCTATTTAGACGTGCTACTTCACTTTGCATTAGAGTGTACAATATCAGGCATGGGGAGCCAAAGTGAGGCCAGATTTCAGGCAATGCTGTTGAGGCCTGGAGCGATGGATCACTTACCTTAAGAAATCAAAGTCAGTAGCAAAAGATCTGATCTGGAGTGGGGCCCAGCAGTACAGAGAGAAAAGTGTGAAACCTGGAGAAAAGAGAGACGCTCATTGAGGAAATCCATTACCACTGGAGAAGCCAACAAGCATGAAAGGAGCTGTCTTGTTAAATTGGCTGCTTGATAAAGCAGGTCTTTGGCTGGGGAGCCACTCAGAGTCACCACTAGTGACACCAGACAGAGGAAAGAGAGAGGCCCTTATTGATGCGGCGAAATGTTGAGTCACTGCAGTCCACCCTCTGTGTTTCACTTGAAGAAAAAGTCCAAGGGGAAATTGTGTATTTCAGGGTGTTCTTCTGTAATTCTTTGCTTTACTGTAAAACATTTTCTAGGTTTGCAGCATTTCAAAATCATGGTGTACTAATTCATTTTCTCTGTCTGTTTGATGCATTACAGACACATTACACATCAGGCAGGGAAACAACCTGCTGCAGGTCACCTGTTACACCATACACCAAATTAACACATTAACAAAGTGGTGAGGTGTGGCCTCTGGTGAGCTGTGTCTATTAGGCTTGCAACATGTGAGGAAAATCTACAATGTGCAGTAACTTTCACTATTGAACATATACAATATTACTTGCAATACCTGAACAAATAGAGTGTGATAGTAGCTATACATTTACATTAAATATAACTTGGATAAGTGTTGTTTCTAGAGCAGCAACAGTAATGTTTACAACAGCAAAGTCACCATATAAACTAATTAATATCTCACTGGAGACAATCTTGTGTAGCTGAGGGTTACATTGCTCCAAACCTTTATGAAGATAATAAATTAATAACCCTGAGACTACGTTGTCTTTGTCAATAACAGAGCATCACTGCTTCATGCTTTCCGTTCCATCTGTCACAATAAACTGCTTACAAGCAAGAACTAAAATCATTCACAACTCAACTAAATAACTTGCACACATTTACAGCTGGCTGTTAGCTGCTGAGCTAACACGCTGTGCTTGTGTAAACATAGCAGCGGTGGAGGAGAGACTGCAGACAGAGCAGCATGTTTAACCATTTCATCATGTTTACGCTTGCTGAACAGATGTAATGATAACGTATCTTGGCTTTACACTTGCAAAGTTTTATTGCACTTACTTACAGTCGTTAGCTTGTGTCCTGTCTGATCAGCTGTTCACTGACCTCACTGTCTGTTTGTCTATAGGAGAGCTCCGACACAGAGCAGGCAGAGGCTGCAGCATAATTAACAAATACGACAGTCTTTATCCCCAAAACCTTATAACGGGTTTTGGTAACTATCCCTAAATATGATTTTTCTTATTCACTGCATTTCAGGCAGCCTTTTGCGATGTGTTTATCATGCATGTTGATATCGCGATGACGATAATATAATTTATCAGTCAGCCTTAGTGTCTATGAAAAGCTACGGCGGCTGCTCCAAGCTCAGCGAGCAGTCAATTGATTCTGCAGTGAAGTGAGGCCAAACTAAAAGTTCAGGAAAAGTTAAACAATGTGTGGCCAGAGAGGACACACAGCCAATCAGTAAATAGATCCTGTGGCTCCTGTGACATGTTGACCCATGTTACAAAAACTTTCTTCCCACTTGAAACACATGAACATGCCTCCTGGCCACAGAAAAGAGTAATTATTGATGCGAGTCACACTTTGCTGCTACCTGCTATGATTTCAGCGTTAAAGTTAACCCAAACAGACAACACTGACCTTTGCACTACTTTCAATCCTTCCATTCACCTGAATCCAGGTGAACATTTGCATGCTAAGTACACACACCTTAATCATCCACATCGCTGCACACAACACGATTACCTCTGTGAGGCCTCATTCTGTTGTAACATTCATAAGAAACTAAAGCTATGTATGTATAAAGTATATGTACCTGCTTAATCTGTTGAATTGCAACTGACTGTGGTGATGATGCATGAGTTGGAGTCATGGCAGTCACCAAGACATTGCTGATGTTACTGGCCATCGAGAGCACAGTCTACATAATTTGAAAAACACAGACTTACATGTTTGACTGCAATCAATGTATGTAGGATTTGGTGGCATCTAATGGTGTAGTTGCAGATCACAACCAACTGGGTATCCCTCCGCTTACTCTTCCCTTTCCAAGACTGCGGTAACATGAGTCACTGAGTAGGGTTGCACAGTTAATAAAAAAAATTACTGAAATTGCAATATGGCCTAGAGCAATTTTTAAAATACAGCATTTGTAAAAAAAAAAAAATCACAATATTTGCTAAAGGCAAAATGTGTGTTGGTATACCATTTTGAATTAAATATTGTCATGCTGAAGAGTTTTCCTGGCCTATACATCATATTCTACAGACTTTAGACAACAACTTTGTTTGGTACAGATCCCTGCAAAAATTACACCACTATAATATTTTTCAATGAAAATGAGAATATTCATGTAAAAAATATCATTCCCTCTAATATATCATATCGCAATTGCAATATCAGTCTAAATAATCACAATTAGATATTTTTTTTAAAATCAAGCTGCCCTACTGCCAAGTGCAAAACCGTGGTAACACCGTTGTCTCCCTCAGTACTCATCCTTACCATAATAACACTACTTAAGAAGCAACAGAATCAGACGGCCGCTGGCAGTACCACAGGACCAGCACAGCTTCACAAGTGTGTCGTAGAACTATGGTGGCCACTGGGTGACGTCAAAATGCAAAAGGCTCTCTAGAGCCAGCGCTTGGTTTCTGTTCTGTGCTACTGTAGAAACATGGCGGCACAAGATGGCGGACTCTGTGAAGAAGTGCCGCTCCCCATGTAGATATGAAGGGCTCATTCTAAAGTAATGAAAACACAACAATATTAGTTTTAGGTGATTATAAACTACAGAAAATGATATTATATTCTATTTCTGCCAATAGATCTCCAACAATGTCACACTCTGTTCCTTTAATGCAGTGCAGATATTTCAAATCAATCTGCATGATAACTGCATTACCATACAACCATAAAATAACTCTCTGTGGGTTAATTTTCACAGTGAAACTAAAGGCTGCCCAAAAGTTTGGGAAAACAATTCCGAAATCTAAAATACACTAAGAATGCCTGATCAAGCCAAAAGATCTGCTGAGTTAGTTGTCATTATAACTGTCATTAACTTTGCATTGACCTTCACTGTGTCTCCTGTGTATGTTTTTGATTTTGAGAGATTGGTTTTGGCATCGCCTCTTGTGGACCAAGGTGAGTGGCATCAGGTACGTTCAACCTACAGTCTATGACCACTGACCCTTTAATCGTCTTGGCTCACTTAAGCTGCTGGTGGAGCCCCCAGTAGATTTGTTTTTAATGCGCAGTGATTTTTTTTTTCCTGCCTCCAAAGCCCCCCTTTTTATCTTCTTCCTGCTGTGTGGCTGAAACCCCAATGAAGCCATGGCAAGCCTCAAATCCTCAACATCAGGACAAGCAGTAAAATACTGCTCAATCGAATCCTGAAAACATATTAACGCTACTGAATTGGTAAAGGAAACTACTGATTGCATATACATTGCCCGAACAGTTTCTTTGCATTATGTTTTGTTTTTTTTTTTTTAATTGTTGCCTTGCAACCACAAAATAAGTGCTAACGCTAGCTTATCACAAACCATGAAGTGTTTGTGACCCAGTACTTAATAGTACAGTTTAAATTAATGAAAACAATTTATCCAACATCACAGGTACCACACTAATTTGCCTTTAGGCCGGCTGCATTCTTTTCAGATCACTGACAGTATATAAAGATGGGTAATCCACATCCTTGAGCTGTAAGATAAGATAAGATAAGATATTCCTTTATTAGTCCCACAGTGGGGAAATTTACAAAGACGTACAGACGTAAAGCATAAATATCCCAGATAAGAGAGCTGCCATCTTGATATTTTTAAGTCATTTGGAGCCTGTGGAGTCTGTGCTGTAGTGATCAGGCCGTGAAGCCGCGGTATCAAGGTCACCCACCTGAACCGATCTCTGGCCGAGCACGGCCCGAAGGTTGTCAGACACTCACAGCTGCCAATCATGATGCCTCATCTTTTTATAGCTTAACATAACTAATAAAAAACAAACTCATCAGAAAAATGAACACCTGCACATACATCAGCATGATAAGAACTAAAATGACAGAAACCATTTTTGACTTTTTAGTTTGGCCCATGTCCCATCCACTAACATGGAGGGCGCGAGATTTATGCCATATACTACAGCCAGCCACCAGGGGGCGATCAAGATGTTTTGGCTTCACTTTTAGGGATCTCTCGTCCATCTATGGTTCAGATCACAGTAACTACGGTTGGTAAAGTCATCTTGCTTCTGGTATAAAGCAATAGTCCACAAAAAATAAAAAAACACTAATTATCCCAGACGCTTTTCTTTTCAGAGTTGAATTTTTTTCAACTCGAGGCATTCAAGGTGCCCCAGGCTGCTAAAACGTGCCCCGTCGGATCAGGGCCTTAAGATGCACTTTGCAGATAGCGAAATGAAGAGCTTTTGATTCATGCTGGGCACTAAGCAACAGAAAGGGCCTCAAAGTTTCTACGAATAAAGCACAAACACACATACACAGATTTCTAAATACGTTACTTTAACGCTGAGGGATACTACTTCTGCTTGTAGGCTCTGAGCCCAACAACTTCTCTGTTTTGGCCATACAATACACAGAAAATGTTTAATCATAATTTACATCTGATATAAAGGCAGAACCTCACTCCTGTGAAAACCACCAAGCTTTCTTTCACCAATCAAATTCTATTTTCGATCAACTTACTCGAGAGTTGGTATGCACTGTTGCATGCAGTTCTTGTAAATCCCTGTACAGAGTGCTCTGATTTCTGCTAGGGAACACTTACTTTATTTCTTTTAATTATGCCTGTTGAAAAAATACCTTGTATATTACAGTACACCACACCTGCATTTGAGAGGGGAGCTGAGATTTTGAGGGAAAGGCAGAACAAAAAGAGGTATTGTTGTTGGGTGTAGGTCAGTGCTGCTCGGCTGCTACTCCCTAGAACATTCCATGGTGTCACATAATACTGTCAGTTTCCTGTTGGAAGTGCCAGCCCAGAAAGATTGAGTGTGTTTGCAAAGTCAGAGAAGTGTATATGTGTGTGTGTCCGTCTCTACAGTATATGTTAGTATGTACTGTGCATGTGTGTACCTCCACTTTTCGTCTGTCTGTGTATATACAGTGCATTCAGAAAGTATTCAGACCCCTTCATTTTTCACATTTTATGTTGCAGCCTTATGCCAAAATTGTTTAAATTATTTTTCCCCTCAATAAAATAGTATGTTCAAATTTTTTTAAAAAACTCATAGTGTAGTATGTTTAAAAAAGTCATAGTATGCAGTATTATGTTGAAATTTATTCTCAAAAGTCATAGTATAGCATGTCGAAAAAATAAGTCATAGTATAGTATGTCAAAAAAGGCAGTATAGTAACTTGAACAAAAATGTCAGTATAGTACATTGAAAGTCATAGTATAGTATGTAAAAAAAAAAAAATCCTTGTAGAGTATGTTGAAAATAGTCAAAAAAAGTCCTGGTATAATATGTCTAAAAAAAAAAAGTCATAGAAGTAGCATGTCAAAAAAAAAAAATCAGTCTGTGTTGGAAAAATGTCACAGTAAAGTATGTTGGGGAAAAAAATTAAAAAGACTAATATAATATTAGTATTGTATTTCAAAAGAAAGTCATTGTACAGTATGTTGAAAAAGAGTCATGGAAATGTCACAGTACAGCATGCCTAAAAAGTCCTTAAGTCATAGTATATTTAAAAAATGTCATAGTATAGCATGTAAAGAAAATATTCATATAGTATGTCGAAAAAAATAAAAAGTCATATCATAGGATGTCAAAAAAGAATTTAAAAAGTCAGTGTAGTATGTCGGAAAAAGTCAGAGTATGTTGAAAATAGTTAAAAAATTCACAGTTTCCAGTCAAAGAAATGCCACCATGAAATCAAAGTATGGTATGTTGAACAAAATAAAAAAGTCATAGTATAGTTTGTCAAATGCTCATAGTCCCCCCCGGGGGGGGGGGTGGGCCGAGCTGGATGGGGAAGGAGGGTATGGAGGCGAGGAGGGAATAGAAAGAATATGCGCACATTCCGCTCCCCCCGGGATTAGGTTAATTCCTAAACAGCATGTCTTTGGATGGTGGGAGTATAGCGGTTTGAGGCGAAAGCGCTAACCACTACACCACCGTGCAGCCCCAAAAAGTCATTGTATAGCATTTAAAAAAAAAAAAAATTGAGAACTCTTGCTACATGTTGTCATAGCATAGTATTTCGAAAAGTTATTTTAAAAAGGCATAATATGTTGGAAAACAGTTAAAATGTATTTATTCATTATTATTGTATGTTGAAAAGTCAGTATATTATGTCATTAAAAAAGTCACCGTATAATACGTTGAAAAAACTGAACCTATTTATACATACTGACATACTGAGATCAGACTTCTGTTCTTATCTGCTGTTTTTTTTTTTTTTTTTTTTTCCTGAAAAGCAACTTGTGACCTTGTTAAGAAACGTGCTATACAAATTAAGTTCATTGTTATTGCAGCAACCTGAGCTCCACATTTATTTTGGTGGGGGCACCAATAATAAAAATCATCTTGCACTGAAATTTGAACTCGCACACTATTTAAAAAAAAAAAAAAAAAAAAATGGGCGCATATGCAACCACTTCGGTGACAGTCTGGGGCCCCGGAAACGCCTCAGTGACGTCGTACTTCATTGAATATTCTCAAGATTTCATTCTATATATTCAAGGCTAATTCCATATATTCTGGCTAAACGGCATGCCGTAATATGTATGCTACAGAAACAGAGAGAAAAAGGAATATTTTCCTTAGCTGTGAATTGCCAAAAATGTGTGTCTATGTGTAAGGACACTTGGAACAGAGTATGATGCGTCTCCTGTGCAGGGAAGTGGGTCTGCGCTTAAAAACTTTTATAGGGTGCTCTATAATTTGTATGAACACAGCCAAAGAAATAACTCACCTGCCCTCTACTTGGAATTGTAAAAAGAGTTGCTCCCTCTGGATGCCACCAAGAGAAAGGCCTTGGACAGTGTTTGTTTTGCGTTATGCTCGGGTCAATACAGAACTGTATTCTGAATCAAGAAAGGTGTCAATATAAAAGACACTTTTTTGTGATCACTGATAAATTCATGAAAAGAAATTAAGATTTTTGTTAAAAATAAAGAAAAACAGGGACAACTTATAATGCTATTTAACACATAACAGCGACTCTTTTTATGGGTGCTCAAGCACACCTAAATTTCACATCAGCACCCCTAAAAAATAATTATCCCTCTGAGACCTGATATTACGTTCTTTAGTGAAGATGCCTTCATGGTATCTATGAAACTGCAAAAGCTAAGAAATCCTTTGATATCAATCATGTTATGCTAACTTATTGGGAAGGAGGCTAAATAACACCTCTAACAGTCCCTTGAACTCTGACCTGAAGATATCTGGATGAAAATTATTTCTATGAGTAGGTGTACCGACAAGTCTCCCTTGTAGACACATTCCCGCTTATGTTACTCCTATAAAGTACGAGGTAAAAAACATTTTTTGCAACTCCAAATTTGCTGCAACAACTTAAGAGACATAATAAAGCACTGGAAGGGCCATCATGTGCATTTAGCATAATGTTCTAAGCCCTTATAACTTATTTTGATTAATTAATTAATTCACATTTATTTCTTGAATGTGAGCACAAATGGTTGTCTGTCTGTCAGTGTCAGCCCTGCATCTCAAATTAATCTTCAGGTTTCAGATGATGTACGCCCGTCCACGATGTGTATGTACTGCTGATCTGTTATCTCGCCCTAAAGATCCCCTGCCCCTAGGGTAAATTATTAGGCCTATTATTCATTATTTTATTATTGTTAATTTTTAGATTTTGTGAACTTGTCTCTCAGAGACAGGGGACAAACAATTACAGATTCAAAGGGCATTATTCAAACAGGTTTACCACCCAGGACTGTGAAGTCATGATGTTACACACACATAGTACGTAAGTTGAAAGGTTGCTCTGACCGAGAACGCTGGGTCAAATTGGTCATTATTACCATAGATAATGGGATTATAATAGAATAACATTAAATGAGAAAAGTTCATCGACAGGAAAATAAATATTTGAAAGCAATACAGAATGACAGTGAGTCTTACGGGATTATCTTCCATTTAGGGCTGTCAGTCAATTAATTACGTGATTGTCCATGATTAATCACAAATTAAGTGCACATTTTTTATCTGTTCAAAATGTACCTTTAAGGGAGATTTGTCAAGTATTTAATACTCTTATCAACATGACAGTAGACAAAAATGCTTCCTTTAGGCAAATATAGTAATATTATTACTGGAAATCATTTAACAGCACAAAACAATGACACATATTGTCAGAAACCCTCACAGGTTCTGCATTTAGCCTAAAAAATGTGCTCAAATCATAACACTGCAAAGTGTAATAAAGTGGGCATGTCTGTAAAGGGGAGACTCATGGGTATCCATACAGCCTATTTAAATCAACATATCTTGAGGTCAGAGGTCAAGACCCCCTCTCCAAAATTTAGAGTAAGTTTGATGTGTTGTTTCACTTCCTTTGTGACAAGCTACTATGAGATGGTTGGTACCAATGGATTCCTTAGGATATCTAGTTTCATATGATGTATGTACAGTATTTTCACTCTAGCTTTAAAATTTGCTTTTAGCTTATGAGTCTGCTACAGCCTCTGAAGGATCAACTGATTTAATATTAATGCGTTAAATAAATTAGCAGTGTTAAAATACATTTGCATGAACACATTATCTTTGACAGTCCTAATTCCATTATATTAGTAACTGTCACCTGGCAGCTAAATATTGTTTTTTTTTTTCCTTTACATACAGACATTTACACCATAAATTGGTGTATACAACTCACCAGAATGCAGGAAATGAGGTGTTTGATACTGAAAAATCAAAATGTCCTGGGAGAGGACCATCAGACACCCCACTTAATGTGTTCCCCCCAATGTTGAAACCAAACCTACACCCTTGACTGTACACGTCACATTCTCATTAGTTATTAGTCATTACTCATTATTTTAATATAAATCCAGTGAGTTTCAATGCACAATTCCCTTTGTTGCAACTGTCAAAATAAACAGTCACAAAATCCAACTATTTATTCCAAGAAAAAAAATCTGCAATGTACTGTGGTCAGAAGGGGGAAAACACCCTTAAACATTATGCTAGTGAAAATGTGTAAATTAGACTTGGCCCTGTGCTGGTTTGGAGCTCAGTACGAGCTGAGGAGACATTAACGAGGAAGGGGAGACCCAGTGATTTAGCAGAATAGCAGCCCCTCGCCACAGAAGGAAAATAAACCAAAATAATGGATCTCAAGGATGTAATTAAGAGAATTGTGATTCAACAATGAGGTAACCATCAAGTTGTTCAACCACGACAGCCAGCGAAAAGTCACATTGAGACAAGTGACGACAGTAGCTCAGTCTGTAGGGAGTTGGTTGGGAACCGGAGGGTCACCGGTTCAAGTCCCGACATGGACAAGAACTGAGTGTGAACTGGAGCTGGAGAGGTGCAGTTTACCTCTTGGGCACTGCTGAGGTGCCCCTGAGCAAGGCACCAAACCCCCAAGTGCTCGGGGCGCTTGTAGGAGCAGCCCCCTCACTCTGACACTCTCCAATTGTTGCATGTATATGGACTGTTTGTGATGTGTGTGTATAAGTTAACAGAGTGAAAAAATTGAATTTCCCTAGCGGGACTAATAAAGGAATATCTTCTTCTTCTTCTTCTTCATTTATGTCAAACTGAGTTTTCCACCTTTGACTCAAGTCTTATGGCTCTAAAGAAACCTATCAACTGGGCCAGTCTGTGCCTGTCTACCTGGCAGACGTGGTTCAAAGTTATTATACTGTTTATGTTTGTGTGGGTGGAGGGAAGAGAGGGAGCAATATTTGAAGGTGACATGAACCAGTCCCATAAATAAAACTAAGAGTGGTCAAAGCTCCAATTAAAGGAGCAGTGTGTTGGTTTTGGTAGTGTCTAACAGTGACGTTGCAACCAACTCAGGCCTCTCTCTACAATCAGGGCTCAAGCTTAAGGATGTCCCGACGTCCCGGAGTCGAAAAGTTATTTATCAGGATGGATGATAATTAATTTTGGGACAAATTTGAAATGAGAGTTGAAAGAAAAATACCTACTACATTAGAATGAACAGCAATGAAAATGATGCACATTTTTGTAGTACACTGTTATTATTAAAACTTCATCGTCGGCCTGTGACCTCACGACAACCGCAGCAGCAATGAAAAATGATTCTCAAGTCAAAGTAAAGTAAGTAAACTTTCTAGTGTTAATGTTACCAGTTAGCTAGCATGTTTGAATGTAATGTTACAGTTAGCGCTCGCTAAAAATGCAAAGGCTACTTTTACATAGAAAAGATTTTAATTTAACTTAGCTGCGTTTTTAGCATCAAAATTAAAACAAACATGCAAATTCTATAAAATTATATAACTATAAATTACTTTTTAAAATGAAAAATTGGAATAAATTATAAATTTATGAACAAAAATAAACTACTTTTGATGCATGATCTATGTTAAAGGTCACACTGAATGATTAACTAATGATAATGTAGAAAAACTAAGATTTTAAACATCATTTCCGGTACAGCCTGGGTTGTATTTTGGGACAGTTACAGGAAGATGGTGAAAAAGGTTAGTTTAGAGCCTTGGCTATGGTGGTCGATGCAAAAACGTGATTAGCCCTCTCTAGAGCCAGTTGTAAGAGTAGTGTAAGTCAGCAGAGTCAGTGCCAGAGTGTGTCCACACAAGGGAGGTGAGTGGTGAAGCAAGAGAGAGAGAGTGGCGGCGAGGGGCGCTAGTAACACTATCAACTCCGACCCAAGCTGGAAAAGTGTCTGGTTTGTCCACTCTGGGCTACTGTAGAAACATTGCAGTGCAACATGGCGGACTCAATGAAGAGGACCTGCTCCGTATATAGATATAAACGGCTCATTCTAAGCAAAAAAAACACAATTATTATTATTAGTGATTATAGACTGAAGAAAACATTCTTATTAGTATTATCGTCAATTGTTACACACTGGTCCTTTAAGGACTGTGTAATTCATGGATATTTACTGATATTTTAATAGACACCATGTTTTGCAAAGAAAGATTTACTTTATTTTTGATAAATCGTGGGGAAAAAAATCAAATAGAAGAAATGTACACACATTTCATTTATTTACTGAATTACTAGTCATTAAGTCTGGTAGTAAATTTGTCTCCAACCTATTGTTGCTAAAGAAAATAAAAACAGCTGTAGGGAAAACTAGCTCCACAAGCGCAATATTTTCTGATGCTAATCTGCTCTGAGTGACAGTTCAGCTAATATGAGAAGCACTTCACCCAGGACTTTAGAGGTCCACGTCTGATATGCAACTGCTCATAAATCACAAAAGAGCAGACCACTCACTTACACTTCCCTGTACTGCTTGATTAACTGCAAATCATGACATTGTCCCTGAGCGTGCCTCGGGTAAATAAGGGGAGCGACAAGCAACAAACATTTATTTTCTTGTGCGTCTGCTTCAGAATTTAATTAGCCTTTTTTTTTTAACCTGTGAACCCAAAGCCTCACCCCTGCTGTAAGACGCAGAATTCATTAAGCTGTTTTCTGCCCTCAGATTTTCACACCACGGCTTTGAACATCTGCACCCTGTCATGTATCATCCCATTCATTTCTACTTAATTTGATCCTAATAAGCGCCTACATGAGGAGCCAGATGTTGCTGCTTCGACTGTGGCACTGAAAGTTTTGTTTGAGGGGAGTTGTGCTCTGTGCCTGGTGGGCAGGGAGGTGCATCCAGTGCAGGCATAGACTGTTTGAAATCACTCATTAATATGTAGAATAGTTTTGTGATTTCTTATTTTCTAGATATTAGTTTTTACTTGTCAGTGCACACAGAAATCCATCAACATTTGACAAGGTCCCTCGGGGTAAGCCTGAGAACTTGCTTTTCATTTTCATTAATTCCAAAAGACCTGTTTACGAGAAAATCATCAAACACATTTGTATCAAGACCCAGTTCGAAAAACATAACTTTACTGTTTCTTTTTGGGGCAAAAGTTTAAAATAATGGAATATAATTTCTCTTCTCAGAGGGATCAGTGGCATCGAGGGGGAATCGATGTGTGCAAGATGATGTTCGGTGGGCAGGATGCTGGGAGTAGGTCTGATTATGTTCTGTGGATAGAGAACCCCTGTAAACTCGACTGCTAATCAGCACCATATGCCAGCCCTTGGCCCTCATTCTCATCTTGTCATTTCGAGTGGCTCCTAGACATGGCTCCTGACATGCCCTGGATTCAGCCACAGCAACTAGCAGCCTGGCATGTGCTAATGAGAGAAGTGGTGGATGCCGAAGAGCCTCATGTACCCCAGAGATGCACAGGAGGACGGGTAGAAAAGCCAAAGCCTGAGTCATACGACCCTTGTGAGTGGGCCTCTTTACCTGTAGTGGGGCAGCCAGCACACCCATGGGACTTGTGTGTGTGTGTGTGTGTGTGTGTGTGTGTGTGTGTGTGTGTGTGTGTGTGTGTGTGTGTGTGTGTGTGTGTGTGTGACAAGTGAGCGCCAGTTCTTGGAGAATATCCTTGTGAACTGTGGAGTCCTTGAACTGGCTGTCAAAGCTCTGTTTTTCCCCACTTTTGTGTCTTCTCTTTGGGTAATCAATGAAGCAATCTGTATCCTTGAACATGTTTCTTTTTATTGCAACAATTCACAATTCTTAGCACAGCCTGGCCTTTTGAATCTCAATCATACTCAAATCACTTCTGCGGTAACCGGATTCTAAAGCTGGCGGTAAACAGGAAAGGGTCAACCCGGCGCTGACACAGAGCAGTGGAGCCTCTCCATCAGCTGAGCATCGAATCAGGTCAATCTAAATAACTGCCTTGATTATAATTTCTATACCCTTTGGGGTCACGGGGGGTTAAACGTGTCATCTTGCCGTGGATCATTATTACACGGGAGGAAAGCTGAACTGGGATGCTTGAGAAGGATCTAGAGCTGAGGAGAGTCGCTCATCCTTGTGTCTGAGTAGACATCTGTTCTTGTTTAACCCCAGGCCACCACGGCACTCTGGGTAATCAGAGTGACCACTGTGCTTTACTTGTTCCCTTTGCAATGAAGGAGAACACATCGCAGTCACACATGCAGGCAGCTATTCCCTCCACAGGCGGGAAACATATTGTCGCCGCACAAAGTGATCAGTGTACAGTACTCCAACACTGCCATAAACTACAACAGCGTGATCTAAGACGCTCTGACTGATAGCTCTGACAGAGCCTTCTGTCTACTCGCAGAAGCTGTTTGTACTGAGTCCCAGACCGGGGCTGCCGCCGCTCCTCTCATACGCTGTTGTCATTCAAAGTGACTGCAGCTTAGTGTATCTGTCAGCTGACTGGTTTCTCATTGTTTTACGCGCTCGCAGACTATGCCTGTGAGAGAGTGAGTGCAGGCCCCTCAGGCAAACATCATGTCAGCCAGCTTTGTTCTACAGGATGCCGGGGCTCCCTCAGCTGCTGCTTGGCTCCTCTGCTAACTGGGGAAGTCAAGGAGATTAAATGGAACATCCTGAATCTCATACTTCCTAATGTTTTGTGACATCCACACGCTCTGCTGAGACTGTAGGCGTGCCCGCACAAAGGAACAGCGGCAAAACAAATAGCGCCTCTTTGAAGAGGATTCTACGCCACAAGACATGTGTACATCATTTACACTGATGTAGTCTGACAGAAGAGGGAGTTTTCACAATGCTACCGTCAATAAATTATGGAGAATGTTTTGAGTGGCTTTTTGTGAGCGTCAACCTAATAAAAGCACTGCGTACTTGGGACAATCAACTTGTAATTCCTCACTAAAATGTGTTCTCGGAGCATTTTAAAATATACAAACACGTCGACTGAAAATACTGAATTTATATGATATATGGTCTTGTTTTTTGACATAGCATGTAATAGTATATTAATGAAGCACTTGATACTGTTGTATGAATTATTGAAGACAAGACCGTAGTCCCAAGTCAGTCAGTCAGTCAGTCCAGTCAAGCCAGGATCTCTGACATCAGGGAGCGCGTCCCCAGAGAGGAGATCCGTAGACCAGCTTTGTTGGAGGCTGCCACTGTAGATTTGCATGTCGTTAAGAATCACATGAACGTTGAGAATTGAGGTGTTCAGCAAAATCTTTGTCCCAACGCTACACATCATCATGTACGCCAAAATATACAAACACATAGAATAACTTTACCCTAAAAACAACAACTACAGCAAATAATGCACAACAGCATAAACAAAAGCGTGATGGAAATGTGCGTGGAGGTTTGGACCACTGGACACAGAGGGAAAGAAAAGGAGAGATGACAGTCAGATGCGGAAAATATAAATGTCTGAAACGGTCATTATTATTTCATACAAATGCCTTTTCTTTGCTTGAAAAATTTAAGCTGCGATGGCAGCACCAACGCTGCACACGTCAAAAGAAAGCCCAGGGACCGCAGACGATTTAAGTGGGAGACGAGAGCATATGCAAAAACCACATGTGTAACAGCCATCAGTAAACAGCGAATATGTGGTAAACTTGGCAGGACACTGACATTTTTCTAGAGCGCAGCCAGTGTGTTAAATAAAGAGAGAGGGCCCAGCGAGCTCCTTTCTTATGTCAGGTTGAGGACGGGCCAAACTGTGTGTAATGCTCCGAATATTATGGACCACAACAAGATGTCACAGCCACTTCACACCGCTGGTGAAGGTCAGTTATGACTTATTTACTCAGCAGTGTAATAAAAGTTGAAGTTATAAATACTAATTAAAACTAAATATAACTACAATGAAAGCTACAGAATCAGGACAGCCAATGGCCGATATATGATGCCGATATTTTTTGGCCTTTATCTATCCTGGGTTTCTGTTTTTCCTCCATCTAATAAAATGTAACAGCTTGATAATAATAAATGATACACAAAATTTCGTAAGTAAATGTCTATTGAACAACACTTATGGTTTGTCTCTCTAATCTGCATTATGTGTCTGCACAGTCTCTCCCAGTTAGGACGCTGTTCTTCTCACACACTCGTAAAGGTTAGTAGCCCACTGTGCTACGTCTACTGAGGTCTGCTGGTAGAACAGTAAATAGATTTTTGATTTGATTTTATATTCTTCAGGAACAACAATGGGCTGCCCGCAGATGTGCCTGCTTGCTAATCGCCTTAATATGCTCAGGCATCGGGCGATGCTGATTATACAAAAAATGTAAAAAAAAAAAAACATTGTATCGGTCTACCTCTAATGATAGCCGTCACAAAATACGCTAAAATCAGAAATAAAGCAGTGACAAACAAAAGCAGTGTGTGCAGGCACCAAGACCTTCAAGAAAACATCTATTTCATCATGGTCTTCCTCAATAAATGTCTTCTGTCTCTGGTCACTGTCCTACTTACTGATCTTTTCATTTAATATTTCCTCACCAAAACCAGCCTTACTCCTGAGCTGTAAACAAGACCAAACAATCAATTTATTACAGGCTTTGAGTGTGAATCATTAAAAAAAAAAAAAAAAACTTAAATTTCTAACATATTGATCAGATCCCAGCTTACATATTGATCATAAGCAGCTGAACTACAAATGGTAGTTTAATTCAAAGCACACTCTTTAAATCATACATTATGCTAATGACAGAATGATGTTTTTCCAAACAAGGAATTTCAACAAGCATTAAAATTTCAGTTTTGAAACCCCACTGCCTAATTAGACATGCTTATTGGTGGACCAGCGATGCAACATCATTCGGTCAACAACCAATAAACAAATTTGCGTATATTGCTGTATTCTTTAGTCATTAGTTCACAGGCCATCTGTGCACACTGTATAAATAAACAAGAAACGTTATTCTTGCCTGTGTCGGATTCTAACAGTGGTGCAGGCTTTGATCTGTGGTCCTTGATCTATGGGGCTCATGGTGTCACACCCCCCTGTGATGTGGTGGATTAATTAGGTGGAACGGCTATTTATCCCTTAAAATCATAATACTAATTTACCCAATGCAATGTGGAGGCTCTGTGGGTGGCAGCACTGGGTCCAACTTCTATTAAAAACGCTTAGCCGACACATCATCTGATGCGCTCCGGCACTGAATAGATCACAAATCAGTGAAGACATTCAGCACACGGAAATGCCAATTATCAACAAGAAACAATTACATCAATATCAGCAACAATGTTTTGCTGCTTGTTTCAGAGCATATGCTGCATATTTGTACTATTTGACCGAGCATCCAAAAGGCCTTTCATATCTTCTCTTCATTTTACCAGAAACACTGGGAAGATTTTACTTTTTGCGATTACTGTCACAAATTACGTGCACAGAAGTAGAGCTACGTCCTCGACCAAAATTATTCTTAGTCGACTAAAGGCCGTTGCACACCAGGTTCGTCTTTTTTGGTCCTTAACTGTCGCACGTTTAAAAAAAAAAAAAAAAATTCAACCTTAAGTTACGTCATGTTCTGACCGAAACCAAGGTAACAGAGGGTTGTTTGACCTCTGATAGTCACCGTCTATGCAAACGTCATCATCCACAACGGCATGAACGTTCACTTTGTCTCCCAGGACAAAACGCTTTAGAAGAAAGAAATAAAACATTACAGAGATGCAAAATTTAAAGATAAACTGAGGCAGGTGATTGCAGAACAGTTTGGTATCAGTAATGCAGGTCAAATAACTTTCTTCACCATCCTGATGTACAACCTAAATGCGGACCATCCCGAATTTAAAATCTCTGTTTTTTTTTTTACATTATCTTTAGTAAATCACCCAAAGTGAACTTTAACATACAGTATACTGAACATCAAATTTGTTTTTTTTATTTACAATTTATCCATAACATTTTTTTTATTTTAAAAAGTCATTTTATTGGTTTGTTTTGACGCTAACAATGCAGCTAAGTTAACGTTTTTTGTGGAAAAAATAGCATTTGTTCAAAAAACAAGGTTTTGCATATGGGCCCTCAAAAAGCTGGAACCAGCCCTGCTAGCTGCTCTTCCTAAAGTTAGAGGAGCTGCTGGACCAAATGCTGCTGTCCTGAGGAGAAATTCATGCATTGCAGCCTTATTATTAAGGGGATGAAGAGGTGAGCGTAACATTGTCCTCAGCTAACTCACTGTAGATGCTAACGTTGGCTTCTGACTTGTTAGTAAGCGCTAACTATAACGTTACCGTTAACATCAAACAGACTCCCCTCAGCTAACGTTAATACTAGAAAGTTCACCTCCTCCATTCCTCATTTCTGCTGCGGCCCAAAATTCATTTTCATCCTCCTATTGTTTTTTCGGCCCCGGGATGATCCCTGCAGGGATGGTCGCCAAAAAAAAAAGAAAAAAGGATGTACAAAATATTAGACAGTAATGTTAGTGATTGTGCTTTAGACAGCTAAACAATAGCTTCTTGCTAACAGCATTCATTCATTAGCCCCGTTTTGGACTAGCGCTATCCATTGCATCCACTTAATTAATTCTGTTTTGTCTCGTATTGAAAATATTTGCAACAAACAGATTGATGAAACGCATCTGACTGAGTGCAAGGTTTCTGTACGTAACCTTTATCAGATGATGAATTAAAAAAACAAATACTAAAAATCCGGACTTGGTATGCAAAGACCTTAACACTCATCCATTTTGTCGACTAATCAATTAAACGATTTAATAAACTGAGTTTCTCCAAAAACAAGCAGCACTTTAAATCTTGTGTTTACCAGGTATGTGCCAATAAGTTTCTTGAAAATAAGTCATTCATGAAAATTCATGAAAAAAAGCTGAAAAACTAAAGACTAATCAACTAAAAAAAACATCTTACACCAAAATGGCCAATTAGTTTACTAATTGACTAAGAGGGGGCAGCCCTAATTTTTTAGATTACTTATATCTATAGTTCAATGTAAAGATCTGTCTGACAAAGACTGAAAATTTTCTGATTGACAGTCTAAAATCCAAAGATATTCAATTCCCAATTTTATAAACTGTAAAAAAAACAGCAAATTATCACATTTGAGAAGTTGGAGCCAGCAAATATTTGGTTCTTTTTTCTTGATTAAAGTTAATTAATCATCAAAATCTTTGCCATGGGGTATTCATACTGTTATTAACTGGAAATAACAGGTGCTCTGCCAGTTGATATTTATCGATACAGCAAATATGTCACTTCTTAATGTGACTGCTATTTCAAAGTTTCTGACAGGGGTCAGCAGGAGCCATAAATATCTATTTAACATCAAATTAAACTTTGTTTTTATTTGTATGAGGCACCATGGTGCAGGCAAATATGCAATTATGATATGCATCGTTCGTTGCAGTATTCTCCAAAACGGCAGAGGCAAACAAACAAAATATTGAAGTTTCTCGGAAATAAGTCATTTAGCATAAAAAGAGATCTTAGTCGACTGAGACCACAGCGACCGTCAGGTCGACTAATCGGCTAAGATGGGGGGGCAGCTCTAGACAGAAGCTGGATGGTGGGAGCAAAAGTGTCAGTAAAACGTGAGAATATCAAGGTAAAAGTGTGATAGAGAGAGAAAGACAGTGACAGGGAAAGAGAGTGTAGTTGCTATTAGTCACGTAATGTAAAATAATATGTAATGAAACTGCTGCAACGAGAAGGCAGCAAGTAAATAGAGAAGGTGAGCAAGCCAGAAAGATCGAGTACGAGAGAGTCTGGAAACAAGACCTGCCAAACCTTCAATAAAATCTTTCCTTGGTTCTTTGTATCCAAACCAAAGATAGTGTACATTGTCCATCCCTGTGTACAATTCTGCAGCGTCGGGCCCCTGGTTCCCCAGGCTGAATGCAGCCCGTTCTTCTGCTCTGGTCTCTGAATGCTATCTCAGAGCAGCAGTGCCCAGAATGCTGCCTATTCCCCCACCCAGCAAACGCCACCAGGGGATAAGGAAAACACAATTGATAGAAAGTGTATTCTTTTCCATAGGTTCCCACCAGCATGTCGCTAACTGTTTCCGCTACCTTATCAAAGAACAAATGCCTTTGAAAACGGGGGAAACAAAGCACCGGGCTGCATTGTCGCCTGCTTTTTGACAGGAGTAATCTGGCTTTTCCATCACCCACCAAAGTAACCTCCACCTAACATTCCTGCTGACGGGGCCATGCAGGGAGCCGGCCACGTGCCATCTGCTGTTGTCTGTTACACACAACACTGGACAGACGTGGGGAAATGCACCTCCACATAAACTGGCTCTCAACTAAAATCGGTGCCATCACTTTTTGCAAAGCTTTTCAATGCCCAGAAAAGACTCTGTAACAATCACAGATATGCACTGTGGTGAACTGCAGCAGTCCTTTAAGAATCCCCTTAAACATGCTTCATCTAATGACCTTGTGGTAGTTAATACGGTTCAGAGTGTCTTATCCTTTTTTTTCACAGCACTAGTGTACATTTCCATGTTCCTGCTTAGCCCCACAGTAGAGTACCATCTACTGGCTGTCTATGGTACTGAATACACAGCCATCATCTCAGCCACTTGCGTATAATCAGATCTCATCTGCTCCTCAAGGTCTTCAGATAGTCGCCTTTTAAACAACCACAGCATCCTGCACTTCGCACATCATCCTCTGTAGAAATGCCCGTTGAACCTGGAACTTTTGCTTATAAACAGCACACATTATGTGCATCTTGAGGCACCAAATATTGCTGAAGAAGCGCAAATTTTGCTTTGTCTCTGGCATCACCAATGAATATTTAGGAATGGTAGTTGAACGTATATACAGACCCCCCCCGGTGAAGTCACAATGCAAAGCATAAAATGTGATTTTATGTGACAGGAGAGCTGCTGTATTGTAAGTTAGCTGCGTTAACTGTGCTATTGATGGGTAAAACACAAAGCTTGATTATTCTCTTGTAAATGAGGTTTCTCAAAGGCCCAAAGACGATGAAAATACATTGCACATTTTCACTAAAATACATTGTTTACTAAGTAAAAATAAAAACTTTAAATAAAAATCAGCTTTGCCAGCAGCCAGAGATACTGCAATACAAAAACAAACATACACAAATTTAATAATTGCAGTTATTATTATATCATTATATGCCACGATTCTTTAAAAAACTGTTAAATTGGAACCTCTTTCAATTTCTATTTCTATACAATCATATAAAAGCAATTTAAATACTGAAACACCATCAAATTATTGTTTATTGTCATCAAGATCGTCCTTACCGTAATTATTGCCATTAAGACGCGGCTTTGCCATATAAAGCTCTAAAACCCGTTTTCACTTTCACCTATTTTGCTGAATATGAAACACGTACTAATAACACTTGTGTTGTCTGTCTGTTGGATTGAGGAGGTGACAACCTGTTTCCGAAGCCAGGAGGGAGATGTCATCGGCACTAAAAGATAAATAGATCAGTAGAAGTGTCACTATCCTTCCTGGCTTATGACACACAGACCAATGATAATTACTCACTTGATGACAGCCACACTGTGGGGGAAAAAAAAAGAAAAAGAAAAAAAACCTTGTCTGGTGATTTCTGAAACTAAATGGATTGCAAATCGGATGAGAAACGAAGCATTATAACCACTAATCAACTATATTATGTCTCATATTTCACTATATTTCACCCCTCAGCACTAAAAAAAATACATGCCACACAAATTTGCTAATTTCAAAAAAATTAACGAAGCAAACGAAAAACACTTCAGAACTGGCAGAGATGTCCCTCATTTCCACCTCTCACACCCTGAAACTGATATGACACAAGCGTCACAGCGTGTGAGATTTTAGTGAATCCTGTGAAAGCGATTGGTGGGAGACAGGGAGAACACTATTAGCAAAGACAAAGAATAACACTAATTAAACAATGCTGTTAATGCTAATAATTTCACTAAATCAATAACCTCTCTGAAATATGAATTTGCTAGATTTGAGAAAGTCCAGATCTTTACTCTTCACAGTTATTGAATTTCACCACAAACATCAACCAATTACGCCTTTAAAAGTATAAAACCTCACCCTGGGTCATGGTCACTGAAATGACTTTTTGTGCACTATTTATACATTCTGTTCAGATCAGATGAAAAAAAAAAAAAAAAGTCTATGAAAAACCCACTGACACTGCCATTGTGCCGCTGTACTGTTGTTGGTATCCACTGAGTCTCGGTGTGGGCTGCTCTGCATCCTCACTGCCCGAAGGCTGTTTTCCTAATCATATTAATGAGGGAGCGATGCTCCAACCTGTGCTGCAGAGCTGCCGCCTATGCTCAAGGAGCAGTCCTATTTACACTGTACCTATACTAATCTGACAGCCTTGATCAAGGAACAGAAAATAAAACCCCTAAGGCCTCTATTGATCAACCTTGAGTCTTACTCTAACACCGTTGTGAGGGGCTGGTTAGCTATTACAAATGTTAGTGTGTTCAATGAATTATTTCATCAGAAAAAGCATGCCGCATTAAGTATTTATTTTGAAGTAAACTATTTCAAAAGGGTGTCCATACTATATCATGCCTGTTGAGATCAGTCAGTCCAACAGTGCAGCCTATTCTTTGTGTATATCTACAGTCGGGGGGCTGAGAGAGTGGAATCACAGTTCAGGAGGACGTCAATAGCAGGAAGCACCCACCAGTCTTTTACACTCGGAGGTGAGCTCCCCGATAGAGCAGTCTCAATCCTCTCACTGCACCATCATGTAATTGCAATCTCTGGAAAAATCAACAGACTTTCATTATTTATGTCATTCAAAAAGCGGAGGGAGGCGAGGATCCCGTGTTTCAGTAAAAATTGTCTGCGCTCAGGGGCTCGCACGCCATCAGTCTCAATCTAAGAGGCAACAAACTTTTATTTATGACCTCCTGGTTCATTAATGTGAACCTGCAAATGGCAGAAGTTCATGCGAAAGATCAAAAGAAAGCACAATGAAGTGCAGAGTGTATTTGTTGTAAATAATCAGTAATATAATTACCCGTGGAGACCTGCCTTCCCACTGATTTTCTAAATGTTTACTAATGGACTCTCTCTCTCAGCCATTCTATTACAGAGAATTGTTGAGTGTTGCCCTGGAGGCTTATATCTCTCCCAGGGCCATAGGCCTGGTTAATGGATGACCCACTTGTTAGCTAATTGCCGTGGTGTCCCTGAACACAAAGGAAATGTTAAATTATGTTATGTGGCTGTTAGATAATGAGCTGGAGCAGGCATAGCACTTTCCTCCGTGCTCCAAGTACACTCCATACGTACAGTATTACTGCTGTTAACACCTCTGAAAAGGAGGAGACTTGTTTCCTATGAATTTTACATGCAGGTGCATGTTTTTTTTTTTTTCTTTTTAAACACTGGCATTTAAAATCCTCTTATTGTCCTTTAGTCTGCCTAGTCAATTGTGGATTATTTGTTTCATTTAGAGCTGCACTGATTACTCGATTAGTTGTCAACTATTAAATTAATCACTATTTTTAGAATCAATTAATCGTTTTAAGTATTTTTTTTAAGTAAGAAATTCAAATGTCTCCAATTCCAGTTTCTTAAAAGTGAATATTTTCTGGTTTCTTTACTCCTCTGACAGTAAACTGAAGATCTTTGAGTTGTGGACGTCACCTTAGGCTTTTGGAAACACTGATCAACATTTTTCACCATTTTATAGACCAAATTGACAAAATAATCAACAATCATCAATAAAAATAATCATTAGTGGCGTCCCTGGTTTATTTCAATGCAAGTTTGTATTTGCAACCATTATAGCATTTTAAAAAGAAAAAAAAAGTCTAACTATCAGTGTTTTTTAGTAATGTACAAATAAAGTGAAAAAATGTCTGCACTCCACGTTTGCTCTTACACACAGAATCCGGGCAGCATGTCGTGCTGTGAGTCATCAAAACATTGAAGCTAACTTCACCAACAGCCAGTTATTAGATCCGTGCTCCAACAGCGCACACATGTAAATTGTGACCTCGTAAAGACGCAGGGTCACACAAGTCTTAAACAAGGACCTATCGCCCCGTCTCTAATGTCTCTACTGCCTAGTAAAACCCAGCAGACGAGCACCTCACAAAGTGGGACAGCAGAGTTTGAGACTTACAGTCACCTCAACAAAGGCAGGCTGATTCAAACCAAATGGACAGCATGCTTGTTATAAGCCCTCCTGTGAGAAAAGTTTGTTTAAAAAAAAAAAAAATAAACGAAACAAGAGCATGAAAAGTTTTGATTCCCTAACTTGTTTTTGTTGATATTTCAGGTCCACACCAACATACTTTATTACCTCAACGTGCCAGTACTGCCATGTCTGTGAATCAGAGTTTAATTAAAATTTCTACATAGAAGGCAGACAAAATGTATATTTGAGTGAATGCGACTCAGTCAGGGAGCCTGCGTGGCTGTATTTTAGGATCCCTGAAGTACAGACAGCCTCCTCACCTCTTGGACCTGAAGCCAGCAGTGGAGAGGCCAAGCCTGCCCAAAGAGTCTCTTTCACCCTCCTCTGAGGATTTGTTTTCACTGGAGGACATGCTGGAACACAGTGCCATGTTTGAATTCTACTGGCACTTTTTTCAAATAGGGTAGCCACAGCCAATTGGAAAGGCCTGGCTGATGATTTTATTCAATATTTAACGTCCTAGGGCAGAATCTCTGGCAGCGCAGGATAAACAGCCAAGACTGCGCTGGGTATGAACTGAAATAAATAACTAAACCTTGCTTCCCTTAGATATCGTACAATGGAGACTTACTAAAATCCCAGAAATTCCCTTTTCATGCCCACGGTTTTGTTACGGCTTTATCATCAGTATCAGCAGCCTGTGTTTATTCAACCCTCAATTACCAAAGGCTCAGCCGGCAGGCCTTTAATTGATTACTTTAATTGATTGGTTGGGGGGGTAACCATGGCTGAAAAGCAGTTTATCTTAATCAGTTGAGAGGAAATTTAGAGAGGGACTTGATTTCCTCCAGCTGATCACCCCTGTGTGGCATGAAAGTGCAGAGTGGAAGGAGGTGTGTGAAAATTTCCTGTTACACATCTAACACTAAGGAGGGGATGAACGTTTGGAAATTTCTCCACTGTGGGACAAATAAAGGAATATCTTATCTTATCTTATCTTATCTTTACCGAACGCAAAACGATGACGGACTGATTGAATTTGGTTCCTAGCTCTTGTAGATAATCTCCCTCTGTCCAAACCGACAGGGGTGGACGTTCACACTTGGATGCTTATTCCTTTGACATCAAACCAGGAAGGCCAGATATATAAATGATACGTGTGCACAGAACTATGCACATGCCAGTTTTTAAATAAACTTACTTCAGATCGCACATTAACATGGTTTTGTTCAGCGTGTGATATGGAAAAGTGGAAATGAAGAACAATGTTAAAGACGACATAATTTGCACAATTATTCCAATTATTCTTTTAAGATGAAAATTTGTAAAGTGTTTTTTGCATGATTTTTTTTTTGTGTACACGCTTTTAAGAATTGCTCTTCTTGAGGTTTCTTCCAGTTTTTTAACATTAAAGGGTTGTTTGGGTGTATTTCTCCCCATCCAAAGTGAAGGTCAGAGGGTGCTGTATGCTGTAAGACTGTCAATGCTGCCCCTTTTTTTTGGTGATTTGTGATTGCGATTTGGTCAATTTGTGATTTGTGATACTGGGCTAAATAAATAAAACTGCATTTATAATTCCATTTGCGAGCAATTTTATTTATTTACAGTATTTTTTGTGCGTTTTGCATTTCACATAATTTATTTCCTTCTTTATTTTCTGTCCATTTCACAAATTAGTAGGACAAGTGCACACAACTTAATTTAAATTCCATTTTTCTTTTAATTAACCTAATAACAGTCCAGTTGAACTGTTAAAATATACAGGAAAAAGCAAGAGGAACATTTTTAGATGCTTGCTCTACAGGTGTATTTGCTCCTGGCTTTTAGCAGCCTGAATAACTTTGAAAATTACCATAAATGCAACAAGTAGTAACGTCCATTGCTTCCATTATTCTCCATTTTATCTTTTATTGTGATGTCCTTTAATAACAGTTTTATAAGAGTGCCATAAATTATTAATCAAAAGTATTGATGTCATAATTGAGGAGTGTGGAGATAGATATATTACTGCTGATGATGGTTTCCATGTGCATGTGTAACAATGAATGACACTATGGGGGATAAAAATAAGCTGAACTGTGTTTAAAGGTTTAACTCTGGTGTAACTCTGGAGGATTCGGCCAATGCAAAATCAATTGTGCTTTCCACTGACAAGCCGACACAGACGAAAAAACATATGCAAATGACTATTTATGGATAACTGTGAGTTTGTATGCAATTTCACAATGACTGACCTATTTATCAGAACTTTGCACAGCTTTATAAAGTTGAGGCGTGTATGCTGCTTTTGTGCCTCCAGAGTGTTTTTGTATCTTGCCCCTGGTCTTTGGTCGTCTACGAGCATGAACATGGAAGGACAGGATGTCTAATACATATCATAAACAGATCATAATTATATCTGTTTTTGTTCCCAGTGTGACTGAAAAGTAACAAATATCCGCATGGGAATATCCTGCAAATCCAACAGCCTGTCAGTGACAACATGTCGCTGTTGACATGATTAGAGGTGTGAAACAGCGGGAGGTAAACTGGAGTCTTTCCTGTGGATTTGAATGAATTACAGATTTTTTTTTTCTTCTCACTCAGTTAGTTAAGAGAAGAAGGAGTAGGGATAAGCATTATAATTGCTCTCCACGGCCAGAAGCGAAGATCCTTGTGTATTAAATAAATAAATAAATAAGTAGAAACAACGTATATTTGCTGCCTCAGTGACCCTATGGGCTGCACGTCAAACAGTACATGGTTTATTTTTCTGAGACGCAAGAAAGCTACAAGTGCACTTGTGCATGACATAAGAAACCTTTTGAGCGCTGTGCTTCATACAGAGAGTACATACTGTACAGACGCTCTGCAGAACTTCCTGTATCACAGTACACTCCAGGGAAGGCCTGACGGTGGCTGGTGGTGTCACGTATGCTGGGCAAAGGATATATCTGAGTAATTCACAATGTTTACTTGAGGGATTCAGGGAGAATATAAACCTTATCTAGATAATAAAAGCCCCTATAGATTTACAACTCGTTAGTGGATGATAAATTGTTGATGCAAATGATTTTGGTAAAGAGATTAGAGAAAGACAATTCAGATAATGGCAATAATGCTCTTCTACAACAGCAAAGACCCCTAATGGACAGCATTTATTGCACTCAGGAAATGTGTACTTAATTTAACCCTCCTTGCTCATGTATTTATCTGGGGAGCTATTTACAACTTTAACTTGTCTGAAATTATGACAACACTGACCTTTGCTATGTATGACCGCTTTGACCTGTCTGGCTTCATTCATGTCCGCTTACTGTTTGCCCTTTGCCTGGTGGTAATTGGTCTCTGCCTGGCACTAATGGCCGCTGGATAGGAATGCTTTTCCCCTGTCTGTTCAGAGGATAATGACAAGAGGCCAGCATGACCTTGACTGGGTGGGAGCAGCTTTCCTCCCTCTGAGAGAGGCCACTCCACCGGGCTCCCACTAGACTCTGGTGTCTGTCAGCATCTGAAGATCTGGGGCTGAAGCGCCACAAAAGTCCAGCACAACCGAGAGCTGCTGGGAGCATGAGCAATCTTTCCCATGATCCTTTGCCCACAGTCGTTTATTTCAGGGTCCTGGTCTACACTGGACAAGTACTAACAAAATCAAGTTAAAATGAAATTGACTTTTATTAGGTGAAATAAGTAGAGATGCAACTAACAATTACTGTCATTATCAAATAATCGGTTCATTTTATTTTCGATTTTTTGATCTACAGTTTAGTCTTAAGTCTGAAAAATTATGAAAAATACCAGTCACAGGTTGTGAGAGTCAAAGCTGCCATCTTCAAGTTGCTTAATATTTTCTGATTAACAGTCTAAAATTGAAAGATATTCAATTTACAAAGATATAAACCAGAAAAAAACAGCAAATTCTAACATTTGAGAAGTTGGGACCAGCACATATTTAGTATTTTTTTTTCCTGATTAAAGTTAATTAATTATCAAAATTGTTGCCAGGGGGTATTCATACTGTTGTTAATCAGTATAAACAACTTAAGAGGTACTCTGTCAGCTGAAATATCTTCCTCTGTAATGCCTACAGTGTTCACACTACACAATTTTAGCCCTGATTTTCCGGTCCCTGACAGTTTTTGGAGTTCCCTGACAAAAGCCACATATTAAGGCAAATCGCTGCTAGCACATCGCCACTAACACATCGCCGCTCGAGCACCCTGTGTGAACTGGTCAAAGGCGCTCGCCAAGAGGCTGTCTGACGTTCGCCGACGCCTTGTAAACACATTCCTGATATCTGGCATGCTAAATATGTGGACCTTTCGGGGACTCCGGCCACAAGCCGACAGTGAGAGCGCAAAATACAGATTGAGGGGAAACCCGGGGGAGGAGAGGTCGCCTGTAACAATAAGAACTTACTGTATGCTTTGCAAAGTTGTTGTTGAAAAAAATACAAAAAAAAAAAAAAAAAAAAAAAAAAAAAAAAAGCATGGAAACGGGTGTAAACGGGATTTGCCAACAACAACATCAGCGACGTGTCTTGCAGGTGTTTCATCACCTACCATGAATTTCTCGCCTGTTTTTATGTGACAAAACATAGTTTGGCCTCATCGGGGATAAGTCCTGGTATAAGACCTTATGTGCGTGGACTCCTGTCTCCGGACAGTCATTTAGTGTGAAAACCACAAGACAGCAAGTTGTGTGGTGTGACGAGTACAGCAATCCGACAACTTTAAAGGTCATGTAGTGTGAACTCGGCTCAAGCTGAGTCACTTGTTGAAGCAACTGCTATTTCCAAGCCATAAATGTCTATTTAAAATCAAGTTAAGCTTTGTTTGTGCTTGCATGAGGCACCATGGCGAAGGCCTTTATGGCCATTAAGCTCAACGCGCTGTTTGCTGCAGTATTCTCCAGAACGCCAGGGGGTATGCAAACAAAATCCTCCGTGCATGTTCTGCAAGAAGGCAATGACTAGTTACAGGCAAAACACCATAAAGCAAACTCCTCAATGATGGGGAGGAATTGTAATTTACTGTAAAATCATATCTCATATTCATGGACATACTTTATTGTCTTTATTAATCCTTGTAAAGACAGGAGTCAGGTTTTAATGGTATTACAATGAAACCAACAATTTGATTCAATTGGCCAAACAGAGATCTCCTGCTTTTTTTTTTAGCATTGAAAAATGACCGTCTCTCTAATTCATTATATTTTTACTTTTGCCTCATTGTGGCAGTCATGTCTGAAAAGCCGTGCGTGCACACAGAGGGAGCTTTGTTACAAAAATTCAGAGGTGCACAGCAACATCTCATGGGGCCTTTGCGCTTTATGCACAATAAGTGATTATGTCATTTTTGGCTCGTGCACCATAACGCTGGGCATAAACCCAGCTTTACATGTTAAAGTACAGAACGTAAATTAACAGGATTTTAGTTTTAACAGTCCTACAATCAATGACAGCTTTGAGTAACTCTGAGTGTATTGCATTAGACCACATTTAAAGATCTCCTCTAACAGAATAAGAATTAAATAAGTGACTGTATGTCCAGAGCTCCCGTTGTGATTTAGCAAAGTCTCGACCACTGGAACATTTGGTCAGATTATAAGCTTTGTGTCAGAGCTCAGCCTCAGGGTCTTTGTTAGGAGTTATCACATTCAAAGCCTCTTGAAGCTCTCAGAGCACGTTTTTGTGTGTGTGTGTGTGTGTGTGTGTGTGTGTGTGTGTGTGTGTGTGTGTGTGTGTGTGTGTGTGTGTGTGTGTGTGAGATGTGTGTATGTTTGTATCTATTGATGTATATACTTGTCCACAGGTTATAGGATTGTTCATTTTCAATGTAAATTAGTTTTGCAGTGGCAAAAACATATATGGTTTTCCTAGTATCTCAACCTTTTCCCGACACGGGATGACTGAGAGGCAGGAACGCGGACAGACGCACATACAAACACTTTCCTTGTTATTCTCCCGTTTCTACCTCATTCCATTCTGTCACTCCATCTTTCCGCCATCGCTGCGCTACTCTTCCCAGATAAATGTTTCATGAGGCAGCCCCCATATCCTCCGCTGGAATAACGTCCTCTAGATATGTCCAAGAGATTATATGACACATCACTCAGTCACGTCTTCCTCAGACTGCGCATCTCCTGGCCTAACACAAGCGACAGAACTAACATAGGAGGAGGAAAACAGGGGAGAAGCATATTTCATTACCCAAAACTGACTGTCAAATAGTGTCTGCAGTCAAAGAATTATCAAAGGGTTTATCCTTTTCAGATGTGAAAGTCTAAAGTGGGTCACACGCTACATTCACTGTAATATCACAGTAAATATTCACAAGCTTATCATTATTTAATCACCCCCTAATGGAAAAGATCCCCACCCCAAATATAGACCCACCTCCAAACTTAATCATTTTCAAATATGTTAACAGCTGTAACTGTAAACTTCATACAGTTAGTCTGCCTGTCCTGCCTTTCACCTTAGCTGTGGTATCTAGGGCAGTGCAAGTTTTAATTTACCTATTTATCCATAATAAGAGCAGTTGATTTACATATCACGCATATTTCTGGAGAAGAACAAAATATCACACTCACAATAAGGGTGTATATCACAAATTTTACCACAATACAATAGTATAACTATCCTTTTGACAACAACATGACAACATTTGCTGATACTACAAAGTCTGCAACAATACAATTTTAATTTAATTCAGGGGCCTGCGAATGATACAAGACTGTATCATATACCCACTGAACACAGTCAGGTACAGCTACAGTATATACACACAAAAAACAACTAAATTATGATTTGACATTTATATGACAATCACTAAATAATATTACTGGGCTCTTCCAGACTTTTAAAGGAAAAACAATCTACTCTTTTTAATAAAAACAATAAAAACCTCCTGTTTACTATAACGTGCCACATTTCTCACATTTAAGTGCATTTTATATCAGTTAAGAATTTCAAATAAGGCTCAAAGATAAGTGATATTTTCACTTTGCATTGATCATTGAATTGACATACTGACATACTGATCCAGAACAAATATATTGTTACTCCACTAACTCACAAACTTGAATTACAGAGGAATGAATGAATGAATGAATGAATAAATAATTTTATTTTACTTTTTTTTTTAACCAGTAAACTATAAAAATGCAGCAAAATATTGATTCAGATTAACACTAAAAAAATGTAGGTTTCTAATTCGCATTATCACCTTTATCATATGTTAAGTTTAAATGTATAAAGCGCGTTATGAAATTAGTTTAGGTAATTGTGTTATTTTTGACATGTATTTCATTTTTCTACAGCTCTTTCCCATATTGTTTTGCATGTCTCAGCTTTCTTACGATTGATTTACACTCACACACAAATAAATAAAGCCACTATCTAGTCTTATTTGAGCATTAACATCTTCACTTGGCTGCAGATTTCCTTGTTGTGTGCTGTTATGATCATTTCAACATATGCTATATCACTCTGATAGAACACAGAGCTGTATTTACTTGTGTTTGCAGCTGGGGCATGCCACCCGTGTAAGGTCATAAAATACACTTGCATAAAGATGAGTTGTGTTAACTGTATGAACCTTGGCTCTCTGTTAAGAGCCCTGCTGTTTAATCAGTGGTAAATTATACTGTCTTGCCTGCCATGGTCATTTGTCAGCACATATTGATGCCTGCTGCAAACAGCGGAGGTAAGAACATCGTTGCTTCTATCACTTCTGTGGATGTTTTCATGTAAAAAGGTCCAACCTCTGTTCTTTTTGTTGTCATCTACACTTGAAATGAATGAAGACTTTTTACAAAATATACAATTATTGAGGTTTGCAAGTCAAATGTATTCTAGAGCTGCAATAATTAATCGATTAATCAAGTAGCCGCCCACTATTTAATTAAATAGGCTCTATGCAAGAAGCAGAAATTGAATTGAAATTAACAGTGATGCCTGCGGCCTTTTTTTTTTTGTTTTTTGTAGTTTGTGGAGTTTATGACAGAGGCTGAGATGTGGAAGGGGCTGGTCGGTGGTGCCATTAGCGGTTAGTTGTTCACACCAGCTGCATGTCAGCTGTGTTTCAGCAGCGTTTCAGCAGCGTTTCTGCTGCTGCGGTCAGCCCTTTCTTTCTGCATTGAGTTTACTTTTCACAATGACCATTTCATTTCATTATTTTACCTCTACTTGTTGTCATGTCCGTGACATATTCTACAGTTGTCTAGACATTGAAACTGTAGCAATGTTGCTGATATTATGTCAATATACTGTCAAACAATTAGACTGATTAATTGGGCCAATTTTTTTTACCTTTTTTCCACGAACGGCATCGGCCAATGCCTGAGCACATTAAGCCGACCAGCAAGCAGGCACATCTGCGGGCAGCCCAGTGTTGTTGCTGTAAAACACAGGTGGCTCCGCCCTTTATGTCAATCAAACTGCCATTCTACCAGCAGACCTCAGCAGACGTAGCCCAGTGGGCTAACCTTTGTAAGAGTACGTGAGAAAACAACGTCCTAACTGGGAGAAACTGTGCAGACACAAAATGCAGATTAGAGAGACAGACCATAAGTGTTGTTCAATACATGTTTACTAAAGAAATTTTCTGTATCATTTGTGATTATTCAGCTGTTATAGTTTATCAGATGGAGGAAAAAAGAAAACCAGCCAAAGTCATCGGCAAAAAAATTTGCGTCATATATCGGCCATCGGCTGTCCCGATTCTGTACAAAAAAAAAAAAAAAATCGGCGTCGGCCATAAAAAGCCCATTTCAGTCAGCCTCTACAAACGATCACTTCCACTGTCTGTGAACCACATTGCTCGCATTAAAAATAGGCAAGACCTCAAATCTCTAGAAGGGACGCAGCTGACACACAGCTGAGACGCACATTTTATGTTAACATGGACGCTGAAATAAAAAAAACAAAAGGTAACGCAGCCGCCAGGCGCTCCTCATGTTCCCGCATTCTTCATTAAAAGCAGTCTACAGGCTGAGAGAGGAAACCCAGAAAGTTGCAAGATGCAACCTATTCAAACATTGGCAATAAACAAAAGGGTTTTGTTTAAAAAAAAAAAAAAAAACATTTATACGTGTAAAAATATACATACTTGTCACTTTATTCGCCAACTATTGGTTTGAGCATTTTTTTTAAGAAAAGAAAAAAGGTCCAAACCCTCTGATTCCAGCTTCTTACATGTGAATACTTTCTGGTTTCTTTACTCCTCTATGACAGTAAACTGAATATCTTTGAGCTGTGGACAAAACAAGACATTTGAGGACGTCATCTTGGGCTTTAGGAAACACTGCTCGCCATTTTTCTCCATTGTCTGATATTTTATAAACCAAACAACTAATTGATATACTGAGACAGTAATCGACAGATTAATCGACGACGAAAATAATCGTCAGTTGCAGCCCTATTCGGTTTATCATCTACAGATAGATGTTTTATTTTGCAGCTTGCCTTCTCCAGAAACACTGTACGATATTCTTTTCCAATACACAGGTCTCTTTACTATACAGGTTTCTCCACAGTATTCTATTTTCAAGTCCAGTTCTTCAATTTTAATGCAACATAACTTCATTGCATTCAGAGTGAGATCAAAGTGTTCTGGTTCTCTGTTTGATGTATCCTCTATTTGAAGTTTTTTTTTTTTTTCCAAAGACAGAGGGTGTAAAACAAAAGTTTACATATTCTTGCCTTTGTGGGAGCAACTTCTGCAGCACAATATATTGATCCCCCTCTCTGAGAAAGTGAAGTAGAAAGACTTGGGGTTTTTGTTTGAATCATGCTGCATTGTCAATACAAGGCCAGCAGCCTGTTCTTGATGTGAGGTGGAGCTGAACTGAAGAAAAAGAGAGACTGAAGGGCCTGTCAGGTTTGTATGGTATCAATCTAAAAAGAGGTTGATGGGCCACACGAGCACACGGTGACCATCCCGTCCTGATGGACAACCACACCCCAGGGAAAGTATCACCCACTGACAGTGATTGACAGATAGAGGAAGCAGTGTTGTTGCAATGCTGAATGGCTTGTCCCCACAACACAGGAGGTGTGATCAGGAGCTGTCAAAGCAACAAGAGGTAGCTGACAATGACATCACTCACAGCCAAAGAGCGGCCAACACCGCTGATGTGTATTCATTGAGAAACTGGAGAGAGAGGCAGCCTTTACAAAGCACTGTATGTTTATACGCAACTATGTGTGTGGTGCTCTGTGCGAAGGGGTGACTGTGATTTCTCTGAGTAGATGCAAGTTTCTCAGTCTGAATGTTTCTACTTCTACAAAAGTTCGGGGCCGTACACGTGCCGCGTCTAGAAACGCACGGAAAATGCCAGCTGGGACGCTTTTATTTTCTTCTTTCCAATTCACTTGGGAGGTTGCACACATGGCACGAATGCCATTACTAAGTGACCAAAACCCGTGTGCTGCCATGACAATGACGATGAAATTGCAGTAATTTAGCAGGAAACCTCACTGGCTAAACTAAACACAATCAAAACAAAGATAAATCAAATTCCAGCACCATAAATCCTTCACAGTAGCTTTGCACTCGATTTTTCCGTGTCAATTCGGCTGACCTTTCAACCGGATGTTGTGACGCCTTGGGACAGATGGTAAAGCTCTGGATAGTATATAATACATCAACCACAAACTGATATTTACAGAAGAGAGGAAAGATATCTGCCAGCTGTGATTGGTTGTTCCTCGTCACACGACGAGGTGGCGCGTGCCGCAGTATTTCAAAAGTTGAACTACTTTTTATCTCAGGGTACAGCGAGTGCTTGTGCGCCTGCCGCGCATGTGCATTGACAACCACAGATTTGAGCGTGCAAAAAGAAGCGGCATGTGTACAGTCTTTTAGATATTGTCTGGTTAGGTTTTTTGTTGCGTGGAGTGGACACAGCGCTATTTATGAGGAAACCCATCGGGCCACATTGACGAAATTGGAAAACGACGACGCAGATACTTCGCGCCGGATCCAGTGTGCATAGTTGTCGTAGTGGATAATTCAAACGCAGATTTTCCACATTCCTGCACCACATTTTTGCATTGCACCGGTGAAAAACAACACATTTGTTATTTCTCAGATTGTCCCAGTGCTACAGTAAATGTCTGTAGCAAAATCAGACCTTTATCTGCAACAAGCACAGTGTGATTAAGTGTAACACTGTGGCTGAATTACTACTGCAGTGTCACAGTGTCACATTTTGTTGATCTCACTCAAACGTTCAGATGTAGCATTGACTACTTTACAGCCGAGTAAATAACTTTGCAGTAATTTATAGTAAAATGTCACATAGTCATTAAGCTTGAAATATATTTTTTAGCCATGTGTGGACGGTACCATAACTCAACCCTGTTGCAGCAATCAACCACCAGTGTTTCATGTCTGTGGCATGTAAGACATATAGAGAGTGAATAAGTCAGTGTATCAGAGTAAGTAGTCTATGGCCAAAATCATAATACATTACAACTCCGATGTACACAGTAAGTTTCTTTACGAGTTTTAGAGAGACAGCTGATCTGGGATTAACGCTCAACAAACATAACCAACATCATAATATCATGGTATATAAAGTGGAAGACATATGGCAATGCTGTTTCCACCACGATAACAATTATCGTGTGATCTTGTGAATTCAGCTGCCTCAAAGTTAACGTGATTTGGGCAAACATGGAGGATAGAGAAATACAGCAGGAGGAGGCATCCCAGCCAGCTAAAAGATGAGGAAGAACGCCAGTTTCATTATTACCAGACATTTGCACACTGTAGTTTATCTTGTTTTGACAGCTTTTTCAAATGAAAAATGAGCAAATCCTGCAGGAAAAGTCTTCTTTTTCTTTTGGTATACCCTTAAATACAAATTTGTATGATTTTTATATTGCACTGATTGAAGTCAGGCTGGTATTTGTATTTATTTGCACCTGTTAACTTTAAAACCTGTAACACTTAACTCTTAAAGACTCCATTTTGAAGTGCTGTCTCAAGTGAGGCAGTTGTTTTCATTTGAATAACATATCAAACAAAAAAACAATCAAACAAAACAAAAATATTTTTTTTTTTACATTTTTGAAATGTCAATTGAAATGGCATGTTTTTAATGCCAGAATCAATATATTTGCTTCATTCGAGTCTATGCAGATGTAGAAGGAAGTTACCGCTTTTATTGTTGTAGTCTGAGTGACATGACGTCATATCCGTCAGAGTTATTTCACACAGTGTAGGAAAAGCTGAGCGGATAAAGCTGCATGCTAACTCTGTCATGGACAGGAAACGTTATCATATTGTGGTAACGTTGGGTCAAGCCAGACGTCACTCTCATCTCTATGCTCACATCAGCGTCGCTACAACTGCAGAGTTCCCATATACTGACAATTATGAGAGCTAGCAATGTTTTCTGCGAAGTTAGTGGAAGTCTACACCTGTGACTATGTCCGGTTTTCAAAATAAGTTGTTAACAAAGGGAACTTTATATGCATAATACATATATATATGGTAATCATATTGATTGGATTATATTCACCGGAAGTATAAACAATTACAATTACAATGCAAAAGTCCCTAGAAGTGTGTGATTCAACATTTTCCTCATGGTCTAGTGTTTAAAAAGTTAACAAAAATTGCAATAAATCATAATATTGAATGGCAATGCTTAAAAATTGCAATACATATTGAATCAGCTCCAAAGTATTGTGATAGTATCGAACCAGGAGACAGGTAAACTGTCCCAGTCATACATATTACCCACCCCTACATCAGTGTGTGAAGTGAATACCACCAAAAATACTCCTTAAAATGTGAGATACAGCGAGGAATCCCATCACTGTAAGGATAATCTGTAAATCATAACCTACTATATTTTGTTGAACTACCCACGCCATCAGATTTTTGTTTTCTTTTGACTTTATTTTGACCAAGTTTTCGTCTACATAACTACAGTCAGAGAGCAGCATAACTATGATGGATATACCGTACGAGCTGTGCCAACTAAAGCAAGTGAGAAGGCCAGGCCGGGGCAGGTACAGTGGGAAGGGGCTGACTTCTTCTCTGTGCTTAGATCTCACAGGGCTGACGCCGATGGAGAGATCTCTGGGATCTGAAATGCTCAGTTGCACGGGAACGTGCACAAATACAAAGCTCATTTCTCTGGAAGATTACTGTGCCGTTTGCTGACGAGAACAAAACTGTCACCTATTCAAAGCTGAAAATTCGCCAGCGGACAGATTTCACCCTTTCTACGACGACCAATGACAGAAACATCAGTCAGTAATTGACAGCAGTAAAGGTGGAGGTTAGAGAGGTTTTAAATGCCAGGAGAAAAAATGAACCTTGCATTTTGTGTCACAAGAAGCCTAATCAGACCTCTCACAACTCCAAAAATACTTCTGAACAGCAGTGATAAGGTTCATGGTACGATTCCAACATAAAGCTGTTGAACATGTACAACTGTATTTGGTGCCAACAAATGTTAGTGTAAAAACACGTTCTGGTGTAAATATAAATGCTGCAGAATGGTTAAACATTTTTATATTGTAGTCAAACTGAGCATGATGCTCACATTTAGCTTTAGATGAAACGGCGCACTGTGCAGAGCACAGACCGCGTGTTGTTATGGAATCAGTTCCATGACCTGCATCCAACACAAACAGTCCCATACATGCTTGGCAGACTCCAGTGTGTAAGGACGTTATTCACTGTTTCAGTTTGGCCAGGGTGTGACTCCTGACTCCCGCCATACAATAACATTAGATCTGACTGGTAAACTGTCTGAAAAGTAGGTTACTATACCACGCACATTTTGAGCTGGATTTCTTGCAAAGGTGTGTTATAAATGGATCTGCAGTAGTTAGAAGAGAAGAAGAAGAAGATCTACCTTTATTAGTCCCACAATGGGGAAATTCAATTTACACTCTGTTAAACTCATACATGGTACATGCAGACCTGAAACACACATACATGCATTAATGGAGAGGTGTCAGAGTGAGGGGGCTGCTCCAGACAAGCGCCCCGAGCAGTTGGGGGTTTGGTGCCTTGCTCAGGGGCACCTCGGCAGTGCCCAAGAGGTAAACTAGCACCTCTCCAGCTACCAGTTCACACTCAGTTTTTTGGTCCATGTCGGGACTTGAACCGGTGACCCTCCGGTTCCCAAGCCAACTCCCTACAGACTGAGCTACTGCTGCCCCCGGCAGTATATATATTATATATATTATATTTAATATAACAATTAATATAATGAATCAGGAACAAGCATGTCGTTAACATTTTTCTAAATGATTTCACATCAAGAGTTTTTCTATGCTGCTTTAATGGACCACATGCTAGTGGAGGAACGATCTGACGATCACTTTAAGACTTTAAGATGAATAATTGTTGTGTACGTCTTCATGAAGAAAATACTGTATGTCATGAGGCTTTAGAAACATCCAAACAATTAGATCACCTATGAGTAAACGGCAGGGCTCTTTAAAATATTCAGAACATATTTTTGCTTAATTTATTTTTTAATAAGTGGGCAAAACAAGAATATTTTCTTTGCATTGTTCTGCATGTATGTAGCTTTTAGTAGATAATGCTGCCCTTTTTTTAAGATGTGGACTGAGCTGGTAACAAATAGTCACATTTTCCCCGTACGGGCCACAGTGTTTTTGGGGGGGAGTAGCTAGTCTGTAGGGAGTTGGCTTGGGAACCGGAGGGTCACCGGTTCAAGTCCCGACATGGACCAAAAACTGAGTGTGAACTGGTAGCTGGAGAGGTGCCAGTTTACCTCTTGGGCACTGCCGAGGTGCCCCTGAGCAAGGCACCAAACCCCCAACTGCTCGGGGCGCTTGTCGGGGGGAGCCCCCTCACTCTGACATCTCTCCATTAATGCATGTATGTGTGTTTCAGGTCTGCATGTACCATGTATGAGTTTAACAGAGTGTAAATTGAATTTCCCCATTGTGGGACTAATAAAGGTAGATCTTCTTCTTCTTCTTCTTCTTCTTTCATGACGTGTGAATGTTACTATTATTATTGTCTTATGACAGTGCATTTTATACAAATGAGGGACAATAAAGTAATCTGATTTGATAATTATCATATTATTAGAAATATTTTCCTGATATTGATTTATACTACGTTACAGAAAATACATGCAAAATTACATAAAATGTACCAACTAATGTTGCATTACAAAACATAACTCTTCATGCACAGAAAACAAAAAACCTCAATAACTTTTTTTTTTTAATTACAATTTGCATAAGATCATGGAATCAATAATTTGTGAATTGTGTAAAACAGCAGACTGAATAAACTCCTTGCTCTACAGTATGTCTACTGTGTCACACTTTCAGGCGCATGAGACACAATGTTTTGACTTTATTTACTGTGGTCACATTTAAACGCTGATTCAGTGTCTTTTTGTGTCTGTGAGGTTTAATAACCTCTCTGACTAGGTTATTGTTTCCTCCTTCCTCCTCTCCCCTCCTTCATGTTATTATTTATTATTATATCTACTATATATCCATCAGTGTTCCCTTTTAGTGCTTCTAAATTTCCTTCAGCCACCAACATGTACATTGAGCATCTAAGTTCTGATATGTGTGAAACCTTTCCTTAGGTTAAGGATTATTTGTTTGATTTAAGAAAAACTTATATCACAGATTTGAGCGTGCATATTTAATTATTTAAGTATTATTATTATAATATTGAGTGCAGCACATTGCAAAGTATGCACATAGAGAAGTCCCAGTGTGGCTGATCCCAGATATCATAATGTGTAAATGTGTGTGAAACTGTAAACTGTTTTTTGACTGTGTTCAGTCTCTTTCTGCGCCTACAGTCACAAAAAAAAAAAAAAAAAAAAAACTTTTTGTTGTTGAGCCACATGCAAATGTCGGTATTATGAGCTATTCTTTCTCGTTCCTGCAATTCTGCGCAGAAAGGTTCAGGATGATAACTCCTCTGTAATAATTAAGCTGATGGCCTATTATGCTGCATTGCAAATCAAATATGTGTAGCATTTGGCGCTAGCTGAAGTGGGGAGTGCTGGCGTGAGGCCAGCCTGTACTGCTGTACAGATGAACAGATGCAGGTGCATCCCAACTTGCCCATGCCTGTCAGGGTAACAGAATAGATCAGCAACAATGGCGGGCAACTGCTTCAGAGTAATTGTATATGATGGCTCGCGCTAAACTGCTTTGTGAAGCAGGTGTTTTGAGTCTACACTTGCACGTGTTGAAGTTTCTGGCTGAATTCAGACACTATCGGCTCATTCATGACCTCTCCTTGCACATCATTTGTGTAAAACTAAAAGGCACTTTTCTCATGAAGTTATCTGTTGTGTATTCTCTGACACATTGTGACTCGTCTCATTTGATCAGCTGCATTCAAACTTGTTTATAACAACGATAAAAATTGTGCTGATACTTTTATGCTGCCGTGATATTGTCAACTTTTGCAGTGTTTACCATTACTGTACTTGTTTGTTTGCCACAGTTTTGTTTATCCCTTAAATTCCAGTATATTTTCCAGGCTATTGGATGTTGTTTAGTTGTCATCAAAAGGAGCTTATCTGTGAAAGTTCTTCTGTTTTGAAGGAGAACTGAATTTCAGCATTAAAAATTAAATGGTATATTGCAAAACATCACTTCTTAGATTTGGGGCAAGTGTTGGAGCAGATGTTCCTCCAGTGATCTGTAAATAAGTGGAATTGTAGATAAAGACACTGAGGAGGCTGTAAGATATTCAGGAAGCAGCCCAGCCCCGCTTCAAATCCACTCTAAGAAAATAGTGCAAAAGCAGTCAAAAACTGTTAAAGCGTATTTGATTCTCTCATCTTGTTTTAGTTCTTCTTCCTCTCCCTTTCTCCTCAGACCCTCTCTCATTTCTGCTTGAACTGGGAGTGGGGGGATAGGAAAAAAAGACCTTGAAGAAGGCTGCGAGATTAAATTAATCGTTGGTGGGAGGAAAAATATCACTAAAGTATGCATAAGTGTAAAAGAAATGAAAACAAACAAACATATTTTAAAGAATATGTTGAATTGCCGATGGAACATGTTTGAGTAAAACGGGCTGCTTTGTGGGTTTCGTCTCCTCTCGCTGTAATGTTTGGAAGGAGTGTGCTGCCCTCTGCATGGCTCACAATTTAATGAAATATATAGCAATTGTTCCTCAATCAGAACAAGTGCTTGTTTAAAATGCAAATCCGCTCTTGTCTGTGACATGCTGCAATTAGACAGAACAATGATGTATTATTTCTGTGATCTTTCTCAGTGCTCATCAAGGGCTTTGAGAATGGGACAATGATTGACCACCTGGTCCTGCTACTGTAGCTAAATTTATTAAACACGCTGTCTTTAGAAAATCAATGTGCGATTGTGTGAGTTGTTCGGGGTCAGGCTTATTTTTCTTGAGAAGACATAATTAGCCTGACCTGTGACTTGCAAATGCTTAGGACTGTTCTGCACTGTTCTTAAACTGTACAAAATGTTTTAGAAGATCTGCAGCCTATAGTATCTTAGTGTCGTTACATTACTGTACACTAAAATAAAAATCACAAACTTATCAGCACATTAATGCATTTTATTCAGTACCACTTAATGCTGCAACATCTGAATCCTTTATGTTTGCTACAAATTACTTGCCAAAATTCAATTAATCTGCTATTGTATCATGCACTGTTTGTGTCTACAAGGCTATATAACATTACAGAAACACATGAGATTCCAAAAGCAGGCTTTATAATATAGTGAATTAATATATTAAACTCGTTTGCCTATGTTTTTTCTCGATTTACTGTGCGGAAGTGAATATCTTGTGGCATTGAAAATCCTTTTAAAAATGAACTGGTGCATTTACCGTACAAAAGCCAGTGAGCAAATCTCTGTGCCTACTTATCGAATAAGTTGTGATTAACAGAACAGGCTGTTTCTCAGAAGAATGAACCCTTCCTTGTCACTTGAGTCAGTTTATAATTATTATATTGTGCCTTAATTGAACTTCATCGCAGCGTTCTAACAGCACTGCTCCATGACCTGACACATTCAGCTCATTCTGCTGCTTGGATAAATTAATTGGATTAAACATTTGATTATCAGTTCCTTTGTGCATCCATGCTTGAATCTTTGCCGTATAAATACAAAACATATGTTTCCGAATTCCAACCCCCAACACACACACACACACACACACACACACACACACACACACACACACACACACACACACACACACACACACACACACCACAAAACAGACTAAATAAAAGACAAAGGAAGACCACAAGCTCTGATACATACTTACAGTATTTATACCACACAGAGCCTATTCACAGTTACGCTGTCAATTGATTCAAATATTTAATGGAGATTCATTGCAAATTAATTGCACATTTTTGTATCTGTTCAAAATGTAGCTTAAAGGGAGATTTGTTTTTAATACTAATATTGTATTGTGAGTGGACGAATATGCTGCTTTATGCAACTGTATGCTTATATTTATTACAGGAAATAACTTAACAACACAAAACATTGACAGATATTGTCCAGAAACCCTCACAGGTACTGCATTTATGATAAAAATATGTCATAACATAACATGGCAAACTGCAGCCCAACTGTCAGTGTCTCAGTGTGCTGACTTGACAATGATTTACCCAAAACTGCATGTGATTATCATAAAGTGGACATGTCTGTAAAGGGGAGACTCGTGGGTACCAACAGAACCCATTTACATCACATATCTTGAGGTCAGAGGTCAAGGGACCCCTTTAAAAATGGCCATGTCAGTTTTTCCTCACCAAAATTTAGCGTATGTTTTGGAGCGTTATTTAACCTCCTTCCTGAAAAGCTACTATGACATTGTTCCTTTGGTTTTCTAGTTTCAAGTAATGCATCTATCACATACTGTAGTATCTTCACACTAGCTTCAAAATTGAGCCTGCTACAGCTTCCAAAAGATCGATCGCGTTAATGCATTAAAGAAATTAGTAATGTTAAAATGAATTTGCGTTAACGTTTTATTATTGTGTTTGACAGCCCTGATAGAAACATATTTTTTTTTTTACACATAACTGATAATTCTATTATAAATACTTACACAGCTTACATACATTATACATCTAAATTCCAACAGAAACCTCTCAAACCACCGTGAGTTTCTTGCTCATCATACTCCAAAGACAGGACAAGTTGTGAATGATGATAGTTTTAATGTGTGTGTGTGTGTGTGTGTGTGTGTGTGTGTGTGTGTGTGTGTGTGTGTGTGTGTGTGTGTGTGTGTGTGTGTGTGTGTGTGTGTGTGTGTGTGTGTGTGTGTGTGTGTGGGGGGGGGGGGGGGCCTGCTTGTGACTCGTAGGGTGTCAGGAGCAGATGCAAATGAGTAGAGTGCAGCAGTGTAAAACCAAATCAGAGAAAAAGAAAAAGAAATGAGAGGGAGAGGAAGTGCGAGAGGATGCGGGAGTGTGTGGAGTTCACAGCCTGGGCTACTTTCACACCTGCAGCCACTGAGCTTGTTGTACACTCAAATACACACATACACGCACCGGATGACAACCGCATGACACGGCAACAACACACCACAGCACGCCACTTCTGAACCCACTCAATCACAGTCTTGCTAATCACATGCAAATTAATATCCCGTTGTCCTCAGGTCACATCCATCACGTTAACAACAAAATTCACCACTTTGCTTGACTTCCTCACCATCCCTGTGATAATGTAGAAGGAGTGACAGCTTTTATGCCGCGCACATTCTGTCCAGCCATGAAAGGTTTTCTTTCGGCTTCATACCAGTCTTGATCAAAAGCAAATGACCGAAATTGGTGCATATTTAGCAATTTGAAATTAGTAATCAGAGCCTATATTCGCTACCTCTCATATAACATACTCGTTTTTAATCATGATGTTTTGGTTTTTATGTGCTGTGGGGTGGAAACTTTGTGCATCTTTTTAATGTAATGAGTGCAGAAAAACGAACTGCCATCTGCTTTTCTATTTACTAAACATTCTGGGAAAATCTGTCCTCAAGCTCAGGGATGGGATTGCTCCAGAGCATAATGCAAACATATCCTTTTGATCCTAGATTGAAATTTGATTGAAATTGTAAGTATAAAGTGTACCTTTGAATTAAAGCAATTATTATTCCTTTGTGTCTGACATCAAAAGTACCTCCGAGTGAATCGACAGTGTTCCTGTAAGCTTCAGGAAAATGATTGATGCGCTTGAGTTCGTCACAGTGACTTGCATCACAGTCTTTGAGATTTAATTTCATTTGAATACATCCATAATCATTATCACCATTTTGAAAGGAAGCTATTACAACCATTTGCTGAGACTTCAAAATGTTTTACAACAGGCCCGAAACATCAAATATGAGCATAGCTGAAAAGTCTTTAAATGCACTCATTAAGGCAATTGAATAATGTTGTGGTGTAGTGATCAGAAAACAGCTTGTGTTCAACGACGGGTTAAATTATGGAGGTGTACTACCTTGAATACAGATTCCTGTTTAGTTTCTCGTATGTTTTGTCAGTAGTTTTGCCACACGTGACACTTTAATATTACACACACTATTAAAAACACTAAAAAAAAAAAAAGGTTTTATAGGAACTTATTGAAGGTTATTAACAGTAAATAGAGTAAAATCAGTAGCATTGTGTTCTTCATCATTAGTCACTTATTAACGGCCTTCTTGCTTTGCACTATGTTAACATTGTAGATTAATGTAAAATTAAATACTCATTCAGGAAGGAGTCCAGTATTTCTCTAATCTCAATCTGCCATCAGTAGAACTTAAAAGATAAAAACTTTGGTGACATTTGACTGTTATGACTATTTTATTCCAGTGCTTCACGTATGAGGAGATTTATAATGTGCATAATCATAATGCAAACAAACAAAAGAAGAAGAAATCAGCATTCCCTCACTGTGTCTTTCTGGAAATAATTTATCATTTTAGCAATTTTTGAAATGCTTGTTAGAGGTTTTGGTGCATACAGTACAAGCTGAAACAGATGAACGCATACATGAGACATCCACTGTGGATTATAATCAAAATAGGAATAAAAAATGTGATACAACAGAGAATAAATAAGTAGATATTTAAAGCTCTTTACCCTCATCTGACCGCAAATACATCTCTTATAAGCCAACTCTATAGTCTCCATCATTTAACTTAATCAAGCCCTGACAAATGTTGGACAGTATCCTTGGCTTTCATTCCAGTATTTCTGTGTCAGTGTTTCTTTCCTCACTGTTTGACAGCTGAAACTAGCCGATTAATGAAATAAATCAACAACCATTTTGATGATCAATAAATTGATTTTTCATGCAAAAAGGCCAAACGTTCATGGTTCCATCTAGTTTAATGTGAGTATTTATGCTCAACTTTGTCATGTACAAATTGAAAACCTCTGGAAAACAAGTAGTCTGAATAAGCCACCTATCTACGGCAATGGAAAATTATTAGGGATGTGCCTATATTAATATCAGGCCGATACTGACTCAAATAGCTGGATTGGATATCAGTGACAATGGGGCCAATGTGGTATATTATAATGTAATAATATTATATACATTAAATACTGTAATTTTAATTCCTGTCTAAGTTTTGAGCAATTAGTTGCTGTGTTAAAATTGTAATTCCTTTTAATTTTGAAGGTGTTTTACGAAGTTGATGGTGCACAACTTCTTATTTTAATCATAAATAATTCAGCAAATTTATTCATATGCATTAATTTGTTATATTTTGTTTTACAAAGTTAGGAAAGCAATGTTTAAGCCTGATGTTGTCTTATACATAACAGAACGATCCAGTCACTTCCACACAGAGGCATACAGCTTATTAATTAAACACCGGTATCTGATCAGTACTCTGTACTGGCCGTTACCCAACGCCCAGCTATGGTATCGATACTGGGACTGAAAAAATCAGATCGACGCGACCCTAAAAATATCATGGACATTTTTACCTACTTTCTGACATGACATAGACAAAATGATTAATCAGTTGATCAGGAAAACGATCAACAGATTTATCAATGAAATCAATCATTAGCTGCAGACTATTTTTTAACATAGTACATGCAAGGCCTCAGTCGGCTTTGGTATCCAAAACTGATCTGTTCACCTGATATTACAGGTGAACCTGTTCAACCCAGAAGAAAATATCAGTGGGAGGCTCTTGAGCAAGGCACTTTGCTCGACCGCTGCAGCAGAGCTGCTCCGTGGTCAACAGTAGGAGGCTGCAGTCGTAAAGGACACCTCCCTGTGTGTCATACAGTTGATAATGGAATATTCAGTGAACCTACCCTTGGTAGATAAATTGATATGTAGCCTTACAAAAAAAAATACCCAATTCATCTGTAAAAGGCTTCGGCACAAGGCTCTGTGTAATTGAGTGATATTCTCTGAATAACCCTCTAATGGCTCTAACTCTATTTCAGAAATAAAGAAAATGCTTCCCTTATGTCCTCTCACCCTTAAGGATTATTTCCTCTTAAAATCATCTTTCATGTGCTAAATGTCGAGTTGACCCATCCTACCTATGAACCTTTTATGAACTCCAACAGTAGCTGCAGATATAACTCATCAGGTAAAAGAGAGACAGGAAGTTGTTCATAACTTTAGCAGTAAACTGAAGAGGCTGTTCATTAGAACATAAGAAATATCTAACCATTAACCTTTTCTCATATATACAGTACACTGTATAGTAATTTTAGGCTTTCAGCCCAGTGAAAAATCATATAGTTTTCAAGTTGTTCTTGAATGCATACACTATATTGATATTCAGGCAGGAATAGAATTCAATATGTCTTTCCCAAACATTTCCTCCAGAGAATCACTCCTTTCTCTATAATTTCCATAGAAATTTTGTGTGCAAATGCGGTAATAGACACATTTATAACATCAAAAGGATTCAATTTTCTTTTCAATCATGTAACAGTATGAATAGCTTTTTCCATTGAATCTAACAACGAGAGGCCATTACCACATGCTAAAGGATGGGGTGCCGCCACTTGCTTTTATGAAAGTGTGTCAAACAATTTTTCATGTCTCACATTTGTTCTAACCAAACGGGGGCCTGTCAAACAGGTTTATTTCTAATTTGTCAGCCGGAGGTCATTTTTATTTTAAATTGGTGTGTGAAATCATCAGTGATACATATAAGGACTGTATGTACATATGCACTTTTTTCTACAGACTTTTATTTTAGTCTCTTTAATAAATTAACTCCCCTGCTAAAGAGTTCACAAAGCACTGTGATGACAACTGGAGTCAGTTAATTGCAGCTGGTAAATTGTTTGGAAATGATGACATGCAAAGCAAGACTGTGATTGCTACACACTGAGCATTTTGCTGGCTGGGGATGTGGCCAGTGTTCAAATAGATGGGTGATAAAAGCAAATATTTTCACCTCAGTCGTGTAATGGCTCCGTTTGGAGCACTTTGTAGAAAGGTTTTGCAATAAATGGCTGGAAAGGGGTGAGTTCCTCATCTTTCAAGCATATTGTGGCTGTACCATCTCGCTCGGGCTTTTTGTGCTGCTGCACTGGAATCAATTCACATGGAGCAATTTAAGTGTATGATCAACATGTGAAAAAGAAAGGATATAAAAAATATTCACTGTAGAGTCAACAGTTTCACTGTGGACTCAATTTAACTTTTAACTGGTATTTTGCCTAATTTAATGATTATGGAAAAATCAGGAAACCTAATAGATTTTTTTTTTCACGTTTGTGTTTTATAAAGAGTTGCAACGACTGATCGATTAGCTGTAAACTATTCAATTCATCGCCAACAATCAATCAATCGGTTTGAGCAATTAAAAAAAAAAAAAACCTCAAAACTCTCTGATTCCAGCTTCTTAATTGTGAATATTTTCTGGTTTCTTTTCTCCTCTATGACAGTAAACTGAACATATTTGATTTGTGGAGAAAACAAGACATTTGTGGATGTCATCTTGGGCTTTGGGAAATTAACATTTTTCACAATGTTATAAACCAAACAACCAATTGAGCGATCAAAAATAATCAGCAGATTAAGCAACAATGAAAATGAGTTGTTGCAGCTCTAGATGAATTACTGTAAAAAATAACAAAACAAAATTCTCATTTTACACTACAATGATACATTTGTATGTATAGGGGATAAATTAATACTGGTACATTTCCCATTTCCAATGATTTAGTGATTCATGCTTTGCCTTCATCACCACCACATTAACTAAAACATTTTCTATTGCCTTTATTTGATTGAAACAAGGTACATAAATAATTCAGAGACAGTGACAGTAAAGGCCTGTACAGGCTCACTTATTGTATTTCCGCAATTTTGTTTACAACAAGCGGCATCGCTGAGTCTGAGAAGTGAAGCCAATGCCGAAGTGTTTTAAACTTGTATTCTTTCTAACATCCAGCAGGGGGCGACTCCTCCAGTTGCAAAAAGAAGTCTGATTGTATAGAAGTCTATGAGAAATTGAGCCTCCTTCTCACTTGATTTATTACCTCAGTAAACATTGTAAACATGAGTTTATGGTCTCAATCACTAGTTTCAAGTCTTCTTCAATGCAGCATGATGTTCATTTAGTAAATTAGAAGAAGAAGAAGAAGATAGGGCCCCATTTAGAGTCAAATAGACCATAAAGCAGGGTAGGGTTTAGGAAGTGGCTACCTTGTGATTGATAGGTTGCTACCACGGCGTTGTGCAGTCTGTCAGATCATGAAACATTTTTGATGGTCTAAAAATGTCTTATTCAGCATTTGGTTGTACTTTACCCTCTTTAACTCTCATGTCACATCTGGTTACAAAAAGCCAAGGTGGTGACGGCCAAAAAGCTGAATTTGAGACTTTAAAACGCCAGTCCACAAACCAATGGGTGACACCACAGTGACTATGTCCACTTCTTGCCATTTAAGGCTGAAAGCGGAAATTTGCTTACAGTGCATATTGCTCAACAACACAGTTTCTCTCTCTTGTTCCACATGTTCACAACAGTATGAGGTGTCGGTAGCTTATTTTAAATACTACATGGTCTATTGCCAAAAATATCAAAAGAGCAATTGCACCATGATGTTGAAATGAGCAGAATGGCAGTGCAAAGATTGATTTCTCAAGCTGAGTGCTTATTGACAAGATGCCACAAATGAAAATTCTTTAAAGTCACAATCATCTAATCTGTATGGACTGAATATACACAATCATTTGTCTTGTTTCAGTGTTTCGTATCTGAGAGCTTTAGTCTTGTCGGCATATGTCAAGTAACTCCGTCTCAAGCTGATTTAACAGTTGTAGATTTGTAAATTTAACTTTGATTTTAAGATAAGCACTTATATATATGGATTTTCTTTTCCACATATTTATTCAATGTGTCTATTTATTCCATGACTCAAAACAAGTCCATATCCACGAGTATGGATTATATGAATTCTACAGAGAATTGGTTGGATAAGGGAATATCATTGTATCCCAATTATACAGTTGGAGCCAATTTACTCATTTATTTATGCGCCCCAGCGTGGATCAGATAAGAAGTCTCCTTCATCCCCCGTGGATGCCTCTGCTTAGATATTATTCGTGGCTATTCTTTTTTTGATCAAACAACTCACTGAATAAGAAAAAATGGCTCCTGACTACATTGATGTAGTGCAACACAACCTAAAGACAGGCTGTGATTGAATATATGGATGTTTTATGTGAGCAATGAGGTTTTCATAATTCCATGAAACATCTCAATATCCAAACGCAATGCTGAGGGACTCGAGCCTTCCAACTGAAGCATGAAACCGCGATCTGCTGAGAGCCAATCTGAGAAACAGCTGGACTTGTCAGATACACTTAAAAGTGACTATATCCTTTGTGAAAGATAAGGCTTGTGGATGGTGATGAATTATGAGTGTGATAGAGGGAACGGCACAGCCAACTGGTTTATGTTCACATATTTTTATGTGCATTTTGAAGTAACGCGTCAGAAAAGGCTGTACGGAAACGGCAAAATTAAATCAAACTTCCTCAGTTGCAAAAAAAGGTTCACATGGTTTTTGTTTTTATCGAACAAGAGTTGATGTGCTAAATGGGTTATGGAAACGCATTTGACAAATAAGTTCTGAAGTAGGAAACATTTAACTCACGTGACTGATGAGCTGTTTCTGCCGTCAGCGTCTTCTCGGATATTCCCATAAGGTGCTTGTCTTCCTCTCTGAACAGCTTGGAACATGGCCAACACTAGCTGACACAAAAGAACAAGAGAAACAAGTTTCTGACGACCTCTCTCCATTTTTCTCTCAAAGATAATTAGATGGCTAAGCTGACTTGTTTTGTTTTGTTTGCAACCTCCACTACTTTTACACTGTTTACTGGCGGGTTACAGCCATGTGTAGCCTATAACGCCAACGTCTGCCACCGTAGCCAACTAGTCGAGTTTATTCGCACCCAACCAGTTAATGGAAACGGGCCTAATTCGCATTTGCTTTTTGGAACATTTCAAAAGTTCATGTAAAATTTGCTTGACAATTAAATGGAGACACAGCTAGTGTTCCAAGTTGTTGTATGATGTGACTGAACGTCACCATAATGACAGTGAAATCTTAACAGTGCAATAAGAAATACAGGCTAATGAGAGCTAAAATGGGCAACACTGTTCTAACTATTAAAATGTCAGTCAGTATGTTGACATGTCTTTTGCATTATGTCATAGCAGATGTTTTTACAGCACACAGGACATTTTCTAAAAGGAAATATCTTATTTCCAGGCTTCTTTGGTTTGTTCTGCCCCATGAGACAGGCTCACTGGAGCTGGAGGGGAAACATGAATGGCATTACACCTGACAGCATGTTGACTTTAATTCTCATTGTAGTGACAAGGGAGGTACTTCCAAGTGAGGAATTGTATCTTAGGTCTCCTGCATGCTGCTTATTATTGATTCATGGAGAACAGAATGAACTCCTTGTAAAAGTATAAAAATGCATTTAAGTGTCCATTCTCCTTGCCTAAAATCGCAGCTGCAGTTATCTGCTTTTGTCACTTCCAGTCCTGCGCTCTGCCAGCTCAGCTTTTAAAGGCTCTGGCAGGCAGGATGGAGCTTATATTTAACAAAGCTGACAGGTTGGACAGTAATGCAGTTGTCTGGGCTTTTATTTCTTACTTGGGATTGGATTTTGAAAACCACAGCACATTAGAATGAAGTGCTTTCCGACAGGACCCACGTGAAAGTTGAACTGCAGCAGTGTGTACCAGCTGCAACAAGACATGCAGTAAAAAGCCTGTCTTCTCAGTCTGAAAGAGGTCTCTGGGTTAAAACTAAACTTTTACAAAGTTTGAATAATTACTTCATTGATGTTGTGTGAAAGAGTTATTTTCTATCTTATGAAAACTTATTTTGAATATTAGTTTAATATTTTATAAATGTTGTTTTGCTATTTTAGAGCAGTTGTGGGGCTTAAAATGTCATGAATGTGGTGTTAAAGAAAGTTAATTGTGTGTCCAAAATTAAATGAAGAATAAATGTGCTCATAACATTTTGGGGTAAATGTCATATCAGACTTTAATGTTCTCTGTCTGCAAGTGGAAGCGTTGGTCTGATGGCGGTGAGACAGAAAAGGTCATAACTTCACCAAAATATCTGGAGTCACACTTTGGAGACCATAAATTTGACAGTAATAATTTTCAATAAATAATTTGATATTAAACTTAGCTATGAACCAAAATGTTTGTGCTCTAACGGTACAAAAATAGTCAGGCCACTGTCAAAACATTGACACTCATCCTCTGGATACCATAAATATCCATAAATACAATATTTTATGGCAATATAAACAGTAGTTGTAAAGCTATCTTGCGTTTGTGTTCGACAGGCTGACTGACAAAAACATGCCTAAAGTACAGTAATCCAAGCATCCTGCAATCTGGTGACAATACATATAATGATACAGAGGGGACAATTAAATATATTGTCATACTTTAATCACAGCAATATACTGCAATTTTACAAATCTAATTTTAGGAGAACGGTCATAATATAAAGAACACACTACCGTATGGATGAAATCTGAGTTTAAAAAAAAAGGTTATGCAATCAGAACGGTGGGATCCACATTTGCATTTATCACAGTCCACCACAAATCTTTACATATAAACTGTTAATTAAAAATTGTAAAAAATAAGTGATATTGATGCAGCATCTCAGAAGATAGAGGTCAACCGGTAGTGGCTATAAGGGCGATATCTTTGCTTCTGCAGCAGTCTACTCGGCTACTTCTGCATACTTTGATTTTAATAAAACTGTTTTTTGTCACTCTGAATTTAAAAATTCATAAGACAAGATCCTGAACTGTGTATACCTATTTGTAATGGCCGATGTTCTGTGGTGTGACTGGCCAGGATTGCTTCTGTTGCCTGTCTCGTACATTGTTAAATGCCACTCTTGCAAACCATTAAAATCAGTGCATATTTTCATGATACGGAATATCACGAATGGATACAGTAAGTTAGATACTCAACAGTGAATTATTTATTTTCTTCTGTCTGTCTGTCTTGTATCTGGGACAAACAGCTGATAGTGGTGCATTATATAGTCGAGACTTGGCTTTGTGTATGAAGCCTCCGTGCAAGGCGATGTACGACCCTGTGTGTCTGGTAGCAGCTGTGCAGCCATTGGCCACTATTTGAGCCCGGTTCCATTGATTACGATTGCATGAGAAATGTCCTATCGGTGCTGATAAATCAAACCGATTCAGATAGTATTGCGATGCTCAAGTGTAGAAATATTTTCTGAAACCCTTAGTTGAAAACATATTGCTTTTTCCAATATTAACAGTCATATATCTGCTCTTTTAAGATGCTACAAAGCACAGAGTTTTTATTTTAATGAAGTTTTGAATTTCATGGATTAATCATCTCTTGGTTTTTGTGTGCATGTAGTGTTAGAACATATTTGTAATCACCCTGAAACTTCACTTCCACGTTCCCTCAAGTGAGTCACCAACTAAACCAATTAATGCTTATCCAGATAACATTAACACAAAGTTCATGTTTACAAAAACAAAATTAACTAACCTATATTGGTGTTTTAGGAGTTACATGTTACTACTGATGATTTAATTCTTAACTTCTAAAAGATAAAAATCTCATGTTGTTTTAATATGTCACCGTTTGTTATCATTCACTGTAACTTCTGCTCAACGTTGTTGTACATGAGCTAATGGAGCCAAACAGCAGGCTTTGAGATTACCTCAAAGAGACCTTCCAGTGTTACGAGGACACAGAGGTTTACTGGTTACCAAAGCTGGGGGCAAAGAGAAGCCGGCTGCCAGGCAGCTGGTCCACTTCACATTCACTTATGGGGACACCCGCAAAAGCAAGCCCACACTACAGCTGGAAACCATCAGGATGAAAAGTTGAGACTATGGGCCTTCCCTCCCTGTGCCCAAAGACCGTCTTGGCACAGCCTTTTATTTGCTCGTGTAAATGTGTCATTCTCAATTTATTCTTCTCATTATTGAAGGATAAAGGAATTAACCAGACATTTTCTCGAAGTGAAAATCCTGTGTATCTGATTTGGGCTTTTGATTGATCAGTCATGAAAATACATGTGTCACTAGATTGATCTTATCCTCGAGACAATTTCACTTACTCTGATTATCTGATTTGACCCGAGGCTACAGTGCATCACAGCCCCTTTTTATGACAAATGCTAAGACTTCATTATAAACCATACTTTCGTAATAACTCCTAGCTTGCTGTTTTTAAGTCACTGACCAAAAGAAAACACCTTAAAAAGATGCAAATGCTAGATTTTTAGGATGAAGGATCAAGTACAAGAAAGAAAGAAACGACCAATACAGAAACAAGAAACATAATGATCCAGTTTTTGGGGGGCAACGATGAATGAGAATAGCCAACAACAATTGCTTCAATAGGGAAATAGGAAATTACTAAGTATCCTCTGCCTAGTCCATTAATGTGGCTGGGACATGAACCAAGACTTCCTGAATTGACAGGAAGCCATACACATGTTGCCACTGAGTGATGGAGTGTGTACAGGAAAAGGGCGGGGTTGGTGGAGGCTTGTGGACCTGGCATGCCCAGACAAAAACATTGTGTGATGAGCGCTACTCAGTGTGTTCAGAGCCTGGGATGGCCATTCATCCACACCAGTCAGGCCTCCATGGCAGTGATTAGCATTGTCATCCTCATTTCCAGGCCCTCTATGCAGATGGCCCGCACGCTGGAGGTGCCAGCATAAGAGTGGCTGTTCTCTCTCACATAATCACTCTCTGGCCTCTGCTCTCATCTGTCCTCTTTATTTCCATAAAAAGTATTCTAGGAAAATTTGTATGGCCGTTTTATGTTCCTTCATTATAGCTGTGGATTATGAAGAACAGACGTGCCAGCGCCTATGCACTGATGGATGTTTCTGGCGTACTGGTGACGCAATTGTGGTGTTTCTTTTTGAGTTACTCATATTGGCATGGCCAACATTTGATCTTTTTAAATCAAGTAAAATCAGTTTTATGCTGCAATATAAAAACACATAGCTGTAGAAGATGACAGTTTAGCGCAGCAGAGGGAGAGGTCTGATCAGCGCACTGCCTGGGGCACTACAGGGCTGCCGTGGGCTCTTCGCGGCCTCTGTAGATGCACACAGCAATTAGGCCCCACTACGAGGCCTGTGGAGAAGAAAGTACTGCAGACAAACAGGATATGGCATGTCAGTTTGATACCACATCACCATGCACAAATGTCTGATAAACTAATTCAGAACCTTCGACAACAACCTTTGACTCGTCTCGCATGGCCTTGTTTCACTCGTCTGTACGTCTGCTCTTCCTCTTCTCTCCTCTGCTCACCCCTCCTCTCATCTCAAAGCCAAGATGATAGGCCTAATAATTAAAGCAATTCTGTATGGGATAGAGAGCTCCGGAGCATCTGTGTGTGTCAGACTCCTGACATGATACAGAGGGACAGCACAACTATTAAATATCCATCATGCCACGCCACATCAGTTCTAATGCAATCAGAAACACATGAGTACGTCGGCTAAGTCCCCCTCCATCCACAATGATTAAAGAAGTCTTTAATTTCAAAGACAAATAAAAAATGCAGGATCATTTTATCAAAAATGTAAATGACCTGTCTCTTTGCATGACACTTACCGGCGACAGAGCTGGAGCTAATACGAAAGTCTGTCTACTACTGTGAACAGCAACGCAGGGACTACGTTCTCCTGATGGCCATTATTCTAATGAGATGTTAGTGTCCCACGCTGTATGCTCTTTACTTATCTCTCTGTCATCCAGCATATCTGAAATATTAAAGGTTTCCAGGCTTACAGAAAGCCAAAATGATAATCCCTATTATTCATAAATTTTAGGGACAAAATATTTTTATTGCACTTTCACAACTGAAAACAGCGTCACTTCCATGTCCTGCTACATTTCTGCTGATGTGCATCAAAATAAAATGCAAAAGAAGCTAAAAACACTTTTCACCCCAAATTAAATCACCAGAGCACTGCTTTCACTTTGTGCTCCTACTAATTAACAAATCTTTGTATCAAAATAAGAGTTTAAATACCATTTTTCTTCACCTGAATTAAGAGCATTTTTGTTTTGCAAAACGTGTAATATGCTACTACTACTAATACTATCTATACTGGACTGCAGCCACTCAGGAAAGTGGAAAAGGGAGCATGTGGCTGCATAACAGCTCCTCAAAAGTGAAGCCAAAGCATGTCGATCGCACATTGGTGGCTGGCTGCTTGTGTAGGAGGCGCTTGATTTGATACACTGAGGTTTCTATGAGCGGCGCACGCTTTGTAAAAATATCGCAGTCGGTCATGTTCATTTAATAGTGGGAAGCAGTGGGATGCAATAAAGAGGATACTGTCTCCCTACAGTATGATACTGACTCCTCTGTGAAACTGGACTAAACGGCACTTGGTTTAAAAACTGGACTGAACTGCACTTGGTTTAAAAAGTGGACTGCAGATTGGGAGAAGAATATATTTTTACATATACATATTATGATACATGATATTGTGACACTGTGAGCTGTGTCTGATTTTAGGAAAACTGTCATAATATAAAGAGGTCACAGATAGGGATCCAACATCATAGCACTGCTTTTAGAGCGCACATACACTGAGAGGATGCATATATCTGCAATAAAGTTTTGAATGAGTTGCATGCATGTAGACTATTAATTAAAAATCTTTACAGTGTTATTGAGAATCAATATAGTATCACAAAACCTCATCACAATACTCAATATTTATGATGTTTTCTTACACCCCTATATTTTATTACAATTAAAAAGTGACAATATGTAGAGTCCCTTCTTTTTACAGTTATAGAAACTGTTTTAAAGCTTCTTTCTTCACTATCGTCAATAACTTAAAACAGGCTGATAATGATGCTTCTCTTGTCACTCAATGATACAAATGATAATTATGAAATGTTTTCACTACTGTTTCAAAGATGTAAATATCCCAAGTAAATGTATAACTTCTGGATTATCATTAATTATTCTTGGTCTATGGTCTTCTTTAGCATCATGACATACTGCAAAATACATTTCCTTTCTTTGGCCAATCTCGTAAAAATATTGTGGAGAGCAAGCCATTTAAGTAATTTACCATTTTGAAGTAAAATTAAGTTTTTTTGTTTTTTTTTCAAAGTAATACTGCAACAATAAATCCTATTTCGACTCGCAAAGGATAAAGTACATAACAGTAATTTTACTTGGCTTAAAATGACATTTGGATTTGACAGCAAAGGTGAAAGGATATACGACAACACAGAGTGTGCTGAAACCAGTCAAAACTGGCTCACATTCAACGCAGCCCACCACCTCCATTGCTCTCATGTTTATGCAGAGAAAGACTGAACTCTTTTGATTCTACAGTGAAGCTTTTGATTTGGCTTTTGAGTGTCTGCTGGCAGCCTTTCAACACTGTACTTCAGGTTCAGGCGTTCACTTATCAAGTTCAGGTGGGGCAGGGCATGGGCGTGAGTGTGGGTGACAAGTGTATGGAGCTGGTAAAATTATTATTTGGGAAGCCGCATCACCTTTTCTTTTTAGTTCAGACAGTTTTCCAAGGTCCCTTCGATTGTCCTGGTGTTGCCCAGCAACCCACCACCCTTTGCTTGATGTACTGTAAAGTGCTGTCTCTGCCAAACAGAAGCACTGAGAGCATTTTGGAAGGCTGATGAATACATTACTTAGTCACACAAACTTGATTCAGACATAAACAACTTTAAAGTGCATCTTTTTTTTTGATGCAAGTTTCTCAAAAGTTTCTGTGAGTTTGAAAAAAAATCCTATTTTTGACAAAAGCTTCACTCGGGATATCGCCAGGAGCAGGGGGCTGGAACTATTATTTTGAGGGTTAATCAACTAATCAGTGAAGACTACTTCGACTTCTTTAAAAAGCAAGGAGACATACATATGAAGCACATTAAATAGATACAACTTAAGCTACCTATTATGTTTTTGTGCTTTTTCCCTTTTCTTTACTGCGTTATATACTGTATATTTTATTCATTTTGTGCATGTAGGAGCTCAAATGGAGCGTTTCAGACAGAAAGTGAAAAGAGGTGCTGTAGCACAGACCGTATGAGAAAAATAAGGCATTTGTTTGAATATTAAAATATGAAATCATGTTCCAGTAGAAACCAAAAACAAGTGTGCACCTAAAAATAAGCATAATAGGTCTTCTTTAACAATTTCCAGTTTTTTATTTAAAAACAAAACAAAAAAAACAACATTACATAACATTTATTATTGTAACTACTGGCATTTGCCATTTGCTTTCATGCATTTGCATCATGCTTTTTAAAACCGGTCTGCCACTGATAGACTGTGATCCTTCTAGCTCGCTTTCACTTAGATATGTGGATGTGCTCGTCGCTAGTGCAGCCAAGTGTCTAATGCAGCTTCCCAGCCTCTTTCAAACTAAAATGCTCCCAAAACTCTGATAGTTTGTCATATTTCACTGCCCATTTCTTCTTCTTGTTTCCCTGTTTCTCTTTCCTCCACTTTCAACTCACGGGCTCAATAAAAAGACTCAGCTCATGGTGTGAAAGTTATTTAAGTATGTGCATGGGTTTGTTGTGTAATGAAACAAAGCTTTCACAGAGATAATTTGAATTAGCCATTTTTATTACTTCAATAATTTGCGATTCCTAGTTTAGAGATATCATTTATTATAATCTGAGGACAAACTACCATGCAGACATGTACGGCTGCAACTAACGATTACTTTCATAATCAGTTAATCTGTAGATTAACTGTTTGGTCAATAAAATGTCTGAAAATATTAAAAAAAAAAATGTCTATCTCAGTTCATCAAAGTCCAAGGTGATGTCTTTAAATGTCAGTCTGAAATTCATGTCAGTATCAAAGAAAACAGACAAAAGCAATCTCCATATTTGAGAGGCTTAAAACAGCCTTTTCTGACACTTTTGCATGAAAAATATTTTAACAATTTATCAATTATTAAAATAGTTGGCAATTATTTTCCCTTAGATCAACTTATCAATTACTCAATTGTTGCAGCTCATGTTGTATTGTTTAGCCCCGCCCCCCCCAAACGCAAACAGAAAAGACCATCAGCCCTGTGTCTATGAGCTGGAGTGCCTCATACTATTGATCAGGGACGTGAAAGTAATGAATGGAAACAGTCCCATGTAGTGAGGGGCAACTGGGGTCAAACGCAGGGGTGCTGTTCTTCAGGAGGGTCCCCAGACTACATTAGGCAGCACCTCACCTAGAGATCCCCCAAATGATCGACTGAGCCTGTCAACCACAGGGTGGGGGTGAGGGCTGGCGGGCAGCGAGTCAGTTAACATGACGAGGGAGCCATACAGATAAATCACAATTCACTCAGGGAGCAGTCACACTCGATGACATATTCACTGGCTGGCTCTACAGCTCATTTGATAACGCTCTTGCCACGTCATTCATTTCTCTGAAGGATGAAAGGGAGGCTGAAAATGTCATCAGCTCACTGAGGCAGGGACGCCAGTGGCTCAGAATAAAGAGGGAGGGAGGTGCCTCATAATTAATTAAGTTTTTTTTTTAACCCTGCTACAGCCAGAGAGACATCCCACTATTTTCCAGGGCTGTTTCAATTAGACATGCGTTGTAATTAAATGCTGTGTCACGCGGCTGTTGGGGCTTGCCAGATTTATGTCCCAGGATAAGTTACCGCCATTCATTATCATGATGGATAGCGCAGCGGAAAAGGAATATTGTTAGGGTTCCTTTAGGAAAGCTGTAGCAATTGCATAATAATAGAAATATCTCTTACTCTTGTCACCTCTCCTGTACGGAAAATGTTTTATTTCGAACCCAGACCTAGGCGTACCATTAAGTTAAACAGTTTGATACAAATCTCTGAAACTTCATTGATAAGATATATCTACAGTAACATGTTATAGCTTTGCAAAAATGTCTTCATTCACGGATCCATAAAGTAACAGTGGCTTTCTTCAGTAGGCTTGCCGCGGTAGTCAACGTTACACGGTGTTACACTGTGTTCATGTACACCGATTACTTAACTTCCCACCACACCCACCGCTGTTTCGTTTTTTTAGGGAATAAAAACACATTTGTTAATTTTGGCGGCAAATTCTGACCTCAGACGCTACAAACTGACTCTGTAAGGCGGGAGTCAGATTTCACACTCATATGAAAGAGAGTTGCAGAAAGGACGATAGCGGAGGATTCGGTGTCAGTGCGTTCACAGCAGGGCCGATCAGAGAGGCCAGACACACAGCCATCCAACAGTAATGATCAAAGTAAAAGCTCTACATATACTGACCCTCATCTTTTCTTGTAAAATGTCCGTTGCACTCCATAAAAATCGTTGTCGTCACAAGTTTATTAGCCAGTGTAAAAATGCCCTCACCCTAACGTCCCTTATTCTCCAGCATTTATTTTCCCACAAAATAATGAAGCGGTACAAATGAACTTCACAATGGTTGTTCTTTCGATGTAACACTGTATCAAAGACAGCACACACTTGGAGTAAAGAAACTGAGTGGGAGACGCAGAGTGGGGGTGGCTGCTAGGTACTCTGGCCGCACAACAGTATGTGGCTCACTGTGAAGTCAGAGAGGCCTGAAAATGTGCCAGTACAACAGAGGCAAGGCAGAGACACTCATCTTTGGACATGTCTTCAGGACATGGTGTTGTCATCTTGACAGCGCAACTTTTGTGTTAGATGTACTTTCAAATCGAGAATGCCCACCTCGCTTCAGAAAAGCTCTCCATCGGTGTCTCTCTGTACAGCCTGAGATCACACACACTGTGTTGTTTTACTTTGTCTAGATCTCGCACATCACAACACTGTACAGTTTGTACAAGTAGCTCCATCGTAGTATATGTCTATCCTCTAGATAAGAGTGTATTTAGTCTTCTTTTTTTTTTTTATTTAATAAAAAAAAAAAAAAAAAACGCTGTTTTCTCAACATCAAAATATTAATAGCAACTAGACATTGCAATACTCTGCATTTGCATAGCTGCTGCACTTTAGGAAAGCGTCACAACTGGATGCATACTGGTATGATTTGGCAACATTACATGATATGACCATAAACTCCTGATGAGGACCGATCGGATCACCATTACCACAGTTACAGGACCTTTACACCACTCACTGCAGGAAGAAAGCACTTTTTATCATGTAGGTCACAAGTCATCCAGCATACAGTCTTGTCTCTGATCGCCTTTCGCAGAGGCGCCTACTGAGTATCAGACCACAGCCCTCTCGCCTCAGAGAGTTTTCACCATCAGGCGATCACACCACTGAACAGTAGCGCTAAATGAATGTAGAGCTGTGGATTATTTCTGTGGATGTTTTTAATACTGCCACTACTAATGTTTTTTTATTCTCAGGTATTGTCTCATTTACTGTATTAATGTATTTGGTGTACTATGGATTTTAAGGGCTGAGAGAGAGCCAGCTTAAAATGCATTTCACTATACGCTGTACTTTTAAATCCATATGACAAATAAACTTAAAACTAAGTGAACCAAATGTAGTGATTGTTTTGTCTGTAATGACTGTCATTTGTGTCTGTAATTTTAAGTGACCGGTGGTGGTGAGGATAAGCAATGTCCTCCGAGCAACTAGAAGAGACACCATGAGTAAAGTGTTGCGTAGACTTGGATCATTTATTCTGTGTTCCCCTTAAGTAGGTCAAACAAAATTTAACATAAACACCTGATGTGGCATAAGGAATGGACACCGAAATCCTCTCCACTCAGTACTGAGGGCACCTGCCAAAAAAAATACTGCTGGGAAAATGTAAATTATAACACTATCATAACGTGTTCAAATGCAATCTTGTAAATTTTAGTTTTTGGTGAGAAACTTGAATCAATAGAGTTTGAAAGATATGTGTTGACAGCAATATAAAATAGATAGGAGAGGGAAATATGACCCTTTTAAATTCCTAACTAGCAAAAAGCAGCTTATAATATATAATTACAACTACTAAAGCTAAGACTTTTTGTAATTAAAGCAAGTATTAAATACAAATACACTTTAATATATAATTTACTTCATAATCATTTGAATTGCGTGTTTTCATGCAAATAACCATGACAACAAAGACTTTAAAAAAATCAGACATATATGGGCCTGATCATAATCTACTGTACATGTTTTCACACTAACTTTTTGATTTTGCCATTCAGGGGCTGCACGGTGGCGCAGTGGTTAGCACTGTCGCCTTGTGGCAAGCGAATCCGGCTAGGGGCTCTTCTGTGTGGAGTTTGCATGTTCTCCCCGTATTAGCGTAGGTTTTCTCCGGGTTCTCCAGTTTCCTCCCACAGTTCAAACACACACAGGTGAATTGATGACTCTGTCCAGGGTGTACCCCACCTTCGCCCAATGTCAGCTGGGATCGGCTCCAGCACCCCACCACCATAAACAGGATAAGTGGTTATAGACGGATGCATGGATGAATTTCTCAATTCAGTGTTCTAGCTTTCTCTTCCTGCTGCCTCCATCACTGTTTGCCGTTCTGCTACCCTTAGCACCAGCACAAGATGAGGTCAGCCAAACATCCCCACAATAAACAATGGAAAATATTCTGGTTTCCTTTACTGCACCTCCGCCAGGAAGAGCAGTCCACCGAGCCATAGCCATTTTATCACTGACCTTGGATTGAAACCATCATGTTTTATTTTGTTTGACAATGAATTGTTTTTTTTCCATTTCATAGCTATAAGAATCCACAAAAGAGTCAAAACTACAAGTCTGACATGTTAAATGTGAAACATGAAAGGCATGGACTTCTCCTGACAGGAGCAATAACTACTATACCAACCCCATACCTATAGTATGCATGCTGGTATGAAAAGACCTGACCCCCATTTCCTTTATGTTTCTACCGTTTAGTTAAAAAGCACTGTGTGAGTGTTTTCTGTCATTGCCTTTTTTATGCTGTCCATCTTCCTGGTTGGATTCTCAGTGAAACTGCTGTATACTATAATAGACTCGCCCATTTGGGGCTCCGCACACAATGAATGTTGTTGTAATTCCTCCTGTCATGGGGCAATGAATGTTCCATGTTTTCTTTTTTTTCCCTTTTGCTTGTTTCCTACATGTAGACAGCAATTTACATGGAGACATTAATGTAACTGTCATGTTCTATCCAAGAGCGCTGAAGCAGAACTGCTAAAAGACAGCCAAGCCACAGCGCTGATGCTCAGGGCACCAAAGATTGAGCAGCAATACAAAGTTAATGGAATTAAGTAAAGAATTCCCCCCGTCCACCGAAGCAGAGACGAGCAGAAAAAAAACATTTAAATAAGCCTCGGCTTGGAAATAAATGATAAAAATAAGGAACTCAAAAGGCATTTGTGCATTTAATGTGTATGAGGTGGTGGAGGGGCTAAAGTGAAAAGATGCAGAGTATCATATTAACTTTGATAGTGCTGCAGCATCAGCTTTTATATGATTTTTCTCCTTGGCTTATTGTTGTCTAAATAAGAGAACGGGCAGCTATTATATCAAATAAATTGCTCGGCAAAGTGCAAGCCTTCCAACAACAGCAGTAAGTTGCCATCAGGCTACTCGTACTGTAATGCTGTTATGTTTATGTCTGAGAAGGAGAGGTGGCAGGGGAGCTGGACAGACAGTGAAAGAGCTTTGAGAAACAAGGTCTTGTACCTCTATACTGCATGTTCAGAATCTGCCTTATTTTCACCAGGGATCCCACAAGCACAAGCCAACACTAAATGGAAGGTCAGTATATTTCGAGGGTCGACAACTCAACAACAGAAACTATGCCATGCAGTTTGGGTAGATACTGCAGACATTACTCAACTTGCACACAATTTTAAAAAGCTTACATGTTGAAAATGTGTTTGCATCGTAGGAGAACTGCATTTTCCAGTTGATCTCTGTACAAAATTCTACCTATTCATTTCAGGTACAGTCACGCACCTTCACAAGAAAAGGCGTAGGAATGCCGTGATACCGTGCGAGGTATTTCGCGTGCAATATGAACACCCTTCTTGCTTTTGGTGTGACATTCAAGCACCATGTAGTCTGTACTGAAACCGATGCAAACACATCTGCGTAAATATGACACACTCAGAGCTAGTGAATAAAAAGCTGATTGATTATGGCGCGTGGGTGGGGAGGTGGATGGGTCCAACAAACACAGGACTTCTCACCAGGAGACCGGTGTTTGTCACACATTTTTAGTGGCGCTTGTGACGTGTTTTCCGTAATTATGTTACATCGTTTTCGTACGTACTTAGTTCCCATACTTATTTAAAGCCCCACCATGACATTTTTCCAAACAAAGTGGCTTTGTTGCCTAAACCTGTGGACCTTAGCATAGTTTTGTTGCGTGTCTTTGCGTCGTTTATTCAGAATTGTAAATTGGAGTATTTTAGAGAGGGACTATTTAATGAAGGTTACAATAAAGTCGCACAAAAATACAATCAAACAGTTAAGTTAAAAAATCTTGTGTGACTTGATGGTGCAAAAACTGTTAAATATAAGAATCTGCAATAAATCTAAAAATTATACAGAGTTTAAACCTTTCATGGATTTTCTTTATGAGTGTGCTGTAAAAATATTTAAAAGATTGTTGGAGAGCAACATATTTTCTAAGGCTTTTTAGAAAATTTAACGGTATCCTTCACCTAATTGTCCATTTACTCATTTTGATTCTCTTCTGAAGCCAACTGTTATGAAAGAAGATTATAAGAAGGAAATTATCACTTCAGGTTGAGCTCAATTCACTCTTCTGCACATCCATCCATCAACAACACACACGTGTCAAGCCTGTAATTCTTTTGTCATTAATAATGCATTAATGGCTTCTTCATTAATTCATAATAGTTTTTGAGGTTTGATCCTAATTGCTTTGATTTGGATCACAGCCTGCGATCAATTAAGTCATTTCTGCAAGTAATGCAGCTGTTACTTTATGAACCAGCGTTTGCGCTTATTTTCAACGACAAACAAAGAGATGTTGAATTAAATCTGTGGGCTACAATACACTGAATATTAGAGGTTATATACATTTAGCACTAAAAAGGTGAAAGAACATCCAGTAATGGTGTAAAGTACAATGAAATAAAAATGAAAAAAAAAAACAGACAACCATCATAACCATGATGTTTGCATCAACAACCACATTATTACTTATTAGACATTAAAACATTATATTATAACCGACATTAAGCATTCTACCTGATTAAGGCTATTGGTTAAACGGTTAAAAGAAATATTAAGAATAAAAAAAAAAAGCTGAGAAAAATGCAAAGGAGCGGTTCGTCACTTTAAGGAGAAAAGCTGGACCACCTTAAGAGAGAGCCGGCGCAGACACAGGAAGTTGGCTCAGGACTTCCAGCTGAGGAGTTGTAGTTTGTAGCCTCGTAGAGTTTATTCACCAACAAATAAACTGTACACACACTGTCTGCTACAGCTACGTTCACAGTTATAACACCCCGCCAAACCCACATAGTCTGTCAGAAACTCGCTGAAGTTACGCTACAGCACAGCTACGCTAGCAGCTAGCAACTGCTAACGTAAGACAAACACACACGCTGTTTGTCGGCCAATCGCTATCGTTAATCTGGGCAGACACACAGCTGATATCCTGCTAAACCAAACTAAACGTGCGGTGGAGACTTTTATTGGGAAAGTAGTTGCATGTCCGCGACACTACACGCAGCACTGTGGCTGCCAACGCTTCTGGACAGTGAACTAGAGACAGTGAACGCAGCACCGTGGCTGCTACAGTAACTGTCCTGATGGTGAACTGTTGAACTGCACAAAGGTCAACACAGGCATACTGCACAGGACTCATCACGATCCATCTCCAATGCGACGTTTCAGTGAATTAATATAATGCCAAACATATTTTTTTCTTTTTAATTACAGGCTATACTATTTATACAGGCTAAGAACAAGTTACAGTAGGCCAAACACAGCAATAATCTACATTATTATTCCTTATACATTTCTTATTTTTCTATTCATCCAAGAGAACAACTTCATCCGCAATTGATTCAGTAGTGGACAATTTCCCTCGCTCTACCCGTTCTGTAGCTGTTCGTTCTGCTACCGTGAGAAGAGTCTATCACACGTTCTGCAGAGAAACACAGAACGTTACAGCGATGGTAGTATATGGCTGAAGTGTTGACGTCTGCGCGGTATGTCATTCAGCGACTCCATTCTAGCATCTTCCTCAAGGATGGCCGTGTTTGGGTTAACGCTCAAGTCAACAGTTGCTTTGAGTCATTTTTGTTACTTAGGTTGACAGACACAAACGTGCGTATGAGTGTGGACGGAGTTTAAACGACTAGTCTTGATCCTCATCTTGTAAACTCAGTGGGAGATAAGGAAGTGACATAACAACACCCTCTCCTTTACACAGTTTTCTTTTGCATTCAGGGAAAATTGTGATAATGACAGGGGATATACTGTAGATTACAACACAATTGCCTCAAACACCTCAAGACAAGTCCCTTAGTATAATCATCCAAAACTTAAGCTAGCAACAACTGCGTGCATCACTCCCTTGAAAGTGAAAGTTGCATTTAAAGCATCACATTTATTACCTGTAGCAGTAATAAGCAACGTGCTGTAGTAGAGCGGACTCAAGGCTGGATGTATTTTAAATAAATTTAATAAAGTGATGATGACTGTTATAAAAAAAAAAAATCTTTGTGGATAATGATGTTAAAAACTGAATTATTTTGTGGAAAAAGTATCATTATTATTTAAAAATGTAACCAATTTGGCAAAAGCATAAACAAACTGTTGCTTGGTTTCTAGTTTTTGCAGTACAAACATTATTGCTGTATGTAAACAAAACAAAATCCCACTGAATGCAATTTTAATAATCTGTTAAGCAAGCAAAACGCAACACCTTATTTTCAGTTTTTGCTTCAGTTACTTATATCTGGTTATTGCAGCTGGCTGTATCAGATAATATGCTGTAGGTTGATGATCTGCGTTCGACCCACAGCTACTGGTCTGATGCTGAGAGTGAGATGATATCTGGTCTAAACTGTATTATCTATTAAATAAACATGGGCAATGGGCCTATGTTTACATGTGGGGAATAAAAATATTACAGTGAGATGCCTACATTGTTTCAGCTTTGTAAAAATGCATTATATTATTCACTGATCGACCCGTTAACGTGTCCTACAAGGATTTCTCTTTCACATTCAGGAATATAGACAACACTCAAACCTTATAACATAAACATAGGTGCCTAAACGATTGTACTAATGAGATAGTATGTCACTAGCATTTTCTTTCCCTTAAATTGTTTTACTATTTTATCTGTATTGCTGTCTAGTCCTATGTTGCTTCATTCATATTTCACCATATCTCACCACTAGTCTCTCATTGTGTAGCGTAATTATAACAGTGTATGTCTTTTTGCCATGAGTCAACCACCATGACTTCTGTGAAACACCACGTCTATATTATGTTATAAAATCCTATTTACTGATTTAACTTTCAGTATAAATCACACAGTCATCCAATCCTATTTATTCCTTTTTTGTATTAGTGTCACAGTCCTCTCATTCTCACCTGCTCAAATTAACAAGCAGTCTCCATTACTGTATAGGGGATGCGTTAATTCTCCAGAAAAAAGAAGCCTCTGTCTTCATCCTATTTAGAGTGAGCTTCTTTGAACACGTCACTTAAATGTAATTTAGTGTTTTATTTGAGATTTATTCAAAATCAACCATGATAAACAAAGCATACTTTCTCCATGAAATCCAATAAAACTGAGTGCATGTCACCGAGCTGCTGACAGCCTTGACTTCAAAAGCATATGGTTGGAAATGAATGCAGGAGTAAGGGGGTGGAGGGCATGATTAGCAGCCCACTTGGCTTCTCTCCCGGTCGTATGTGCTGTATACATAGCATCAGTCACCTTCCCATCACCTAATTAACTCCTTCACCTTTACACAACAAAGTAGCATCTACTTCAAACTGCTCTGTCTGACTGATTTGACACAAATGCTTTATGAGTGTTTTTGAAATGAAAGGTGATTTTGAAGATGCAACACACATTGCTAATAGCCATCAAATGCCTCAACGGCTATTTCTTTTTTTTTTTCCCAAGATGATTAAAGCTGTTGGTGGGTTTGGGAGGCTTACCTGACCCAAATGCTGGCAATTTTCTATAAAATTGCCAAGTATAATCTTGTGAATTGCGCACATATATGTATACACGCGCACACACTCGCTAAGCTTTGTCTTCACACTGGCATTCGGTCTCAGCCAGCAGCACGTAAAACTTCTGCAAATTATAGCCTGAGGGCAGCCTTTGCTGCTCAGTGTTCGATGCTGTTTGATACTGTCTGCCTGGAGTTTGTGAAATATAAGTTTCTCTTATATATTTTTTATTATTCCAGCCATACTACAATGATTCTTCCCGACTATTTACATGTAGGTAGAAATTAACATTTGCTCAGCACTTTCTTCATTTTCCAAATGGTGTTTTCATTGGCATATATTTCAATTTCTGTTTTAAAATATTTTATTTTGGTATTGTCATATACAAAATTTTAACTGAATGTTACTATAGGTAAATGTACAATGTACAGGTAAATGTAAACGGGGTATCCTCTGCCCAGCAGTGTCAACATAAAAGACAAATGCCCTGTGGAAGTACTCCAGGCACGTCCCACAGGAACGAGACCTCAGGGTGGACCCGGAACATGCTAGAAGGATTACACAGTACATCCCATCTGGCCTCAGATTCACCCACGAGGAGCTGAAGGATGGGGCTGAGCGTCTGGGATACCTCACTCTGCCTGACACCACGCCGCAGACAAGTGAGCGAAATGGATAGATGACAAATCAAAATTAATATTTAATTATTGCAGTTATTCATTAAGATGCCAAGCCAAATAGATTTTGACAATCAGCTGCAGGCTGCTCTATCAGAAGTCACTGTCATGCAAAACAAAGGACTAGTGCCCTGACGCTGAGCTGACAGAAGGAGGGTAAGTCTGTCTACACTGTGCTTATGTTGAACAATTTCACAAAACAAAAATACTTACAAAAGATTTAGTAAATCACACAGCTAACCCTGCTTCATGTCAAACTGTAAATACCCATGCATGGGCTACTGCCACAGTGTCATGTCCATTTCATTTCAATATCCTAAAATCACACATTTTTATCAAAGTGTGATTTAATGAGCATTGAATTACGCATAATCCCACATGTTTATTCATGTAGCCCATATAATTAAGAAAGAGAAAAACTGATAAGTGGTGGAAAGTAACTGGCTTTACTATGAGTTAGGAGTTACTAATAAAATGATTCAAATTAAATATCTGCCTAGGGCCCCTAAAAGGTCAGTAGTGGCCCTGAGCTACATGAAATCATGCTAAGTCAGCACTGCAGAAAAGCAAGAAAAAAAAAAAAAAAAGACTGAGGCTAAAACCTACAGGTCCCAGGCAAAAAGTCAGCAACCTCACTGGTTGATGATCCTTATAAATGAAATTAAGCAGCAGCCTTGCGACTGCAGTAACAGTTCAAAAGACCTAATTCTGTACAATAGGTGAACAATTTTCATCGAACAGCTAACTGTTAAAAGAAGAATACAGAGTATGTGTATACATTACTTTTCTGTGAACATGTCTGTGTGTTTTGTGTGTGCTGTTTGGGTAGCGGGTGGGGGGTCTGTGGGTTATGCTGGTGATCTAGGGCTGATTTCTTTCTCTAAGTGTGCAGGATCTGCTTGGCATGCTCTGCGTCTCCTTTCTCCCTGCTATAGGCTCTGCTGGCTATAGCTTGTGGCGCTCCCGGTGGAGTTAGCTCTTTCCACTAACAAAATGCAAAATACAAAATTAATAAAAACACCCTTTGAAACTGACAAATATGCCTCGGGCAAACTATCGGCCCGCCAGCTGCTTAAAATTTAATCAGTATTTTTTCTTTATTTATTTATTTTCCACGGCCATGCTCCTCTTTTTAATAACATGTTGCTGAGACTGTCTGTATACAAAGTTTTCCTCTGTCAAGAATTACATAGGGCCTGTCAGTTCATGGTCTCTCTCCCTCAGGGGGTTGCCAGAAAATAAACTAAGCAGATTCATTTTATCTTTTAACCTTAAACCTTGTCCTCCTCTAAACTGGTTTTCTTGGGCCTTGTTGCTCCCACAGTGACCTCCCTGCCCCTGGACGGGACTATATGAGGACGCAGAGGTCGACTCACATTACTCACATAAGCTGGAACTCCCTTGCATTGTGTTTTAGTAGTGGATGAAGATGAACAGAGGTGACTAAAGTGGCTGAATTGTTGATGCTGGAAAAGCAACACTGAATTCCCTGATAGCTCTCCCATGCTGATATAATATTCATGCACTCATTTATAATTTAATTATATTAACACTGGGTTTCAGTGTGAGTGATGACAGACCGTCAAACCCTCATCTAAGTGTCAATCAGGCTCTTCAGAATCCTGATTTTGGCAGTAACAGAACAAAGAGATAATAGTCAGAGAGCAGAAACATGTTTACAAGCTAGCAGCCGGATGATTTTTATTCTCTAGTCCTATTGGGGACATTTTTGCAGCAGAGTTAATACAGATACAAATTTCATTTATAGATTTTATGTGTGATTTGTAGGAAAATGAGATTTATATACATGTTACTCTCACCTGTCACCGTGCCACATCTGTGTTGGTGGTGGGGTGGTTCGGGCCATGCGTTGCTGTCTGCCATGTCTTTTTGCTACCACCACTAGGAGTCTCCAAAATCTGAATCTAATTCAACACAAAGAGGCCGTGTTTTGTGGGTAGAGCAGAGGTAGATATACCAACCTTATGACTATTAATTTATTTAAGTTGATTTTATTATTATTTTTTTATAAAAAAAAAAAGGAAGGGCAAGTGTAAGAGGGGGAGAAAAAAAAAAAAAAAAAAAAAAATATATAAAAAAAAAACAATTTTTAAAAAAAAAAAAAATTTATTATAAACATTAAATATGATTGTTGTTAAACATTATTTTGGTGTTGCCCACACACAGTGGCCTGTGAATTATGGCTGTTGTAGTATTTTTTAGCTGTGAACAGTCGTACCATGAACACACAGCACACAGCAAAGCAAATGTATTCCTGTAAAAATGAGCACACGTTATTTAAATGGACAGTTTGATAAGATAATATCACAATCGCGATGCTAATTGCAGCTAGTTATTTGCCACATGGTTGGAGCAGGTATGCTAGCTATGTTAGGAGTTATGTTGCGAGTGATTGAGAGCAGAAAGCACATCTGGTATCGTACCCGTGTATCGATACTGCAGAAAATGAGTATTGATTGATGATTTTTTTTTTTCTGGGTTAATAAATTATGGTATTGTTTGGGTGCATAGACTCGAGTACTCGCCGATACCCGATCCCAAATTTTCGGCAGTATCAGACAAATTTACAAAAATGGTATCAAAACAACTCTGGTTGTACTAAAACATTTACGGAGCGAAATTAAACCATCCATTGCTGACATGGAGCCCGGTGTCCAGGGACCTGGTGAACATCCAATCAAAAAGCAAAATCGTTACTGCAGGTACCTGGTCGGAAATACCTGTGCCTACTTATTACTGTTATTATTACTTATTTTGCAAAGTTTGCAGGAAAGAGCATCAAAATTATTAGTAGTACTACTGATCATTGACTCTGAATATAATAGGCCGATCCGAACTTCACCGATTCTCATCTGATCAACCTAATCATTAGGTAATTACTGCGCTGTAAGACCCTACATTTTACCTTACACTTTAAACTGGAAAGAGTAAATAAAATTAGAGAAACTTTTTGGTCCTATGTTTTTTTATCACTAACCTATGACCTTTACTATTCAAGTTTCTTTTCTGCTTGAAAAGAAAAATCTATTTCACATAAATACAAATGCATTTTTTCCATTCAAAGGATTAGGTTCTGATAGATTACAATCGAAATTTATTTAGCAAATAATATCTTTTTTCAAAATCTATCATGAAAAACTCTTTCTTTTCCAGTGTGCTTTCGTGAATCATACCCTGAAGGAGGCCAGCCTCTTGTTCTTACACATAAGTGAATCTGAATCTGAGATAAATTCCCTTTGGCAGGTTTTTCTCCTCTGTGTAAAAAGCTTCCAGTTTTGTGCTGCTTCCTCCTTTTCTTACTTTCGTAGTTATTAATTGAGACCATGAGAGTCAACGCTTTCAGCAGAGGACTAGCTCAAGACAAGAAATGCTTGAACTTCTTTGCCATAAATATTAACATGCAATATATTATGCATATTATTCTTTAAATACCATATAAAATGTGTTTTTGTGACTAAATCTTAATTTTGCATATGCTTTTAAGTAATATACATTAAATAATAATTACCATTAAATTGATGGCAGAGGCAGCTTTGGTGCTGTCAATCAAATTTGTGCAAACCCCCTCTGACACTTTCTGTCTCTCATCACTTCCAGTTGCCAAGACATTATTGTTCACGCCAGCCTCTCAGAGTGCAGCAGAATCAGCACATACTGTACACCAGCACTTTCCCATCCGTACACTTACTACAGGTCATAAAGGTCATTAAATGTGCTGTAGATATGTTTTAACCAAGAGGCAGGAATTAATCTAAAGCCACTGCAATATTCACAATGTCGTCACCATGTGGAAAGTGTAGAAGGTGACAGGAGAAATGCTCCTTCCTGGGCTGATCTGTGGTGACTTGCCTACTTTAGAGAGATATTCATACACTGATTTTTAACATAACATTCAAGTATAATCAGCTTATGAAGTGTTCTTTTGTACACACAATAGCTACTGACATACATCTGAAAACATGCCAACACCTTTCCAACGCTGGAATTGAATGGCCTGCGCCCAAACATTCCAACAATCACACCTACACAACAATCTGCCGGCTGTAGAAAGCAAAGTAGCATTTATTAACCAACAAGTAAACTGTAAGCTCAGCTATATTCACACCTATAACGACACCAATAAACCCACACTCACCGCCACCACAAACAAACAGCCTGTCGGACACTCGCTAATGTTACGTCGCGCTGACAGACCATATATGGGTGGCCACAGGGAGCGTGAAGCAACGCTTCAGCTATGAAAGGAGCACAAACACACACACAATTTGTCAGCCACTCGCTATCGTTACGCCAGGCAGACACACAGCTGACAACCTACTAAACTAAACTAACCGTGCCGTGGAGACTTTAACTGGAAAAGTGACTGCATGTCCTCAACACATACAGGCAGCACCATGGCTGACACAGTAGCTCTCCTCACGGTGAACTGGAGACAGTGAACGCAGCACCATGGCTGATACAGTAGCTCTCCTCACGATGAACTGGAGACAGTGAACGCAGCACCACAGCTGCTACAGTAGCTCTCCTCACGGTAAACTGGAGACAGTGAATGCAGCACCGTGGCTGCTACAGTAGCTCTCCTCACGGTAAACTGGAGACAGTGAAGGCAGCACCAGTAGCTCTCCTCACGGTAAACTGGAGACAGTGAATGCAGCACCGTGGCTGCTACAGTAGCTCTCCTCACGGTAAACTGGAGACAGTGAAGGCAGCACCGTGGCTGCTACAGTAGCTCTCCTCACGGTAAACTGGAGACAGTGAACGCAGCACCGTGGCTGCTACAGTAGCCCTCCTCACGGTAAACTGGAGACAGTGAACGCAGCACCGTGGCTGCTACAGTAGCTCTCCTCACGGTAAACTGGAGACAGTGAACGCAGCACCATGGCTGCTACAGTAGCTCTCCTCACGGTAAACTGGAGACAGTGAATGCAGCACCGTGGCTGCTACAGTAGCTCTCTTCACGGTAAACTGGAGACAGTGAACGCAGCACCGTGGCTGCTACAGTAGCTCTCCACGGTAAACTGGAGACAGTGAAGAGCACGGGCTGCTAAGTGCCCTTCACGGTAAATGGAGACAGGACGCAGCACGGGCTGCTACAGTAGCTCTTTCACGGTAAACTGGAGACAGTGAACGCAGCACCGTGGCTGCTACAGTAGCTCTCCTACGGTAAACTGGAGACAGTGAACGCAGCACCGTGGCTGCTACAGTAGCTCTCCTCACGGTAAACTGGAGACAGTGAACGAGCACCGTGGCTGCTACAGTGCCTTTCACGGTAAACTGGAGACAGTGAACGCAGCACCGTGGCTGCTACAGTAGCTCTCTTCACGGTAAACTGGAGACAGTGAACGCAGCACCGTGGCTGCTACAGTAGCTCTCCTCACGGTAAACTGGAGACAGTGAACGCAGCACCGTGGCTGCTACAGTAGCTCTCCTCACGGTAAACTGGAGACAGTGAACGCAGCACCATGGCTGCTACAGTAGCTCTCCTCACGTTAAACTGGAGACAGTGAATGCAGCACCGTGGCTGCTACAGTAGCTCTCCTCACGGTAAACTGGAGACAGTGAACGCAGCACCATGGCTGCTACAGTAGCTCTCCTCACGGTAAACTGTTGAGTCAATTGTCTGTCGTGCTCATACACTGCAGCTGGCTCAACACTGCAATGCACTAATCTTGACAGTTATCAATTAATAATTGGTTAACAAGGGTCGATTATTGGTTAAGAAGATATTCCAAAATTAGCATCCCTAATCTATATAGTATAGCCAAATAGCCACTTTTGCATCGGTTAAACAGAAAATGGGAGAGTCACTTCATTCCCTACTCAGATAGACATTACTTCAGTAACTTCTCTCTCAAGCTCTCTGTTGCTGTCGTCACACAGAAACCACCGTAACGTCTTGTGGGCACAATCAAGAGCAACACAATGAATGCCTTCGAGGAGAAACTATCCAACAGTGTCAGGTATGGGTCCTCGGAACAAAACACTTTTGCCTGACAATGACACGTTGTGCAAACTAGTTGATTTCTAGTAAGGCTGCACAGTTTTGAAAAAAATATCCAATTGCTATTACTTTGACTGATATTGCAATTGCGATATGATTTGCAATATTAGATATTATTTGTGCATTATTCTCACTTTCATTTAAAAACATTAACGTAATTATAGTGTGGTGTATTTTTTGCGTGGATCTGTACCAAATAAAGACATTTTCTTAAGTCTGTAGAACATGATGTGTAGACCAGAACAATTGTGCAGCACCACAATATTTCATTTAAAATGCTAATTTTGACACATATTTTGCCATATACTACCAAATACTGCCATTTGAACATTGCATTAGGCTATATTGCGATTTTGATAAAATTTCAATTAATTGTTTCGCCCTAATTTCTAGCACCCTTTATATTCTGACAGTTTACTACCGTATGTCCAGAAAACAGCATCACAAAGACCCAGGGAAGAATACGGGATTACCACCAGACAGCGCTACACTTCTGGCTAAGTTTCACTGCTAAATCCTCCGATGCCCAGCAGAAGCTCGACACGTCTCAATGGGAGGGGAACCAGAGCTGCCTCCCCACTCCATTCTCCTTTACTTCAACAGAGGCAGGGAAGTATTTCAAGGGATGCCGCCTTTGATGTGAGCAATTTATAAGGCTAATTATACAAACAGGATAATAACAATGGAGACTACAAGCTGCCTGTGTGTTTACCCTCCTTGTGTTTACATCACAGACAGGTCCTTGAGCCATACCAGACACACACACACACACACACACACACACACACACACACACACACACACACACACACACACACACACACACACACACACACACACGTTAAAACAGCTGGGGTAATTCTCAGTTGTTCATAGTGCAGATCATAATAACAACAAACAATGAAAAATGCCTGACATCAAAGAAGGAAATGATTATGCATTTAAAAATTCTTTAAAGTTTTAAGAAAGATTGTTGATGCGTCGACTTCCTCCTGGAGATAATTGATAGCACTGCTGGTTGAATGTGCTACATAGCTGCAGGACAATACTTGTATTATCATGTGAGCCCCTAGCCCTTGGGTAACAGATCTTGTTGTTTGCATATTTATTGTATATTTGTGTATTCATGCCCTGCCTGTATCTTAACACCTAAATTGGCTCATGTGTCATTATTTCCTGTGTGGGTGGTTGATTGTGCTGTGGCAGACCCAGGAACAGATCTCCCGAAAAGTCTCTTGCTTTCAGAGAGGATTCAATTTAAAGGGCCCGAGATAACAAGCTTCTTTTCTCCGACATTTGTTCCAAATCGTGTACAGTCGGAGAATACAAAACCTCAGATGTTCTTCAAAAAAGTCTGGACAACGGTTGTAAATTTTTCATTTGAAACACGGATTCTTTTTACCTGTTCAACTGAGAAAGAATGGGTATGGCTGTGCGCATCCACCTTTCATCATGCAGCCTAGCTATTAGGCGTGCCTTATCGCCCCACGCATTAGAAGCACATTAAATTTGGAATCACAGCACTCTTCAGGTTCAAATAATGAGCATTTAATTATTGACAGGGGATGAATATTTAACAAAGACACTGGTGGTTCACTTGGTTGGCCTCATATGGAGTAGTATTAAGGAGGACATGAGGTCCCCATGACCCAGAAACCCACCCCCATTCTCAGTGAATTTCCATCCATTCCATCTCCACCAAAGTCCCAGCGTGGCAGGGTACGTCCATGAGCAGGTCCATCCATGCAGACGTACTGCTGTAAGAATGCTCTTAGTATGTAATTTAATCTAAAGAGCATTATTCAAAATGTAATAGAAAAGCAGTAATTGAGCTAATTGGGGATTAGCAAAGAAAAGCTCTAGATTAGATTGCACATATTTAGCCTTACAGACATCATTCATTCATCATCAACCGCTTATCGGGCCGGGTCACTGGGGCAACAGCTCCAGCTTTCCTGGGCCACATTAACTAGCTGTGACTGGGGGATCCCGAGGCGTTCCCAGGCCAGTGTGGAGATATAATCTCTCCAACTAGTCCTGGGTCTTCCCCGCAGCCTCCTCCCAGCTGGTCGTGTCTGAAACACCTCCCTACAGCGGGGCATTCTTACCAGATGCCCGAACCACCTCAACTGGCTCATTTCGATGCAAAGGAGCAGCGGTTCTACTCCGAGTCCTTCACAGATCGCTGAGCTTCTCACCTTATCTCTAAAGGAGACGCCAGCCACCCTCCTGAGAAAACCAATTTTGGGCACTTGTACCCGCGACCTAGTTCTTTCGGTCATGACCCAGCCCTCATGGCCATAGCGGTGAGCAGGTACGACGATTGACTGGTAGATCAAGAGCTTTGCTTTATATACAACCTTAAACAAATAAGTAAAATGGCAACATAAAATTGAGGCAGCTCATCAGGTAAGCTGTACAGGGAAGGTTTGGCAAGGTCAAGACCATAATCTGTATATGAAGTGGACGTAGTCACCGTGACGTCACCCATTGGACTATTTTGAAGCCTCAAGTTCGGTATTTTTTTTTTTGCAACCAGAAGTGACATGAGAGGGTGGAGTTTAAGTACACACAACCGAACACTGAATAAGACATTTTTAGGCAACCAAATATGTTTCTGTCAAGAATTGAAAACACACCGTGACAGGATTAAAGTTGTAAGACGAAAACACAGACAACTCCTATTAGTGACCTGTCAATCACAGGGGAGCCACACCCTAAAGCATCACCTGCTTTATGGTGTATTTGACTCTAAATGGGACCATAATTTACTAAATGAACATCATGCTGCACTGAAGAAGACATGAAACTAGTGACTGAGACCATAAACTCATGTTTAAAATGTTTACTGAGGTAATAAATCAAGTGAGAGGTAGGCTCATTTTCTCATAGGCTTCTATACAATCAGACTAAATTTTTGCAATCAGAGGAGTCGCCCCCTGCTGGTTACTAGACAGACCACAAGTTTAAGGCACTTCAGCATTGGCTTTACGTTTCAGACCTGGATGTAAACCACTGGTTAATACTTTATACAATGACACATTTACAGTTCTATTAGGAAATTTAAGGTTTCAGCTTCATCCACATTCACAGTATCGCTGCCGCTGGTTAAGCTTGGCACTGGAGCTGCTCTTGCTACCAGTGCAGTCACCATTTGAACCAGTTTAAATAAGTCCAACTTTTGTCAAAAGTAAATCTGTTAAACAAAAAATGTCCTGCTTTACGTGATTTTGGGGAACTTCTTGCTCTGCTTTTATACTCAAAAAGCAACCCAGTGTGTGATAACAGATGCAAACAAATGTATAAAAGGAAAGTGTATACTCTAATGCATGGGTTTTTAGAGGAATATAGAAACCACATGCAAATCTATTATGATCACAAGTACTCAACAGACATTTGAGTTTATGTTTAACTTTGACTGAGACAATGACCAGTATCAGAGGATGTTACTTCCTTTTTAAATTGGGGGAAAATACTGTTGAATGTCTCTTACCATCAGAGCAATTTCCATCTAAATCAATGTAGTTTGAAGTTTGATGTTAGCTAGTCTGTTTTCCTTGGCTGCCACAAGATCTAATGAATGAGCCTTGTGAACTCGGCCTTTTAACTAAAATCCTGTCTGTCAACGAGATCCGTGGAAAGCCGCTTTTCACTGGACATTGTGAGATCAGATCCTCCATATAATCAAAAAGACGACAGACCAACAGACAGACCGATAGAGAGGAGTGGCGGGAAATGGAAATAACAAGATCTACATCCACCCTCCAGGGAATGAACCATTTAACCGCGTCAGTCACCCTTCCTTTTCTCAGCCCACATCTTATCCTCCACTCTCTCTGTAGATGAGCGGCCCTTCAGATCTTATCTGTTGTCAAATACAACAGTGAAATAACGGTCGCTCAAAAAACAGGATGACATGAGAAAAGATGGGCAATTTCTATTCCTATTTTCCAGTTTTCATCTTTGTCATCCCTTATCATTAGTACATTTAAGACAACACAGCGGAATTGTTACAATCAATTTTGCATTTATTTAATTTAAGTTGAGATTTACATACCTTTTTGTTTGTTAATGTATTCAGACAATATGAATACCTACAATAAACCTTAGATACATTGAAAATAATGCAGCTACACATATATATAGATAAAGTTTATTTAGACATTAACTACTCTAAATAATAGATGATAATCACTGGGCTATCAAAATGAATGAGATATTGGCTTATACTGTAAATAAACATATATGTTAGAGGGATAGTTTAGAGGAACAGACAGGAGTATGACAGGGGACGAAAGCAATGTACTGCTGTAGACGGCAGCAAAACAGATTTTAGTCACCGAAAAGACTGTCTCACCTGAAAAAAAACAAAACAAAAACACAAAAAAAAAGATATCCATTTAAGTGTTCTCTGGGGTTGGGCGACTGGACAAATATATCAGCAATTGGCTGATGTTTCACTTTATTTTTGTTGTTATTTCAGGCAATGTTTGTCATTTTATTTTGCTAATTTAATGGTCTGTCTTCAAAGAACGAGAGTCAAAGAGCGAGACAGCGGGGGAAAACAATGTGTACAGACAGCATATTTTCACATCTAACTTGGTGAAACCAGAGATGGGGATTGTTGTAAAGACGAACCAAGTTTTATTTTTGTTTCAGTTTGAATGAAATGTGTTTTATGATTGCTCTGCCGCTACAACAGCTGATGTCCCAGCTGAAACTACAACAGCGGGAAAAGGGGTGTCTGCCGTGCCACCCACACACACCACACACCACACACACACACACACACACACACACACACACACACACACACACACACACACACACACACACACACACACACACACACACACACACATATATTAGCAACCACTGGTTGCAGGGCTAATGATAGCCTTTTGGGAAATTTAAACTTACTGCCTAAGCCCAGTTGACACTATATTTATAATACTTTCACTGCTTCATCTTGCCATCAGACAGCCTTTTCCTTCTCTTTTCTTTTCGGTGACTTAAATATGTTTTGCTGCCGACTCCGTCCATAACAGTACATTGCTGTGATCCTGTGTGGTAACTCCTGTCCGTTTCTCCAAACGGGGGGTGCACAGACCGCGACCTACTGTAGGTAGATACACTAACTGACTATGGATAAGTACCTCATACAACCCCACTTCAAAACAACAAAACTATCTCTTTAATAGATATGTTTGAACACAATACAAATCAATATCACATTTATTTAGATAGATATTCAGTTAATGTATATACCGTTATCTGTTGTCTGTGCTCCATTGTATTGTACTATATCTCATCCTATATTATTAGATAATATTATACTTGGGGCAGCAGTAGCTCAGTCCATAAGGACTTAGATGGGTACTGGAGGATCTCCGGTTCAAGTCCCCATATGGATCAAGTACTGAGTATGAACTATAGCTGGAGAGGTGCCAGTTTGCCTCTTGGGCACTGCCGAGGTGCCCTTGAGCAGGGGCAACAACTGCTCGGGGCGTTTGTCAGGGGCAGCTCCCTCGCTCTGACATCTCTCCATTAATACATGTACAGTATATAGGTCCTGTTTGTGCATTTATATAATACAGGTGTGTGTGTACTGTGTAAAAAATAACTGAAAAAATAGAATTTCCCCTCAGAAAATCAATAACGTGCATCGTCATCTTCTTCATCTATATCACCAAACATCCTTACACATGTACAACAGATACTGCACCCACCACTTCTCACATTATTAGACTGTACTACCGTTCAGCTTCTAATGAGCGGTCGACGAGCGGGGACTTTAGGCTCATCTCCATTCGTCCAGTCCAACATAGCTGCGCCTACTGTGTGCAAACAAACCGGTATTTAAAATGCCATTGCTTTTACAACAAGCCTGAGTGTGTAAATCAGAGCCAGGGACATCCCTCTTCTCTGTGCATGGCCTCAGATCCAGCTGAGCTCTTTGTAGTGTTACTGTATATCTTCCACTCCAGATTCTGCACTGCAGCTGACCTACGCACACTGACATCTTGATTAACTTTTTAGGATCCCCTTAAAGCCATTTATTGGAGCAGAGACATATGGGTTTGCTCTGGAGTCAGGAAAGTCATATATGTCCTGTTGTTAGAAGCAGCTGAATGGCAAAAAGCATGGTTGTATCCATTTTCATAGTTAACACTCAGCTTCGGTCTCTGACTGACTGATCAACTCCGAGCTTTTCTCCACCCCTCCTTTATGGTGGTGCTGTCTCTATGATGGTATAACGGTTAATTCATCCCAAACCTCACAAGCGAGCCCCCTGCAATGCTTCTGACAGCTGAGAAATGTCATTACAGGTCATAATGAAGAATGAAATCAGTTATACCATCGCCACACGCCCAAAATTTAATTAGCACCTCTGAAGGTCAGCTCAAATGGTTTCCTCGTGATGTTTTCATGTGAGCACAATGTTTGGTTGTAAATTTATTTCCACTTTGATTTTGCATGGGGCATATACCACAACAAAAGACAAGTTGCCCCTGTGAAGAAGCATATGGAAAAAAAGGAACGTAATTAGTAACTGCATAACCTATAAATGCCCATCAACAAGCAGTGGCTTAACAAAGACGCCTGATAAGACATTGTGACTGAAATGAGGTGTGGAGGAAAAAAAAAAAAAGCCTTTTATCAATAAATACCATACCTTCACACAATGTACAATTAGAGCTCATCCTCTGGAATGAGACACAGCCTAAGTGTTGCATCAATTTGCAGATCATTTAGTCTTTTCACATGCATTGGGCCTCTGATAAAACAGCAGGAATCAAAGCTGGATAAAGATGAAAATAGAGCATGACAGGAAAAAAAAAGTCATGCAAATGACTTTTGTTATTGCACTGTGATTTTTATTTGAATTGTAAGTGATCATTCTGCCTTTTAGTTACAGCTGTCAGCCCTCATTAATGTGCATTATAAATTGCATCAAAGTGCATAAGGCTGTGTGTGATTAATTTATACAGCTCTTTACGTAGGAGGAAACTGTGCAGGTGGCGAGGAGCCTAATGACTTGGTTTGGGTGGCACAGCTACACAGAGTCCTTGCTCTCGTACAGGATATTGTGTGTCAGATCTGGCATGTGTCTGTCACACTAGCACTGCTTCATAGGACCTAAGGACGAAGATTACACGCTCATACCATCAACCAACACAGTGTCCAAAACAACCCACAAAATCCTCTTTTCCATAATGACAATCAGTTCTGCCCTGATTAGATTCAATAAGTGATTTTAACCTCATGTCATTTCCAATCAACATATGTATCCACAATAAAGAGGATGTATTAAGCTGGAAAATGTTTTTTTATCATGTTATAATTGTACATTTACACTGACATTTTTCACAGCTTTGCAATCATTAACACAAGGTAGACACTGTTATCTGTATTTAAATAAGGACTTCTGTATAAGGTGAAAATTAACATAGCAATAAATGCTACCACTGCTGGTTTGTTAAACGTGTACAGGTTACTTTTCAATTTATATTACAGTATAATAGTAAGTTGACCCATCATAAAATTTATCAGGATGTAAGGTTGAACAATGTCCACATTTTTTTCACACAGAAACTGATGTATGATACAATCTTCAACAACCGGAAAATATGAAATTAGTTATTAATGATAAATTCCCTCAAAAATTACATCAAAAAAGTTAAATTAAGATGAAAAAAACCCAGACAGACAGTGGGGGTAAAGTTGCCAGTTAGGACGGTTTGGGGGAGAAAAAGTTTGGCCATAAAAGTACAAATTTAGTCCCTCTGCCGCACTCTAATGCCATTCTTCCATCATATACACTGATTTTAAAATTATTATAAAGGAGAATTAGGCTTCTAGTGCACTTTAGCCCACATGCTGTAAATCGCTATAAATATGTAAAACACATCTATTCATGACTGATCAGAAGTTATATAAACGATCATTAGTCCTTATTTTATTTATTTATTTATTGACACCTTCACTGTAAGGTTTACCAAGACATGCCACCATGATGCTGAATGTACTGTTTTGCTCAACATAACACTTAAAGTGTTAATATTAATAAAGTTAATATTTAACCGTTCAACCGATAACTGACATTAAGAATTTTAACTGATTAACGCTATTTAACAGTTACAAGAAATAATTAATAGTAATAGTAATTACATAAAAAGTTGAGAAAAACTCAGAGGAACGGCTCATTACTTCAAGGAGAAAAGCTGGTCCACCTTAAGAGAGTCTGAGTCGGTGCAGATACAGGAGGTTCCAGCTGAGGAGTTGTAGCTTGTAGCCTCATAGCATTTATTCACTGACAAATAAACTGCACACACACTGTCTGCTACGGCTACGTTCACAGCTATAACGCCACCAACAAACCCACACTCACCGACGCCGCACACACGGTCTATCGGAAACTCGCTGAAGTTACACTACAGCCGGCACAAAGCCACCAGCAACGCTAGCAGCTGTAGTACACACACACACACACACACACACACACACACACACACACACACACTTTAACTGGGAAAGTGACTGCATGTTTGTGACCCTACACGCAGCACTGTGGCTGCTAATGCTCCTGGAAGATGAACTGGAGACAGTGAACGCAGCACTGTGGCTGCTAATGCTCCTGGAAGATGAACTGGAGACAGTGAACGCAGCACCGTGGCTGCTAATGCTCCTGGAAGATGAACTGGAGACAGTGAACGCAGCACCATGGCTGCTAACGATCCTGGAAGATGAACGGAGACAGTGAATGCAGCACCGTGGCTGCTAACGCTCCTGGAAGATGAACGGAGACAGTGAATGCAGCACCGTGGCTGCTACAGTAACTCTCCTGATGGTGAACTGTTGACTCAGTTGTCCACTCCGCTCATATATTGCAGCTATATTGGTCTGTTATCGGTTAAAACTTTTTCAAAGATTTTCCAAAATTAGCATCCCTAGTTTGCATCCCTCTTTAATATACAGGCCGTCTTAATAACACAATTCTTTGTGCATTATTGCCACAAACTGCCAATATCAACATAATAGTGTGAAACCCAACAGCAGGACTCTATATTGGGTCAAGAGGAAGACCCACTCTATCGTACCACCTAAAATGCTGTGTTGGCGATTTGCGGACATTAACCAGCTCAGAGAAGAAGCTACTGGACACGACTCAGAGCATTACACTGTCGCAGCGACGAGAACGTTGTATTCTGTGAAAAATTAAGCAGTAAATCAATGGCTTACAAGATTTCTTAAAAAACACTGTGGGTCCGTCCAGCCCGGACAGCTGAGTCAGCAAAGCTTTCCATCCACTTTCTGTTTTTTTTTTTTTGTTGTGGGCTATGCAAGAGCAAACATTCTTCTCATTGATTAGGTGGTTGTATAGCAGCTAAAAAGGGTTTTGAAGCAGTTCTTTTAATTAAAAAAAGTATATTTTTCATTTGAACGAAGGTTAATTAATTAATTGATTGAAGGTTGTTACATCCGTTTGTATGATTGCATTTGTGCACATTCAAAGACAGTGTAATGAAATGCTGAATGACTTTAAAACAGCTTTATGACAGCAGTTATTTTTTTAAAATGACAAGCTTTTTTTTTTCCCCTAGCACAAAAGGGGAATTAACAGCAAATTCAAAATAAACAAAAGCAGTGGTATCTGATTGGTATCAGTGCATCTGTACTATTTATCCCAATCTTCTGTTCTGGGTGTAGCTGCTTGAAAAAAACAAAAACAAAAGTTACTTTTATTTAATTCACAAACACACACACCAAGGCCATTACTCTATCATGAAACTTGTGAATGTACTCTCAGAAGTTTTAAGTGTTGTTTCTTGGAGAACATCAAGATGTTAATGACTACAGTACACCAGAGATGAAACAAAATCAATGGGGAGGATTAATTAAAGGGCTTTTAAACAGCCCGTGCCACAATCTCCCCTCTTATTCTCTCCTGCCAGCCTCGCCAGATGAGTGCCACTGTATTTAATCCAGTTTTTGACATTTAGATGTAAAAGACAGGGAGGAAAGCAGGTCCAAACAAAGGGAAAGGGAAACAGGTCTTTGTCTTTGTCAGAGGAGAAGAAACGGATTAGCTGCCACTTTGAAGCCCTGGAAATTTGTAATGAAAAATTTAAGATACAAGTGAGCAGGATGGGGAGGATTTTAAGGGGGTTAAGCACAACGGCTCATTTGACTCTGCATAATATTAGGGTCTGTAATTCAAAGGTTGTGCTGTGTGTTTTTTGTAATTTTGGCTTTAATAAATATCTTTGCTTTGATATACTGATTGTCCTGTGGCAGGCCTGCGTGATGGCAGAAGGGGGGGGAGAGAGAGAACGAGCAGCCTGATGGCTCTAATGAGAAGGTCATAGCGCTCTAATTATCATCGGCAGCTCGGCTATAGCATCCTTCAAAAGACCCCATGAAAGCTTTCAGACAATACAATGAAACAACTATCTTCACTCACATACTGTATGTAAGCAAACATGGACATCAACAAACAAAATGACTTACTGAAGCGCGTACAAAGCATTAATTACATATTATGCACGTTTACTGTACACAGCTCTGTGCTCACAACACACAATTTGAAACAGCTACTAACAACTAACCATCTATTCATGTTTTTGGACTCTGATAGTTTGTCTGCATGTGTAATGTACAGGTATGTAAAGACACTGCATTTTTAGCAATAATAATAGGTGTATGATGAGACATCTATGAGACACATTACTAGGGCTGTCCTCAAATCAATCAAGTCAACACTGATAAGATTTTGTTGACTAAATGAGTATTTGATTTAATCTAGTTTCTCCATAAAAGCACCACTTTAAATCTTGTGTTAACCAGAGATGTGCTCATAATTTTTTGGAAATAACTCATTCAGCATGAATAAAAGCTGAAAAATGACCAAAGAAATTTTAGTCGACTAAGATTAAAACAATTAGTCAGTCTGTAAAATTAGCTTAAATTTATAGGATACAAATATTTGGCCTTTAAAGACCATTAAATTACAAAAGGGGACTCATGATTCATCAGAATATTTTTTTTCTTTTAATTAAACAACACAATTCAGAAAAATTTGGTCTTTGAAATAATGAAGTTTAAAACCAATTTAATGGTGATTCACACAAGTCCTTCTGGTGACACTCACTAGCTTAATACTTCAGTAGCTGGCTGACTGGTGGTTTGGTTATCTGTGCAAATGGGCGAATGTGATCTTAACTGTAGGTACCATGAGATGAAGCTGGAGGATTGTATGAAAAATAGAAAAATGTTCTCGGTCTTCAGGTGCTGACACATTAGCACACTTAAAATCAGTATAAATACAGATTATTTTTCAATAGGTTACTCACTGTGCCACAACAAAAACAAATAAATATAAATAACATAAAAAAATATCTATATATCAAATGAATACAAAGCTTAAGCTACTTTATATTGTATTATGTACAATATGTTTTGCTACCATATAGCACAATTAGAAGTAAATAGAAAAGATATATGTGTGTGTGTGTGTGTGTATACATATATATAATTTTTTATATATACACTATTTTTAAGTGGAAATATGAAGATTGTACCTCCTTACGCATTTGTGTGACAGTGAAAGATACTAATTATTACTCATATATGAAGGGAAACATGAAAAACAGAATGCAAGATTGATTATTAATCACATATTTCGCACTCCAAAAAAAAACCTAAATGTGTTCAGAGCTGAAAAGAAGAGAGAAAATTATGCTGCTGTTTTGACTGATCTGACAGAAAGATGGGCGCTCACAGCGTCACTCATGCAAAAGTATAATGAATTAAAAAAAAAATTGAGCAGGAAATAAATAGCATATGGGTTGGTTCTCAACTATCCAGTGGCTCGCCACTAAATTGCCTGTGAATTAATCTAATTAAGAAACCCACAGTATGACTCAGTGTGCTGTCACTGAAGCTAACGCGTCCTCCACAGCTTGTAGCAGCGTCAAGTCTTGAGAAATAAGATTTGCAAGAAGTTTTGAAATTTTGGAAGACATGGGCAATAAATTAAAAAGGAATGGAAAAGAGAGTAAACAAGTTAAATGATGAACAGATTATCAGGAAATTAAGGGAAGACTGTGCTGGAGAATAGTAGTGTTTAGGTAGCCGCTGGCGATCGTAGTAATGCGCAAGTAAGTGTTAGCTGAAATACTTTCACTGGTGGGACAGGAAGTAATATCAATCTATGATCACTTTGAGGGGATTTTCTCTAGTATATATTTTGTATTCTTGTATCTTTGTGGACAGCAGAAGAGCTTCAATTTGACATGTTTTGGATTACATAAGAGAGTATTTTCAATTTTCTTACCATTTCAGAATAAAAACTTGCAACCCATGGCTCAGAAGTACAATAATAATGTAAGACATCTCCCTCAATTTTCCACTCTACTTCAGCTTGCTTTAACAAGTCCTTAAGGAGAGTACAGTACAGTCGGGAGATAAAAAGCTTCTTTTCTTCCCCTGCTTCTGCCTCACTTCTCCTCCTGCCTTATCAATCGACCGCCCATCCTGTGTGCTTGCGACCTCTAATGGATTTCACATGACAACAGGCCGGGCCCAGACAAGAGCGCAGGCCCTCACTAACTTGACAACCATTAGTCTGCGCAGAGGGAGGGGGCTGGTGGAGGGTCTCTCGGTGTCCTGTAGCTGATGTGTCGTGCACTGAGCCATCTCCCCCGGGTCAGCAGCGGATGTATCCACTCTGACAAGCGTCTCGCTCCTTTCTCTGTGTCCCCGACGAGCCTATTATCATGAGGTCCTGTGAATGTTGTGCATTCTGGGAAGTGGCACATAAAAGAATGATCAGGCAAAGCTTTCAGACAGAAGTCATTCGCGCAGGGCGGGCTCTTTGTTGAACAAAATGGAAAGGCAGCGACGAGAGGTGCACCTGTTGAGCGTCCTTGTGGAGACACAAGCACTCACACTTGGCATTATGTGCCTTATTATTTATACGGCGTTGTCAGCTAATAATGCATGGGTCTCTCACTGGAGCACTTTCTGCCATCTTTGAAAGTCATGGCAAGAGGCACCCATGGTTTCTGAGACATCGGGGGTCCGCTCACCAGGGTGTTGTCTGAAGTCATTCCCACTTACACTGACATAATGCGTCTGTGTTGCCGTGTCTTCTTTATCTCTGTCCACTGATTTACTTCTTCTGTCTTCTTCTCTAGTCTGCTAAGTGCATCAGCATAGGCCACTGTTGAGCTGATGATTTTAGGATCTGAGGAAAGTATAACCATTTTTCTCACAGCTCACTTCAAAGATTTTAGATCAGGCATTCTCTTATAAGCACCGGTACGCAACCACATCACGTACGACAACAACACAAGCTCATCTTAACCCAACTTAAAAATACATACGAACAAAGTATATCTGTGCCAGTCCTTCAGTATTCCCACTGCTAATCACTGCGAGCACTGAGATTGGCCTGAAAGGGTTAAGGCATTGTTCGCTCATCATGTGATAGGGGACATTTTTTATGCAAGAGTGAGCCCTGATTAGAGGGTGAGTTTTAATGACAACTAATTAGCCAACCTCTTTAGCCTTGGCGTAATGATCAAACGAGCTGTCTTCGGGTACCTGATACAATGATCCTCTCACTCTTGATATGATATTTTATTCCTCTGCAATTATGCAGCCCCCACTGCACCACATGTGTTTATTGCCTCAAGCACACATGTCAAATTAAAGAGCAGCTTATGCACCTGATATTCAATTATTGCCTGCTGCACCACCATGCACAATGGGAAAATGTCAAAGCCGGCAATCTGCAGTACTTCAAGCCGCAATCGGCACGCCACGATCACTGAGCACTCATGCATATACACAGACACACGGCTAGGAATTTAAATATTGAATATGAATGGGAACATTTTCCAGCTTGTCTGTGCTCAGTTGGTCTTTTATACTTCTCTTTGTCACTGCAAAGGGAATCTGGCATATGACAGTATTGCTTGCCAGGAGGAAGAGCTCAAAGCTAATGTTTGCTTACAATACAACAAAAAAATCTTAAAAATAATTATCGCATGAGATTCAATAAATGCATTTATTTCACACAGATGCTACATTTTCACTCACATTTAGTCTGCTTTTAGAGTATTTTTTCAACAAGCATTAGTGGCAGGTTCATAAAGTAACAAGAATCTCATTTTCCATATCAGGGAAATTAGATGCTGTAGACACATTCTTGAAGGAGTGTACTTAAAATGATCTAACAGCCAGCGGCTCCTGATATATCTGTGCTAAGGTAGCGCAAACGTGCAGGAGCACTTCATTTATCTATACAAGTTGAACTGAGAGCAGAAACATGAACACATTTGGGAAAGAATGAAAGCATGACACCATGTGTTTATAATGAATGCTGTTGTGGTAAAAAAAAAAAAAAAAAAAAAAATCCAGCTATAAAGGCTGCATTTCTATGGATAATTCAATTATTTCACAAACCATAAAAGTTTAATTATTCTTGATCTAGTCTTTGAGATCATTCCTAGGCCTTTGTCTCCTCAGCAGTCCCTTGACAAATTTATAGCTGAATAAAATGTGATTCTGATTATTCTTCTGCAGCTAACGCAGTGTTTACCCCATCCTTCATGAACTGAAATGGCTCCTTTTTAATTGACTTATTCTTCCCATTTATTCAAACATGATGCTGTGGCCATGCTCTAAGTGTTTAATTCTTTCCGTTTCCTTCCTCTAAAGAGCCAAACGCTGTTCTATTGATGTTAAAATGTGTTGGTCTCCTAATTACACACTTCTCGAAAACAGATTGTCATCTTGGCAGTGTTTCACTTCATACTTTCTGGCTGATTTCTTTTTTTTTTTTTTTTTGTCTCTGCTTTGTGCACATCCGGCATTATCTTGTGTGAGTGAATCTACAGTGAATGATCCAGTTGCACTGTTAGAAAACAAAAGGCAAACAGCATACATAATACCTCTGGAAAACTTTCACTTCATCATCCACATCTACTACAGCATTTTACATCTGCTTTAGAGCTGCAATGAGTAATCAATTAATCGATTAATTGTCAACTCTCAAATTAACTGCCAACTATTTTGATAATTAAATCGATTTGAGTCATTTTTTTAAAAAAAAAAAAGTCTAAAGTCTCTGATTCCAGCTTCTTAAATATGAATATTTTCTGGTTTCTTTCCTCCTCTCTGACAGTAAACTGAATATCGTGGAGTTGTGAACAAAACAAGACATTTGAGGACATCATCTCAGGCTTCGAGAAACACTAATGAATATTTTTTACCATTTTCTGACTGATTTTTTAGACCAAACAACTAATCAATAAAGACAATAATCAACAGATTAATTCTTAATGAAAATAATCATTATTTGCAGCCCTAATTTGCTTACCTCAGTATTAAAATGATTCATAATGGAAGCCCTGTAATTTTGTTTAGCTTCCCAATGGCTGTCATTGACATATGTGGAAGGCAAAGCAGGATTTAACTGCTTTATGGAGGCTGCTGTTGTATGAATTCAGCTGATTAAAATATTAATTGTGCAAGCTCTGATGAATTAGTGGGGTGACATTGCTGGAATGATTGACTTAAACGCCCCCTCATGTGTTCATGTCATGTGTAATAAATCAGAGACTAACACTGAAAAATGAAATACGTCCATGTTAAGGTCCTGCCTTGAAAAGTTTTCGATTTACTGTATCAGCCACCGCAACTTGCTTTCTGTTCGCTGTTGAGGGAGGGTGTGGACGAAGAGAACAGCACCTTTGATTTGCAGGCTTTTCTAAACACATACAGCATTGAGTCCGTCTGAAATAGATGCCCAGGTCCTGTGACAGTTGCCGTTCTGTGCTGCACTATAATGACATGTACATTGAGGGTCTGAGTGGTTGTATGACAGACCAGCACAGCCCTGTAGTGGGAGATATCGCTTAGCACAGGACGACACCCCACCCTGAGTGGGAGCCCGCTGGCTGCTCTCCCTGCTCCCCTGTGGACGGTGTGTTAACTTACCACCTGCTCTGCTGTACGGTTTGTGACAAATGTAGATAGATGTTACAAGTTTAAAGAGATAATTGATTGTTTAGGCAAGGGAATCCCCATATGTGGGTTCATTTACGAACGGCCTGTTTCTCATTTGCCAATTTGCCATCATTTATTGTGGCCTTTACTGGCGTGTATGTGTTCTTAAGGAGAAGAAAGGCCTGCGTCTTCAAACTTAAGGCCATTTTATATTCACCTGTCTCAGCTAATCCAAAACTGTGACTGGGCCTGTTGTCATGAGTTTGAAAAATATGTTGTTTTTTGTTTTTATAGCCAATGATGTTTTTTTTGTTTTGTTTTTTTTACAGAATCTGGACAGCTAATGGCTGATAAATGATGCCTATTTTTTTTCTTTTTTTTTTTTTTTTGCCCATATAACATTTACCTGACAACCTTCAAAGATTCACTCTCCAAACGAAAAATCTACCCACATTTGGTGCTTGACAGGTGTTGATTCCAGACCCTGCACATAGATCACGTACTCTAAATGAACTAGACTGATATTTTAAGAAAAAGCCTCAAGTCAGAGTAATAAAAGTGTGAGCGATTATCGTTTCATTGAAAACCTTAGCCCACAAAGAGACAACTGTGCTGCTCGTGGCATTCTCTTACACTCTGCAAGTCAGTCATTACTCTTTTACAAACAAGCCCCGTGTATATAAAAGCTTTAACAGGGAGGAACCATGTGGCTGGCCCAAAGCCCCTCTATAGGGGAGCAGTGTTGCAGTGAGCACCTGTTCAGTAGATGCAGGGAAGGAATGTAGACTGGGGAAGTTTCTTTCAGGGTGCCCCAGTTGCCAGTATAACACAGATGTTGTAGTGTTGCTCCAAAACCACAATCACAACATATGGTAATTGCTGCAGAATTATTTTCTGGCCAGCTCTCTAACCAGGGGCTGATAAAATGGAGAAGTCGGCTACCGATGCTCTGCGGAATGAACACCTGCCAAATCTAACTACATGAGATGTCAGTCCTGTGAATGAAGGGCCACCAGGTAAAGCCATTAGGGCTCGTGATGGCCACAGAAACCTGAGAGGCCACGGGTGAACGAATACACAGATGTTTCCCTCTGCATTCTTCACTAAGTTGATTGTTTGTGATCCTTCGTGGGTTTGACCTAAATATCCTCCTGAGCCTGTTGCTGTGCTGGCATAATTTTTAAAACACTAATACACAAGATAACAAACTCACCTGTGAGATATTTTATCAAGAAGAACTTAACAGTTGGAGAGATTTCTGGAAATGTTACAGTCAGACATGTTTGAGTTTTTATTTTTATCTTCTTACACATTAAATAATTTGAACTGTTTCAGATCTTATTCAAGATTACTGGGTATAATTTCTACCTAAATTTCATTAAAAGGTCCACACAAATTTCACTTTGATTCTCTATAAGATTATGGACCCTGCAGATATACAGCAAAGCTCTTGGTCCAGGTTTTTGAAATCTTGCAAGATTTTTCATTTATTAGGCGTGCTTTAGGGATGCTAATAATCAACCGTTACCTGTTTACCAACATTAAGCATTTTAACCAATTAATGCTATCAGCTAAATGGTTAAAGGAATATTAATAATGAATTAAAAACCTGAGAAAAACTCAGAGGAGTGGATCGTCACTTTAAGGAGAACAGCTGGTCCACCTTAAGAGAGTCTGAGCCGGAGTTGCAGGTACAGGAAGTTGGCTCCGGTCTTGAGCTTAGGAGTTGTAGCCTCGTAGCATTTATTCATTGACAACCTCACACTCAACGCCGCCACACACATACGATCTGGGGGCCACTTGCTAAAGTTACACTGCGCTGACAGGCCGTGTGTCGGCAACAATGGCAAGTACGAAGCCATCAGGGCCACACTAAAGCTGCTAACGTAGCACAAACACACACTATCATTAATCCGGCAGACACACAGCCGACAAACTGCTTAACTAAACTAAATGTGCGGGGGAGACTTTTGCTGGGAAAGTGGCTGCATGTCCGCGACACTACTCGGTGAACGGTTAATAATCTGTTAACGAGGGTTGGTTATTGGTTAAAACATTTTTTTTTTTTTTTACCCGTGTCCCTTTGCTGCATGTAATCCCCTCTCTCTCATTCCCAAGCTACATGTGGCAGTAAAAACCCTATAAAATAATCTTAAAAAATATCTATATTTCTATGATATCGATATTTTTTCAGAATCGTCTATGGTGCTGGACTCCCATTCTACAAGGTAAGATTTACCCAGGGATTTTTCCCTTTAAGTGAAGACATTTAAGTGAAATTAGCAGGTGGGAGACCTAAAGGTGCAGTGTGTAGGATCTGCTGATATCTAGCATGAGGTTGCAGATTGCAACCAACTGAAACTTCTCCCGTTTGCCAAGCATTGGGAAAACTACGGTGGCCGACACAGAAACACAAATGGCCCTATCTCGAGCTGTCCCCGACCAAATAACTTGTTAGTCAGCCAACGCTCATACAGTTTTGTTCACTAATTGATCAGATCTATGATCTGTTTCTTCTCAAGGAATTACACTGAAGCACTACTTTAAATCTTGTGTTTACCAGAGATGTGCTCCTAAGTTTCAGTCATTCAGCATGAAAAAGCATAAAAAACAAGTAATCGACTAAAGAAATCATTGTCGACTAGACCTAAACGACCAATTAGTTCAATTCAGAGGGGGCAGCCCAAACCAGGGCTACTGTAGGAACATGGCCACTGACTCCAGGAAGAGGAGCCACTCTATATATACATATATACAGCTAGATCCTCCTGAATGTTACACACTGGCCCTTTAATGTAAAAGGGCTACCTTATGGCCAGTGGAAGCAGGGTGTTTAAGAGGTTTTGCTCCAACAGCACCTCAATATCTTAACAGTTCTTGTGTCTGCCTTGTAGACCAAACTGCTCCAGACTGAAAATGAGCAGAAAATTATGTAAAACCTCACTGAGGTCCATTGGAATGCAAGATAATGAGCAATAAAAAGTATGTGCTGACTAAAATGCATGTACCATAACTGTTAAGGTTCAGATGCTGCCAAAGACACATAAATAAGTATAACCATATATTCAAAACATTGAAAGTAAAGAATATACAACATTTCCTCATATATTTCTTGATGTTTATAATAGTGCCAATAAATCTGGACACGATCACACATCATCAGTCACCTACCAGGATTTCTTATCCGCAATAGTGGCTGAATTTTTAGTGTTGCCATCATGGAGATTTTCTTTCAAGACATGCCAATGTCTATATTCCCTATGCGCTCTCATCGCAAACAAAATGTTTCCTCCCTGTCAAATTGACTCATTCAGTGTTGTTGAGGCACATCTAAAACATAGTTAGGGTTTTGTGAAGCATTCAGCAATATCCAGGAGCAGCATTTTATCTCACTCCAAGGCGTGACTTACCAGTCACCCGGATATTCAATCACTGAGCTTTCTTAATTGTAAATGTTCAAATGTGGTTGTTTTGCTCTGGCTATTAGCTTTGCAGAGTGTGTGGAATGTGTTTCTGTTTCAGCACAGTTGAATTCAGATATTATTCATCCATAGCCCAGAACCAGCCGATGGGGGTGGTTAGAAAATGAGCCCTGTTCTCTGTTTCTCAAGTGAGTGTTTTTAGTCAAGGGTAAACACACATGCACACATGCTTTTACACACATACACACACATGTAACTACACATACCTACACACACAAAGAGACACTACAAACTACAGAGCCATGCAAGAAACTTGAGTATTGAAAGAAATTAGAAATCAGACTGGTTCTCTCCTGAGTTTTTGGCTCCACCATCTGGTCTTCACTGACAGTCTCAGTCCAACACTTGTACAGCTTATACATCACATACAACTCACACAAACACACCACTCTACACCTTAGACTTTCATTATGCTATAGAAAGTAAACATGTAACTAATTCTGCTTTCATTTCAATGATTGATAAACTGTTAAATGACTAAAATCTGGCCTTGTAACATGAAAAAACAAGATCCTTCTTTTGAGACCTTAGATGTAATAACCTGAATAAACTATTGATCACAAAATGAAGAAAATGACATGAACATGTTAAATTAAAATTTGCAGCCAAAGCAGGAATTATTCTGTAATATTGTTTAGACCAGCAACTAATAAGTCTGGCATAAATACAAGCGGGATGTTTGTTTGTTAGGAAAGGGAGCCGTGGCTTTGCATGGTTGTCTTCAGAAGACTACGTTTATTGATTGGTGGAAATGAGATTGGTGAAGAGAGGTTTTTTGCTCCACAGGGGGTAGACTAGTAAAGGAAGGAGGGTGTCTCACTTAAAAAGATCTCATGTTATGGCAGCCTTTATTAAGACTCTTCATTTGCTTTTGAAGACAGGCTGGGGGGATCAGTCCTGGCAGGTTACAAACGTCTGGTGTCTCCATTGCTTATTCTCCTACTGACAACATCCTTTGAAAAAAAGAAATTTGTGTTTCACTGTGTGTGTGTGTGTGTGTGTGTGAGAGAGAGAGAGAGAGAGAGAGACTTACAGGTCTGTGTGTTTTTGTTTATGAAACTGCTTCCTGGAGAGTCAGTTTTATTAATTAACGCTGCAACTGTTTTACCTCCATTTTAGGTATAAAGACATTCAAAAGGAAATTATGTCAATTATGTTTTTTCTTTGTGTTGTTGTAGCTTGTTAATATATTCACTGAAAAAGAAGCACATTGCTACTTAAATAGTCACACACAATCACTGTGAGACCACTGCCTTGTTTAAACAACGGGTAGGTGCAATAGTTCGGTAAATCCTGAGAAATTTCCCCTTTCACACAAAGCAGAAAGAAAAAATGTACTTAACAGGAGGTAATATGTGAAAGTTAAATCTAAACAATATATATTAAGTGAAATTCAGAAAATTTCAATGGTTCATTCAAAGCGATTACTCAGAAAGATGTAAGTTAGAGGTAACTGTGTGTAAATGATAACTCATGCGGTACTAGTTCCCTGGTTTTGGGATCTGAGAAGTAGAGGGGTCAAGATTTTGATTCTTAATCGGTAATCGACGGAAACAGGGTTACCATCTTGACCATCAAAATCGAAGCAACAGTTACAATTTTTTTTTTTCCTCCGACCCCACATGCCTCGGTGTATGAGAAATAACATCCAGCCGGACTCAGGGTTAAAAATATGTATCAGCACAAAATTCACAACTACCTTCATGAGCCACCATGTTCTGACCAGACACATTACAAACAATAACAAAAATAATGTTTGCATTTTGGAACACAAACCACTCTGTTGACCACTCAGGATGCTGCAGGCATGATGGGAAATATGGGCCGTCCCTGTCGCTACCAGAATGACTACGATACTCAGGGAACTTCCCACATACCTATGTCATTTTACACTACATGAATGAGCCTATAGCAGGTTATTTTTCCATAAGGTTGGCCCACACTAAGAGATTTTTCACATCTTATATTTTGAAAATGTCAGAAAACACTGAAATCTCATGACTGGATGAGAGGTAACCCCTCCATACCTGAGTGGGGTCTAGAAAATATACGTCTTCATTTATCGCTTAGCTAAAGGATTCAAAATCCTATTGTGTAAGGCCATGTCCACACTTATGTGAATACCATTGAAAACACCTTTAGCCCCACATTTTGGCCTTCAGTCTACAGTAGGACAACATTTTAAACCACAACGTCAGTGTGCACACAAGAAAATGCCACTACAGCATTGCAATTTGGGCAAAGCACAGGGCTATGAGGCGATTTTGCCGTAGTGACCATAGTCAGAACTACAGGTCATATTTTCCCATACATAATAATTACAAAAGAAACATCTGTAAAAACCTGAATATATGACACATGCATTGTAACCCTGTCATCAAATGATAAACCATAATGTCCAATAAATAAAGCAAAGTCGGAAAAGTCGTATCACTACATTACAGGCGTGGGACGATATGAAAATTTCATGTCACGATTATCCCGGGCACAGAAATGTGATTCACAATATTATCCCAATAATAACAGAGATCGTGCTTAAAAGTCTTGAAACATACTGGAATCAAAAAAATATTTTATTGCATCACAGATAAGACACTTACATGAACATCCTCTTTAGTGAAAAACAAATAATTTAATAGTATTTGTTTATTTATTATCACATTGTCTGAGTCTGTTCATTCTTACATGATAATTCCTATGGGTTTCTTTCTCTACCATGACAGCGAGCTAGACAGATTTTTCAGGTCATGAAGATATTCACCATTATCCCGAAATTCAACACAATCATCTTTTTGTGAGCGTTTCTTATTGCGAGCTGTGATTAAGTCCTAAATTATTCTAAAATGAAATTTTGCAGGAATTTCACTTTACATATTCAACTTGAATGTTTGGGCAGATATCAAAATAAAAAGACCAAAAAAAAAGTGAATTCTTTGTTGTTTGTCAATTTTTCCTGTTTTGACCCATTATGATCATATGGTTATGGTTGTTTAATGTCACAACTGTAGTATTACATGTCCATATATGTGTTTCACATGCTTGTGCTGAACATTGTAAATTAAAATATTCACCAAATATTGTTACTCTAACTTTTATTTCAGTGTAAATGAATCAATATCTTGCAATAACTTGAGTATAGAGCTGGACTGTGTGTGGATCTGTGCATTAATGTCTGCCAAACCGTGAAAACAGACATGGACTTAAAAGTGGGTTTATCTCGTAACCCTCCTACCCCCCTAGTCCCCTCCGCTAATGACGGTATGACCAAGTATTCGCTCAGCTGAACGTCCGGCTTGTTTGTTTTGAGGAGCATTTAAGCACTTCTTCCTCAACTATATTCTTCTTCTCCCCACCTCACCACGCTGCCGTTGCTGCTGCTGAGAAGCGGCAGAGCGGGTTGCCTTCCATTAGAGCAGCACTGGGGAACTAACCAAGCAGAAAGCAGCAGGCATCAGGAAAACTTGTTTCTCTTTTAAATGGATAGGCAGTAAACACTCTCCCTAGTGATTGCGTCCTCCTGACAAAAATGATATTTGATGCTTACACCAACTGACTAGGTCCAGATGAAGCCCTCACTGGCTGGGTCTCTGCTCAGATAGAGAGTTGAGTTTGTGCTAAAAAATAAATAAATGTGCACAATCTTTTACACAGAAAATAACAGTTCGACCGCCGTCAACTCCTTCAACACAAACAGAAAGAAGCTTTTCATATGCAATGACCTACTTGATTTAGCTCATTTTAAATTAGGTGAAATTTATTTAAATTGTATGTGCAGACACCACTGGAAAAAAAGAAACTACAATTTTTGGAGCTCAGTCTCAACTTCCTGCATGTAACTGCAGTCTACAAAAGCCGCACAGTTTTTTTAGAAAGAGTTCAAAGAGTAACCAGGGAGCAATTTCAGCACAACTCTTGTTTTTACGGATGGTTAAGTTTGAACTATCCAAAGAAAATTAAGTCTCCATGCTAAAAGAGCTTTGAAACTGGAGGACACTTCATCTAACATCATGTTTTCAAATTTATAAGTTTACATTCTATGTCCTGAGGCACTTGGGTCTCCATTTCACCATCAGCAGAGTTACAGTAGCAGCCACAGTGCTGCGTTCACTGTCTCTAGCTCACCATCTGAGAGCATTAGCAGCCACGGCGCTGCGTTCACTGTCTCTAGTTCACCATCTGAGAGCCTTAGCACTCACGGTGCTGCATTCATTGTCTCTAGTTCAGCCATAGTGCTGCGTTCACTGTCCCCAGTTCACCACCCAGGACCGTTAGCAGCCACAGACATGCAGCCTGTTTCCCAGTAAAAGTCGCGATGCACGTATAGTGTAGCAGGTTGTCAGCTGTGTGTCTGCCCGGATTAACGATAGCGATTGTCTGACAAACACTGTGTGGATTTGTGTTGCGTTAGCAGCTGCTAGCGATGGCTTCGTGCCCGCTATTGCGTACCTTTAGCAAGTTTCCGACAGACTGTGCGTGTGGCGGCGGTGAGTGTGGGTTTGTTGGTAGCTGTGAACGTAGCTGTAGCAGACTGTCTGTGTACAGTTTATTTGCGGTGAATAAACGCTACGAGGCTACAAGCTACAACTCCTCAGCTGGAAGTCCAGAGCCAACTTCGCGTATCTGCACTGACTCTCTCTTAAGGTGGACCAGCTTTTCTCCTAAAAGTGACGAGCCGCTAATCCACATTTTTCTCAGCTTTTTAATCAATTATTATTTCTTTTAAGTCTTTAACTTTTAAGTGTTTAACTATGGCATTAATCGGTCAAAATGCTCAAAGTTGGTTTTCAGTTAAACGGTTAATTATTAACATCCCTAGTTTTAACAAATTGATTAGCAATTTAATTTTTGACACAGTTCTATGGGTGTAAGAAAATATCACGATAACATCATGATATTATGCTTTGTGATACTGTACTGATTTTGAAAAACACTATCAATATTTAATTAATAGATTACATGCAGTTAGTACTTGTGTCCTCTCAAAGTAGTGCTATGATGTTGGATGTTACAGGGACTGTGATCAATGCAAATACAGATCTCACTGCTCTGACTGCATAAAAAGTCAACATTTTTTAGCAGATTTTATGCATATGGTGGTGTGTTCTTTATACTATGTCAGTTTTCCTAAACTACATAATAATAATGATAATAATAAAAGAAAATTGCAATAAATTACTATATATCACCTTGCTCACAGTGTTGTGGTGTATTGAATCATAATCCCTGTATCATGATACGTATCATATCGCCAGACTTTAGCCAATAAATCACCCTACTCAAGTCAGGATGACAGCGGATTTAATTTTTTTATGCAAATTAAATAAAAAAAAATCATCAAAAAAATCTAAAGTCATCTAATGCAAACAACTTCAATGCGCATGAAACAGCTATACAAAGTACAATGTAGCTCCTGTCTGCCGAGTCCTTTCTGAGGTGCGTTCAAACAAAATATAAAACTAATTTTAGAGGAGATAAAAAAGTCTTCGCAAATTCAAAATATTTTTACTTGACATTCTTTAGGTGGGGCTTTAAAATCTTCTCTTAGCCTATTATCTTCTATTCTGATATGATGTGACATTAATGAACACAGCAAATTTTTATTTATATCATGTTAGAACCTTAAATCACTAGAAATGTGTTTGAGCGAGCTTTTCCAGTAATTTCAGGAGATTTTTCTTCAATGGCATCTATTGTACCAACTGTAGAGCGCTAGACATAAAAGTAATAGGCAATTTGTTAAGCAGCTAATCTATCGTTTCCTCTATTAAGTGCACAGTTAAAAGGCTCTTTTGTCTAATTAGACTGAAACAAGAGGGTTGTAATCAGTGCTACTGCAAGCTTTGTTGCTGAACTCCCTGATGGTAACGCAGCGCCTTTGTTGTAGGATATGAGAAAAATATGAGAAAAAAATGAAAAATAGCAATACAACAGGGAGACACTTATTCAGAAAGCTATCACAGTCATGTAAAAATAGAAGTTTATTTGCCTTAAAACATTTATAATGCACATTATCCCGAGAGATTCTTCCCCAAATGAGTAAATAAATACCATTGTAATGCAGCACAACCCTGCCCCCGATTTGAGGCAAATCCCCTATTAGGAGTATAAATCTGCAAGGCTTTGTGGGTAATTAGCGAACATGCTCGGGAATGTTAGCAGGGCTTGGCAGGTGCGTTTGATCAGTGGCAAGAGGCAAAATCACTGTTGACAGAGAGAGATGGCAGGAGGATGGAGATAGGAGGGCAAGTGGGTGGGGGAGAGAGAGGTGTGAGGGCTGGGGGGCAGGTTTTACTAAACCACACTTCTTTTCTTCACTTTTTTTATATTTTACTAAAGACATGCTCTACAAAGACAATTATAGGAGATTATTTACTGGACAACTGACAGAAATTATCAATAAACTATTGAGATGTATCACTTTGTAATGTTTGGATTCATTATGAAATACCAAAAAGAAGCTTCATACACTGCAGTGATCAACTAATGAGATGATGATGATAAAGCCCAATCTAATTTAAAAATAAAGGGCCTGGGTAAAAGGGGTCTGACCTAAAATGAACTGGGCTTTAGAACACAAAGCAGTCATCTTTTTCCATAATGAGACCTTCTTGAAAGCCCTCTGAAAGCTATTAAAATACACCCTTTTTAATATTAATGATCACCTCATCATTTAATGTGGTTCTGACCTAACATTACAGTTTTACTAATTGTGAAGGTGATATATATCAGATTAATACAATGCAATTAAAATGCACTCTAATGACTACTTTTAAATACATCTTATGCTGCTGAATTATTAATATTATTGTGTGTGGGTTACCGTGGGTTCAATGAGGCCTAATTAGAGGAGATACACTAAAGCTAATTTGCAGATGCCAGAAGCATAGTTTATATATGAGAGCTAATATTTGAAAGTCAAATTTAAGTTGAAAAGGCCTGTAATAACTGTTAATTAACTCTGGTTTTGTTTTTTCTTTTGACAAACTTGAATTGAGTACAATATTCACAGGGCTAGCGCTTCGCACTTCTGACCACAAAGATAAATTTCAAAGCTTTTAATTATTCGTTTGAAGTGGGTATTCTCTGTAGATTAGATATTATTTTAAGATCCCTTTGTTCAAAAATTCATTTTTATTATCGCTGCATGAAATGCATAGCAATTCCCCACATAACTAACCATTGGTGCAATTTACATCTTCGATCGAGTTCATATTCCTGATAATTTATACAGACTATGCACCTCCCCTGTGATCGCTTGCAGGGTTCGACTCTTCCGCAGCTCCCTCGCATTTACAGAATCAGCTTCATACTGATGAAAATGGAAAGTGAAATTTTAATGAACAGGACTTTTAATGAACAGGGCTTGACTGTCACAATAATAAAGACTTTGAAACAACACCGAGGCCAGTTCAACAAGCGAGCCGACAGCAGCGCCAGTGTAGTGACATCAAACCAATTAAGACTGACGATAAATATTAACAGGAGTGGGTATTAACAGAACATGACTGGGAAGCCGAGCTGTAAACAAGTGCTGGATGGTTGATCATTAAAACTGTGTCACACAGTGCTGCACAGCAATGGAGAGATAGAGATTTTAACACTAGAATTGATCTTTCTTCTGAGCTGAAAGAAGCGTCCAGTATTATCTAGTAAACAGACTAGAAACCGGTCCATACTGTATGTAGCACACAACTATTAAGTCATGACACATATATAATAGCAGGTAAGCATTCAGCAGTCTAGTTGGGTGATTTTCTTACTATGCAGAAACTATTAGTATTTGAATTAATGTCCACAAGAAAACAAAACAAAAAAAACTATTGAAACACATAGGTGGGATCTGCCCCAGTTATTATGAAATTATAAGAAGAAGAAGAAGAAGAAGATGATCAACCTTTATTAGTCCCGGGGGGGAAAAATAAATTTTAAAAATTTGTTATTTAATAAAAAGGTGTGGCGCAAAATGCACATGCATCAATGGAGAGATGTCAGGGTGGGGGGGCTGCTCCTGACAGGGGCCCGGGGGGGTGGGGGGGTGGGGGCTTTGTGGGGGGGGCGCCGGGGGGGGGCGAGGGGAAAAGGGGCCCCCCCCCGGCAACCGATTCCCATTATTTTTGGGCCATGGGGGGTTGGACCGGGGGCCCCCCCGGCCCCCGAGCCACCCCCCAAAAGGGGCTCCCCCCCCCCCACATCTCAAACATTGCATTAAAATCTCAGTGTACATGATGCTCACAAAGCAGCACTTTCTCCATTAACTATGTACATGCACACATGCCTAAAGAGAATCATATGATGATTTGAATGAAGTAAACCACAACTACTAAGCTAGATGCAGTGATCACAGACTGTATATAAGAAGTGGATGTATAGTCACTGTGACGTCACCCGTTGGTTTGTGGACTGCTGTTTTGAAGCCTCGAGTTTGGATTGGCATCTTGGTTATTGGCCATCCCCATTTTTGTTTTTTTTTTTTGCAACCAAAAGTGACATGAAAGGACGGAGCTAAGTACAACCGAACCATAAATAAGACATTTTTAAGTGACCAAAATGTTATTGCTAACTTTCATGCACTGAAAACACACTGTGAAAGAGTTCAAGTTGTTGGAACACTGTCGTAGCAACCTGTCAATCACAAGGTAGCCACACCCTAAACCCTACTCTGCTTTATGGTCTATTTGACTCTAAATGGGACCATAATCTACTAAATGATCATGCTGTATTGAAGAAGACTTGAAACCAGTGATTGAGACCATAAACTCATGTTTACAATGTTTACTGAGGTAATAAATCAAGTTAGAAGTAGGCTCATTTTCTCATAGACTTCTATACAATCAGACTTCTTTATGCAGAGGAGTCGCCCCTGCAGGATATTAGAAAGAATGCAAGTTTAAGACACTTCTGCTGGTTGTGACAAGAGTAACAACTTTACGTACAGAAAGCACTCTCACAGTCTCACAGTATGAAATAGACGTTGGCCGATTAATCAGTCAGCTGATTAATCAGGCCGATTATTTTACTTTTTTTTCCCCCATAAATCGGCATCGGCCGATGTCTGGGCATGTTAAGCCGATTATTACGCAGGTGCATAAATTCTGCTAAGTGCACTAAAACTTTATTTTTTCCATACAAAAGTTTATTTGACAAAGTTTAGTTTTTTTGATTACATGTTTTATGTATGCAACATTTATTATTTTTATTTATAGACTTATTTATTTAAAATATATCAGTGCACTGCAGTTGAGAAATTTTGTGTATCATCAGATGGAGGAAAAAAAAAAATCACCCAAACATACCCAAACATATGTTTTACTTACAAATTGATTGTGCCTATCCAAAATCTAATATTAAACAGCCATTCAAATGATGAGTACTGTTCCAACTCTTAACTGTTACCTTTGCTGACCATCGTCATAGTGTTTTGTCTTTTTATATTGTAAATTTACTGTCTGTGAGTTGAGAATTAAAAGTATTTCTTGCTGTTATTGTCCTGTCGGTCTGTTGGTCTGACAGAACTAACATCTCACAGCCTTTAAAGACAGGAACGGCCTCGTAAGACTCACCTCATCACATGTCCAACAGTGTGGCTTCCCTTATTTTGATTTGGCTTCAAAGAACAGTTAAAATAGCTTGACTGACTACATAACAGATAACAGTCACAATAACAGAATATGCCTGCGTCTGAACCAAAGTTAAGCCCACTTCCTTCAACTATACAAAGGCGGAAAATGGGAAACTTTGAGTACTGGTGAATGTCACAGTTGCTAATAAATAGGCAGGATTAACGCACACCTTTTAATATTCACGCTGCTTAATGGGCTGACAGTGTTGAATTATCTATAGGTCTCAGTGATTCAAAAAGGACCATCAAACCCAAACTTGAGAGCAGTGTCTTGTAATTGAATAATACATTACATGTGGCAATTATTTCTGTTAGAAGCAGACTGAGAAATCAATAACCAAGGGATCAAATCAAGGACTGTGAAGCTCTTGTTTCTATTCCCCTTGTGACCAATTACATCACCACAGTTTAAACACCTGCAGTGTCACAGTGAGCTGTGACACTTTCTTGCACACTCTCGCACTCGCGGTCTCTCACACGCACACACACACACACACACAGACACACACACACACATAACTTGTGTTAGACAGACGCTGAAGACTTTGAGAAGAGAAAGGTGCTTATATTAAGATCTCATTTAAATGTGTGCTGATGGACTGACAACCCATGTTAACATTCCTACGTGCTGAAATCTCATCTGGAGGATTATTGCACTATTGTGTGCTAAATGAGCTGCACATCAAGACATAATTGTAAATATGGAATGATGGGAGAGTAATGCATCTTTGTTGAGATAATATGCACTCATTGCACAGCCTGACCTGGAGTTATAAATTATGCACTAGTTTTTAGCTCCAGGCAGTATCCTCCCATGACATATGTGGGGCTGATTAAGAGAGAGTGAAATGGGCCTGTTTTAATGAACATATCCCATTACACAAAAGGCTGCAGTATATCACAGAGAACACACAGGTGACAATGAACTTCTGACCACCTCGTGGTCTTTTGGTATTGTTGAACACAATTTGCTTTTATCTGAAATATTCACAGCTCCTAAAAAGGCTGATATCAGGTCTCATTAAATGTTGATGCTCTGGGTGAGTAAAGAGAATACTGGCTACATCAAAGGCCTTGTTATGTCCAGTGAATACTAACTAATCCTGAGCTTCTCTTCAGGAGCATCTAAAGCCTGTAAGACCAGCAGTGTCTAGTTCACCACTGGGAGCCTGCCTGGTCCTTACACTTCCAATGGGAGACTTCTATATATCACAAAGAAAATGAGGGGGGGAAAAGGTAGATTGAGTGAAACTGATATTTTTTTTCTGTAATTATCTGCACTAGCATGTGCAGCGTTGTGTTTCATCTGCCCTTTGTGATGCACGGCGCGCTGACATGCTTCCTCTCAGCTGAGAATGGATCATCAAAACTGAAACAGTCAATACTGCACAACACACATGGGCTCACCCAAGCAATAATAGCCTGGAGTCAAAGGATACGTGTTCCACGGTTGATTGATTATTAGTCCCATTTGTGTTATTTTGTTTGTTTGAGAAAGAGAGTGCGTGCAAAAGAGAATCACCTACGAAGCAAGTTGAAGTTGGGGGGGGGGGGATACAGAATGGTATCGTGATATTTTGCATCCATACATGGATGTATCAGTCTTTTATTATATAAACTATTAACCTGTCTGAGGTTGTGGCAGGATCTGACTCGAGTGACAATGCTGGTAACATATGAATTTGAAAAACCTTTGGAATCAGTTGGTACCGGCTATGTCATGTTGTCAGGAAAAAGGTGAATAACACTCCAAAGTTACACTAAATTTTGGCAAGGAAAATCTGGCATGGTCATTTTCAAAAGGGTCCCTTGACCCCTGACCTACTCAGCATATTGTAGTACATTTAAAATCGCCACACGATTGTATCGTGACTTAAAGGAACAGTGTGTGGGATCTGGCGGTATCTAGTGGTGAAGCTGCAGATTGCAATGTGCCAATAGTGATGAAGAACTACTGTGGCCGATGCAAAAATGCAAATGACTCTCTCTAGACCTAGTTCTTGTAAGAGTTGCATGCTTAGAGTGTGTATGTATGTGGGAAGTGAGTGGTGAAGCAAGAGAGAAAGCGCGGCGGCGACGGGAGTGAGTGTCGTTATTGACTCCAGCCCAAGCAGGAAATGTTAAAAGTGTTTGGTTTGTCCGCTGTGGGCTACTGTTAAAACATGGCGGGGTAACATAGCGAACTCCGTGGAGAGGACCTGCTCCGTGTGTAGATATAAACGGCTCATTCAAGGATAACAAAAACACGACTCTTAATTTCCGGTAATTATTTGCTTAGGAAAACATCTTAACTCTTCTTAATGTCATATTCCATTTCTGTCAATAGATCCCCCTAAATGTTACATACTGTTCCTTTAAGTATCAAAATATCGTTTTGTGACCTAAGTATCGTGATAATATCAGAATGTGACAATATCGTACCATGACAATATCGTACCATGACAATATCGTATAGTGATAGTATCGTATTGTGATAATATTGTATCGAGATAGTATCGTGTCATAATAATATCATGTCCCCATCCCTAGAAACAAGTCTTTTGTTTCAACTGTGATGCCTTTACATTTACTTATTTCATTGACGGCCTTAACAATAAAGGCAGTGAAGTTTGCTCACGGCGCAACACACCCGAGACATTAATAACCGAATTGCACTGATTTACAGGAAGCTGGTGTGCAGAGTCATAATAGGATGGAGAGATGCTACGGTGGGCTCTCAGACCTTGGCAAAGGGAAATACAGCGTTCATGAAATAAAAATCATGGATCCACGTTACTCTGGTGTGGAGAGGGAGAGCGCAGTGCTGGAGCAAGTTTTACAGAAGGTTAAAACATCCACAGGCTAGTTGAATGAAGACATGCACAACCAAAGGACTTAACATCAAAAGAACCTGTGTTTTCAGCTATTCTCTGTGGTGGGTTTGCTTTGCATATTTCATGGCAGTGGATTTCATATCTATGCCCACCTTTCTATTGATATGTAAAAAGCGTTTTCTGTCTTTCAATTAAAAAGTCTTTTCTTGCTTAATGCAATTGGTTGTTTTAATCTTGAGCTCAATTTCAATTGTTGTTCTTTACTGTCTGGCGGGGAGCCGTGCTAACAAGTGGAAACCTCCACCTCTGTGCAGTTCTTCCCCTAAAGTGAAGAGCAGGAATAAGAACACACAACGTTTGTTTTTCTCCACATAAAAGCCTCCAGATGACCTATGGTTCCAGCCAGACCTTTAAAGAAATGGAGGACAATCAAAAGGACAAATGTGACGGGCCTCCTGTGTGAGGTACAAGATGAATGCGAAACAGCGCGTCGGTTCTGTGATGTCTTTGACCTGATAGTTCAAAGCTGCTCCTGGACTCTGGACCCCCGTTCAGTATGTGAGCACCTCAGACAAAGGCTTTGTTCATAATAAAGTAAATCCACCACATTGTTCCTTTGAGCTGAACACAACCAGTTCAACAGGGAGGACACTTTCCAGACCTGAGCAAAGCAGCAATGTGCCAACAAACACATCACGCACATACAGACACCATTTTAAAATCTTGAACAAATTATTATTTTCATCCATTTTAGACTATGCGTCTGATGTTCCCTTCCAAAGCTATACAATTCAACGTTTCCACACTTTTTTTCTGACACACAAACTTATTTTATTTATATGTTTTTCTTGATTTTCTTAATATTATCATTATTCATACTGAGCCAATGTGGTAAAGCATACTTTGATACACAGGTTACCTACATGCTTTTCATTATACACACACTGTTCTCAACAAGTGTAGCCTTGTAACGGGGTGCATAATGCACCTCTGTTTAACAGGGACAGGTTATGTGGCGGCAAGGCACAAGGCAGTGTGCTGTGGAGCTACACGACGGCAACTCTCCCCCCTCCACCTCCACCTCCACCACCCCTGCTCTGGTATCAGGAGGCATGGGGAGGTGCTCCAGCCTGCGGTCATAGTTAACCATGGCAAAGCAGCGAAGACCGGCTGCGATGGTGCCTCCATTCCTCCCGAGACACAAGGGTGAGCAGGGCTTTGAAGTTAAAAGTGTGGCTGGGAGACAATATGAGCAGCGTGTGAGCATCTGGTATCTGTGCTGTGTGATATGAGGGCAAAGGTGGGATGTGTGATGGTGTCCTGTACAATAGTTAGAAAATTCTCTGTGTAGGGTGACCATCAGGTTATACAGCTACATGAGAGGAGCTTCACTGCAAAGGCTGCTTTATTTCTACTGTACTGCTGCACGATTATGGCCAAAATGCTAATCCCGATTATTTTTATCAGTATCGAGATTACGATCATTTATCATGATTCTTCATTGATTTTACAAACAAAATATTTGTATTCAACCTTCACATTTAAACAGAAAACTGCTTTCACTTACACCTGTTACATTCCTGCTAATGTACAAACTGGGGCTGCACGCTGTTGGAAAAACCTGACACTGCAAGTCTTTTTTCCTGACATATACTGCAGAACAAAAAAAAAAAAAGAAATACAGGAATATTTATCCTAAATTTTATACGGTACATTTTGAAGTGAAAAGCATCAGTCTGGTACACTTTGAGAGCAAAAGTGACGCCAAAACATCTCGATCACCGGCTGGTGGCTGGCTGTTATTTTAGGAGGCGCTTGATTTGATCTGCAGCGGAGTTTTCTGTGAGTGGAGCACACATTTTGTAAACATAAAGATCGGGGGGGGGGGGGGGGGGTCACCTGTTAGAGCACTTTATTTTACAAAAGGATGGAATAGGTTGTTTTTTTTTAATTGTACTGAAGCAATTTCTACTAAAAAAATGTTGTGAATGCAATGTTATGTTACATCAAATTCATTGATATTCAGTAAATTTTGAATATTTTCTTATGAATTGTTGACATTTTATTCATCTACCACATAACTAGACACTTTTTCCGATGACAAAATGTGCTTCAATTGGAAAACTCAAAATTCAGAAACATTTAATCGGAAAACATGGAATTTGGGAAAAAATAAAACTACTATTAACTATTTCATAGTTAAGAGGAACACTTAGGAACACAAGCCAGTACTTGCAAAGGCTTTAACGGCTGGATTATGCATACCACAGCAGTGCATATTGACCCTTATTTCCTGTTTTGCCAGCCTTAGGGTAAAACAGATTAATGGGAGGTATGTATGTGTTAAACTGTTCAGGTATCATGATGAGAACAGTGTCGATTTAGCAGAAACCTTTTCCAAAAAAGGAAGAATGAGAAGAGAAGAGAGCTTTAAGTAGCCACTAAAAGTGTCCATTTCTTGCACATATATATATATATATATATATATATATATATATATATATATATATATACACATATATATATATATATACACATATATATATACACATATATATATACATGTATATATATATGTATATACATATATACACATATATATACATAGCAAGTGACAACTCATGTTTATGAATCAAACTGTTAACAGCATATTAATGACGTTATGAATATTGATATTGAATTGATATGAATATTTTTTTGTCTTGATTATTCCAAATGTTTGATAGCCACAGAAAGTCTCCACGCAGTTTGGATTATAAAAGAGGTCGATACATTAACATCAGCTGTGAGCAGTATAGCTAGTTGTGCTGTAGGATGATGACTGCAGCTTCTATATATGCATGCAGGCTCAGAAGACACACATGACAGGATGAACGCTATACTGTAGGATAACTTGTATTTCATTATCTAGCAAGGTCCCATGGCGCTGCCCTAATGAGAAGTCCAACAATTATTAGCACTGCATGCTCTCCTTTAGAGAATATCAGATGGGAATCTTTATCAAACATAGTATTTTATAAATCCCTCTGTCATTTACAATTAAACCCATCATCAACAGCAGTGTGCATATCTGAATAGAGGGCCTGCTTTACATTTCAGTGTACACACAGAGCATTCCTTTGCCTACAAAGGAGGCCTTCAGAGAGGGAGAGAGGGGAGAGAGAGAGAGAGAGAGAGAGAGAGAGAGAGAGAGAGAGAGAGAGAGAGAGAGAGAGGGAGCTGAATCTTTGACGGAGCACAACGCAGGCCTTGCAAAGTCTGTTTAATGTTGTCTTTAGAAATATCTATTCCACACGGTAAATAAGCCCCCATGATGACTGAAGTTTTGAAAGTGACCAGAAGGGCTGTGATGGCTTGCGTTTGATAACCAGGGTGGCAAGAAAGCTGTTCAGCAGAAGAGGGAAGGTCTCTTATCCTCAAATATGAGAAATATCACATCATTCATAGATGCGACGATGACTTGCTTTAACTCAGTAATCAACAGTGCTGCTAAAATGCGCTAATTCATTTATATAACATGTAATCATATAACACATGACAGTGAATTGACTTGACGTTATTCTGATTTAACTAAAATAAACAGTGTAATAAAACGAAGGTTGAGTGGTTAACGCTATCGACAACCTGACTGCAAATAAGCATTGGTGTTTTTACTGCACAGCACATGAAGATATTGACGTATTCACAGACACAGACCAGCTCTAGACTTACAGAGAAACCTGGTCATTTTGGATGAGACACCATATTGCCATTTAGTGTTCAATATGTTCATAGACACTGAGATAGCATTAATTATCGTCATCTCAGACTCAAATTAATTTGGTTATTGCCATTCTGTGAATTTTCTCTTGCTGGTATAAATTGTTTGATTAGACGGTTTTACAAGTGGAAAGGAAAGGCCTCTGCATGAATTATGTACTGCATAAATCTGGCACAGAAGAAAAGAAAAAAGCAAAACAGTTTTTTTAATATACTTCATTAATACAAAATTGATTAACTGAGCAGCAGAGTTGTGTGGCTCTTTGCTGCCATCTAGAGTATCTGAAGAGACATTACATGTTTTAGATGGATGTTTTGGGAGCAATACATTTTTATGAAGCGAGAGAGATTTATCAGCAGTAGCAGTTAAAATTTTATTCATATAGTAATAAATTAAGTCTAGCAACTTTTAGTTCTTTATAGTTGGAAAACAAGATGTGCCAAAGTCAGTGAGTCTTATGTAAATCCATATTTAAGTCACCATTACATATGTTTTGCTGCTATGTATATATTTATTATTACTGATTGAGAAAATTTGGCACAAAAGCTTCTTTGAGGGTGAATTAAGATCTGCTGTATCTCTACATTTTGTTCCCATTAATCAGGCTGCCATGGTCTCCTCAACAGATCTATAATTTTAGTAATTTTTAAAAGTTTTTGGAGAAAAGATTCGAAAAGGATTCAGGATTCAGAAGCAGAATGAATACTGGACTCGGACTGGACAAAAATGCTGAAGTCCCAAGCCGAGTCTAAAAGCCTAAACACAATGACAGTAGGAGAGGCTGTCCTTTGTTATGTTTCAATATTCATCCATATGCATCATTCTTATGAATATGGATAATGTTACATGTTTCTTTAAAAAACAAATCACTGTGCCCCTAACTTTCAGGAAAAAAAAAAAAAATTGGGGGCCCCTAAAAATAAATGTGAGCATACATACAGCCCAGATGGGGTTACTTTTCTCTTTGAATTTAATGCTATGCTGTTCATCTTGAAATCTTAGAAGTCTTTGGGAAAATCCAAATGGAGGGTATCTAGATCAAATACAAAAGTTTCATTTCCACTGACATGTAGGAAGCCAAATTAGGCCCTGAAATTACATTAAATTAAACCCAGTAGACTTGGTTGCAGTGTTCACCGTAGCGTATTATGAATATAATATGAAAGTGTTGTATTATTGAAAAGGCTCTTCAAGCCGGCAGAATGTGTTTTTTGGGAACTGAGAATACTTATATTGGTGTGTGTTTGGCAAACGGCGAGACCGCATTAGCGTAGACACAGACGGCCTTACTGACACAGTGAATGCTTTCAGAGAGCACAACATGTCGCTGATACTGTCTGGACAGATGAACCAGTGATCCACAACAAAACACGTCACAGGGTTAAGAGAACAAAAGTGACACAAATTGGTATTGGAGTAGCTTAGGGCCAGTGGATTTATATATTTTTATGTTGTGAAATATTGATGCAAGTGAAGACAGTTTAGTAGAAATGTCATCATTCAACATCCACTCAGTGCTAAACAGTACATTATCTCAGCTTCAGCCTTTATGCTGCTGCCTGTATCGGTTAGGTCACTCTCGGAAAGGAGTCTTAATCTCCCCTGGTTGAATTAAGCTTAAATTAATAAAATAATAAAAATATTTCTAATAAAAAATATTTCTAGGTTTTAGGGCTGCAAAAAGGAGAAAGACCAAATACCTCGATATCAATATTTTACTAAATATTTACACAATGAGACTTTTGATAAATAATCATCAGTAATGTGGATATTAAGACTAAGTGGGTAAAGACAATAACAGAACAGCTAGAACAGTCTGGAAAGTTCAGAAAATTATATCTTTACTGTAATGCAGCCTTTAACAGCAGGAAAAGACAACACTTATGCCATATTACAATATCCAAAATAGCACAATATCAATATGTGGCCCAGTCCTACAAGGTATGAGTGTATTAGTTGATGATCAATTATCAGTGTCGATCCATTACATAAAGGATGTTGTTTTGCCTTTTAGCAAAGCAGAACTTATTCCCACAACCACAACAGAGCAGAGAACATGCAGGTTATCATCAGTATGTTGGTAGCTGTTGTCGCAAACACTGAAAGCATTTTTGTTTTCTACTTTTTATAGTTATTTTGACTTTTAGGTGATGTCACTGTCAACAACAACACAGACAGGTGTGTGTCAGCTGAATTTACCACAGTGGACTCAGTCAGGGTGGGCAAACATCTCAAAGACGATCACGGGAAACAGGAGGCGCCTGAGCAGCGTGGCTTAGTGACCTGTGTCACAGCGAAGGATCTAAATACTAATGTCACTGGGATATTTCAGTTTTTCTTTTTTATAAATTAGCAAAACATTCTAAAATTCTGTTTCCACTTTGTCATTATGATGTATTGATGAGGGGAGAAAATAATTTAAACGATTTTAGCGTAAGGCTGCAACATAAAATATGAAAAAAGTGAACGGGTCTGAACACTTCTTGAATGCATTGTATATTTTTTTTTCTCCAACTAGCCGATTTCCTCTCAAGTTATGCATGTGAATGCATGTATGAAATAAAAGGTGGCCTTACCCTATTAATTGATTTGTAGATCAGCTGTGCTGCATTTGAAAAATCAGCTCTCAGGCAGAAATTGACCACTTACTGATGCATCATGTTCTGAAAATATCCAAAATGTCAGTGTGTGTTTATATTTCTAATCAAATAGTTTGCACAAAGGTTGTCAGAAAACTAAAGGCCTTGACTGGATTAGTATTGTTCTGGCTGAAACTGCAGAGTCAAAACATTTTTTGAGAACTTATTTTACAAGAGATCTGCCTCTGAGCTGATGCATTACACTATATCGAACCTCCACGGTGCCGGCAGCTCAACCCCCCTAGTATTTTGTTTCATGTTAATAAGTATTTATTATTTATTCACATTACCACTTGCTGTCTCCATTTGACCACTAAGCACATCTTTGCATACTATCACATATTTAGCCACACGGTGGCATTACAACACTAAGAGAAGCAGACAGTGGGTTTTCATGCACTAAAACTTACACTGTATGTCTTCTGTCATACATTATGACAGGGTTTAACTTTCAGTTTTAAATGCAGAGAGAATAAGAAGACATTACATGGAAACATTTAATGGCAAGGGGAAGCCATTTCAAAAGTGCATTTTGGCGGCTAAAAGGTTAGAAATCAATGGGATTCTGGTTTGATCACTTGACTGGGAGTCTTCTGGGTAAAGACAGTGAAGGAGCAGAGCTTGTCACTTCCTCATTACTACCACTGAGGTGCCCTTGAGCAAGGCTCTTAACCCACAACAGTCCAGTCCAGTGGAGCTGCTTTGTGACCACCACAGAAGGCTGTCTCAGCAGTGGGTAGCTTCCAGGAGCAAACGCTGGTAACAGAGTGTGAAACAGGACGTCGTCTACATCTGAGTTTTTCATATGAAACAAGAGGTACACTATAGAGATGGGTCGTTTGGACACTTTGGAGATGTATGACTCAAAAATAAAAACTGATAAGCATCTGATAAAAACAGGCATTGGACAGTTACTTTTCATTATAATCTACTTCTATCATCCTCACAGTGTTAACACTTTGTTATGCATCAATATTTTTGTCTAAACTTCAATGTTTTTGCATTACATAACAATAGTGACATGTTCATTTATAAAATATATAGGCCAATCTCAGGCTCATGAATAGTAATCCTCATGGGTGAACTGGTTTATATTGATCGATAGACCTAACAGGGTGGAAAATGTTAAGCTAAATCAGCCAGAGCTCTGTAAGTGATATATATTTTGCTGGCTTTATAACCATATCAAATTGTTTAATTTCATTTAATCACACCTTTTTTCATGACTCAGCTTAACAGGGTGGACTTTAAGTATAACAAACAGATTAACACCATGAAACAGAGACATAAGTGAAAATTTATGCTCACCCTATTTTACTCATTTGAGTGCCTCCAAAAATGATGTCACTTCCTGAAAATGGTCTCAGTGGATCTGTAATCTGTATTTTGGAACGTGAGAAAACTTCTAACAGGGTGGAAAATGACTTCAGAGATACAATAAGTCATGAAAATGCAAAAAAAAAAAAAAAAAGACGGCTCTTTAATGGATACTTTTATGGTTCTTTCATTAAATAAGAACATTTTTGATTATATTACAATTTTATGGCTTGTAGTTCTTATTGAAGTTGATCAATTTGCACTGGGGACACTAAAAATGAGCATGTGTACCAAAAAAAGGTCAGAAAAGCAAGAAACTATTACTTTAAATACTTTTACTTTTGTGCATCATTCTGTGTTTATGTCATTAAGAAGACATTAATCTATAATTTAAGCCATTTGCTATAAATATTTTGACACATTTTAAAAGAAAATATGAGGAAGTAATTCATTGGGACAGAAATGTTGCTGCATAACAGGATTGAACCAGGACCCAGTGTTGCCTTTTCTCCCCTGTGCTGGAGGCTAAAAGATTGCTCCATATGTATAGAAAACTTCTGCACCAGACAACCAGCCGGCAAACACAAGTCGTCTGTGTTCTTGTAGCCAAACAAGTAAGATATAAGCACTCTGACTGACCCACAGTTTGTCATCCAGATGGTGATGAGGCGAAAGTGACAGATGCTAGTCTCCAGACACTCAAGAGATCTTGAACAGCTCCTCTGAGGCTCTGAACTATCTCTACCACCAGCCCTCGTCTCCTTCATTAGCTCTGTTTGGGAGTTTGCACATGGCCACTCGCACATCCAACAGTAGCCCCATTCTCATCTGTCTAATCAACTGAGATCTGTTGTCTGGCGACACCCAGGGGAGAGAGCTGCAAATAAACACTCTTCATCTGAACGCATTTCAACCACCACAGACACCATCAACTTTGTTGGTCACTATTAACAACTTCTTATAGACTGAATATCAATGCAAAATATGAAATATGGAAGGTTTGGAGTATTTACTTTCTGTCAAGCAATGGTACTGCCACACTAGTATCAGAATATGACTATGCTTCTGTAGTTTACTGTTATAAAGTCCATTTCTTTACTAAACTTCAAACATATTTGGTATCGTAGGCTACAGTGCACACAATCACTGATAAAAGCTTATACTTAGTGTTTATTAACAGAGTAAAATACAAAAAGGAAACAACCAAAAAAGGCTGCAAAAACAGTAGAAATTATCCAAGCTACCCATTGACACCTAGGATCGGTATCTACCTGTGAAACAACTCAAATACATGTCAGGCCTGACACAGGTCTGCAGTTGGATGATACTGACCAGGTTTCAGGTGAGCACATCAATGACACTGTGTCATTAATAAATACTCTTTATGCCCAGTGGACACATTTGAAACACAGCTATCAGATATCTAGAAACCTACACTATAAGAATATATCAATAAACATACTGTCCAACACTCCACAAATGTACACAACTGTAACAGTGAAAGAGGCCAAACTTTCAAGTTTGTTGTGAAAATCCGCATGGTGGTTGACTCTACATGTACAAGGACACGGATGATTTTTTTCAGATTACCTGTCTCCTGCACCACTGTCACGATGTAGTGATCGTTTCAGGGAGATTATTTTTTTTTAATCATATTTGCTCCATTTCTGCCCACTGCAGCTTTAAGTTATGACCAATTTGTTGCTGCATTGAAAAGCTTTACACTTGAATTGTTAATGTTGATGCTTTTCACCAAGTAGCTAGTGCATGATTTATTACTTAAATAATAAATAAAAATTCAGTAAATTTATACTTATGTATTTACTTCTTACATATTGTTTTACAAAGTTAAGAAAGCAATGTTAAGTCAAGCCTAATGTGACACATAAAAGAGTGATCTCAGTCACACAGTGAGGCCTACAGCTTATTAATTAAACACTGGTATCGGACAGATACTCAGTATCATTATGAGGACTGAAAAAGTCTGATCGGTGTATCCCTGTCAGCATCTGATTAGAGCTATTTATTGTTCAGAAACAAACAGAGACCAGGTTATACATAGCTACAGTTAACACAACACGGTGTGTTCTCCCTGGAGAGACGCTGGAATTGAAGAGTCGAACAACTACAGAACAAGCGTGTCAATTAGGGAAGGCTAGCAGCTGCACAGCTCAGGGTCTGTTACACAGGAACTCTAGAGAAATAGTGACGATACTCAAGGGGGCTGTTAAGCCTTTAACAAATGGTTCCTGGGGATATGCTTAGCTCTGCAGGAAAAGGTCAGACTAACTGTTGCTATAACAGAACATGTGTGGAGGAAGGGAGAGCAAAACTCTACATGTTTAAGACGTCGGCCGTTAAACAACACGGCGACCAGCGACTCATATGTTCAACCAGCTGATTAAGTCATCAACCACAGAAACTCGACACTCATGCGATGTTGTCGACTATTCAATAAGTTGATTTAATCTTGAGGTTCTCAAAATTTTTGGGCCCCTTACAGGGGAAAATTTTTTCCAAGGACCCCCTCGTAATCATAACACTGCTTAACCATAAGGTTACTACCATTTGTACACTTAGATGTCATATTATGAGTGAATTATGTTAAGATAATCTTGTATTAGTCCCACAGTGGGGAAATTTGCAATGTTATTGAATGCTATACACCTTTAAACTGAGGGTGATTTTATTCACATTCAGTGTGTGGACTCAACTTGACAGCATTTATACTTTCCAAGTAATTTATCGTAAAAGCTTTCAGAAAATAGCAAGCAACAAGACTGACGTAGTCCTACTATATATATAAGTGCAGATATTTACAGTAAGTGCTTCGACTAAAAAATAATGAACTTATTGCTGTGTGTCACCATCAGAGTCAGAGTTTCTACTGGCTCAAAGCTAACATGGGTGGGAGTTATGGACACAGCATGCTTGTTTTATTGGTGAAAATGCTCCCCATCTGAGGATATATAGTATTTAATGATACAGCCCAGTTTTATAATTTACAGCAAATTATTTCTCAGACGCCCTGGCAAAGTGCCACAGACCCCTGGGGGTCCCCGGACCCCAATTTGAGAATCACTTATTTAATGAACAAATCTGCAAAACTGAGTTTCTCCACTTTAAATATTGTGTTTACCAGAGATGTCCTCATATGTTTCTTAGAAATATGTCATTCAGCATGAAAAAAGCATTTAAAATTTTGGCAAAAGAAGTGGGGGGGCAGCTCTAAAGCTGATATTGTCTTAAAAAAGCTGACATTGTGGCTTCTTACAGTGTACATAGGCCTCCTGTATATTTCTCTACTGTGGACAGGACAGTTGCAATAGTTGTATGAATGACTCAAGGAGAGACAAATGGCTGATGAACGGATAACTACTATCCCTGCTGAAACATATTTAACTTGAACTGAAAATAAACCACTTTGTGTGGAGATCATCAGCAATGACAGCAAGGTATTGATGTGTGTGAGGTATGTGCAGCTGTGAAACTGCTGAAAGTGCAAAAAGACAAGGAGTGTGTGGGTGAGAGTAATCTGGGAGGTCCAGGTGAGCAAAATGAGCAGGTGACCCTCCACAGTCCAGCTCAACAACAGAAAGCATCACTTAATCTGTCAACCAGGCCATTAAATGCGCCACAGACACACCAGCAAGAACAATAACAACAATGCTAATTTTCAGCATGTTCATGACCGCAGCATACTAATCCAATGTGTTAAAAAAAACGACTTACCTTAAGTTAAGTAGAAACTTCCGTCCCTCAGATCAGGTGAAATACTGAGCTTTGTCCACTTTGTGTGTCCTAGCTAACACCTGGGCTCCTCTCTCCACCGCCTCGTTACTGTAAAAGTGCAATATTTATTTTATTAATACAATAACTATCACGGTTATGCAAACTTTGAATCCGTAGTTGCGACGTTTGGAGACTGCGGAAAGTTTTGTTTCTCTGTAGCCTACCAAAGTTAGCCCCGCGGAGTTAGCAGCAAGCTAACGGCCTCGTTGCTTCAGCATCAGGTGTTGTAGTCCCGTTGAGTCTCTGCCAGCCGAGCTAGACTCTCCACGTGGATCCGGTGTTTTCCTCCGCTGAGCCATTTCTAACTTATACTATTTCTAACTTATCACCATTTCTAACTTATCACTATTTCTAACTTATCACCATTTCTAACTTGTCGCCATAGGCGCAGTTGAACTAGCTTGAACTGCGGCAGCGGCTGAGACATTAATGCAGGTGACCGGAGGAGCTGTCGGTACCACACCTCCTCATCTCACTACAGACACCCACACAAAGAGGCTGGAGGGAGGAGGTCACCTGGGCCCCGGAGTCTGTTTAGGCCAGAGGAGGGAACTTACTTCTCCTGGAGGCCACATGAGAAACCCAGATTGTTGCTGGGGCCAAACAAATACTGTCAGATGTATCCTCTATTTTATTATCACTATAGGAAACATACTGGCCACTTTTATTTTTCAGCATTTATTATACTGAAAATCACTCCAAACAGCATATTATTAAGCTTATTATTAAGAAAATGACAATTATATACAGGAGTCTTTGAACTGTTATATACAGGAGTCTTTGAACTGTACAGGACTGACTGTTTCAGGTAGTTTATATATATATATATATATATATATATATATATATATATATATATATATATATATATATAGATAGATAGATAGATAGATAGATAGATATAGATATATATGTGTGTGTGTGTGTGTGTGTGTGTGTGTGTGTGTGTGTATGTGTGTGTATATATATGTATATATAACTACCCAAAACAGTCAGTCAGTTAGGCCAATATAATAATAATAATAATAATAATATTAATAATAATACTGGCCTTTTTGTGTCACATTTCCATTTAAGTACATTCCATTGAAATAATACTGCTAATATATATTATGATTATTATTATATAAGAATTATAATGAAATGGAAATCGGACACAAAAAGGCCATCTATTTTCTCATATTGTATATATATATATATATATATATATATATATATATATATATATATATATATATATATATATATACTGTCAATAAGAAAACATAGCAAGGTCGATATTATTCATCATTCCAATAAATTCTTTGTTTATGTTATCATAAAAAATGCTAATGCTAGTAGGTGCCTTTCAAGGGCAGTTCAGAGAGCCCCTGAGCCTACACAAACTGGGCCTATGCTTATCACCACTATAAAACGCTTTCAAGCAAAATCACTGTTCTGCAAATTAAGTTGTTTTCATTGCCACAGACTCTGTCTGGGTGACATGCTGGGTGAGAGCAATAGATAGCAATAAATAGTGCAGGTGGAACAGAGGGAGCCAACGCCTCGCCCTCTATCCCATCCAGTTTTTCCACCCAGCTGAGCAACTTTTGATTAAAACTTCAGTAGGCAGAAAGTTTTTAGCATCATTGGGCAAAAAATCCATGATAACCTTTCAGCATGTTGTAATTCAAGTGTTCTGAGAGAAAGCTAGACTTGTGTACCTCCTCATCGCTGGCTGGAAAACAGTATTACTAAACAAGCTGTCATTTTATGGTCAAAAACACAGATAAACATAACATAAACATAAACATCAGTTAACTTCATTGTGTCCACTCACTCATAATTTCAAGTCATTTAATTTGAGAAATATTTGATTGACAAGTTGCATTCAGCCATCTTTAGGGATAAGGGAAGTTGTAAAAGTCAAGGTAAGGTCCTACTTAACCATGACATCTCTCATCATCATCATCATCATCATTTACATTGACATGGGAATTTATTTAATATATTATCTTAGTTTATTTAATGTTGATATGAAGCTCTGTATGTTTAGGATGTGTTTTCTACTATGAGTGACAAACTATAAATCATTAGATTTATAGTTTTACACAGGTTTCTGGCAAGGTTATGATTTGGGCTGGAAATCAGATTTCTACAGCTTATATATATATATATATATATATATATATATATATATATATATATATATATATATATATATATAGACATTTTTTAAAAATGTCAAAAAATGTAGGCCGATTATAAAAACACATATTCCTGTCTGGATAGTTTATCCATAAACATTGTAGTAGATTTGTGATAGTAGATTTCCTATAAAAAAAAAGGGATAATAAAAGAATACTATCACAACATTTATATCAATGTCATATTTTAAATGTCATATTTACCTTGTTTGAGAATGTGGCCTGTACGCTCCACTCCTTGTAACTACGCTATGTTCCTGACAAGATGCCCAAAGACAGTATGGTTGATGTCTGTTTGGTTAAAAGATGGACAAAGATGATGGTACGGTGTAGGTAAGGCAATTAAAAGCAATTAAGCACTGTCACATGGTTTTCATGAGGAGTGTTCAAGAATCACATTTGTCAACCGTATTGATTGATAAGTCTTTCACTTTCACATGTAACTTGGATTTTTGGATGGATTTTTACTGAAACAACATAAAAAAAAAAACAGCTGGAGAAGCTGAAAATGAGAGAAGCTCTATGAAAAAGCAGTAACTTATTATAACCACTGGGGGGCAAAATGAGCCACCTATTGTAAGGTAATTGTGCCAGTGACATCCTTACCATTGTATCTCAACAAAACATATGAAATTACAGTAGCTTACAATTCACAACATTGTTTTTATTAAAGAAATATTCTTTAATCAAGCTTGGAGATGGTCCAGTTATTTATGTGTAGTGAATGCAATGTGTCCTTTCCATTTCCATGAATAGTGACTGTCATAAATGTTATGTTTTGATGTTATACCTGCTTTATCATAGTACATCCCGTGAACTTTTTGGAAATGAATAGTGTTTCTGGGAAGCTCAGTGTGCTCTACAGCTGATATCACCCAATCAAACAAAAACACAGGAAGACATGAATAATAACATGATAATGTAGCTAAAATACAATTTATTCCTGCTTTCAATTCACGATTATTACAATATTTAACATTTTTTCACACCCGCATCGTGCACTATAAGGAAACTTAATGAAGTGTTTTACATCAAGGCACAAAACAGCCACAGATGTTGAAGGTTTTGTTGGTCGTGCAGATGTTCAGTATAAGACTTCCAGCTGGACACACAGATACAAGTCAGAAGTTGAGCCTCAGGAAATCCATTGTCATCCCTCTCTGTGTCCTCTCAGTGATGACCATGACACTGCTGTTTCTCTGTTTTTAAGCACAGACTAACAATGAATACTGACAACTTTCTGAGTCTGAAAATAAGAGATCGATGTTTGTGAAGAATACTGTATATGTTCATGTTTCCACGTGTTGGCAGGAAGATGATGATGATGCAGGTCTGTCATTCAAAGAGGCACTTGGTCCTAAAGAGCAAACGAGAGATAAACAAAAACGATGTTCAATTTATGGCATTTGGCTTTATTTCATAGACTGACAGCAGAGAGCTAATATATAAGATATAGGTAGTAAGAGACACAGATATTACCTTTGATGGTTTGCAAAAAACACTTTTTATAGAGTTTATACACACTGAAGATGTCACATTTTGTCATTCAAAATCCAAGATCAAAAAAAAAAGGTTTGGACAGCGTGTGGTATACAGATGACAACATTAAGAGTAACTTGTAAACATAATGGACCTAACTGATTGTTATATCTAATTTCAGGAAATTTCAAATCTAGCTTCCCATTACAGGACTTCCATAATTCCATCTGTTATATCTATATGGGAACATCTGACATCTAACTTGAAATGCAACAACAATTGGACAATATAGTATGGCGCTTTAGTGGATATTCAGTTTTATCAGGCTATTCTTGGTCTGCCTCCACCTTACCTAGGAATCTGTAACCTTCAGAAAAGTAAAAGAAGTTACTGTCTTTGCTCACAGGACTTGTGTATTTTGGGGTTTGAAGCCTTCTTGTGATTCACCTTGGTTTCAAAACACAATGCTTTTCTCTTGTACGTTATCTACAGTATAAACTCCAATGAATGCCAACATACCATGTGTCTGCTCCTGCCCTCACACAGGGCCGCGTCGCTTCCGTCTGCCAAATGCCTGGGCGCCGACGTTGGTGGGGACGAAGTTGCTGTATCCCAGCCCTCCTGACCGGCTCAGGAAGTCAGCCAAGCGGTGGGTCACACAGGTGGCTGTGTTGCACGCCCGCTTCTGTGCCGTTGCATTGCTTGGAAGAGTGGAAAAGTTTGTTATGATTGATACAAGACACACAGTTGAACAGTACTGTTTTGCATCATCTACAACAAATTAAACACATTGGAAATATGTCAAAGAAAATATTCCAAACTTTTGTGTGCATTATTATGCTTACCCTTTTCTCCTTTCATATTTTATTCAGTGAGTAATGTATGTTTTCAGTCTTGAATGAATTTCAGTAAAAACCATGTAAAAGATCAATTTATTAAAGGGGAAACATAGTTACTGCATTAGAAAGGTTTTAGTTATTTCTATATTTTATTGTATTGTACAGAACTGCTAAAGTAACACCATTTTTGTGGCTAATTCTGATATTTCAAGTCAAAAATCTAATTTCTGCCAGTGGAAAATAAAAGCAAGGATGTTTCTATGAAGTTACTCAGACATATAGGATCCACATGCACCAGCAGTGTTGTGAATGGACGAACAAGCAAACGTTAACTCAGACAGACAGAAGAATAGATGGGCTAAAAAGTGAGAGCTTTAATTGTATGAGTTGCCGTAGTTCTCATATTGCTCAGATAGACTTCGCTTCTTGCCAGGCGTCCCTGCTCCCACGTCGGTGCGGGGATAGGTTTGTAGTTTGTGAATGTCCTGGGAGAGTTTGCCCAGCACACAAGTGCTTAAGCCGGTGCAGCGCTTAGACAAGGGTCTATCCAAGCTGTTGGAGACGGAGACAAACATGCAGAAACAGGCTTACAGTAACCGTGGCATGCAGATAAACAGCAATAATCACATGCACGGTGTTTTTCTAAATGTCATGCGTCAAACAAATGGATATTTCAAATGCATGCTAACAGACTCAACAGGCATATGAAGGCATCTTGTTGCAGTTGAGTTGCCATGCTATTGTTTCATTCTCCATAATGTCTATCAGGCATGCTCTCTCATGTTCTTTCATATCATGCTCTCTTCACTTCATACTGAATGAATGGATGAATGGAAGATGGGATTTGACAGAGAGTAGATTTACATGAATTTCACTATATACCTTGATAATTACTGTAATAAACACCAACAAGGAGCTGTTGGGCTTATGAACAAAAGTGTGTTATAGATAGATAGATAGATAGATAGATAGATAGATAGATAGATAGATAGATAGATAGATAGATAGATAGATAGATACCACACCCTATATAGTACTTAAACTTTATTATAATCAGGATTAACTATACAGCAATAGTACCTAAAATTATTAAAGCCATACCTGTTTCCATCAGCTGTTTGCTGGTCTTGGTCATCTGAAGCTATCTGCATGAACTCCTTGATGGCTCTGAGTAGCCGTTGGGCGTCATCGTTCGATAGTGTGACTCCATCTGACATAGACTCCTTACTAGTTCTGAAAATGCGCATTAGATTAGATTAATTAAAGTAGTTTTAAAACTGTGTAACTTGTAAACTGTACGTAATCTGATGTAACTGCTAACAGGATCCTTATGGCATTTTTATATCTGTGAGTACACTACATGAACTCTTTGTAAATCTTTGAGATTTTTAGGGCATTAAGTTTAAAATCAAATATATTTCTGTCTCTGTTGGGCTCAACCAGTGGTCTTCAAGACTTTGACTTGTCCTCCTTCAAACAGATGGATTATTTTGGCTTTTACGACAGCTAACCGGATACTGCTGAGACATTTGAGGAAACAACACCACCCCCTTATGAAAAATGGGCTTTTATTCCCCCTTTTCCCTTCTAGCACATGTATATACAGCATAGGAGTCTGTTTCTGATGTATCTCCTGCTAAGTGAAGTGGTGCTTCTCTGTTTTTGTCTAAATTTTAATAAAAAGTTGAATATAAAATCCAATATACTTGAATAGTTATGGTAAACAAGAAAAAGAGCTCTATAGCAATATTCTGAAATGCATCAAAAAATGTGTTTTTACAAAAAAAATGTTTTAACAAGGTAAATATATTATATAGTTTTTGGAATACTCTCACCTGGATGGAGCTGCCTGTGAGACGTACATCTGACAAATGATCAGCGTGTAGGCAACAAGGAGAGTCCACAGTTTCAGCATTATCATGATTCCCTGTGGAAAATACATACAAGATAATGAAAATTGCTGTAAAGCAAAGTTTTTTTTAATGCCATTACACATGTTACTCTCTCATCAACTGAATGCATTCACAGCTATATGAATCTCCTCTCTCCGTGTCTCTCTCTTACACTCCCTCGCTGTCAGAGCCGCTGAACTTGCAGAGGCGGATAGAAGACGTATTGGTGATATACTGACACTGGAAGCTTTGCCAGCAACTATAACAGCAGCTCTGTCCATTAGTGGAATTAACTGCAGCCCACCATAGATAGTATAACGTCATCAAACCAGCAAAGCTGCAACTCTCTTCTGTTAGTACAGATAACTATCCAGTCTACTCACATCATCTGATATCTAACAGTGACAGCATCATTGGCACAACCAACTAAAAATGCAGCCTGAATCTATACTCACCGCGAGATAATAGATGTTCTGGTACTGAAGAACTGAATGTCTCACTTGTGAATGTGCTGAACTCTCCCCACAGTGCAGGGTTTTATATATGTTCCCCATGGGTTTCTGTATGAAGTGAGTGAGCACTTGATCTTAGTCTATTGGCCAGTCAAATGTTTTACCTCAAACTGCTGGCCAATCAGACGTCCTACGTAACTCACAGCAAGCCAATAAAAGAGCTTGTACGCAAATGACATCAGTGCGTTTAATTCACAAAAAAAGCTGGCCAGTATTTGAATCAGTTCTTTAAGCGGGGTGTTGTTGAGATGGTATGTGCATTTGGAAGCACTTACTATAAATCCCCTGATCTTACAGGGAGTATAATCATAATGGTCAGATAAATTAAACACAATTCACCAGTGGCTCTGTTGTCAATATGATTGTGCCATTTTGTTTTAAAGTGGGTAAGATGAACAGAGCTAGGGGGTGAAAAAGATCATGTTTACAAAGACAGAGAATGTCCCGAAGTGAACCATATTTCCTTACACATTACCACCTAGCAATGTGTAAAATTAAAGAAAAGAAACATGCCTGCAGGGTCAAAGGCCAAGCTCATGGCTCATATGTTCATCAGTATGTCATTTTACAGTTAAATAATTAAATCTCCCCACTAGACACTTTAGACCTACTAGCCCAGGGGTCATTTTAGTTCAGGGGCCACATACAGTCCAGTTTGATGTCCAGTGGGACAGTAAAACCACTGCATAGTAACCTATACATAACAACACCTCCAAATGTTCCCTTCCTGTAAGTGTAAAGAAGTACAAGTACACTCAATTTATGAAAAATCCAGCCCAAAGTACAAATAGAAGTGCATTTAACTGCAAAATTGGAATTAATTATTCATTCTGACTTAAAAAGTCATAAATTCAACTTAATATCTTATAACTTTGGCAAACTATGTCAAAATTTGGACATTATTTACTTAAAATCTGGACTTAATTCCCATAAAAGTCATAAGACAAAATTTCTCAAAATCAAGCCTTGAACAAAGAAAATCTCAGTTTTGACATCTTTTAAGTTTGACTCCCCAAGTTTAAGTCAAAAGTTTAACTTAATTCTCTTAATTATGACTTTCTATGATAACTACTAACAAATTGGACTTAATATCTCATCATTTTGGTTTCCTTTACCAAAATTTGGACATAATTCCCATTGAAAGTCATAAATGTGACAAAGTATTTCAGAATTGAGCCTTGAAAATTTAAAATCTTATACTTTTCTGCAATTTTTACTTTTTGTAAAGTCATCCAGACTGGATCGGATTGGACCCTGTGGCAGGCCAGTTCTGGCCCTCAGGCCGTATGTTTGACACCTTTGCACTAGACAGTTTAAAAGTGTGTCAGTAAATACCAAAGTAAAGCAGTCTCTCTCCAACTTGTCTTGTGATCTCATTATCAATTTCTGAAGCAAAGAGTACAAAGTGGATTTTAACTTCATCTGTCTCTGCAATAAATTCTGTTTCTGACTTAAAGCTAAGGTTGGTAATCTTAAGAAATTTGCAAGCATACGCTACATTTTAAAATTGATCCAACCTAAAAGCCCAGCCCAGCTCTTTTCCACTGAATGTAGCTAGCAGCACTAGCTAACAAAACAAAAGTCCCTAAATCTAGAAAGTCACTAAGTTGGCAACACTGACCGTCCATTCAGGCCTCCCTCCAAAGCCACTCCCACAAAATTATCATTATGAACAGAAACAATAAATATGGCTATTGTTAGTATTCACAACTGTCAAACTAGCAGCATGAGAAGACCCTGGTGGCACACAATGCTAGTAGGCTGTACAATCATTACATTGGGGCTGATTGTAATGACTGGATGGGTTGATTACAGTCCTGCGACAGCTACAGTTTCTAGTTTTTTTGCATTTTTTAGTCAGAACATTTGATTTATTGATTGCTGTTGAGATGTAATGAGGATTTCACTAATATAACAAAAACTGTTTTTTACCAACTCTCGCTTTAACCCAGAGAACAATTTGGATCTTGTTCCTTTTCACAATTTACATATGAATGGATAAAATAATGCCTTTTTTGAATGGGAACAGCGGCACAGCGAGCTCTCCCTGGATAAACCCACAGAATTCAGCAGCATCCATCCATCCGGTTTCTCTGAGCTAATTACTGGGCTGTTGGTCTGTGGCCATCTTGTAATTCCCCTTATGTAACAAGATTGGATGATGTGTCATAACGCACCCTGACTCCCAGTTAGTTTTTGCGTCACAAGGAAACTCATTAGTGTGGATGAGTCTTTTAGTACTATTGAGCAGACCTGCAGGCTCGATACCAGAAGCACTGAATTAGTCTCCAACAGCTCCACATGGAGGACTAAAGAGGTTCCAACTACACACAGCGATTCATGATCTCATTTGAGCATCTTGCCAAGAAATTTGAAGTTCATACATTTATCTTTTAGTTAATCTGCAGCTTCTCATGTAAAGCCAACCCAGCGAAGCACATATGTGAAGACAGAAAATCATGTGTATATTACAGAGAATTTAGATGTCAGTGCTCGAATAATCTGTCCGTTTGCAAATTCTTCAAAAATGATCAAATCATGTGAACCATCTCTCTAAGACAGACAAGAAGCATATCGCTTCCTCCATGACAAATACCACCTTTAACAAGTCAAAACCACCTTACACTAGTGTCAGTGTAACAGTAAATACTCTCCACACTGTTTTGCGCCACTGCTGGCTCTGACCGGGGACAGGAGTTGAGGCAGAGAAATTACATTCCAATGGGAAAAATGCATTGTCAAGAATGCAATTATCTCACACTGTTCACATTCCCTAATGCTGGGTACGAATTGGCCTGGAAAATTAATTGCGACACAGGAGAGCATTCATGACAGAGAGGGCAGTGTTCAATGCTCAGCACAGTGCTCATCAGTGGCAGCCTCAGCTGTTCATGGCTGGGAATAAAAAAGCCCCAGAGTGAATTTCCCCCAAAGCTCTCTCATATCGACACCTTGCGTTATTCAGATAGGCAGCAAGGCTTGATAATCAGCTGGAGTGATCCCACAGTTATATGTTAAATATTAAAGTTAGCACATGAGGATTGTGGACATTTGAGCGTATAAATGGATCATTGCGAGGTGAAACGTACATCAGTCCTCTTAACAGAGCTGAACAGAGGCCATCAGCATTTGCAGAGGGGACCTTGAATGAGTCTTGACATTGTGAGCAATTACTACGTCAGCTAGAAATAAGCTCACACACTTTAATAGGCTACTCAATCAAAACCTAAGTACAACTACAAGCCAAGAGTACTTTTCTGTAGACATCTAAGGCAAGAACACTGAATTATACTTTTCTTAAGTATATCTCAGTCAAAAGATTAAGTGCACATCTAAGTCTGTAAACTTATACTGATCTGTATACTTGTAAGTATGAGCCAAGTATACTTAACCTTTTCTGTATGTTTGTCAGTATGAGCCAAGTATACTTAAACCTTTCTGTATACTTTTCAGTACAGCCAAGTATACTTAGAGTTATCTGTATTGTTGTATGAGCCACGTATAGTTACATTTTCCTGTATACTTGTCAGTATAAGCCAAATATACTCAGACTTTTCTGTGTTCTTTTCAGTATGAGCCAAATATACTTAAACTTATCTATATCATTGTGAGTATGAGCCAAGTATACTCAGACTTTTCTGTGTTTTTGTCAGTATGAGCCAAGTATACTTACTTTCTGTATACGTGTCAGTATAAGCCAAGTATACTGAGAGTTATCTATATTGTCGTGAGTATGAGCAAAGTACACTTAGACTTTTCTGTATACCTGTTAGTATGAGCCAAGTATACTCAGACTTCTGTGTTCTTTTCAGTATGAGCCAAGTATACTTACTTTTGTATATGTGTCAGTATAAGCCAAGTATACTGAGAGTTATCTATATTGTATGAGCCAGGGATACTTAGACTTTTCTATGTACTTGTCAGTACGAGCCAAGTACTGTGGTGACGTAGTTCACTGTTGCCGCAGAAAGGTTTACATTGTAGTTAATGGGAAGCCTGTGTATTTAATGAATTTAAGAAATTTAATTTCATTGAAATGCAACAACCTAATACATCTCCTGCACTGAGAGAACATAAACTAAAAAATCATTCGTATAAGTGCATCCTTATATAATGATACTCTGCTCATCCTTCTACGTGTTACATGTGACAGCTGACCCTGAAGAGAATGTGACAAGCATCCCCAATTGGGTTTTTTGCTGGTGCCTAAGCTAACAACAGTGGCTGGATGACCTCTGAACCTACACTTGAACTGTCAGAATGGAGAAAGCAGAGAACTGAAAAAATATTTTTTTTTTGGCCACATTGTGCATAATTATCTTTGGCTTCACTACATAGCATTAAAAATCAATACAGTGATAAGAACAAAACGTTGCTAACAGACTCGTTTCTGTGCAAGACCTTCATCAGGCTGCCAGATTTTTGCAACTTTTTATCTACTCATGCGTCTCCTATGCAACTGTCTCATGACAGGAATTAAAAAACTTGAGGTGAAGTGTCCATTAGCAAAGCGACGTCCACCTGCTGCTCTCCATTAGAAAGCTGACCAAACCTAAGATAACATTTAAACACCTGGCCAGTAGTTGCTGAAGGATTACAAGGCCTCTTGATCCTCCTGCCACTGTCATTATGTTGTTGGAAAAAAGAGGTTCTGGTCAGCATTAGTATTACCAAGGAAGGTCGGTAATTAGATTTTCCCCATACACTTGATAATTCCAGTCATCCGGATGGTAAATAATTTACTGTAGAACCACAGTAGTCAAGGGACCCACCCAAAGGAACATGCCCCACAGTATAGCAAAACAGGAAGCACACTCTTCAAATGGCTTTCTAATGTAAAGACTGATGTTGTTCTACCACACATACACTAACTACATTAAATCCCATACACTGATCAGGACGACAGGAATAAAATGACCCCATTATGGGCTATGTGACAATATATATACTGTATGTGAGCTCCAGGGGGCCCTGGTTTCCCTTTTCCTGGCGAGACACTGCAGGTCCTTCTTGGCCACCTCAACCCCAGTTTGTAATTCAGGCTTACTGTTAAAAAGTCTCAAGCACAAGCCAAGTTACCTCTTGTGACATCACTACTATAACTATGTATATACCGTATCAATGCATATTGCCCACTCTGACCCCAAGACAAAAGAACCATAAACTGTATATGAGAATTGGATGCATTCACCATGACGTCACCTATTGCTTTATGGACTTTGAACCTTTAAATTCAGCATCTTGGTTTTTGGCTGTCACCATCTTGTTTTTTTTTTTTTTTTGGAACCTGAAATGACAAGAGAGGGAGGAGCTAATGACAACCAAATGCTGAATAAGGCATTTTTAAGCAAAACGGTTAAAATTAAATTTCATGAACTGAAAACACACCATGAAAAGGTTGAAGTTGTAAGATGAAAACATGGACAACGCCGTGGTAGTAATCTGTCAATGACCAGAAAGCCATGCCCTAGTTCATCCCCTGCTTTATGGTCTATTTGACTCTAAATGGGACCATAATTTACTAAATGAACATCATGCTGTATTGAAGAAGACATGAAACTAGTGATTGAGACCATAAACTCATGTTTACAGAGACTACTGGGGTAATAAATGAAGTTAGAAGTAAGCTCATTTTCTCAGCCTTATTTACAGTCCCAGTTGTTTTTGCAACCAGAGGAGTCGCCCCCTGCTGGCTGTTTAGACACACCAATTTTAAGAGGTTAAGAAGTAAAAAAATTAAGTGTCACCCCAGACCTAACCTGAATGTTGATGTCCTCCAGAGAAATCATATATCAATATCATTATAAAGCTGTTTAGACTGGTACAAATATTTGCTATAATAACATTTCTGTAGGTATTTTTTTCCTTCCAGATTAAACATTTACTGCCTTGTTCCTCCTCACATTACATTCTCGTCATCTCTTATCCTCTGTTGATTTCCAGACCAGATATTATAATGTGTTTTAAACCCTTTCTTTAAATTGCCTAGTCATAGCAGTCGTCATTATGTCAAATACTCTTTTAAATTACTGGTTCTGTTTTTTTCTGAATTCATGCCGTTACAAAATATGTTGACCACCTGGATGCTCATCGCTGGTGTTTTGATTAATCCAACCGCTAACAAGATAATGCAACAGTGAGAACATGTTTATTTGATTAAATTTGACAGATGTGTTTAACGCTTCCAGAATAGCTTTTGAGTCTCTGGAGCTGGCAGGAAGCAGCAAAGTAGTAATTTGTAAGAATGTCCTCATTAGGTAGCCCTAACAAATCTGAATGATTGGGAGAGGTCTGTAGAGGCCATTTGAGGCATCGAAGAAAAAAAGCATACCAGCTGCCTCAGCAGGAAGGAACGGCTGGATAAACAACTTCACGTCTAATGAGGAGCCAGTCATGACGAACTGATGACACACAGCAAAAGTGGAGCGCGCAGTGCTACAAAAGTGCAAGTAGTTTATAGTTTAAAACCCTGTTAATGAATTGATATTTACCTGGTTAACCCTTGCAAGTTCCATCTATTCTTGACTTCCATCTACAGACCATATGGGAACAATATGGAGCCAAAAAAGCAGCATCTGTCCTACAGTCTTGAACATAAGTATACAGTGTATATGTCAGTTCATAAAACTCACGGTTCGGTTCACGGTTTGGGTTCACGGTTTTTGGATCGTTTGGTACATTACGATACAGCAAGGAGGCCACTTTCCAACTTCAGTTTGAACATGTATTTCATTTATTTGGCAAAATAAGTCAACAACTGTCTTCAATACAGTAGTCTAATATAAGGAACAAACACTACTTCATTGTCACATCTTATGGCTGGACTGCTTATCTAAAAGAAAAGTGCCACTGTGTTATTTTAAAAAAAATTAATAAATAAAAACAAATCATCAACAAAAAGTGCAGCATCAGGTCAGCCAGCACTAGAGCTTTATTAAAGAATACTAGACCTGCATCATATGAGGACAATCTGACATGTGCAATAACACTGCTCAATATTGCAATGATGATATGACTTAATAAATAAACAAATAGTGAAGTTGGCATATTAGCTATACTTATGTCAGCCTGGTTGTTTTTAAAGTCAGAACCAGATTAGAACTGAATATTTAAAATCCAACTAGGACAAATGTTGTTTCTAGAGCAGCAACAGTAATGTTTACAACAGCAAAGTCACCATAGAAACTCATTAATGTCTCACAGGAAACAATCTAACATGTTAATAAAATAAATCAGATTCCTGAGTAAAGTTTATAAAGACTGAAGAACACAAACATTAGTCAGTATCAGTCCTTCCTCCTGTCCTCTGTCCTCCTGTCCTCCTGTCCTCCGTCCTCCTGTCCTCTGTCCTCCTGTCCTCCTGTCCTCTGTCCTCTGCTGATGTGAACCACTACAGGTCCTGCTGGTAGAGGAGGAGCTGCTTTGTCTCAGCCAGCTGATCAGTTTACTACTAAGATACATGACAAACTAAACTAAAACTAAAGTCAGACAACTTGTGTGTGTGTGTGTGTGTGTGTGTGTGTGTGTGTGTGTGTACATATATACGTATATATATATATACACACACGTATATATTTGCATTTTACTTATTTATTTGCATTTTTCAAACATCCATGCACAGTCCTGCTCTGTCTGGATGAGTTCAAGTTTTAGCCAACAAGCTTGAAAAATTTCAGACAACTAATGCCTGTTTGGAATGTGGCGCCTGCCTTAACCTTTGACCTCTGAACGTAGTGCATGACCTAACCTTAGCGTGTTCAGGGGAAGGAGACTGTGACAGCTTACTGGGGCAAAGTTTATTTGTCTCAAAACAAAACAGGGCTGCACAAAAAAAAAAAAAAAAAAACGTGCTTACTCTCTGTTTACGTACATGAATCCAATTTTGACAAACAAAACGAGGCTTTTGAAGAAACAGATACGATTTCTGTGAGGACCTTATGTAATACTCTCAGGTTCTGTGACAGTTTCAAAAAACTGTGTTTCACTGAGTTTCGACATTACGTTAAAAGACTTTGTTTGGGTGAATTGGAGCTGGGCAGGATTAGCAACAGGGCCGTTTACATAAAGAGTTGGTGTCAACTAATAGCACAATGTTTAAAGGTGCAGTGTGTAGGATCTGGTGGCATCTAGCGGTTACAGATTGCAACCAACTGAAACAACCTCAAAATGGCCCTTCCATCATTTAGAAATATGAAAAACCTATTTAAAAATAATAATAAATAACAACGATAATAATAATACAATAACATTCTGTTTTTATTTAAATAACCTGCTAATATAACAAACCAATTTATATCAATTACCCTTAAAAAAAGTTTTAACAAACGTTGTTAAATGGAGCTCAATGGAGCATTTCTGTTGCCTCTCAACAGCTCTCAACATGGCGACGATGAGCAGCTAACAGTGCTAACAGCCCAATAGTGCAAACAACAGTGGAAGTGCTGACAGAGATACAGTATTTACCTGAGGACGAACCGGAGGACGGTTGCTACGCTTCCGTGAAGACGCCATTGTTCAGAACGGTGCTACCAGCTGTAACCGCCGTATGACGGCAGTGTAGCGCAGCGTCTGTCAGCGAGCCTGTGGGGCATGCTCACGAACATGTACTGAAAACACACAGCCTGCCCGACTTTATCATTAATGCTCTGAATGTCAAATTTAGAACCTTTAAATGGAGGGAACTTAGGAGGGTCAGGATTAAATAGGTGTATTGTTTTCACACTTTGTAGATGTGACGATAGAGAATATCTATCTGGCGCCTCAGTGTGCCTGGTGTAGGAGAACTACAGTATGGTGGCCAACTCAAAAACATTGCGCAATCATTCCATCCAGGCCGAAAGAAATGATTGAACGTCTTTATTATAGTCCTGCAGTAAACAGATACTGGATTTTTTTCTTTTTTTTGTCAGAGCATTTGATTTATTGATTTATGTTGGGCACATTACCAACCCTAGCTTTAAGATAAAGTGGCCTGCATATCACGAACCCATGAAGTTGCCCAAATGAGCAATATAGTGTATAGTATACACACTGAGAAATACAAACACAAAATACCTTGAACCATTATGAAGACTGACAGATAAATTAATCATAACAATTAATCTACTTCAGTTTAATTCCATCCAGTAAAATAAAATGCATTGATTGTTTACAAATTATATATATTTTGACTAAACATCTTTTTTTTTTATTTGTCATTGCATATACGTGCTTTTGCTTTGCTTAAACAGTTGAACCTGACATTGGAGTTCTTTAACATAATGATCTATTTTACTATTTTTGTTCATCTTTGCTCTTTTTAAGGACCCAAGAAGCAGCAGCATTCACTGAAAATTCCCAAAACCTGTTTTTGATCTGAAATGTGCTGCAGCATATTTCATGAACCTCCCTACTGGGAAAGCTGCTTCTAGACTGGGTGTGCATTTTTGTCTGTGGTTTCCATGAAACAATGGGTGGCTCTGTGCCCCACCTCGGTCTCTCCTCCTATAGGCTACTATGATATATTAAAATCATACTTACATAATTGTCTGATTTGCTGCAGTGTTATTTACGCGTCAAAAAGCGCTGGTTTGTTTGAGCCAATAACTTTCATGTCTCAGCGTTTTTTACAACTTTGATGAAGTGCAGAGTGACTTTGCGACTTTTATTAACACTTGCCCCCTGTGGAGGTTCATTAAAAGCAGCCAAAAATCCAACCTGTAACCATCAAAAATGATCCGGGTTATTGATCAAGAGCAGAACAAAGTTCACCACCAGTTGACTCTGACTTTTCTGGCCAATCTTAGCCTTAGAGGCGGGGGATAGAAAATGTGCAAGATGATACATATGTGGTTCAGTTCCTCTGAGGAGAAGCCGAAGTGAGCAGAGGTAGTGCAGCAGGGGAAGACAGACTTTTTTTGTGAGAAGATGGTTTCTATTAAATCGCAGTCTCTGCTGGTGCCGGTGTCGTGCGCGCAGGCTCTGCTCGGTGTGGGCTGCTTGGCTGTCGCGCTCCTCGCTCTCCTGCTGGTTCGCCAGCTCGTCAAGCAGAGAAGACCCCCGGGCTTTCCTCCTGGTCCATCTCCTATCCCTGTCATAGGGAACATTATGTCTCTGGCCACCGAGCCGCACGTCTTCCTCAAGAAGCAGAGTGAAGTTCATGGACAGGTAATGACTCGGACAGCGCATTTTATGACTGCAGTGCTTCTTTTTTTAAACTCTGCAAACTGTGCAGTGCATGAACTCATTCAAGAGGTTTCAGACTTGCATGAGCCACACATTGGGAACTAGTCATGAAACGAACAAAAGAGACTCGCCCCAATATTTTCTGTCTGTCTGGAGCATTTGGAGGAGAACACACTGCAAATCAGGGGCTCCCAAAATTACAGCCTCCTTCCAAAAAACACACGCAAGGACAGATTTCATTTTTTTTTTTGCGTTTTAAAGTTAAACATTAGGTGCAGAGTTGGATATCTTTGTAAATGCAGAGATAACCTTTAAAAGAGGTTAGACTTTGTTTCATTCATTCACTGTCCTGTTATATAGCAGGGTAGTTTGAACCTTTGAGACCCTTTTTTAGGGGGGTCCAGGGGGTCTTTAGGGGAGATAGCAGGTCAACAGTAGATGTCACATAGAAGTGTGTACATCATCTGAAAGCTGGGAACCTGAAAATTAACTTGAGATGCAACTCAGCACTGTGTGTCAGTCGTTCTAGTCATGAATCAGAAATAACCATGAATTGATTTATAAATGTATTTATTGAAATAAACTGTAAAGTGTATAAGCGCTAAGAAAATTATGATAGAAGTATATGAAGGTCATTAAGATAAGATAAGATAGGATATTCCTTTATTGGTCCCACAGTGGAGAAATTCACACTTAGCATGGTTTATTGTGTCTCATAATATCATAATATTGCTACATAGTTGTTGTAGCAATTTTGGGGATGGTTTTGGGGGTGGTTTTGGGGTACCCCACAGAAGAAATTAAGATTTCCTAAAATTAAGATTAAGAAGTCCTTTAGGACTAGGGTTAGGGTTACCCTAGCCGTGTAAACCACAACACACATCAGACATCACAATGGTTTTAAGACAAAAATTAAGATTTTTGATTTTGTGTAATTAACTGTATTTATTATAAAATAAATGAACAATTGGTCCATGATATTATTGGCTTGATTGTGTTTAGTCAGTTTCACTACAGCGAGAGTAAGAGGGGTGAAAAGCATATTTCTTTCTTTATTGCAGAAAATGGCACCTTCAGGCTTTTTTAAAAATATATATTTATTTATTAATTTAGAGGGCAATCAGTGACCCCCAGAAGGTGGCGCCCTAAGCAGCCGTCTATATGGCTTCTGCCTTAAGCCGGCTCTGCCATTTATTTCACAGATTTGGTGTTAAATTTAACCATTGTTTTACCACTAGTAAACCACTAGTGCTAAAACTGATCAATACTCCCTTCAAAATACCATAGTAAGACACCAAGACCTTGAGCAACACCACAGAAAAAGCCATGCTGAGATTTGGTTTCAAAAACTTGGAGATTTCTGCAAGAATTGCGTTTTTCTGTGATTCGATGGTGAGCACTGCTGTTCTGGAAACTCAGCGTGTTACAGCCTCTGACGGTAAAGTCGGTTGGGATCGCGGCTCTCTGGGGGTTAATTCATCCTCAGCTTTCTGGCTGATGAAAACTCATTTTTGTCACTAGTGCTTAAGAGCAGACAGAAGCAACGTGTTGCAACATGCCTACAGTTGTGGTATAAATCTCACATTCCATTTATTTGTATGGAAATGTGTGCTAAGAGCAAAAGTGCAGTGCTCATGATGCAACGTGTACCTTTCAGATTTTCAGTCTTGACCTGGGAGGCATCTTGACGGTGGTATTAAGTGGATATGACTGTGTGAGGGAATGTCTTTACCATCAAAGTGAGGTTTTTGCTGATCGCCCATCACTTCCGTTATTCAAGAAAATGACCAAAATGGGAGGTAAGATGATATTAAGAGATTGCAGTGCATACTATTTCCCATGAAACAGTATCTGAATAATTGCAGTCGACATGATAAATGATCGTTTTTCTTTTTTTCTATGCCTTCCAAAGGGCTTCTCAACTGTAAATATGGCAAAGGCTGGACTGAACATCGTAAACTGGCTTGCAACTCTTTCCGTTACTTCGGCAGCGGCCAGAGAATGTTTGAGAGGAAGATCTCAGAGGAGTGCATGTTTTTTCTTGACGCAATCGACGAGCACAAGGGAAAGCCCTTCAACCCCAAACACCTGGTGACCAACGCCGTGTCCAACATCACCAACCTGATCATTTTTGGACAGCGCTTCACCTACGATGACCGCAACTTCCAGCACATGATCGAGATATTCAGTGAGAACGTGGAGCTGGCGGTGAGCGGCTGGGCCCTCCTCTACAACGCCTTCCCTTGGATCGAGTATGTGCCCTTTGGAAAACACCAGAAGCTCTTCCGCAATGCTGCTGAGGTGTACGACTTCTTGCTGCAGGTTATAAAGGGTTTCTCACAGGGCAGGGTGCCACATGCACCTCGCCACTATGTTGATGCCTATTTGGATGAGTTGGAGCAGAACATGGGGGAACCCAGCTCCTCTTTTTCCTATGAGAACCTCATCTATTCAGTGGGCGAGCTCATTATTGCTGGCACAGAGACCACAACTAACACCCTGCGCTGGGCCATGCTGTACATGGCTCTCTACCCCAACATACAAGGTCAGTTATAGTGGGAGCATTATCCCTAAAGTAGAATGTTTGACCCCAAGAGAGATTTGATGAACATTTGCTTGTAGTCTGCTACAAATATGATGGTTATGTAATGAATAAATGTCTGATGGTGTCTGTTTTTCCCTGCAAAGAGAGGGTGCACAGAGAGATCGACAGCGTGCTGGCCAATGGGAGGGCCCCCACTTTGGAGGACAAACAGAAGATGCCCTACGTGGAGGCCGTTCTGCACGAGGTCCTTCGCTTCTGCAACATTGTCCCACTTGGTATTTTCCGTGCCACCTCCCAGGATGCAAAAGTCAATGGGTACACAATTCCTAAGGGCACCATGGTGATCACCAACCTCTACTCAGTACACTTTGACGAGAAGTACTGGAACGATCCAGGTGCTTTCTCACCACAGAGGTTTCTGGACAGCAATGGCAACTTTGTGAGGCGTGAAGCCTTCCTGCCGTTTTCCATGGGTTAGTCTCTCTCCATTTTTTTAAAATTCTAAGACTCTTCATAAGAAGGATTGTGGGTCAATAACAAGACATAAATTATATTTCCTTGATTGTTTTATCTTCTTAGATCAGTGAAACTGGCAGGTACTGTAATTACAGTATGCATTTGGTCATTGGTGACCCCAGAATCAGATGCTGCCAAGCCATCAACAAAATCATAAACTCAATCAACAATGAATGTGTGTTGAAGTAAATGAAGTCTTATATACCGGTACACTGAATTTTGTCTTTAGCTTAGGGTTTCTCAGCGCAATCTACTTCCCTCTTAAATTGAATGAAAAAATAAAACTGAATATATTATGTATACATACCAATATCACATTTACATAAAAGCCAAACCCAGTTTTGAATTATAAAAAATAATTAAAATAAACACAAATGTCCTTTTTTATTGCGATTAGAGCAATAACATTTCTTTTTCTTTAAAACAGCATTTTAATTTTCCATATAGTCTGTTTTGTTCACAGTTCATTGGCCACATCATTGATAGCCAATCCAAAAATTCCCCAAATTCAAAACAAATGTATGTAGAAATGAAGTGATAAATGTGTTTGCTTCAGCTGTAGCATACACTTATGATGGTTGTATCTAGAAGGTAACCTACAAGTTGCAAAAATATACAAAAACTCTTGCGGGTCTCGCTGCCCGATGACCTGTCCTAATCTTAACCCTCAGAGGTCAATGCCTAACCTTAAAGGTGCTAAATGCAAGACTGGCAGCATTTCTGTTGCCTCCCTTCAGCTCTCAACATGGTGACGACTGAGCCGGCGGCTCACAGCTAACGCTGCTAATCACGCAAAAAGTGAAAACAAAGGTGCTGGCAGAGATCAGTGTTTACCTGGGGGAAGCAGAGGGTGGGTGCTACGCTTCTACAATGGCGCCGTCGGATGGAGTTATCAGCTGTAACCGCCATATGAGCGCTGTGGGAATGAACATGCAGTAAAACTTACGTACGGCTGGCCCAGTTACGTCAACAAAGTATGGAGAAGCTCTGATTACAACACACACAGATGGAGGGTGACTTCATTTTCCGCTCAGGTCGACATTACTCCTCGATAAATTTACAGAGCAAATAGTTGTTTGATTCTATATTAATGCTCTGGAGTACAGCGTGGGTTCCTGTTGTCATATTATCACGACATTCCCATAGAGCATGAAAACAAGCATTCGCAACCCATTTTTCCTTCATATGTAGTGTCAATGTCTTTCTTTTATTTCTGAGGACTTGAATGAACTGGCCAGATGTTGTTCCTGTGTGTATGAGTCTAAATTAAAGAATTTTATTTTTTTCAGGGAGGCGTTGCTGTCTGGGCGAACAGCTGGCCAGAATGGAGATGTTCCTCTTTTTCACCACTTTGCTGCAGAGGTTTCACCTTCAGTTCCCTCCAGGAACCATTCCCACTGTCACTCCCAAACTGGGCATGACGTTACAGCCCAAGCCTTACTCCATCTGTGCTGTCCGCAGGCAGCAGAAAAGCCCCTGCTCTGGAGGCACTCCTTATCACAAGTAGGCCAGCAGGAATTTGTTACGGCTTGGTCGACTGATCAAGCCAGAATTTTACTGTTTTGCACAGCAATGCAACCACATGATGCAGGAGCGTAAAACTGCGTCGCTCTGGATTGTAGCATCCAGTTCCAGCGCGTCACAGTTTTTCCAAAGGACCGTCAGTGACAAAAGTCGCTCTCTACACATGAACATGTGATCCAGCTTATTCAATTACTATTGAATTCTTTCACTGAGCAATATGCATGTTTGCACAATATTTTAGGTGACAAGACTCAGTGCTGAAAGGACATTCTGGGAATACTTGTGTGGTATTGATTTAGTTCTCTGTAGCTTAAAGTTGTTCTGCGCCCAGAAAATGAAATGTCTATGAACCTTGGTGCGGCAGCGACAGGTTAGGTATATGTCAATGATTGATAGTAAGTACACCTATGATGGTTCATAGCCCTGTTTCCTTAGGAGAGCTTCAGGTCAGACAGATGACACCACTGATTTGTACGTGTGGGATGAAACAGGACTTTCCAAGAATGTTCTGAACCCTGTGTTGGAGCTGGACGTGGGCCAAGATTGACATCACCTGGACTGACTGTGACCTCTCCTCCAGGGATAGTGCTCTCTGGAAAATGGCGGACTTCTAGAAACTGACTATGCAACACTGGTTTCTGCTAATTGGTGCTTATCAGTGCTGACAAAGTACTGCATTTATGTCTGAGGTTAACGTTTGTTTGTCCTTTTTTTTGCAATACTATTTGTATGAGTTATTTGTTTATTAATAAAGTATTTCTTAAGATATTTAAAACTTGCCCTGGCATCTTTTAGCTGCTACTAAGCTGCTAAAATCAAACTTTGAAATGTTGCAAAGATCCCACATTTATTACATACATCTGTCCACATATGCACATATTTAGACCCCCCCAGATTACATCATTCAGTAAATATAATAACTTCTAACAATTTCAATAGGATACAGCCTTTGAGTCTGTGTTTCAGGGCATCCAACATAATCAGTCGGTTTCATAAACTGTGTACTGAAGGTGAAAAGCAGCAGCGTCACCCCTGAGTTACCTCCCCTCCCCTGTGGAGAAATGCATTGGGAATTCAATATATTATGCACTTTTTCTTCTTTTGGTTTTCTTATGGTGTTCACAAACGGTGGCTTATTCACAAATTGAGCATTCATAGAAAACATTAGCATCAGTTTGGGGGGCAGCCTCTGGATTTGAAAAGTGAAGCCAATGTGGAAGTGCTTTAAAACTGCAGTAGGTGAGACTGGAGCAAATATGAGTAGAAAAAGTTATTTTTAAGCCACTATGTCCTGACAATAGTACATAAAACAGGTAACCTGAAAAAAATCATGTTCCTCTGTGTTCTCTGGTGTTCCTAATTGCATCTGCAATATTTCAGAGACCGGAGGAAAACAACCAAACTGACCTGAGGTCTGCTGTTCAGCTGTCGTCTATGACAGCCAGCTGTCAATCACTGGCAAACTCTGACCAAACAGTCTAACTAGACAGCTGATCAAATATGAATCAATATTCTGTTACTGCAGCTTACTTCAGCTTTAACTTGTATTCTTTCTAATATCCAGCAGGGGGCGACTCCTCTGGTTGTAAAAAGATTGTTTGTATAGAAGTCTATGAGAAAATGAGCCTATTTCTAACTTGATTTATTACGTCAGTAAACATCGTAAACATGAGTTTATGGTCTCAATCGCTAGTTTCAAATCTTCAATACAGCATGATGTTCATTTAGCAAATTACGGTCGATTAGACCATAAAGCAGGGTATATTTTAGGGCATGGCTACCTTGCGATGACAGGATGGTATCATGGCATTGTCCCGTCTGGGAGTTGTCTGTGTTTTCATTTTACAACTTTAACCCTTTCACAGTGTTTTCAGTTCATTTAGTTGATTCAAACATTTTGGTTGCCTAAAAATGTCTTATTCATCGTTTGGTTGTACTTAGCTCCACTCTCTCGTATCACTTCTGGTTCCAAATAACCAAGATGGCGACGGCCAAAATGCCAATCTAGGGGCTTCAAAACAGTACTCCACAAACTGCAGGGTAACTATCACAGTGATTATGTCCACTTCTTATCCTCAGTCTGTGGTTGTGTTTCAGGCAACCTAAATGTACGTTTGTTACTAACTTTCATATTAACTCAATCATTATCAATATTTTCCTCTCCACCAACTCCTGACGGAAATATCTGTCTTTTTAGCTGTTAAATGCTCCACTTAAGTTCACCCGATAGTGTCTGTCTGTGACTTGCTGCTGGGGAGGTAATATACAGTAGGTTTCTAGAAGTATTTCATCAAAAGCAGGATCCTACTTCTGCCACAATATGACACTGATCAGTGTGGTGTGAGTGAACCAAAACAGCAAAGGCCATAACTGAAACAATGAGCTTAAAGACGCTGTCAGAGGAGGAGGTCTGAGTCGGGTGGAAACTCTGTGGGTTCGTCACCACGAGCGACGTCTTAAATATCACGTTAGATACTTTTGTAAAGGCAGAACTGGTAGTGTTGTTCAAATACATTTTTTGTTGTATTTGTTGAATTCTCATTACATCCCGACAGCAATCAATGACTCAAATGCTCTGACAAAAAATGAGAAACTACCTGCCTGCCTGCTGCACATGCTCTGCCTGAACACATTGGATCACCTGACTCTTCTGCCTGAAGGGTCAGACTGTCAGTGTTGCAGACTTTCTTGCTAGATTCAGGGACTTTTGGAGCTAGTACTGCTGGCTACTTTCATTGCAAAAGAGTTGGAAACACTGGACTCAGTTGGATCATTTTTTAAATCTAGTTAACTCTTGCTGGTTTCTCAGCATTACTGACCCTAAATTTAATGTAAAAATGTTTATAACTGCAGCTTTAAAGGCTCTGCAATCCCACACAGGTGTTGTCTATTACTATCGCTGATTAGACCTCTGCTCAGTTTGAAGTTGGGTGGAGCAAAGCAGAGTGTAGTCATGCCCTAATATAGAAGACAAGGGCGAACGTTCCACCCTATCAATGGCGAGTAAGAGTAGAGAGATGTGTTGATTAATCATATGAATATTTTTCCAATAATCAATGATCGGTACAACAATCGGTATTCCCCAAAGCCCAAGATGGCGTCCTCAAATGTCTTGTTTTGTCCACAACTCAAAGATATTCTTTTATTGTCATAGAGGAGTAAAGAAACCAGAAAATATTCATATTTAAGAAGCTGGAATCAGAGATTTTTGGCCTTTTTTATTCTTAAAAAAATACTCAAACCGATTAATAGATTATCAAAATAGTTGCAGATAAATTTAAGAGTTGACAACTAATCAATTAGTCTTAATCAGACCCAGTTTGTACACACCCACTGTCCTGAGAGGAGGTCAGAACTGGCTTATAAGCGAAAACACCTGTGTGGGTGTACAGTAGGTGTGTTTCAGGTTGTTTGGGGTTGCATGGACACTAAAAGAAGGCAGTGTTATACTGTATATAGTATACTGTGAGTTCGCACTGACACACACACACACACCAATAAAAATCAATGAGAACGTGTGATACTTTAGGGATGGTGTTTTATGACAGCTATAAATAACAACAAAAATCAGTTGCCCCCACAATGTAGATAAGGGTGAATGGTTACATTAGACAAACGTACTTATATCGATGCTACATAAGGGTAACAACCATTCATAGATGTATTTATGGCACAATCATCGGAGGACACTGTGGTTTGAAAGACTGCACAGTGAGAAGCCAACAAAGCTTTACAACTTAATGAGTCGGAGCATGACGGGTCGGGACCTACCGAGGCTTTATGATCCAGCATGGGTCCATGCGAAAAAAAATGAGTTGTCAGAATGCATATGGCTCTGACCTGAGTCCAGCTCTGACTCTCGCCACCGTCACTGCCACTCCGAGCCCGGTGGAGTATTTGACTCGAGGTGTTTCTCTTGCTTGAACAGTAGTGGAGCCCAGAGAGGTTTTGCCTATCAGCGTATCACAGCCCACAAACTACTGTTATGTAGGTAAAGTTTGGCACGAGTTGGGTCGACTGAGACGACAGTGATAGAGATAATGAAGAATACAAGAGTGGTTATGATGCAGAACAGGGAGAGGAAGTGAAAAATCAAAACACCAAACCCCCACAGTTCCACACCTGTAAATAGAAGTAGATAAAAACTCTGGAAACAAAATGGTAATTACAGGATCTCAATGTACAACATGTCAGCTGCGTGTAGAAAACAGATGCATTCATTTGATTATTTAAAAAATATATATTTATATGCACATACTCTTTTGTACAGCGGCTAAACACTTGTTTGGTATTAAAATGTGCACACCTGTATCTATTGTTTTTGTCTTTAAATAGTATTATCTTGATTTACACTGTTTACCTAACATATTAACCAGAGATTATTATGATTTAATACGGTGATAAAGGAGCTATAGGCAACAGCTGTGCCTTCCCTTTCATTAAATGTCTTATTCTAGTGGAATGCCAAGAGTTGTTAGAGACAAAAATAGAGAACTAGTAGTTTTTAACCTCTTAAAACCAAAGTGAAATGAACCCTGGATCCCTTCTTTACACACTGGCCAAGTAATGGGTTTGGCGACAAAAACAAAAAATGAGGAAAAAGAGTTGGGTGAGCTTAGTCTAAACATCAGTGTTTGTCTGCTGACTGAAACAGATGGATAGACATTGTACTGTTTGCTGAAAAACTGAGTGAATATAAGAAAAAGAAATGAACTACTATACTGCTATTGAATTGCAAAATTGCTTTGCTGCAGGAGAGACGTTTGCAGTCTGCTAACAATCAAGATAAGCGTTTCTCCAGTGAGGTTGTAAAAAGGTTATGCAAACAGTGTACGAGTGGCCAAGAGACAGCACATGCCGTATGCGCCTCCGTCGCAGAGGATATCAATTGCTGGAATTGGTTTGTAGTCAAGTTGTTCATTAAGAGATTACAAACTACTTCAGTCACCCAGATTTTTAATTTTCTTACTTTTTTAAAGTGTATTTCATATTAATGACATAAATTCTTGCAAAATAATTATTCAACTTTGCGTGAATCCTGAGTAACCTTTAAAAAAAATACTTAGAATCAAAAACAAAAAAACAAAACAAAAAGGAAAAAGAAAAATCCATTCATTGAAACAGCACTCCTGATCTCAACATGTTAAAACACCAGAGGACATTTCACTGATTAGAAACCAACCATTACTGAAAGGACACACAGACATACACACAAATTACATACTAATAATAATTAAAAATGTGCTCTCTTTCTCCCTACTCATTCTCTCTGTCACATTCCCGCCAAAAATATTCACGCACTCAAACAAAATGAAGCAAGGAGAGTTAAAGGGAAAAAAAGACGGGTGGTACACATGAGTAAAAGCATCAAAAATGATGCAGATATAATGCTATTAATCAGTCAACATTTCAATAATGTCTCTGTGACTGAGTCTGATACAGTGTTTCGTGTCGCCAGCAAGGAGAGAGAACTACACAAGCCGAGGCTCTGGGCCAATATGGACTTAGTAAAGGTTCAGACAGGCACATTTGATATATATATGTATATATATATATAATTCAAAAATATACCTGACATTGAGGCTGAAACAGTCTCAGTCTCTTGTCTTGCCATGTTTGAACTGTTCGCTTTGGTAAAGGGTATCAATCGCTTCGTGATGCTTCATTATTTCTCCTCTACCTTTTGTTTTTAAATAGACGGGAATTGTTTTGTACCTAAGAGGTCGTGTAAGCGCTTTGCATTCAGGGCAGCATCACAGCCCGGTCACCATGGAGGGCGAGTTAATGCTGGACCCCGTCCGTCCACACTCTTCTTCGTCGTTCTGCACCTTTCCTCTTCCTCAGTTCTGGTGCTTTTTTTTTTTTTTTCTCGACTCTCCACGGGGTGAAAGTGCATAGGAGTTGGGCTCCCACCGTTGCAGCAAGGATCCGCTCACAGTAGTAAGGCCTTTTTGTTTCTCCAAAAAAAAACAAAACAATGTGACTGTTTAAGCATCTGAGTGTCTGCACAGTGAATCTTTCAATATGTGTGAGAGAGAGAGAGAGGGAGCAAAGTGTGTTTCATGTGCATTTGTCAACTGTCTGTGTGTGAAAGGCAGGTGGTTGAGGGACTCATGTCCCTGTACTGCCTCTCCTCTTCTTCTTCACGCGTTTCGGTTCTTTTCTTCGTCCCCCTGCTACTGACGCTCCTCTCCTTCCTCCTCTTCCTGGATGACCTGGATGTCATCTGATGGGGAGGTGGGCAGGCTGGCCGGCAGGCTGGGGAGGAGGCCGTCGGGCTGCTGCTCTTTGCTCTTCTCTTCCTCCTCAATGGTCTTCTTCCACACCTTGTGGTTCTCCGTCAGGTGCTGCATGATGCTGCAGAACAACCTGCGGCGGCTCTTCCTCCTTTCTGCAACGAAGAAAACACAAAGAAATGTATCAAGAAATCTTGGCTAACTGTAATCTGTTTTTGCAACGTAAACTCGAGGTTATGGTTGGGCTGTTAATGTCTTACTTGGTGCCAGCTCGTCCTCTAGCTCATCATCCTCATCCTCATCTTCATCTGTGTCTGTGTCCACCTGCCCCTCATCATCTTCATCTGATCCCTCTTCATTAATCCAGCGGCCAGGAAGAAGGCCAGCGGCATCGTAGGAGTTACAAAGTGGTCCTACGATATGAGTGATGAAGGACTCCTGAAGCTTCGCCAGCTGCGGGGAGGAGCGGTCCATGAAGGGGCTGATGGGTAATCCCAAGCGAGCCTCCTCATCACCCTGCAGATTAAAACCCAAAGATTATGGTTAGAAACACCTCAGAGCCACAGATCTTTAGCGATGAGCCTTTATACAAACTACATCACAATCACAGGGGAACAGAACGTTATTATGTTTTCTGTCTGACCATGAACTTCTGGGGCTGCATGGTGGTGCAGTGCTTGCCTCACAGCAAGAGGGTCGCAGGTTCGATTCCGGCTTGGGACTCTTCTGTGTGGAGTTTGCATGTTCTCCCCGTGTAAATGTGGGTTTTCTCCGGGTACTCCGGCTTCCTCCCACAGTCCAAAGACATGCTGTTTAGGTTAATTGATGACTTTAAATTGCCCATAGGTGTGGATGTGAGTGTGTTTGTCTCTATGTGCCCTGCGATGGACTGGTGACCTGTCCAGGGTGAACCCCGCCTTCACCCAATGCCAGCTGGGATCGGCTCCAGCCCCCCCGCAACGGGATAAGCGGTTGACGATGGATGGATGGATGGATGGATGGACCATGAACTTCTGATTTGTTTGTCTTATCATGCAGGAATCCGCATTTCCCACTCAGGACAATAGAGACTGAACTGAACTAAGATGAAATATCATCTTTAATTTTCATATCTTTTATAAGTTTGCATCTCTGGGATTTACTACAGGGGGATTAATAGATGTCACTAATATAATGAATCTCTCTTTTTTGTTCTTTCCTTGTTTGTCCTTGTTTATTGTATTTGTAAATTTGCTGTTTAGATTAGGGTGGGATTGTTCAAAGGGTTGATTATTAATATTATATATATTAATATTAATGTGCCAGTTATGAGTTCTCTCTGCAGGTGTTTGCAGTGGGAGTGAGACTACTTTAGGCCGTAAAGTAACACCCCACAGTTACTGGGCTATAGGTGATACTTAATTTACAGCCTGCAGACAAGATTCACAATGAAATTAAACTAATTCACAACGGGAATTTCTTTTGTAATTTCAATGTAAATAAGTTTCCATAAAAGAAAGCATCAGCATCAAAAAAGTGCCAGGGAAGGATCTCATAGACCCCCACACAGAGGCCTGGGCAAAGTCCCAAATATCTGTTATGTGTTTATTATTATTAATTTCTATTGCCTTCGCACAGCGCTGAACATGGCGATGACTGAGCCGGCGGCTTGTAGCTAATGGTGCTAACAGCGCTAAAAGTGAAAACAATGGCAAACACTGCTGACAGAGCTAACAGTGTTAAGCTAGTGGGGAACCAGATGGGTGCTTCTGCATCGCCGGCGATCGGGATGGCGTTATCAGCTGCAACCGCCGTATGACAGCAGTGCAGAACAGCAGCCGTGAGCTAGCCAGTGGGGCGTGCTCACATCCACTGCGAGAGCGACTTCATTCTCTGCTCAGGTAGACATTATTCCTCTATATCTTTACATAGCTAATAGTTGTTTGATGCAATATTGATAGTCTGGATATCTTATAGAGAACCTTTAGAAAAAAATGCAGAAGATAAAGATACATAGAATGAAATGGTTTGTGTTAAGTGAATACACTCGGCAGCATTAGCACGCAGTCTGCACCTGCTCATAAAACTCGTTGACGATGCCTTCTGTCCACTTGAGGTGCAGGTCACGAACTTTGGCCGGCCCGTTGATGTCTGCCAGCTTGATACACACTTGGCACACCAGCAGCCTGTCATTCTCATTGGTCCAATCAATTCCTGGACTGTTCACATCGTTCACCTGTTAACAAACAAGCAAACAACGATGGATGCTTTATTACAACAGGCCAACTCATTTTTCCTGCATCCATTATGCTGCGTACTGCTCAACTAAACTTTAACAAACCATCCTCCCACTCTTTTAATCAATATTTTGCCAGAAATGAAAGGATCAATAAATAGATAATGATCTACTCTGATCACATAACTCAGCACTCTGTTAAGATTTCTTCATCTCAGACCTTGGCATTGAACTCCGCCAGGAAGTCAAAGTGCTTCTTGAGGTCTGTGGCCAGTATAGCCTCGATGACGAGGAAGCGAAAGCGCTTGAACTCCACGTGATCCAGGTTGACCAGGAAGTTGAACTCGGGCTGCGACAGGTAGAGGCTCCAGGCTGACGCAGCGTGGTGGTTCTCCAGCACCGACCTGTCATTGTACAGTACCGCCTACACAGGAGAGGAGAAACCAAGTGGTGAGACAGGGGAAAGATGGCACGCTAAGAAGATTCCTACAATTTCCTCTAAAATGTCAGTAATACATTTGCTTACGTAATACGTCTGCATATGTGTTACGCAATTTGTAATGGCTTTAAAAATAGCAAGCACTCAGTAAATGAGATAAACAGGACACAAGGGTATTTGGTTATGAAAGTAGAAATGTAACAGGCTGAAAAGAGAAGCAGGATAAAAGTAGTTATGAAGACATTAGGTACTATGAACGGCTTAAATTATCCTTTTAACAGACACGGGGGTGGTCAACATCTTTATCAATCGATAGGTTCAAGGTTCCCTCTCCTTTCTTTTAACCCACTTTCCTGGGACTTTTACAAAAGCCAGACAGTGTGAGTGCTATCATGGTTCATGTTGAGAAAATACAATATTTAAACAGGGGCACGCAGTTAACCTTTTCACCCCTCATTAACATGACTGACCCCAGTGAGAGAGCACAATGGGATTACAATGGCCATGTGGTGTGGAGTTAATCTCATATATGATCTCCACCTCAGACACAGTTTGTAGAGATATTTAACTTTGTGTAAATCTCGGGACATCAAATGACTGTCTTTTCTTCCACATTTGTATCGATCGAAAAGAAACCTTGCAACAGTTTTAGAGCTGCAATGATTAATTGATTGTCAATTATTAAATTAATCACCAACTATTTTGATAATCAATTAATCATTTGAGTAACTTTCTAAAGAAAAACAAAGTCCAAATTCTCTGTTTCCAGCTTCTTAAATGTGAATATTTTCTGGTTAAACTAGACATTTCATGAAGCCATCTTGGACTTCGGGAAACACAGATCATCATTTCTCACCATTTTCTTAAATTTTAAAGACCAAACAACTAATCGATTAAACAAGAAATTAACAATTAAAATAGTTGCAGCCCTAATCAGCTTTGCATTACGAAGTATGTATGAAAAAGTCATCAAAGGAAAATGCTGACTGTGAAGTTAAAGATTAACTGGAAAACTGGAAACTGTAGGATACTCATGATACATCATGACAAAACACCACTTCAAGTGAATTGTTTGTAGTTCTGCAAATATATCGTGAGGGAGCCAAAGTGAGACAGAGGTATGTCATGATTTAAAGGACCAGTGTGTAGGATTTAACGACACCTAGCTGTGCGGTAGAAGATTACGTCCAACTTCACTCAGCCCTCCCTTCCAGAGACTGCAGTAATGTGAGCCGCTGAGTGCAACACTGTGGTAATGTTGTGGTATCTTTCAGGGCCTTAGCCTCATTTACATTAGGAGCAACAAAATTCAAATGGTGGCTGGCGTTGTCACGGTTTTGCACTTGGCATTTCACAAACATGTCAAAAGAACTATGGTGTCTGAAATTGACTTTTTTCACTTCCTACTACTGTGGCAGGCAAGTATCCTTCTTGTTTAACCCTCAGAAACTTTATTAGCCACTTTAGAAATCTCTAGCACTAAATGTAGAACATTTTAGATCTAATGTCATTCAATGTTCAATATATTTAACACTAAAAACATAATATGCATTGTAAATTACATTGCACACAGTACTGTACTTTGTTATTGTCATCTATTGTCATTGTTTGCATAAAAACACACAATTCAAATGATTCTGATTAACTATTTGCATTAATTAAAAAAATGTTGACAAGCTGCTTAGAGCTAGTGTTAGGAAGTTAATCTGGTCATAATTCCCTCTCTAATATCTATTTTATATTGATGTGAAAACATTTCCTTCAAACAAATTAATTTATTCAAGTTTCTTGCCAAAAGCTTAATTTTACAAGATTACATTTGAACACCGCATGACAATGCCTTCACCCAAAAGTCATTTTTCCTGAGCAGAGTTTGAACGCCTCATAATAATAACTCAATGGCACCTCCTTTAATGTTAGTAGCTCCATTATTTAACCAAGCAGAACAGCGCTGCCCACTGGCTGCTAACAGGTAACGCTGCTAACTCTCCTGTTGATTTCAACACAGATTTGTTGTTCACAGTGAAACATTATTTGGGAAAACTAAACTTTTATTAATTAATATTAATTAACTATTATTTGGAAAGCTAACAAAAACAGTTCTTAGTTTCAGGTGATTATACACTAATGAATCAATCCATTTCTGCCAATAGATCCCTCTGCATACAACAAACCTGACCTTAAAAAAAAAAAAAAAAAAAATCACAGGATATGCAGACAGTCAATTTTGTGTGGCTTAGTGTATGCGTGGGTTGATCACTCATGATTTTTTGTGTTGAGTGGCAGTTTTTCTGCGGTCGGACAGACATGCAGCAGTCAGACAGACTGCAGAGAGACAGTCATGTGATTCTGTGCTGTATACAGGGCTTGTCTCAGGGACAAGACGTCACTGGTCATATTTATTTCCTCACTGTGGAGTGGTTAACTTTTATCATTATCCATAGAGAATATGATGTATTTCTTTGTAAAGATCGGAATAACTGCGATGATAGTGCACATACACATGTACAGTATATGTAATGTACAGGTATGATAGAAGTTTAAATTAAGGCACAAGGCTCCGGTGCACACTCGGCCCCGCGATACAATATCATCACAATTTTAAACACTCAATATTATATATATAATATATATATATATAATACTGCAATATACAATATGCTACTGTGAAGATATATTGCGAGATATTACCTTTTTTCAACTGCAAATCATGCATTTTGTTTTATCTAATAACATACAGTTTTCACTTGTTGATCTCATTTCAATCATTTATTGAATAAATGTTGCATCATACGCCTAACAAACTGAACTGTTTGTATCAGTCTACATTGTATTTGCAATATTAATAGTTATCAATAATAAAGATCAATACTTGTCTGTGTATCAATACAATACTGCTACGCAAATATCGCAATACTATGCTGTACTGATTTTCCCCTCAACCCCTAGTACTCACAAGAACAGCCAGCACATTGGGCCCCAAGTTTGAGAAGATTTACAAAAAGTAAAAACTCCTGTAGTTCAGTTCAGCATGGAGGTTTCGAGAGGTGAGTCAAGGTGACACCCAACACTGTGTGAGACATCAGGGGCGGGTGAAGTACAGGACCAGCATTGCTGGTGTCAACAACTTACTGGGTATGTATGCTGACTGGCAGGGGTCATAGAAATGATATATTATATACTGTATATACATTTATTTGTGTATAAACTTCTTCTGACACAACAGTTGAGGTGAAATGTCATTTTGCATAAACCCATATTTTGAACATCTGATCCTTTGTTTCTGTAAACACAAGTGTGTTTATGTCCCAGTGACCTCAAATACTCAATTCAATCTACGACACTTTCAAGTACCATTAAAAGCTGCAGGTTACCTGAGATGCGTTAGTGGCTACTAGAAAGGCATTTGTGCGACCAGGGTGGTCATAGTCGTGCATTGCAGCTGCTACATAAAGGGCCATGAGCTCCAGGGCAGGTATGTTCCAGGCCAGGCAGCCGTAGCTGTCGTCTGAAATGGAGGAGCTTTTGGAGGAGGCGTATGATATCCTGCCTGGAGAGATCCCACTATCTGAGTCTGGAACATGACAACAAACAAGATGGATGTCAATGATTGTCACAATGATGGAAAATGGGGTGTAGATTTACACTGTCATTGTAAAATCAGGGTTGGAAGTGTGTCTTTTGCACAGTTGAGCGAAACGTTAGCATAAATTGGATCACATACAAAAAGGAGGGGTATATGGCCACACACACACACACACACACACACACACACACTGTAATATTCTCATTTATTTACTGCTCTACTCGCTTTCTGATATCGCTGCCATTTCCTCATCCCTTCCTCTCTGTCCCCTCTTATCAAATAACATCTTCTGGCAGCTGCAGCGTTAGACGTCAGAGGATAAGCCTCAGGTAATTTCTAATGGAGCTAAAACATTATCAGCACAGACGAGCCTGGGAATGTCTGCGTTTTAAACTGAACCATCTGTGTTCTGCTGAGTAAAGGCCACATCCCGTAAAAGAAGAAACTTCTAAAAGCATACCAGGGAAACCAAAACCGACACAAAGTAGTCCGGCTTAATAAACTATTTAGTCGAAAACACATAATCACAGTCCTGTGGTTCTAACAGGTGGTATCTGTTTGGGTTAAAAGGGTGGGAGTAAATTGTAAATACTGTCTCCTGAATATATTTGTTGCAACGTTTAATACATTTATTTTGTTTTTGTATATTATTTAATCATACTTGTTCATATTACTTATTTTTATACACCGTACTGTTTTATTTACTACTACTTTACTTTTGAAACTATGCCTTAAACACACAGTATGTACTTGATATGAATCTATCCTGTGCAGGTGAATTAACATGGGTGGGTGAATTTATTTAATCAATCTATTTATTTATGTTTCTTATTATTATTAATGTATATATCTGTATTATTAGTTATTATTATTTGTTTTTTCTTTTTATTTCAATGTAATATAATAAAATATAATTTTTAATACATTTTATTATTGTTTCAATCTATCATTATTTTATTGTTATTATTATTTTATTGTTAGGATTACCATTTTATCTCCTCCCTTGTTTTTCAGTACTTTGTTTTTCAAATTACAGTTACTAAGTATTATATGTACATATTATTGTATTTGTAATGGTTTAGGTGTTGTAGTCAACATTCTTAAGGAAACAATAAAAAGCATGATAAAAAAAAAAGTACCATACCTACAGTATATGTATGCTGAATGAGACTAATGATGTTTAGGGGGATATCTTTATCTGTTATGCAAACTTAATAGATATAATTCCTTGTTGATGTGCATTTGCTCATCTAATAATCGGACTTCTCCCACAAGATGTTCATTAGGATTGGTAGACCAACATGGCCTTTAACTAATTAAAGACTAGCCACTGAGAATGTAAAAAAAACCCTTCATGTTTATTTTTTTAAAATTAAAGGGTAAAAACCCAACTCAAAATGTGCAACACTGGCTAACATCTTTGCAACACATTATTTTATATAATGCAACACTTAGCCTAAAATGACTGTCATGTCCGGATTATAACCTGTTTTTGCCACAAACTGTGACAACGATCTATGAGCAGTGAGTTCATGAGCCCACCTGTGTCACTTCCTGTCACATGCTCACTGTGAATCTGCTGGAACCCGGGGATTGGTCGAGTGGTCAGGTACCAGACAGCATGGAGCACATCAGTAGCATGGACCCTGTTATGATCTGTAACCATAACAGTTTAAGTTTTACCATGTACAGTACACCAGCACTCTTTGACATGTTATATCATTTATGGATGACTGAAACTGCATTTAGTAAATTCAGTAATACACATGAACCCTGGGGTAAGACATACAAAAACAATTATGAGTCTTTGAATGTCTTGAACGCTACACAGTTTAATACTCACAGGGAATGTCCCTGTAGCCACTTTCCAGAGCGCAGAAGTATGCCATGAACTCCCTCACAGGGATCTTGAAAATTTCAAACAGACATGTATCCTGGAAAAGGGTGTATGTCACCTGAGGAGACACAAGCCAGCTTTACTGAAACGCACAATCACAACACAACATAACCAGCAGCCAACATTAAAATAAACTGAACATTAAAATAACTTTGTGCACATAATTATGCACAAACAGGAAGTTCACTACCTACTGAAATGTAACTTCTAGCAAAAAGTAAATAATTTGCTCTGACTGATATCTGTAATAATTATAATTTAAGTGTTGCATATTTACATTAAATGTAGACTAAAGGTTAAAAGTCCTGCTAGCAGAACCTAAAGGCTGCAATGATGATTACATCAAACTAAAGAGTGTGGGCTTAGATCAGTCCCAGTATTGATGAATTATTGATGTATTATGTGATTTACATATTAATATATATAAATGACTCTTTCCACAAAAATTTTTTTCAATGTTAAAAAAAAGCACACACAAGTATTTCTTGTTTTTCAGAAATGTAATAGAAATCCACAAATATATGTATTTAAAAGTATTTCCAAGTTTCATCAAAAATACATTTGGATATTGTTACATTTATATACATATCTGTTGAACCTACATTTACAAACTGCTTTTCATGTGTGAACTTCACTGCATTTGAGTGAGTTTCATGAGACTGACAGGCACCGACACACAACCAATCAGATGTCTCCTTCCTTTTAGGCCAATCACACGGGGCCAAGACTGAATGCAGAAAATAGTTAAATAGCTGCTGCTTAAATACATATATATGTGTGTATTACATTACAACTTTTATTTAAAACAATAAATATTTGTGTGTGCAACAGAAATATATCTGTGAACCTTATTTGTTATATGTGGATTTTTTTACATTCATATATAACAATAACTATTTTTGTGTGAATTGGAAAATGAACTGCTTTTCTTAAGAGATTCATCAGGAGTGGACAGACAGACACTACTTCCACATCTACAGGAGATGACTGGTTTGGGCTTGTTGTACTAACATAGCTGAGTATCCTCCCGCTCTTCCCTCCTGTTCGGTCCACCAGGTCAAAGATCTGGAAGTTCCAGGTGTTCATCCTCTCCATGAGAGCCTCATGGTCCTCCAGCATAGGATCTAGTCTGAACTCCTGCTCTCCCTGGAGACAATCAGGGAAATTGTTTTAGACATTAGCACGAGTATTGTTTCCATTGACACATACTGTAAAAAACATAAAAAAACTGAACGCTTAATCACGCCAGGTCCAGATAAAGGATGTGATATCTTAACTAACTAACTGAAACACAACAACGGCTGATACGGGAAAATTACAAATAACATGCCAAATGGAGCAATTGTTCCATCTGCTGTGCTGCAGTGAACAATCATACCGATAAGTGATCAAACACACCTCTGATTCCTGAGTCTGCTGGTCTGTTGTGCTCGAGCTCTTCTTCTCCTCTTCCTCTGCCAGGAGGTTCCCTGCAGCGTCTGGCCTCCCGTCCCCGGACACCTCCGCCTCCACGCTCTCCTCCCTGATCAGAGGCTCTCCGGTGAAGTCCAACCCTTCACCTGCTGCACACACAGCACAGTCAATGGAAAATGACCAGCCTCCACCACAACTCAGACTCCAACAACTCCAACTAATGATGCCCGTCTTGCAAAACAGAAATGTGACCGACTATGGGCAAAAACTAAGATCAACATTAGTGGGCCCTTTGTTTCACGGAGGGAGCTTCGTTCAGTTTTAGGTATCACAACGGGCCCTGAGCTGGCAAAATTCCCAGTGGACAGGGAAGCTAACTTTACTGCAAAGCATGTGAAATATCCAGTGATACTGAGGGTTAAGATGTCAAGTCACATTCAGTCTTGTGCGTGGCGCCTCACTGTTTTGAACAAAGCAGCATGATGCTGACCGTCATTGACTCTACGACAAGTGTCACTATTAACAAGCAATTTCTAATTAAAGTCCCTAATAGAGTCCCTTTAAAAACGTATTTTACATATTTTAAAAATGGCTTGCCTGGAACGGGTTATTGTTGTAAACTGAGTAGAAAAAAGAAAATGAAACCTAATACTGGTTATCAGAAGTCAGAAGGTAACCAGTATTAGGTTCACATTTATACAGAATAAAAAAAAAGATAAAATCAATGCAACACAATAAATCACAGCGCTACAGCAGCGAAATGGAAACTCATAGGAAGTGCAGGGCAGGCAGCCAGAGTGCTAAATGCTACTGAGCATATTTATAGCACTTGGGATGAAGGAGACGTTGAACCTCACCCTGAAACGACATCCTGAAGGGAAAAAACTTAAACTCTTTCAGGAGTGGATGGTCCTGGCAGTCCAGTATAGCATTAGCCCTTCTAAGGACCTCCCTGTTATAAAAGTCCAAGAGCATAGCCTGAAGCCGGGCCATAGACTGGCCATTTTAAAAAGGCTACCGAGTCTGTTCTTATTGGACAGATTTAAATTTAAAACCAAGCAAAAATACAAAATGTTAAACAGACTCAATGGCACTTTCATCTTTCTTTTTTTTAAGGTAACCAAGGTTTTGCTGAACCTCTTTTATAGGGGATTTGTAAGAAAGAAAGAATAAAAACCAAAATATTTGTGGCGATCCACTATAGGTTGATGTTAACGCCACCAGTGTCACCAGATGGCAGTGGGCTTGGTGGTGACTGTCTGACACATTTAGATGGAGAAAAGACTCATCACACCACACCACAAATCTGTCCATGGTGATTATAGATAACCACTATGAAAACAAAGCTTATTTTCATTTTTTTTCTGTCAAGTCTAGGAGTGAAACAAAATGTGGCAAAATTTACATATGAAAATTTAAAATTTATTAAAAATGCTTAATTTTACAGGTCCATAAGTTTCATGGTAATTATGTGATAATTAGCAAATTTCTGTTGAATTACTGCCAAATTACCCCAATATTTACCTCAAAATACATCCAAAATGACTTTATTATAAACATACAACAGAGGGCCCTCAGGCTTGAGAAGTGGCTGTGCGCTGCTCTTCATCAGAGGTCGAAAACCAAAACTATTAGCGGACACTTCTGATCAGACACAAAGCTCACCATTGTGACTACACAAATATAACCTGGCAGCTAATGTCATGATTCAGGGATTTTTTAAAGAAATTTCAAAGAAGTTGTTTGATTTTTTTTATCTATTTATCAGCAGACAGGGAAATAAATATCCATACCTTTATATTCTTTTCCCAGAAATATATTTTAAAAATTAGCAGCTATTGGGAAATAGCAGAATATAATTATTAAATAATGTTTATAATAAAGTAAATTTTGATTTATTTTGAGGTAAATATTGGGGTAATTTGGCAGTAATTCCACAAAAATTTCAAATAGGTTACTTGCTAATTATCACCTAATTATAATGAATTTTGCAGACCTGTAAAATGAAGTGTTACCAATATTTACTTACTTGGAATATAACAGGGAAAAGACATATAACGTGAAATGTTCATTCTCTCCGTCTGTGTGCATCATGTTGTGTTATATTTGGAGTCCTGCAGAGGGCAGCATTTACCCCCTAAACTACTTAAAGAAGTGCTTCTCTTTTAGAAAGAAAAGAAAGAAAGATATTCCTTTATTAGTCCCACAGTGGGGGGAAATTCAGTTTTTTTTACACTCTGTTGTTCACACAGTACATATACATGTCAATGGAGAGATGTCAGAGTGAGGGGGCTGCTCCTGACAAGCGCCCAGAGTAGTCAATCAACACTTGTAAAGACTGTCTGCCACCACACCATTACACTATCTACTGTACATTAAATGTAGTTGTATGTACCTGAGCGCCTGCGTTGAGCCTCACTGGTGAATGGCTGATAGGATTCCCCCGTATCACCGCTGGAAACTCCCTTGAGCATCTGACGACCACAGCTGGAATAGACACAACAGTCACAGACATGACCAACGTGACCATACATCCTTTGTGATAACCGCTAACACAGTAACGCTTCAATCACTGCAGGTCTCACTTGGTGCACAGAGAGAAGGTGGGGCTACGGAAGGCCTGCTGGAAATCAGGTGAGCTGAGGGTGTAGCTCAATGGCTTGTGCAGGTTCAGATTGACGCTCGGCTTTGTCAGGAAGTCAGCTGTGTCCGGGAACTCCACGGGCGATCGGGTGACGAGCGATGACGAAGAACCCGTACCTACTGCGAGAAGACCGTGGCTTGGTGAGGTGACTGGGCTCAGGCTGGGAGATGCGCCTGGAGAAGGAAAAGAGATTCAGTCACAACATGAGAACCCACAGTGGTGCCTTTGGGAAATTTTATGGTTTTAAATCTCACCTGTTCTCCGGGACCCTGCGTGGTAGGTGAGGGTGACAGAGGAAGACCTCTGCTTGGGGATGGTGAGCAGGTTTGGATTGGGCCCATTAGATAGACCTGAGCTGGATCATAAAACACAAATATTCAACAACAGCTATAGAAAATAACTTTTAACTCTGAGCATACTTTGGAATAACTAAGATAAGGACCACTTGATCATCTTAAACTCAAAGAAGCTCATCAGCCAACATGGCTAGTCTCTTCTGCCATCCTGTGGAGACATATAGACACTACACCCCCGTGACCCCACAGCAACTTTATTGTTTGAATAAATTGAACACCGTGTAATGGATTTGTTTCAATGCATGTAAACAGTAGGTACCATTATTATAGTCCACTTAAACTCATTTACTGATTGTGTAAAATGTGGATCTGTTTATTTGTTTTTACTCAGAGAACAGACAACACTGATATGTTAACAACTCCAGAAACACAAAATGAAACACAGTGAGGGATCGCAATTTGTCCAATTTATTGTTTGTGGGTGAGAGACTGCTGTGAAACAAACTCAGAGGCACAGTCAGTTTAGTCATTATAAACTGACGTACTGTCCATTTAGATGTTCTTTGTATCTGAGCTGATGGTAGCAAGGTCTGGTCTGTCTGTCCCATGAAGTAGGATTTGTGTGTTAGGCAGTAACTTTATGCTCCTCAGTTTTCAAAGGTCTTTTTTTCTGTCCGTCCAGACTACAACCCTGGAGTTTTCAAACTAAAACGGTGTCAGCAGCGTTTCCACATGTCTCTGTTTGAAGGGGGGCAGTGTAGTGTGGACGTTACGCATAAACATAGCAAAAGTTACGCATTTTAAAGCAAAATCTTACTAGTGTGGATGTTGTCTCAGTCTGACACAAACAGCTTCAAACCACAACAAAGGCAGCAGACCAAACCTGCAAGCAGCTATTTTTTTGTTCACAGTTCAAAGTATGAAATAGATTTCCTCACCAATCAACTGTGAGGAAAACGGAGTTACTGTCCAATCTGCAATGACGCCTATACTTTCTTCATGTACAGCTCTATTGTAGAAGCAGATATTGAGTTTTGGGATCCCAGCTGTCGGGTCACTTTGTGTTAGATTTACTGTAAAAACAAGCTGCCAACTAGGAAAAGGAAGATCTCGTGTAACGTCAAATCATAGTAAATATGCGTGGCAGCACATAGATTTTAACATTTTTATTTTTCCAGGCCCTGAAAGAGACATGCTTGCTGTAAATTTTTAACCCTGGATTTTTACATAAACCATTTCTTTAAAAAAAAAAAAAATCAGTGTTACACTGCTGTTTTGAACTCTGCCACACTTCCTCTGAGCAATGCAGATGGTTTTACATGGATATCCAGTACATTTTTTCTTAATTTCTCTGGATAATGACAAGTACTAACAAGAGCAGTGTGATATGTTTTCAGAGGGTTAGAATAACTTTGATTTTTGTGATAATTTATTGTATGAACTCAGAGAAATATTACTCATATTACTTACTATTATTGTTTGCAGCACAACCAAAAACCTAAGCATAAAATTCAAAACCAGATGTGATCCGTATTTCTCATCTGGTCCTCTTATTACAGACGTATAATACTCAGCTGACCTGGTTTCCTGTGAAGTGTACTATTCCTATTTTTATAATGAAGATGATTTGAACTCACCGAGGCCCATTCATAACTTTTTTCAGGCTCAGCAAACATAAAAAATGACCCTTGATTTCACTGAGCACAGGTGCTGCTGAGCCACCTGAGGAAGATCAGAGCTGGAGTACAATCACATTATTCAGATCCTGCAAGAGGAGGCATTAATCTGCTCCAGATCTGGGCAGATTGAGGGTAAAGTAGAAGCCACATGATGTGTGCAAGACAGTGTGTGTTTCTAGACGGTGGTAAAGTGTGTTTGTGTTGGTACCTGGTCAAATTGAGGTCAGGGTGAGGTCTCTTGCCATTGTTGCGTTCCCAGCGTAAAGAGGCGGGATCAAGAGGGGGGAGTGTGGAGCACGAGGAGGAGGTGGAGCTCCGCCTGGGCTGAGGGGTGGGGAGGCTGTTTCTGCTGCTCAAACCCTGATGGGGGAAAGGAAGTCTCCAGTATAGATGTATGTTTTATACACAAACTGAAGACACTGGTCGTGTTACATAAACAACATTATCACACCAGAAAGCTATGAGCATTTCTGAACTGACTGATTGTAACACAACGTCAAACAAACGATGGAAAACAACAGCAGGGTTGTAGGGTCAATATGTTTAAACTGGCTCAACTTTTGCCAGAATGCAATGCAACAAATCATCGAGCAACACATCACATCGTCAGTCCAGTCAAGCATGTGAATGACGTAATTCTCTTATCTACCTTGTGACCATCAAGATAACGAATACTGTCGCTCTGATAACTTTCCACAGCTGTAAAATCTTTTCCCACGCTCTTAGAAACTGCTGTGCAGCATTATGTTGTCTGAAGGAACTTTTAGTGTCTGTGTTATATACCGTCAGTACTGGAACTTTTTAGACTGGAATGGCCTATTGTTGTAGTGGTAATGCTTGTACCTACCTTAATGGTTTTCCTGTCACTCCTCTCTACAGAGTCCTCCACCTCATCGCAGGGGTAGAAACCTGGAAAAGGGGTGAAGGGGTTGACCCTGGGGCGGCACGAGCCTGAAAACGTCCCCATGAGGCTTGAGATGCTGCGCAGGGCTGAGATGGTGTGTGGCGACAGAGAGGAGTCCATCAGCAGGTCTGACACCAGGTTCCTGGCCTCATTGATGACTGAGAGATCCACACCGTTGCCGCTCACCGCACCCTGTTATGTGTACATATACATCACATAGATTAGGGAACAGGTCAGCACCTTTTCTTTACCCTTTTAGACCATTTAGATATGGGGGGGGCAGTGGCTCAGTTTGTGGGGGGTGGGTTTGGGAACAGGGGGGTCACGGGTGAAAATCCCAAAAAGAAGAAAAAAAAGTGTGAGATGGGGGGTGGGGGGGGGGGCGATTTTTTCTTTGGGGGGCGGGGGGGGGGCCCCGGGGGGGGGAAAAAAACCCAAAAATATAAGGGGGGGTTTGTGGGGAGCCCCCCTCTCTCTGACATCTCTATAAAAAAATATATATGTTTTTTTTTTGTGTATATATAAAAAAAAAATAAAAAAAAGAGAAAAAAAAAAATTTTCATTTTGGGAGAAAAAAAAAAAAAAATTTTTCTTTTTCTTCTTTTATTTATTAGAGCTTTATTTATTTAGCAGTCCATCTACTCATGTATTCTGGTCTGTTTTGCTTATTGTTGGTGCACCACGTTAGACTTTCTAATCCTGCTTCTGGTGTTTTCTCACTGTAAACTGATATTTATGCTAGCCTTTTCTAAGTTCCGGTTTTTACGTGTTATTGAATGCTGCTATTATTTACATATAAAAGTACATATATTGAATATGTAAATAAAGTCTGATTGATTGATTGAAATGCACAGTCAGAAGACAAAAGTCTGTTTTTATAAAGGTCTGTGGGAGAGTTTCAGTGAAAGCCGTGTACTGCTATGCTAATTAGGGATGTCAGAAGAAGCAATACTTTGGTGACTGTGCCGCTGAGGGTGGAGCAGGTTGTCCACCAATCAGAAGGTCGGTGGTTCGATCTCCGGCAGCTCCGGTCATTTGTTGATGTGTATTTAGATTAGAGCCTGATGGGCAAAGTTTGCACGTTGCATGGCAGCCTCTGCCATCAAGTGTATGAATGTGTGTGTGAATGGGTGAATGCTGACATGTAGTGTCAAGCGCTTTGAGTGGTTGGAAGACTAGAAAAGCGCTATATACTATAAATGCAAGTCCATTAACCATTTGGTACCAAGCTGATGCCTCATTTTTCTACAGTACTGTAGGTACCGGTGTTACACCACAATCAGTGATTGCAGGAAACGTGACCCCACTGTTAGCTGTGTATGTCATAAATTTGTGCCAGAAAACACACATATATTTTTAAAATCATTTTAAGATTTTTACTTTAGATATATTCACAAAACTGTCAAAGAAAAGCAAGAGATAGCTCTGAGGGGTCACATTTTCTGATGAGAGCTGTCAGAAATGGTGACCGTCGTGCTGCTGGCTGCTCTGCGGTGACAGATTTCAGTGGTCACAGACTTCAGGGGCTCAGGGCTCGAGACAATGTCCTGTCATCCCGGGAACGATAGAGTATTTCCATATGTATGCTCTATTCAATAAAAATGAGCACTGAGTGAAGGTAAATTTGTTATAATAAGGTGTTCAAATGTAATGTTGGAAAAATTTGTTAATAGAAACTTGAAGCAAATCATAAAACCAGTATGCAATTGGTAATAAAGGAGTTTATGTTAACGTACACAAGACTTATTGTTTTGTTTTTTGCTTCTTACTTTGGTATTAAATTAAGTATTGAGAATCGTGAAATTTCACTCATATTGGTATTGTCTATGAAATTTCTGGTATCAGGACATGCCTCGTGCTAATATCTAAACTGAAATCCCATCAATTATAAGAGCAGTGTAGCTCCAAACAGGTGTATCGCTGATTCATTCGGGGCAGGTTTCATGTGGGAAAATGTCCTGGCTGGCTTGGCTCTGTATGTCTAACAGGAACAAATAATGATTTTAGGTCTGTGGGAGCTAAATTCTTTGACAGATTACGCAAATAGTTCAAACAAAAAAAAAGAATGTCTGAGTAAGATTAAAAAAAGTGGCATGACAACAATGCCAAGGTCATTGTATGCCAGGTTTTACACAATGTGTATTTTGCCTAACCAAAAAATGTCAGCAAAAGAACTGAATGTCCTAAAGGTGACTTATAGACAGCCGTTGTTCTGCTGGTGGAGTACAGATACCATTCTCTCTAAACAGACCTGTTTTATCTGTGCGTTACCTGGATGAACCCATGCACATTAGACTCCTGAAATAAACACATTACTGACCTGATACTGTGGCTTGTACCAGTGTTTCAGATCCCAGTCCCACAAGATCATCTGAAAAGCAACAAGAGAGACACACAAACTGTCAGCCATCGTTGCACATGTGTTTGTGCACAACAGAGAATATAAAATGTGTTTACATAGAAGGAGCACAGGCTTTGACCTCTGCTCCACTTTCTGTCTTATGACTGTTCGGCGAGGGCACCGGCAGGTCAGCAACAGAGCTGCTGTTAGTCTATTCTGCCTGTTATCCAAACACACGGTGTAGTAACAGTTTACATTACGGATTTCCTGCACCACACGATGCACTTTCTTACTACAGGTATGCTAATGCACAATGCCTCAGCGACAGCAGTCTGAGGCCTTTCACTGAAAGCAAAAGAAGAAAAGCAAACCACTAAAACCACCGTGGTGCGTCTACAATGGAGCTATGAGATCTTATCTGGCTCCAACTACGTCAATCGGCAGCATTTCCACGCTATCTGTCGGTAACTAAACAGGAGCTCTCACACGTTACAGCGGTGTGCAGCCAAAGTTGCAGCAAGTTGTTTAACACCAAGTTGCAGGGCCTGAAATAATCCTCCAGCTGAAGTAGAAATACATAATTAGTTAAAATAACAATTAATTCAGTTTCTCACACAGTCCAATTAGACTTTTGCACTTTCTTTTTTTGTCAGTCAAGCATTGAAATATTTCACTTTTGACAGCATAACAACTGAAAACATAAAGTCTGCTATTTGTGATGAATCTGGGTCTAATCTGTCCATTCATGTGGACAGAAAGGACACAGATTTTAGGTTTGCCAACATGTTTTAAGGGGCATAAATATAGCAGTTTGTTAAAATCCAGCCAGTATACTGTACATTTGTTTTAAAAGGCCATCATGCAGTCTCACCCCACACCACAAGGGGGAGAGACACAGAGGATTAAGCCTCATTTTAACAAGCACCTCAACCTAACATGTAAACAACATCTCAGCCAGTCATCATATTGTCAGAAATAATCTAAGAACATCATACCACATTAAAAAGTGGTATATTTTTTACACTGGATTAATGTCAACAACTTCAATAAGACATTATACTATCATCTATTTAGTAAAACACATTATTTTAGGGAATATCTTTAGTTTTAGTTAAAATTATAAAAGCACAGTTTCACTACTATTCTACATTGTGCGATTACAAAAACAACATCTGCTAGTCTTCAAAGCCAGGTTTTTAATTGAATAAGAAAAACAGTACATTTTACACGTGTTTTTTCCAGCTTTCTGTAGTAGTATTGATTTACTTTTCTGCATGTGACGCATACAGTACAGTGCACGAAAAGCTATAACTGAGGTTGTTAAATGGATCAGTGGCTCTGTCTCATCTCCTCTAATCAGTAACTGTTTCATTGATCAAAGTGGGATGTTGGGTGTTTGTCATCAGCATCTGTACAATGCTGCCAAACATTTAATATGGCAAATAAGCCCTGCCATGGCAACCCGACACAGAGGCCAGCAAACAATGCTCCATACACCATGGCAACGGGATGGCGGGAGACGGCCGGAGGACTGAGTTGTTGGCCTTCTGCTTGCTTACGGAGAGACGCACAAGGGCTGAAATGGAGAGGGAGATGGGTAAAAGCTGAGGAGAGGATGCCATTAATGATGGGATGGAGAGTTAAGGACAGGGGACTATAGACGGAGATAAAAAAAAAAAAAAAAAAGAAAACATAGACGCTTGGCCTTCATTTAACTCAACCCACACGTGCAGTACACACTGAAGTCTTTAGCGTGTCATACTACATATTGTAGTATGCGTACCACCTGTCTACACCTCACATTTACAGTACGCCTGTGCATAATCTGTGCATAATGCACAAAAACCTGGATGTCATCTCCACCTCTCTCACACAGCACAGAAACAGGAAAAGCCACCACCACCATCGCAGCGTGTGCCAAGCAGCAACTTATTTACAGTGAGGGCCTTCTGCAAGAGATGAGATTAAAATCTTTCAATGAACAGGAAAACACGACATGAGGGCTGATGCAGTGATGGAGACGCACACGTCAGCTGCTGATACTTGAGACACCTGTAAACATGCATGCAGACACACACGCCGCATGACGATATTACCCTCACCTCTAAAACATTTAGGTGCAGAACAAACATCCAAGTACACTGAGTGTTTTTATTATATACTACTTTACACTTTTACATAACTACATTTAAAAGGGGATATACTGTAATTTTGACTTTAATCGCATGACTGTCCATAATTAATCATGATTAATCACAAATTAATCCCATTTTTCATCTGTTCAAAATGTACCTTAAAGGGAGATTTGCCAAGTATTCAATTCTTTTATCAACATGGGAGTCAGCAAATATGTCAGTATCTTCACTCCAACATTAAAATTGAGTCAGTTACAACCTAAAAAATGGAAGTTGCTGCATTTAATGCATTGAAGAAATTAAACAAAACAAACAAATAAAACAATAAATAATAAAACAATAAAATAATTTGCATTATTTGTATTTGTGTTATTATCACGTTAACGTTGACAGAACTAATATATACAGTATATATGGTATACACTGTATATATGTCTGTGTGTGTATATATATATATATATATATAGACATATATATAGACATATATATATAGACAATATATAGACATACATACAGTATATATGGTATACACTGTATATATGTCTGTGTGTATATATATATATATATATATATATATATATATATATATATATATATATATATATGTATACATGTATACACTGTATATATATGTTGTGTGTGTTAATTATATATATGTTACACACAAGACTTAGGTTCTTTGTGTGTTTATTATAGATATCGGTTTGTAGATAGTCTCTTATGATTAAAAGTATTGAAATAATATACAATTTAATATTTTTTGTGGTTTTATGTTTTTTTTTAATAATAATAGTAGTTTGTTCTTTTCATTATCATTTTTGCTTGCATATATTTTCTTGAAATGGAGTCTTAAACACTGTATATTTTACTCTGACAGTATAAATGACAGTAAATATGTTGTACACCAAAACTATCATTTAAAACGAGGACATACTGTATGTGTAACCGCTAACTGTACATCAATATCACAACTTCATATTTACACTGGGACTATGGGGATATGTGTGGAACAATGTCAGACTATCTGCCTTTTAAATGTTTCCTGCCTGCTCATGTACTTCACTACTTTTTATTTTAGGCTTTTGAACACACATGCAGGGATGTGGCTTATAAGACTCGTACAGTTGGCCATATCCAGAGTGCCATTACTACCATTCTGCGTATTAACACGATGTGCACACACCTCAGTGTGCATTAAGATTACATATGGTGAAGATATTTCCAAAAAGGGAAATTATTGCTCTGTATTTATGCACACCTCAATGAATATACAAAGCAAACGGGGAGAGACGCACACAGAGAACAACACGCACAATCAAACGTGAACTCAGGGAAAATATAGCACACATCAAAATAACACTTCACATGCACACACAGTTATTTAACATTTAACACAAGTCGTAAATATTTCCTAACAGGAGTCAATAAACCTGCTGAGCTATTAGACGTCCAGTTGTTACACCTGCATGTCATATTAGCTCGGCTCTGTGGTGGGAGAGGTGCTAGAACTGATAAAAACACGCTAATAAGAGTGTGGGGGGACGGAGGAAAGGTATCAATGGCAGGCAGGCATTTGTATGGAGAGGAGCAGGGCACTGCTGACGTCAGTGTGCGGCGACACACACCGCGTCAGCAGCCCTCCGCACATGCACACGCCGATAATGAGGACCGGGCTCTGGACACGCACGGGAAGAAAAGATGATATGGAGAGAGAGGAAAAGAAAACACAGGCTGCTGGCTTCATTCTTTTAAGGCTGTTCAGGAAAGAGAGCGAACCAGATGAGAGGCCTGCAGAGTGTGTGTGTGTGTGTGTGTGTGTGTGTGTGTGTGTGTGTGTGTGTGTGTGTGTGTGTCCTATTGGTCGGACATAGTCTGAACTGCCAGGATATGGCGGGGCCTGTCCAGCACGGTGCCAAAGCTCTGGCAGGTTCGCTGACGGCAGGCCAGCAGCTGAGGCGACTGAAGGAAGGAGCAGACCGGGATTAAAGAAACAGTCTCTGAACTTTTGACCCACACTGACTCACTGCTAAGATGTTTCCTACACTACAAAACTGACTCATATAAGAAAATCCATTATAAATATATTCTGAAATGATGCAACATTTTCTTTTATCTACAAAATGCACATTGTGTTAAATATTAACATAATAATATCAACTTAAACAACCTCAAGGAATTGTTTAAGAATCTGGAATAAAACAAAAAAAACATTAAATTAGGGACGTTAAAATTAACTGTTTAACTGACAACCATTAAGCATTTTAACTGATTTACGCTATAAGATAAACTGTTAAAAGAAATATTAATAATTCATTAAAAAGTCCAGAGGAGCGGCTCGTCACCGTGAGGACAAAAGCTGGTCGACCTTAATAGAGAGCCGGCGCAGATACAGGAAGTTGGCTCAGGACCTCCAGCTGAGGAGTTGTAACTTGTAGCCTCGTAGCGTTTATTCACCGACAAATAAACTGTATACACACTGTCTGCTACGGCTACTGTACGTTCACAGCTATAACGCCATCAACAAACTCACACTCTGCGCCGCCACACACACAGTCTGGAGGAAACTCGGGCGGGCACGAAGCTGCTAACGCAACACATGGTGCCTTCAAATGGGGTTGTGTTTACCGTGTTTATGATTTGGGCCCATATGAACCCCTCGTCATGTCGCATTCACAACCTCGTAAGTGGAACGTTTCTGAAAGCTCAGAGTTCATGACGTGATGTGTTTGTTGAATTTGTGAGAAATGGTGGAGCTCATGGAAGTTCATTTTTCCGTGCATAACAAATTTAATATTGTACATTATATAGTAATTTTAGTCATATATTGTTTTTCTTGGTAATTTTATAATATGTCTGAGGAAAATGTTGAAATTCTCATCTCTCTCCTTTTCTCGCATTTCCTTGTTTATATTACCCACTTCCTAGCTTGATAAATTGTTAGCCTCTGTGGCTTCTAGGCTTGGACAGTAACGTTAATATTGCCGTTGTTTAACAGCAGTGTTCTTCATGACTTAACCACTTGAATGCAACACACAAGTTCACAAGCTCCATTTGAAGGCACCAATACACTGTTTGACAATCGCCATCGTTACGCCGGGCAGACACACAGCTGACAACCTGCTAAACTAAGCTAAATGTTTGGTGGAGACTTACTAGGAAAGCTGCGAAACCGTGGCTGCAAATGCTCCCTGGACAGGGAACGGGAGACAGTGAATGCAGCATCGTGGCTGCTAACGCTCCTGGACAGTGAACGGGAGACAGTGAACGCAGCACTGTGGCTGCTAACACTCCTGGACAGTGAACGGGAGACAGTGAATGCAGCACCGTGGCTTCTAACGCTCCTGGACAGTGAACGGGAGACAGTGAACGCAGCACTGTGGCTGCTAACACTCCTGGACAGTGAACGGGAGAAAGTGAGCGCAGCACTGTGGCTGTTACAGTAGCGCTCCTGATGGTAAACTGGGGACTCAGTTGTCTGTTTTGTTCATATACTGCAGCTGGAGCACCACAGCAAAAAATGTACGTTTGGTGACAATGATCGGCTCTCAATGTGTGGTCTTCATAATGCAGTTACATCATTTTCTTCACAATATGTTCATGAAGAAAGAAAACAAGTGCAACCATGAACACCCGTACCAAAGATGAGGAAGTTGCTGACAAAAAAGGTTCAAAAATTCAGTTATGCTGTATAGAGGTGGCCCCGCGATGGACTGGCAACCTGTCCAGGGTGAACCCCGCCTTCGCCCAAGGCCAGCTGAGATCGGCTCCAGCCCCCCCGCGGCCCCTAACAGGATAAGCGGTTGAAGATGGATGGATGAGTGGATGTAGAGAGGAGGCTAAGACAGCTTTAAAAGGAGGCTTTGACAAAGATACTCTACATAATGGACCAACTGTGAACAAGGATGGGAAGCACAACTAAAAGGTAACAAATAATAATAATAATAATAATAATAATAATAATAATAATAATAATAACATTCAGCAGATTTACTGGAGCTCAATCTAAGCAACCTGGGTTTGTGGCCATTACCCTTTATAAAATAAGGCTTAAAGTACAGGGTTGATAGTGCTGTTCAAATGTTTTTTTTACCACATTTGTTGAAATTCTCACAACAACCCAACAGCAAAAAATAAATCAAACGCTCTGACAAAAAAAGAAAAAAAAATCCAGTTTCTGTGGCTGTCACAGGACTCTAATAAACCCGTCCAATCATTTCATTTGGCCCACAAGCTGCAAGCTTGACAGCTGTGAGTACTGACAATAGTCATGTTCGTTGTTTATGTTCATAATGATAATTTTGTGACTTTGGAGGCTTTTGTTAGTGTTGCCGGCTTGGTGACTTTCTCTCTAGTTTTAGTGACTTTTGGAGCTAGTGCTGCTACTTTATTGGAAAAAAAGGTTGTCAACGCTGGGCTGTTGTTTATCAGCTGGATCAATTCTAAAATCTAATGTACTCTTGCTAGACACAGACCCTAGCTTTAATATGCAAAAAGGTCATGGTACTACCATTTAGCCATCTTTTGGCTAGATGTCTCTGAGCAAAGTGAACAGAGAAAAGTGATTAGAGTGCCAGACTCTAACACCAACACTCAAGACTTTTTTCTGTGCTACGCATCATCAGCCATATTGACACACTTATCTGTGCAGCATTGTTAGAATTTATTGAATTATTATATTATTATAATTATTATTTATCTTTCACAAGATTATATTTATAGAATTTCTCAAGAATATGTTAATTTTAATGTTTAATTGTAGGATTTAAATAAAACATTTATCTTGACAAATTAAAACATAAAACTATGGATAATTTTTGTTAATTGGCTTTCACTGTATTTAATAAATCAGAGAAATACTTTAAAAATAGCTAGCATAACAACATTGCATCAGGTCATGCTGATATTTTTTTCTAATTGATATATCTTTAACGGCTCAATGAGTGACAAAAACAACCACTGTCTCAACATACCTTACTCTTTTTTTCCCACAATTTTGGTCAGTTGCTTTACAAAGTCACAGTTAATGCATGACGCAATCTGTCACAAGAATTAACCGCATTTGTTTGGTAGATGACAGAAGTATGACGGGACTAAGCAGTCGTCTGTGAAAGGCTTGAAGCGATAAAGTACTTCCTCCCAGTGTAACCAGCCAGACAATCTACAGGACCAGAGACTTGTAAAGACCTTTTTGCATCTGTGCTGCTTGGCTCACCACCAGCCTACAGGTCAACAGGGCCAACAGGAAAACGCATGGTACTCCAGATGGCTAGTCCGCCTATGGCTGTCACCAGTGTTGTCAGGGCAACCTGGCAGGACCATGGAAAATTCTTTGACTAGGGAAAGGAGCTCGTGCAAAATGTCATCCCTCTCTTTCACACTCATCTACCACTTCACTGGACCGCTGTTGTTCAGCGTCTGCCCTGCAAAAGCCAGTCTGCTAGTGCCATTTGGAGTATTTTTAAAGTACTTAAGTACAAGATCGGTTTCTTTGTACACTGCGTGGTGTGGGTCCCATTTGGCACTAACCCAGCGAATTAAGAAAACAAATGCTATGAATGAAATATGTTCCTGAAAATAGTTCCAACCACCTAAGGTCAGCAAATTAACAGTGACACGTTTTGTTAGTCTAATTGTAAAAATAGTTTTGCAAAAGTTGATATCACAACGGACAGAAATGAACAGCAAAGAACAGCTTAAACAAACAAACATCCACTGTTGGCTTCCATTTCAACTGGTTTACATTATTATCTCAATGCACTTTCCATAACAATCACATTTAACTAGCTCTAAGTTTTCTTCTCTTAACCCTAGGGGGTGGAGCTACATAAAGTACCACAAAGCACACAATGTGTCCATTTGTCGCCTCACAAAGTAACAGTCTTACTAACAGTAACGTGTTCATAGGGCAAAGCTTGATGGGTATTTATAGAAGTCAGAGTGTGTTCAATGGGGAGACACCCGGGCTAATGATGAGCATGAAATAGGCTTTGGAATAAATGTCACGTCATGCTGCACTTGGGGTATTTCAGGGGATCATTTGCCACACTTCTCTACATCCTCTGCTGCTCTATACTGTACGTAAACAAACACTAGCGGCTGATGTTTCTTTCACCAAATTTTCACGAGAAAATGTACAGTGAACAATCAGAAGGAGACGTACAGTAGCATACTGGCGAAAAGAAAACAATAGATGTGCAGAAATGTTAATCTTAGGAAAGCAAGGGACATTTGAGACTGTAACAAACAGCAGGCATCAAATAGAGATACACTAATCTGACTTTTTCAGTCCTGATAGCGATACCTGGGCTTTGGGTATCTGTTGATACCGAGTACCGATCCGATACCAGTGTTAAGTTAATGAGCTGTATGGCTCACTGTGTGAAAGTGACTGGGATCATTCTCTTATGCGTATGTTCATTGGTCACATTTTGTTTTACCAAGTACCAAGTACTTGGTAAAACAAAATGTGACCAATGAATAAATAAATAGAAATTCAGTGAATTGTTATTTATCAAAATAATAAATATTGTACCAGCAACTTGGTATATATATATATATATGTATATATATATATACATATACATATATATATATATATATATATATATATATATATATATATATACAATTAATAATATATTAGTAAATTAAGCAACAATATGATATAATATGGTATAATAACAAAATTTTAAAATTAGAATTATATATATATATATATATATATATATATATATATATATATATATATATATATATATATATGTATATATATATATATATACATATATGTATGTATATATATATATGTATGTTATATATATATGTATATATATATATATATGTACATTTTTAAATTAAGAAAATCTTCTGCTAATTAGATAAACTTAGTTTAAGTGAAATGTATGCCTTGTTGCTGCCTCACATGATATGAAATTGCTCCTTGCTCCCACGAGGTGTGGCGTAGAGTCTTGCAGAAAGCACAGTGCAGGTATAACATGACATCAAAACTGTGTAAGGAACACCATTCACTGTTTCTAAGCAACAGCAACAACGCAGCTGTTATCTCATTGGTTGCGCTTTGAAAGGTCAGTGGTTGAAAACTGAAAGAATCTGAATTTGGAGCGCAGCGCTCCATGATGATTTTGAGAGGCAAGCTACGCAAAGGGTGCCGTTTCCACTCTTCAAGCTTTAAAGATCTATTCACAAGATCAACCCATAAAAGCTACCTTTGCCTGCTATATGGTAGCATCACCTGCTACAAGAATCACATGCAGTGTGGTACTATAAGATAAGCTGATCTTAAACACAATACAGTACAGGTGCGTTACTAGCCAGGCAACGATCCAAAAAGGTGCAGTAATCTGTACGGCATTAGGTTACGTTACAACATGTCATACAGGAGGATTAATCAACGGCACAGAAGGAACGTAAAAGCTCTTTTGGATTGAGGTATTTTTTTGTGTATTTTGGATTACATTTTAAAAGCCATCTGAAAAGAGTGTTGAAACTAGAGGAATTATGATATTATGAGCATAACTTTCGATATTTTGCTCAGCTTGGTGTCATTACTGATCTGTGCTATACATCATTTAGCCATCCAAAAAGCTGCATGTCTAACAATAATTTTAGGACGATGCTTTTCACCAATCTGTGAACCAAACAACTAATGCATGATCTCTCTCTTGTAATACAGGAAGCTTTGAAAACTGTACATCTACATTGCCTTCCTCCACAAAGAAGACACACCACTTCAAGGTCATAAGCCTGACCTTTGTCACAATGCAAGATACGTGAAACAACTTTCCTAACCCTCCCTCGCCTTTGTCCCTCTCCAGACAGCCACGGCTGTTGTTCTCTGAGGATTACACTACATTAAGTCCACTCTCCGTGTTGAGTTACAGATGCTTTTTCATTTGCACTCACTGCCCTGAAGCGGAAGAAAGTGAACAAAACTTGAGCTTTATTCCCATAAGTTTGAAACTTTGTTTTTGTGTGGGACATCTTAACTCTGAGGTCTGTACTACAAAGCAGGATTTGGTGTTAGCAGGGTAACTTCAGGTTTAACCCTTCGGGGTTTTCCGTTCTACGATGCTGATTCACTTCTTTTCAGGGTAGATCGCCATGGTAACTGATGCTGAACCTGAACCTGCTCCGGAGCAGTCTAATATTATAGTTTGCTCTTCCTTTGTAAAATACGCCGCTGTGCTGACCGTAGACTTGCACATGATTATGATTGGTCAGATGCTGCAAACCCCGCCCCTTTCATGTGAACAAGCTCGTAGTCAGATGGAGGAAAACTTGGGTTGACTTACCGAGTTGATAAGCAGCATCATACAACCACTTAGCGGGATACTGGTTGTTTGGGTTAGCGAAGCCAGATAACAAGAAGATACCCTGGGTATGCTGAACTCGCTTTGTAGTACATGCCTCTGATGTACCACCTAATCAAGATATAATCAGTTTGAGATGTTAAGTGCATTCCAACAAGTATTTTGTGGTCAGTTTTAGAGGAGGACCTTCTGTGTTAAGGGTTTTCTGTGTTGTGTAGATTCAGACAGTAATTTCTCAGTAGTTGGATAATCAAGAGAATTTAAATCTAACCAACTAGTTGTCAGTTTTACATTGACTTTCCAATGTGATGTGACCAAATGTATGTTTTTCAATACAGATTACATTAAGAATTAATGGATTTAAAGTGTGTGGCATAAAATCACAAGCAAGACAGAGCAGTACAACGTATACTGTACTTTTTGTGAGAAGTGAGATCTGGAGTCAAGTATTGTCTGCAACTACAAGCCAGTATTAATGAAGTTAACTCAATTTCACTAAAACCAGCAAAAGATTTGATCTCTGGACTAAAATTAATCTAAAAACAGCTGCAAATATAACACTAAAACAGGCCACAGGATTTGGGACAAAACCAAATGGTTAATCAGCTACAACATCAAACTTACCATCCAAGCCTGTGGTTTACGTCAGCAAAGGTCAGAGTTTGTTGCAGCAGAATGAGTAGATTACACAGCTCTCTCATCTTCTACCTCAGGGGCTTAGTTTGTGGTTTTACTATGCCGTTTTTGTTTACATGAGTCAGGAGACGTACAGCACACAGCCTATAGACACACACCCACTAATTCCTTTGAAGCGGGGGAAGATAGCAGTTGCTGTCTGCTTCCTGGCTGTTGTGAATTTGTCAACCAGCTGTGTCCCCAGAAAAAAAGCAGATGGACCAGAACTAGGCTGACAGAAAAACTGAGTGGAAGAGTTGCAACTGTGCACTATGATGAGCCATTAGGGAAGTAGCAGGAAAAGTCTTTGTGCTAAACCGAGTTGGATGGTGCTCCTTACCATTACTGTTATTTCGTCCTGGACCAAGAGACGTGGAACTGATATGGTTTTATCAGACTATGGCCCTGTTCAGACCTGATATTAATGCTTCTTGGGTGATCCGATCACAAGTGGACAGCTTTAAATACATCTGTTCACACCTGGCATTACAATGCGTCTCCACATGCGTCTTGAGTGACCACTTGTGATCCGGTCTCACTTCCCCGCTCTATATGGAAATACACGTCGCTCATCATTTCCGTTTCCAAAATGCATTCTTTATTAATAGGCGTGAAACAGCAGCTGTACTCTCCTACATATTTGTTAATTTGGGTAAATTTTATGAACCTACAAACTGAAGGTTATTGTTTTTGCCAGGCGATGGCAGTGCACAGATCTTCAGAGAGCTGGGGATGAGAGGTGAGGTGGGCAAAACGAACAAAACACCAACGCATCAATGACAAGTTATTAAGCTGTAGCCAACTGTATATATACTGGTAGCTTTTCGTTGAGCTGCCTCTTGTTGTGATGTAGATTATGGAACTTTTATTGTGAAAAGTCAGACCGGATGGACGCCATTATGCGCTGCTGTTGACAACCTTGGAGTAATAGAGTTTGCTATTATGTTATTACCTTCATAAACCTCGGCTATACAAGCTGTTGGGATACCTTCTCGATGAGTACCAAACACACACACGTCCGAGGAAGTATTCGCATACACAGCTAAAGTAATGTGGCCACATGTGGCTCAGACCACATCCTAATAAGGTTTGAGCAATCGGATCTCATTGTGTCGTCAAAGCGTCCTTAGTGCTTTCTAGGGAGTTAAACGGTTAAAAGAAATATTAATAATTAATTAAAAAGCTGAGAAAAAGGTAGAAGAGCGGCTTGTCACTTAAAGGAGAAAAGCTGGTCCACCTTAACAGTCCACCTTAAGTGAGTCTGAGCTGGCGGTGCAAGACAGGAAGTTGGCTCCGGTTTTGAGCTTGCTTGAGCGAAGGAGTTATAGCATTTATTCACACACTGTCTGCTACATCTACATTCACAGATATAACACTACCCACAAACCCACACTCACCTCACCACACGCATATATGGTCTGTCGGACACTCGCTATAGTTACGCCGCACTGACAGACCTTGTGTGTGTGACAAGGGCAAGCAGGAAGCCTCTGGCAACGCCAACCGACAGAGTATCGTTAATCCGGGCAGACATACAGCTGACGAACTGCTAAACTAAACTAAATGATGTCATGGATACTTTTACTTAAGCGGCTGCATGTCTGCAACACTACACGCAGCACCGTGGCTGCTACAATAACTTTCAGGTGAACCGGGGACTCCGTTGTCCGTTGTGCTCATATACTGCAGCTGGTGCGCTGCTGCATGTGATGCACTAATCTTGTCAGTTAACACTTAATAATCAGTTAACGAAGGTCTGTTATCAGTTAAATTTTTTTTTTTTTCGAAATTAGCATTCCTCATGCTTTCACACTTGTACTTCGAGCTGGCCACTTGTGATTGGATCACTGAGGATGCACGTTAATACCAGGTCTGAACAGGGCCATGCAGCATGGCCATCACTAGAGGGCAACCGAGGTCAACTGATGCCAATGCCGATTTTTTTTTTTTTTTTTTCAGAGTCAAGATAGCCGATGGCCCAAATATGATGCAGATTTTTTTGCAGATATTTTTTTGGCTGGCTTTCTTTTCTTCCTCCACCTGATAAAATATAACAGCTTAATAATAACAAATGATGCACACAATTTCTTAACTTATAAAAATATGATTGAACAACACTTATGGTTTGTCTGTCCAATCTGCATCTTGTGTCTGCACGGTTTCTCCAAGTTCTTCTCATGTACTTTTGCAAAGGTTAGCCCACTGTGCTACATCTACTGAGGTCTGCTGGTAGACGGTAATTTGATTGACACAAGAGGCGGAGTCACACACTGAGGCCCCACAGAGGCGCCTGCTTGCTAAATGGCTTAATGTGCTCAGGCATCGCCCAATGCCGATTATGAAAAAAAAAAAAAAAAAGGGTCAAATAATCGGCCCCATTAATCGGCTGACGGATTAATGGGTCGACCTCTAGTGTGGGATGAGTTTGAGGAGGCTACAGTGAAAACACTTGGAAGTTCAGAACAGGGAGCTAAGACAAGACATCCCTCAGGCTGCTCAGGCTGCAGGTGTGTCCTCGTTTCAAGAGAAAGCCTCTGGAGATACTTAAGGGTCCCTGCAGACCCTTCATATAGTCGGATTTACTGCATCTCTCATTTGACCTTGGATCACTTTAGTATCCTCCACAAAGAGATAGAAAAGAAGGAAGAATCAAAGAAACAAAGAATATAGATAGATGACTGGATCGGTAAGAGCTATATTAGTTGACCAATTAAATAATGTAAACTTTTTTTTTAACTTTAACTACGTTCGATTTTTGAAAGTTATTTTTCTATCATGCAAAGCATCCAAGCTGTTTCCATTGTGTATCAAAACAGCAAACATCATGAGAAGTGGATTTGCATCCCTTTTTTGGTACACCCTACAGTTGCTTTAAGTCTGCAGGAAAGTTTTGCACTGGCAGCATAACATGCAAATATCTGCACTTCCCCACATATTTAGTCAGAGTGACGCACAAGGAGTGAGCCGTTTATCCTCATCTATTCGTGTTACTTAACCTATTGTGTTCACACGCATTGTGCTACAGAAAATGCTTTAAAAGATCATCACGTGGAACAAGCAATAAGATTGAGCAATAACACTGTCAGCACCTTCTGTTTTTGTATGCTAAAGAGGAAAGCATTGTTAAAGGGAAGAAAACTACCTGCCACAACAATAGTTGGAGACATCATGCGCTGCAAGATGGTTATCAGTGTAGACGATGACTAGAAGGATTCCTGAGCCCATTCCGGACTGACCTGGATGCCTGTCAGCAGAGCACTCTTATTACCGGTTTACAGGTGCACATTGTGGAGAATAATGTAACACCATCCCATTTTAAGAAACCGTTTCCGCATGAAATCCATTCAGGTGCACTGGCTGTGGATGAAGATGATACAGGGCTGCTGGCCAATGCACACCTAATAAGTTAAAGCGAGATGTGTTACTCTTGAAAGAGGAAACAGCCCATAATATCCCTTACAAATGAAAAGCTAAAAAATGATAAGATACAAAACACCTTTGTTTATTCAGTACTCTCCATGGTTTTGCTGCTACATGCTTACATGGTCTGGGATGATCATAGGCTGTATATAAGACGTGTACATAGTCATCATGACACCACTTATTGTTTTATGGACTACCGTTTTAAAGCATCAAGTTCAGCATTTTAGCTGTCACCATCCTGGTTTTTGGTTATTGCCATTTTGACTTTTGGCCGTCGCCATTTTTGGCTTTTTACAACCAAAAGTGACACAAGAGGGTGGAGCTAAGCATATCCAAATGCTGAATAAGACATTTTTAGGCAACAGAAATGTTGCAATTAACTCTCTTGAAAACTTACTGTGAAAGGGTTAAAGAAAACACAGACAATTCTCAGAGCAGACAACACCGTGGTAATGACCTGTCAATCACAAGGTAGCCACACCCAAGAGCATCCCCTGCTTTATGGTCTATTTGACTCTAAATGGGACAATAATTTTCTAAATGAACATCATGCTGTATTGAAGAAGACTTGAAACTAGTGATTGAGACCATAAACTCATGTTTACAATGTTTACTGAGGTAATAAATCAAGTGAGAAGTAGGCTCATTTTCTCATAGACTTCTATACAATCAGACTTCTTTTTGCAACCAGAGGAGTCGCCCCCTGCTGGCTGTTAGAAATAATGTAAGTTTAAAGCGCTTCAGCATCAGCTTCACTTTGCAGACGCGGACCAGTAGCTTATGGGGGCTAATGTTTGCCAATTCTATCATACTTTAGATAGATATTGCTGTATAATTGACATTACCGTTAGTTATTTTTGTGTCTCTTCTCTACTCTGACCATATAGCATGAGTCTGTAATCGCCACTTGGCCACAGTGGCCACTGTTCAGCAAAATAATTCTGTCAAACACTTTCATCAAAGCTCACAATATTAACTTGGATGTAAAATTGATTAATAGCTCAGAGCAGAAAAACCCACTTTAAGTAGAAGCTGTCAGACCCTACCACAGAGGAGTCACGACGCACTGCCAGCTTTGTTGATTTGCATTGCTTCACATCACGTCTCTCAACTATTACGTTAAAAATGAAGACAGAGATGTAGTCGGCCACAGGTCCCCCCCCCCCAAAAAAAAAGAATGACAGCAGAGCGCAGAGCCTGATACTTGTACAGCAGTGGGAGGAAAGCCAAAGAGGTCATGATGAAGCCTTTGCTAAGGAAATGGGGCAGCAGCTGTTTGGTGTCTGCCATGCTTCATGTTGAAGACAAGCCACAAAAATGGCATAAAATGTCGAGCGAAAACAACGTGGCTGCATAGACACATTCATTTTTTTATTAAGACGTTATCTATTATAAAAGTTAAGAATACAAGAAAATACAAGAAAGTATTTTTGTTACATAATGCAACTTTAGCTTTGCCTTTTAATGACTTTCACGTGTCTGTTTTTGTAAAAATAAAGATTTGTTTTGAATCCTTGCCTAATTATAATTAAACATGTACAAAATTGAGATGTAGTATGTCTCTAATAAATGAGTTTGATTTGATAAATACTAAGAAAATGTTCACTTATTATTTGTTTTTAAGAAAAAAATGTGGATTGTACAAAATGTCACCAATAGAAATATAAAGCAATATAATAATGATAATAATAATAAATGTTATGTTATTTTTCAGTTCACTGTTACCAAGTTAAATATGTTAGCTATTGTGATAATGATTGTTGATCATACCTATGATGCAGCTCTCTCACAGACGACGACAGTCTGCTATTACACCCTTATGATTTTGGGGAACTGAAGATACAGAAGTGAGTTTTGATGCTGAGATGTGACAACGAATGTGATAGACACAAATCTCAGTTTAACTGTCAGCATTGACTCACACTTTGTCTGTGTCAAAGCCACAATCTGAGTAAGGTCAACCCGAGTACGTCAACGACAAACTTTTTCCCACAATGGTATGTTTCATGGTGAAACGGCCCATAACTTTTTGATTGTACTTAACACCCAGACTCAGTTGGCAGCTACATGCTGGCAAAACAGAGTCTGCACATCACTTGCAGTGTTTTTTAGGCCAATAAAACCATAAAAACAAAAACAGATGAAACTGTGTTTGAATTTGACTGACAACATGCATCTTTTCCTCTATAATCTAATTCCACTGTGTGCTATCTCGTAAATCAGAAGTGACAGAAAATTAGAAAAAAAAAAACATCTAATCTCACGAACTGTCAGTCGCAGTTACTGAGGTTTTGTTGTTGGATGTGGTGTTTGAAACTGTGTCCCTTATATTCACAGCTAGTCTTCTCTAGGTATGCTGCAGGTCTCAACTGTTCAAGATTTGTCACACAACACAGTCTACACACTGCACACAAATATTTAAAATGTATTCATTAACTAAGTTCAAGCAGTAAATTACACTTGTTTAATTCAAGCTGGTGACGGCAAATAGACTGGCCTCAAATCAAATCAAATGAGAAACTCTTCGGATGACAATTTTACACAACAAATCATATTCCGCATAAAGAGATTTAATCCATGCATGACTTTGGCCCCACATTTACTGGAAACCATTCAGTAAATCATGCCCCTATAAATAGTTGCAGGCAGTCTGCAGCGCAAGGCTATGTATGCAGGTTACATTTTATCGGTGCTTAGATTTTCTGTTGACCTGGAACGCAGCAATTCATTCGCTATCACCAGAGATTGGCAAGAATATAGACATGCATGACCTTTGGAGAATGGTGGCAGAGAGCCCAAGAGCAAATACTGGGAATAGTACTTCTCAAAGTCCTTTCTGCTGACATTGATTTGCTGATCTGCAGGTTCATAAATATTCCAGGTTCACCAAGCGTTAACACAAGTAATTATTAAAAGGACCATTGACCTTGTGACGCACAGAGAGCACAATCAGAGCTTGACGAGGGCTTCATATCATCACGTCATCAAATAACATTTAAACAGCTGTTTATCAAGGTACAATAAGTAACCGCATCTGAGTGGCCTCTCTGCTGTGTTTCCATTTTCTTGCATCAGTATTTCCCTGTATATCAGCATAAAGTTTGGATTCCAACAAACTGCTTGAAGTTAATATTATTAAAGATCTGCTACAGGACAAAGGTGATCTCAGTGCAAATGTTTTCTGTTGAAACTGTGAAATTCAGCCCTGGACAAGATATCCTGCACACATGGAGGTGTTTTTTGTTGCATGGCTTTTTGTTCATCCATTCATTTTATCTGTTTGTTTACAATCTTTTGCAATGAGCTTGAGTCTCAAAAGGCACACTGGATCTTGCAGTGACTGACTGGCTGATTTTTTTTTTAGTCCCCAAACTTTTGAAACCGATGCCGTCTTTAAACAGACAATAGCGCCATGTCAAATACGACAGTCTCCTCGTTCATTTCAATGAGCTTGCTCTGAGCTCTGGCTCAAAAACACAGCCTAGTCCAGTGAAAACGTTGAACCTGGCTCAACTTCTACAACAATGCAAGACATCATGTGGCAACACACTAAAATGGCAAATCAAATATGTGCAAGTGCACATTCCAGGTAGATTACTTTGTAATGCGATCAGCATAGTTCAAGCGTGTACGTCACAACCGTCAAAACTGAGATTAAATGATGCCACAGTGATAACTTTCAGGAGTTGTAAAATTCTTTCTCATAATATAATAACCTCCTGTCTGGTGTTTTGGCGTCTGATAGGCCTTTGGTATGTTAACATGGATCAGATCTGATGACAGTAATTGAACAACACTTCATATTATGCTCTAATTCTTGAAAACTTGTGTAATGTTAAAGCTGAAATCTGATAAAAAGTAATTTTCCTGATTTAAATTAGAAAACATATCATACTTTTTAAAATTTATGTATTAAATGGGTCAAAATATTATTATGTAGGAAATATCCTAGATTAACTTATTTTGTGTTGGCCATTTGTTTTTATTATTGCGATTATCATTATTATTATTATTATTATTATTAGTAGTGAGAGAGTAGTAGTAGCAGTAGTAGTAGCAGTAGTAGTAGCGCTGTCAATCGATTAAAATATTTAATCCCAATTAATCACACGATTGCCCATCGTTAATAACAGTTAACTAATTAATTAATTTAATCCCTACAGCAGCTGTTGATCACAAACTCTAATCAAACTTGCAAATTAGGCAGTGCTGATCAAATATGAATCAAGATTCTGTTACTGTGATGCCTATTTCTCACCTCAAATCAGGGTTTCCACCAGTGTAACTGACTCCCCACCTGGCTTGAGCAATTATGTATTTTTAAGACATTTTTTAAAGTAAAATTTGTTATACAAGTAGCAAAATTCTTTAAGGAATAAAGACCAAAGGAGCGTGTGTGAGATGAACTGATGGTGAGTATGAAGATAACAGTACAGCTGTGAGCGTAGCAGTGCAGAATGTGTACGTTTTAGACACAAGCCAAGTACCTGTGTCTTGATTGCCACAGTCTGTTTACGGAAGGGGTTAGCCCTGAAATTAGCCACAACTTTGTCTTAGGCTCACCGCCGCAGCCACCGCAGCGAAACCCTGCAAATGTTTTCAGAAACATCTTGTAGTGTACTTTGTATCTGTAAAATGAGAAAGTTTGCTCCAGCCGGTGGGCGGTGCTTGGTTTTGTCTCGACTGTTTTCAACACGGCTGCCGGGTCACAAATATTTTAAAGTTACACAGTACACTACAAGATGTTTCTGAAAACATTTCAGTTTGACAGTTTGATTGGAGTTGTGACTGACAACTTCTGCAGAGACAGCTCAGCTCTGATTGGTTTTCATTCAGGCATGGTGAAATCTTGCATGATGATGATTTTTATTTCACAGATTACCCGTCTCCTGCATTACTGTCAGGATATAATGACAGTTTTATAAAGATCACTTTTTAGCATATTTGCTTGCTTACAGACTGCAGCTTTAACTGGTCATGGCATGCCTTTCCGTCCTTCATTGACCAGACCGGTAGGACATGCTGACGGGCTACACGTGAAGCTGTTCATTTATGTATAATTCAGCGCTGAAACGATTAGTGGATTAGCAGGAAATTAATGGGCAACAATTTTGAAAATTGACTGAGTGGTGAAGTCATTTATCACACAAAAATGCTGCACGCTGTGATTTCAATTTCTCAAATGTGAGAATAAACTACACTTTCCCTTTTCTTAAAAAAAAAAAATATCAATGTAAATACATTTAAAAACATGTTTGTCATTGTTCGGGTTTTCATGCTTAAATATTTTTTTAGTTGGTAATGTATAGTAATTTTTCTAATCTGACAGGTATTTTTGATGTCCTGAAACCCAATGGTTTGTATTCTCAGCATAACTTAAACTGTTTCTCGCTATCAAAGTGCAAACATGTCATGTATGTCCTTCACACGCAACCTTTTTGACCACTGTGGAGCCCAACACCAAGCTATAGTTTGGAGGCTGGGAGGCCTGAGTACAACAGGAAGGTTATACCTGATATGGACATGAGCGCTAGATGAGGGAGGCTCAAAGCCTTGTAAGGGAACATCTGGTTTTATCATGGAATCAGTGCAGGCTCCTCTCATAAACACAACCTAACGCCTGAGCCCTGCAGCTCTGGCCAATAACAAGCATGTGAACACAAACGCCATCCATCAGGGTCGAGCACTGAGGAGGAGGAGGAGTTAACAGGGAAGTAGAGAGAGAGAGACAGACATGAAGAACAGTGAGACACCACAACAGAAATTAAGTAAATCATTTACAAGCAAGTGGCCAACGCTGGCTGTAGGCAGCTTCTTATTTCTACTTTAGGTATCGCATTCACAAAGCTGCCGTTAAAGCTGCTGAGGTGATGGAGGGGTTGAATTAAAAAAAAAAAAAAAAAAAAAACTTAAGAAGCTTATAGTTGTACACTTGTCAAGTTAAAGGTCAAAATCAATATGGAGTGCTCTGGAGCGCCTCATCATCTGTCAGTCTACTTGTTGTTTAAGTTATCTGAGAACACTAAAATTTCATCTGGTTATACAGTATAGGGGTAATTTAAACAAATTCAATACACTCTTTGAGGTAAATGTTTGCGTGCTCCATAGCAACAAAGGGCATGTTGCAGCCTGTCCTGCGCTCCGGATGGTGTTGTGAAGGCTTTGGTTGGATCACCGAGGTAAAGGTCAGCATCATACGGGGATCCTACATGTGCTTTTCAAAATGCCTCACTGCAACAAAGGGTGTTTTTGTCTGGCAATTGCAGCTGGATATATTTTTTACAAGGTGTGATACTCGACAGAAACTTTGCTAAGTGATATAAGATCATAAAATAAGTAGCTGTAAATCAATACACACTCACAATGAGAATTATTACTAAACCCTGCAGCTCTATGGAGCCTTTAAGCCTCTTTTAGGCCAATATTATAATAATATATTTAGGATTTACAACTGTGTATTCACAACAGTTCACCACTCTCATCGACAGCTGTTTCCATCAGCAGCAGGAAGCTGTTTTCAGCCAAAAAGCTCGGACTAAAACCACTGAACGCTACCTGCCTAAGGTTGCATTCACACTAGATCCGGCAGTGCGTTCATTCATTTTGAACCAGACAAACAACAAAAACACAATCCGACGTCATGCTGCAGTGGCCAATCACATAACCGGAGATCCAGACTGTACAACCCAGTCATGAGGGAGAACTAAAAATTAAAAATGTTAATTGTCGCAGTTAATGGGCCATTAGAGTGACTCGCGCACCATTGCACACTGCCTGATCTGTTGTGAATGCAGCCTAACAGCAATCAGACAATGTTAGCGACTAGCTGGTAAAGAAAGTCAAACATGCATTCATATTTTTCTTAAGAGTTGGTGGAGACCAAACCAGAGATAAAAGTAAAGTGAATTTTGGACTTACATTCATCAGATGGCCAGAACTACAACCCAAAATGAGATAATAATGTTGCTCTCTGTCTGACATATTAACCATTATAAGGCCATAATATGTCAAAGCTTTATGTCTGTGAGCTAGATTTGGATTTCTGCCTTCTAGTGTTCAGAAATCCAAGAATGCAGCTTTAAGGTTAAGTGTAAATCCTTTAGAGCGGTGTTTCCCACTTTTAAAAAAATGACAAACCATCACAACCCAATTCACGATGGGCCTTGTATCTATAAATCGCGTGAAGAGCAAATTTGTGCATAAAGGAACCATTTTTACGACTATTTCCACATCACCTTAAATTATCTTGAAAAGGTAAACCAGGTATTTGGAAGAGAGGTATAGGTTTGACAAACAAACACTTAATTATAGACCAACTAAATGCACTTAGGCAGAGGTAAGAGGCTGTTTTTTTCCTTTCATCAGTAAAAAAACAAATCTTTTATATTAGATTCAGTATCATCAGTAGGCTACAGCTGTCAGAGCAGTACGAACATTCATGGGTGGCTTAAAAGTGTACTGCAGATTGAAATGTTAAAAGACTGAAAGAAATCCTGCAAATTTATTTGGCACATCTTTGGAAATGACTGCTTTAGAATATAAACATTTCACATATTTCTGCATACTCTGGATATTTCTGACTGCTAAAATGTCTAAGCCCATACTCCAGTTCTGTCATTCTATTCGACACAAACATTTTGGGCAAAACGTCTTTCAGTATGAGGCAATCACCCACAAGTGTGCAACAATCCACTTCCCTTGGTATGACAGACAATGGACAACTGAATGCTTTCTACAGTGTGTGGGCACACAGCAACCCCATACTGGTGCTGTGCAACACTATAACACATCAGACACTAAATCCTACACGGTAAGAGGCCAAAAATGTCTTTTGTCGCAACTCGTGATGTGAAAAAAGCAATACGTTGATGTTTCATGATAATAGCCCATCGTGGCTTGGTACAGGGGTGGGGTAATTCAGTGGGTAATTCAACATTGTGGACTCCCTGGTGTTTAGCACACACATAATGAAGTGAGCCATCCTGCCATGAGGCCAGTAAGAGTAATTCAAAGTAGTAAAGTAAAGAAGACCAGGTGAGCTCAATAAGTAGTAACCAAAAAAACATGTCTGGTAAATTTTATAAAAGTATGTTGTAAATATGTACAGCATTCTCTGTAACATGAGATCTTTCCCTCCTGCTTTTAAAATGACGGCATCAACAATATGTGATTTTAACAGATATTTCTGCCAATTAGCACAAAAACAATCCAGGGAGGCTATTTGGGTTTTGGCTATTTACCTACATCACAGGATGCAACAGTCACATGACTCCAATTTCAACAACTCTGCACAGGATATCTAATTGATTTGGAGATACTTGTCTTCTGCTATTGATGCACTCAACAAACAGGAACCCCTGAGTCAGGGCTGCCCATTGAAACAAGTGAATAAAATGCATCCTACATGGTTGTTAAAAACAAATTGAACAAATGAAGGCAGAAGACATGTTGTCATAAAATTAGCTAATATGCAACTGCAATCTTTTAAAGTGACAAATAACTTACATATGCATCATGTAGTTTACAGTTTAAACCATAGACTGTATGTAAAGATGGTTGACTCGGCTCAGCTTTCTCCCATTGTACAAAAGCGAAGCCAAAATATCCAGGATACAGGAACTGCCATCTTGAGATTTTGACGTCCGCACAGTAGTAATCGGAGAGTGAAGCCTCGGTATCAAGGTCCCACCCGAACCAATCGCGAGCTGAGCACAGCCACAGCTTCTTAGTATGAGTCACCTAGCTTCTGCATTAGCATCACGGTAGCTGTTTGGCTAGAAAGACACAAAAATATCTCTCAAACTACATTTTATGATCAAATTGACACGTTCTGTTAAAAACTGATGACGGTTATAGAAAGTTAAAGTTACATCTCCTCTCTTGTCACCGAGCCTCCGGCTGCGACTACTTCACTCAGAGCAGCTGTCAATCAAAGCTGTCAATCACAGCTATCAATCTCACATACTTTTTATAGCATCAAATAAAATGACAGAAACCATCTTTGGGAAAAAAATTATTGAAAGTGTACTTTGACTTTTTAGTTTGGTCAATGTCTTTTCCGCTAACATGGAGGGGGCAGTCAGCCACCTGGAGGCGATACAGATGTTTTGGCTTCACCTGTGGGGAGCTGTCATGTCGTCCATCTTTATATTCAGTCTGTGGTTTAAACAGGCTGCTTTTAGAGCGACCAGGGACTTCAGTTACTCTCCCCTCAATACCCCATCCCAGAACGAGCACCCTCGGCAGGCATTGCCAACAGAGTGCGGGTCAGAACATAATGCTGGAACCACCCAGAGATCAGCATTTTACATCTGTGAGTATAAACTCAGAGTCCGACAAGCTCTGCCCACGTCACCTGAGACAAATGCCACATGGCATAAATACTGGAACACTGGCCGACTGTCAGATGAGTCACGAGTCATACAAACAAACCTGAGGTACGTTTACAAAACAGAGTTAAAGAGAGCAAAGGTGAGGCCTACATGTACACCGTTTATGACGATTTGTGTAGTATACACTCCTTTTTTTGGGGCAGAAATTTGAAATTTCTAGTATAAAGATGTTGGGGCACCACTGAAAAATAGTAATCCTGTTCATAAATAAAGTACTAAAATACTGCAAAATAATGATTGCCAAGTGGAAGAATAAAGAAAAGGGATATTTGTTTAGATTAAAAACAGATCCTCACGACATGTGGCACTGGCACATTTCACTTTTACTTTTTTCTGTATGTACTTTTTCAATGTACTTGAATTGTTAAATTTTATCACCCGGGGTGTTCTGGATGAACCACACCTGCCATCACACAGCTTGTTAGATCTACTGATGAATGATGTAAAAATATGGGTGTGGTTTCCACTTTTCACACATTCTGACCTGACAGAGACTCAAACGTCGTTATTAAACTTTTGTGGCAATGGAGTAAGTGTGTAGGCGTTGGCTTTTTCTTCACTGATGATAGCCTTGCACCTATATGATGTGCGTATAATTATTCTCTTTCAATTTGGACAGATTACACAAAATCCTTCACACGATTTTTGTCTCATTCCACTTTGTGAAATAACACTGAATAATTTCTTTTAAATTCAATTTTTTAAATGCTTTTTTAATCATGTTTTTAAGAAATGTCGGTTATTGTCATGAAACCACATTAAATATTGTATAGACAAATCGGTTAGTTACAGTTTTATGATGAATAATATTGACTTAAGGACACCCACAAAACATTCACCGCAGTTTGTTTTGGAGAGTAGTGTTGCCTGAATGTGACCTTTAGCTTGTTTCTCTCACTGTTGACTTCACTGCATTATCTGCATAGACAGCCTATTAAAGTGTTCAAAACATGACAAATGATTTTCACTGTATACATAGCTTAACAGATGACACGTTGACACTATGCCACAGTTCTTTTCTTTTTTTTTTTTAGCTTTGGCAAGCTTTGCTTTGACAAGCCGTTAAATATGATTAGTTAGCATATCGATGCATATCTGTGCCTGGTGCATGAGATCGAGCACTTCTTATTAACAGGTGAAATGTCTGATGATTACGAGTGTGTCTTCCCAGCATACTGAGATTAATTGGCCTCTGTTCCCTCACGTCTGTGTCAGCAGGCAAGATCATTTATGACTGCACAGGAAGGTATGTTATTTTAAATTTGCTGCATGCTATTTGATGTCATTATTGCCACTGAGTCTGGCTTCACTCATATGAATCTCATGAACCACTATTCTTTCAGATCACTGAGTTGAAGTTAGAGGTCGAACGATATGGATTTTTTATGGCCAATGCCGATTTATAGCAGAATCAGGACAGATGTGAGAAAATTGATTATGATTATGAGAAAATGCCAAATAATCAGTCTCATTAATCGGCCGATTAATTGGCCGACTGATTAATCAGTCAACCTCTAGTTGAAGTAAATAAAAATGTATTGTGATTACAATATTTGTACACTTGTGTTAAAAGGTAACTTCAGTATTTGAGAAACTGGACCCTATTTTCCCATGTTCATAGGGCTGGGATGATAGACCTATCTCCTGATTCAATACTATGATGATACTTGGGTGTAATAGTATTTTTTTTAATTTATAGGGGACATGTAATGTTTTATACTTTTGGATTATATAATCCAATCAATCTCAAATGTATTTTGTATATACAGTTCCCTTTGTTAAAGCCTTATTCTGAAAACCAGACGTAGTCACACATGTATACTTCCGTTAACTTCACCAAGTCCTTCGCCAGCTCTTACTGTTATCTCCGTTCTCTTTATACATCCATGGTTTGACCAATTTGACCACGGAGATGAGTGAGACAGCTGGCTTGAATGCACATTTGCACAATACGATAATGTTTCCTGTCCATGACAGAGTTAGCATGTAGCTTTAGCCATCATGTCTAGCTCTGCTTTTCCTGATAATGTGTAAAACCCAAAGTGTTTCCATAATTTTATTGTATATGTAGTGTTTATCACTTTGGATTTAAAATGTGAGGGTGCAGTTCGTATCCACGTGGGCCCTCTGGTGAATTCTGCTTTGTCGTTTTGGCTCCACTTTCTGTACTCCAACACAACAAACTTGTGAGATTTCAGAACGAGACTTTGCCTTGAGCGAGACTCTTCATAATGTCAGACACCTATAACAACATTCAGAACCTTGTCAGTGGCAAAAGCAAGTGCTTTTAGAGGACGTAAATGATGGTGCCAGCTTGCCCCAACAGCACCACACTGCAACCTGTGAGCAGCTACAGTACACAGCGTTCTCCCTCAATACTGGACCAATTTCACATATTGTCACTATCAGTCAGTTAGACACAAAAATATGGGAAAATAGGGTCCAGCTTGAAAAATACCAAAGTCAAGTTGTATTTATAAATTAAGAACTACGTCATCTCACATACTTGTGCAATATAACTGTAACTGCATACAACCATGTATTTTGTTCCAAAAGATGGGTGAAGAAATGTGATAAATTATCTAAATGTTAAGCATGATGATGGTGATTTTGCTAACCTTTAGTACATGTGTGTAAGAGTCTTATTTTATAAACTGATAAGCATTAATTAAGGATAATGGAAATAACTGTTAACCAACCAGCAAGAAAACTGTCAAACGTATTTTGCATCTTTGTTATCCTTAATTTGCTTTACAGTCAAGCTGACTTGTGTGCTTTTTGATCACTTAGCAACAGTAACACAAAACTTTCTATATGATCACTACGGCCGGTAGAGTTCACCTCATGACGCAAATACTGAATCTTTAATCCATGCCTCCCCACAGCCAACTGCTTCTGTCTGCAGCCGAGCGGCCGCTGCCTACTGCCCCGTGTCTATGATCCAATGCTAGGCTGTTGATCTGAAGCATCAGGTACGCTGCTGATCCTGTTGATCCTTTGATAAAGGGTCGGGGCTGATAAGGACAAAGGGGGTCGCAATGCAATCAATCCAATGCATTTCACAGTCTATCAGTATAAGTGAGAGACAACTTTCAAGGCTTTTATAGCATTATTTGAATACAGTATATTTTGAATGAATAAAGAAATAAATCTTTGGCTCGTGTTACTCCACAGCATCAGGTGTGCCCATATGAAGCTGAGGCGGATTCAGTGTCTTGATAAACAACCCTTCCAACAGTTTCACTACTGTGATCTGGTCTCTTTAGCTGGGTTTCCATCTAATTTTCAGTCCAAGGAACTACATTTTAAAGGAACTAAAAGATTTCCTCAGCCAATTGTTTGCATATCCACAACGGTCTAAAGACCCAAAGATTAGGCAAATTAGTCCGCTGGTGTATGAAAAAGCACCGGCTGTTTTACACGTCGTTATTGCCTGCGACTGCTACAGCCGAGCCCGTCTCAAGAAACCCTGCTAATAGATCTCTCACATCTCCAAGAATGTTGCAAGACATTTCCAAACAGCTGTTATTTGGATAAACTAATCACATATTGGGAATCTAAATACTTACTTTCTTGCCTGAAAACATTAAATCTTAAGGCCCAGACACACCAAGCCAACGTCGAAGAACTAGTAGCCATGAAGGCCGACTACTACGTAAGGATGTGCATTCCAGGCAAAAAATACTAACCGAAAATCACTGTGAATTAGACGATTATTAGAAAATTACTGCATAACCCGCAGAGCAAGAGACACAGTGGAAGAAACGACGTGTAGCATCAGCACATTTTCCCATCTAATGCTGCGGATTAAGAGTTTATTTCAACCATATTGTTGGAACAGCGAAAGAGGACGATGGAAAGACAAACCATGACAGTTTTAGTGACTTTGATTTTGTTTCTGTCGGGTTTGAATGACATGTGCAGCTGCTTGAACAGCTGATCAATCCTGCTGAAACTACGAGGGGCGCACACACACACACACACACACACACACACACACACACACACACACACACACCCTTGTGCTAACAGAAAAGAGACGATCTGAAGGTGCCACACGTTTTACCAGCAGTAACGTTACTACCAGGCAGCGCGGGATGAACAGTCACATAAGCTACTGATTTTTTTCATGACCCATCCCTACTATTGTGTTGCCTCACGTCACCTTTGTCTTGGTCAATAAGTTGCATTTGTACACACTGCTAAGACTACGGCCGACGGCCAGTTAGCACGCTTTTCTTTTACTGCGCCGGCAAAAGAGGAAATAACTCTCCACGCCAGCAGGTGGCGGTATCCTACATTTGTCCTTCAAAAGGGAAATCGGAACACCGAGGACGGTGAATATACCAGCCGTTGTTATGATATGTACATGAAACACTCACCGCTTAGCTTCATTCCAGATGGCCATGTTGTGAAAATATCCGTATATTGGAACGATCAAATGAGATGAAGAGAAGAGCCTTCTGAGTTTTTCCTCTTGACTTGTTGGCTTGATTTCTTCACTTCTGTTTCTCTTCTCGTGCACTGATTTGTTTAAGCTAAACAGCCAATCAGATTTCTCTAACCGATGAGCTCTACTTCAACACGGGCTGACTAGCGCTGAATGTGCGGGACACACTGCAAAAACTTGCCGACAGACACTCGCTAACAGCCAAAAACTGTCCGACGGCCGACTGTCGGCTTGTTGTGTCAGGGCCTTTAATAAAGTGACTCAACATCTCACATGACCGATGGCTGGGCCGGTTTCAAAGCGCCCTATTTGGTTTGCCAACCACTGCCCATCAGACCTTGGTCCCTGAATATCACTCTTCAGAGATTATTATGAAGACATCACGTCACGGCCTTCTCAGGGAGCCGACAGTTTGGGGCAGGCCACGTCTCTGACTGTATCTGACCAGCACAGTGTGCATTGGCTGCAGAGGGGGTGTGCGATTAAAACCATGTGCCCTCCGCTGACCTGCTCTGCCATCATCAGTGAGCTCCATATGATGGCAAACAGCTATCTCCGCCCATAGACCTCCCAGTCTCTGCTGGTGCTGCGTTATCTCCAGCAGCAGACTTGCATCACAGTCTTCAGGCCACAGATGCTGCACACGTGATGGTCTTCTACTGTATATAGACTGGTAAATTACTGCGTCATTGCTCTCATTTTTCTCACACAAAAAAACAAAGAAACTGTCTTGTGTGTGTCAAGCAAATGTGAGCAAATTACTTTGGTTTGGTATTGTAGCTGGGACGCAGAGTATCACACTGCAACAGGAACGCACTAAGTGACAACTTAAAACATGAGTTGTGAATAGAAGGAGCACACTATTATTTTAACATGAAATGTAGATAAGCTTTTTGTTTGGTCCACTTCAACGGGTCAGATTTCGTGAGCTGTCACAGGAGAGAGAAAGACGAGGGGGGGATGATACCGGTCCCCGGGAATTGATTACACACAAACAATGGCGAGCAGATCAAGAGCAACCTTGGCCGGATGGGGAGATATCACACCGAAGCTCAGTCAGAGACTTTCGTCAGACACAAAATCTATCTACAAAATCTCACTTACATTATGTGAGGGGAGGGGGGGTGTCTGGCATTTGAGCCTGTGCGTGTGCTTGTGTGTTGGGGGAGGGGCGGACGGGGTTAAAGTGAGAAAGACAAGGAGACGGCGAGACAGCGACAGACTAAAGAAAAAGTGAAGAAAAGGGGGTGGGGATTGTCCGGGAGTAGTTTCTCCAAAAAAAAAAAAAAAAAAAAAAAAAAAAATATATATATATATATCTATATATCTATCTATATATCTATCTATCTATATATATATATATATATATATATATATGTGTGTGTGTGTGTGTGTGTGTGTGTGTGTGTGTGTGTGTGTATTTTTGCTTAAACCTCACCATTCCACTTTGAAAAATTTACTTTTACCAAAAGTCACTCTGAATAAATTGTGAACGGTTATTGGAAACGGCGATCCTCTTGGTTGAAGTTCGGGTTTTCACTGCAGTGACTAATAGTGCTTCTCAGTTTTGCCCTTTTCAGTGGGATCTGCCCTCAGCTGCTAAACACACACAAGCCCTCCTCTGTAGCTGTGGCTGACGTCAACCGTCACTTAGCAACAGCCTTTTGGTGTAAAAGCAGCAGTGCTGACACCGTTTTCAAAAGAGGTGCACAGACAGAAAGAAATTCAGAGAGAATGAGAGATAGAGAGAATAAAAGGAGGGAGAGAAAAGTAAAGGGAGTACAATTTCAGGGAGCGTAATGTTTGAATGAGAATGCAATGCAACAATGATAATTGTGAGCATTTTTAGCACCACAAAAAAAAAAAAGCTGGCATAACTCTCGTCTGACCTTCCCTTCAAATTATCACATTAAGCTTTAAGAATGTTGAAGGAAAAGATGATGTTATATCAATAAAGTTGTCTGGAGACCATTAACAGTCAGTAAAACCTATGGTATGTGTGCTCACTTAAATAAATTTACTACATCCCTCCCCTCCTGCTTAAATTCCCACAGCAACAATTTACGCATGGGCTCACACCATCTATGTCATAGCCGTCTAATTTAACCGAACCTGGCCGAGCTCTCTCTCCCTCTCGCCTCGTCACTGGACTGAACAAACAGTCATCACAAGCAAGGTTCAACAACCTCATCCTGAACTTAAAAGCTCAGCCACCTGAAATATCTGCATTGTTGAGAACCTTGTGGTGTAATCAAAATCAACTCCACGGCCTCCTAAACTCCCAAACTATAAAAGCTTGATTGTGCTGAAAATAAAGCCAGCAGCGTGGGGAACATTTTGTCATTATTATCTTATCTAGCCATTTCACATTTGCACATTTTTCATGTGGTGGAAACAAGTATGCGAGGCTGTTGGAGAAAAAAAAAAAAATAGTCTAATTAGCCCAAACTTAGTTGATGGCAGCGGCGTCCCCGTCTCTGGTCCAACATTGTGGACCTAAACAACACACAAACTCAACCACGGATAAGCTTTGTGCAGACACGAACACAAGCAGATAGACGAGGTCAGGACATCACATCAAGGCTCATTAGAGAAAAATAAGAACGAGGGGCAGAGCGGCGAAGCTCTTTATACGCATTTCAAAACAGAGCATCAAACAAGCCATAACTCAAACTATGTCCTAAAATAATAATGATAAAGAAACAAAATAAAACAGCCTGTGAATTTTTCTCTTTTGATGGTTACTCTTCAGACACCAGAGTCATTAGGCTAAGCTCTGGTAGACCTATCATGAAAACTAAAGAGCTGCAAGCTAATTGCTGGTGATCATGACGCAAACCGTTTCCAGGGTAACCCGAGTTTTGGAGTACCCGCTCCAGCATTTCCTCATCTGTTTGCACTCACACCAGCAGGCTGACAATGCAGCCGCTGCATCCTGTTTCACTCTGCAGTCAGCCAAACACACAGCACCTCGCTCGGCTTAACCCTTTCTGCCCGGTCCTGCTGCTGCTGCCGCCGGTGAAACATTACAAGCAGCTCTGCGAACTAGTTAAAGAAAGTAGGATGACAATATAACTCACAGGAGCTCTCACAGCAGCACATCTAGACCCGAATAACAACAAACTAAACTAAATCATGAAATCATATACATTTCAAACATCTGAAAAAGCTCCATTACACACACAGGCAACACTCATAAATGCTGATTCAGCTCTAGTTTACTTACTATGGAAGCGGTGTCGGTGAGGAGTTGCTAAGCGATGAATTAGGACATCTCGGTCTTGATATCGCAACTGTTACACAAGCTCCTAAACATGGAGGTTAACTTCACACGTCACTTTCCTTCAGTTAAACTGCAGCTCGGCTTCAAATTTCATCAATCACAATTATATTGTAACAATCAGCTCAAAGACACTTTAACAACAAATTTACTAAATACAGCCACATTTCCATATTTATATAACAATACTTGTATTATAAATTAAACTGCGGATGCCGCATAAGATTTCAAGCTGTTTTACTTTTCACTCGGACTGAGAGAAATTGTACATAACATTAACAATATCGGATTAAAGTTTCCTTAAAATAAAAACACCCTCATGCATAACTTTAACTGCATATGAAATTTAATTTAATGGCCTTTGTTTTAAGGAAATGCACTTTTTTCTCTGTCAGCATAGTCCTTAGAAGTAGGGCTTGGCAATGATGATATACATCTACAAAACAATGTAAAAATATCTATTGTACATATTTTTCTATATTGTTTTTATTGTGGTACAGACTAGGCTTATATTTATTTCTTTTTCTCTATAATTTCACTTAAAACTGTTATGTTCATTTTGTAGTCAGGCTCTTAAAATGAAAATATACTCAGTGCTTTTCATTTGTTTTAGTATTTAAATCACACAAGAGTATACAACAAAAGGCTTTACCATGTGGTTATTTCAAATAGACAATTTATCTACTGAATGACCTGAAAACGTGTAATATTTTGATATATATTGTTGTCGAGCTATGAAATGACCCACATCACGATAGAAAATTTTGGCCATACCTACTCTGATGCTGCGGTCTATTACAACTAAATCTAATTCTAACTAATCTAAAAATTAACTTGAACACATTACTTATATTAATTAATATTAATTAAATAAAAAAATAAGCCCAGTAAATAGGAACAATGCAGAATTAGATTGTGGTAAAGTGTTTATGATGCACGTAAGAGGTCCAACAACAACAAGGCTTAATATTGATTATACTTTATACATTTAATTATTTCTATATGCCATAACCAGCAAGCGGACGATTTGCAGTATACTGGAAAAGTAAATCTGGATGCTTGTGTTGCAGCTCATCCTGACACGTTGTTCAGACAGTGAACCAAAAAGCAGAAGGAGCTTGCAGACAGTTTCACTAAATGCACCGAGGCTTTCATCTCCACAGACCATACAGATTAAGAGGCCAAGGATGCAAACGGTATGAACAGAACACATTATACAATTACACATTATACAAAAAAAAATAAAAAATAACCATATTATTTTGCTAAATCACAAATGTACTGTAGTGTGTGCTTCTCTAATACGGATGACAGAGGATTTGTTCAATTAAAGTAACCATTATATAACTGGTTCAATACACTTAATACACATAAAATAGCTCCAAAATGTCAAATTAGAAATTAGGACAAGATGTTATTTGGATGTAGTGAAAAAGCCTGCATCTCTGTGTGATTTCTGGGTGAATAAGCTGAGTGGTTTCTCCGTGGTAACTTTTCGCTCCTGAAGACTCTTTCTATTGCACACCGTCTGAAGACGGACAATTTCTCCCTGTCTCATCACTGCTGGAGGCAGACACTACATTCTACAGGGCGATTAATGAGACTTGGCATTTTTTTTTTCTTCTTTGCAATCACCCTGTGGTACGTCACTGGGTTGTGACGTCAATGTTATATCATTCCACATGGCTTTACAGCAAGCGAACGTGACAGCTGAGAGCTGCTCTGCGTTTTCGCTGCTCTCCCTTCCAACCTTTTCTCTCTGCAGCCTGCCTCTCTGTTCTCGTCTGAATGGGGGGGGGGGGGGGTAGTTAAGTGTATTATTTACCCCTGCCTGCCCCTGTGGAGTGGTAAGTAACCACACAAAAAAAGGGCCTTCTCCCTGACATTGTCCATTGCACTGCTAGCGCTGCCTCTGAGGTCTTACTCATGAGCTTTTAGATTTCTGCCATGAAAGCCCCAATACAATAATCCTACTTAAAAAATATGATCTCCACTTTATCTACTTCATCTCAAAAAACGAACTGACATGCTGACGTTGTTTTGGGGAGGAACAGTCTGCCATTCAGTTGGGGCGATAAAATCACTGTTTTGAATTTGAATAAATGATTCTGGGGACCCAAATATGGAGCAGAAAATGTGGAAATATATTTCTCACGTGCAATTTCTGGGTCTCATTTTATGACCTGTAATTACACGATTCACTGATTTATTTAGATCCCCTATTGAGGAAGAATTTAACACAACGGGGGGACAGTGTTAATGCAATAAATCGAGGTTTCGGTGAGCTTAGCCCCTGGCACTCACAGTCAATCCATAAAACTTTGGTTGTGCAAGAGGTTTTGAGTTCCTGTGTCAAAATTCAAAACTGACACTTGAAATTATCAGAGCAAAAATGTGCAAAATGGGTTAATTTAATCTCCAACACTGCATAAAAGATTGTGTTTCTAGTGGTCAGAACTGGGTTTTCTGTTTTCATGTGTAACTCATGTTTACACCTTCACAGAGACAGAAACCTTTGTGTCTCATGAGCAGCCCAAACGCTGTTTAAATACAGCGTGCATAATAGTGAATACGGGTTTTCCTTCCCAGTCAGTCTGACACATTTAAGGATCGCACCTCCAATGAAAAGATGTGCTCAGCTACAGAGACTAGCTGTCACTGAACTCTAACACAACACCACATACAAGCAGAGGTTGACCTTTAGGAAAAAACAGAGCCATCTTTGACTCATAATGTGGCCATAACATCCTAAGCACTTATTCTCATTTTTGTTTGAACCTCCTTCAGGTTGTTCACTGAGAATAGTAGAGTTATAGATAGAATATGCAAACAACACTGTTTTCATCAAAGCTGACGTCAAAAGATGCTTAAAAGTAGCTGGCCGATATGTCAATATGATAATTTATCATCTTTCAATGAATCATGTTGTGATGAAATCATATATAGAGATATCATGATACAAGATTGTCTAAAGTGACAATAACAAGCACATACTAACTCAAATCTGAAGAAAATCTGATGTGAAATATGTTTTTTTCACCGGAAACAGTTTATGTTCATTTTGCACTTCAGCTCTTAATAAAGTCATTTGTCAAGTATTATATTAGCACACGATTATAAAAAATAGACCTCATGTTGTTATGTCATATTGGCTATTTATTCATTTTATCGAATCAACAGAAAACATGCTATATCGGAACATATATCATTATCAAGATACGCTATGACCTGCATCTGGACCGAAGGTTTTGGCCCTATCACCCAGCCTTACTTTAAATCAATGGTGATGGGCATCAAATTAAATATAATTTTATGACCCACTGTCAGACCAAGCTGCAGTTAAAAATAATTTGATAACCGTGTATTAAAAGAACAGTATTTAAAATATAAAAAGTAGTAAGAAATGTTTACTAGATTGGTATGTGTGAATCCATCAATGTCATACTTCTAAAATATTTAAAGAAAGACATAAGAGACTGACATCAATGTACTGAAACTTAATACCGACTAGTATCAGGTGAAATGTGCCCCATCAGCTGAATCTGAACTAGGTGATCAATGAAGCCACAGTGTTTTAGTATTAGCTGGAACATGTAACACTTATTAACACAGCAGTAGATTGCTGGCTATGGAAGCTCGACAGGTTGAAGACAAACATTTTTGTTAGATCCAAATACAGTACATGCTTGTCAGTATCAGTACATAACCATTACCTATTAAAATCTGCATGTTTTTCTGTCATTTAGGTTTAGAAAAAACTGTAAATTTTCCCCCACTCATGCACCGTATATTAGCCTTTGCATCTGCCTTGCATGCTTGTAAAGTGAACATTGAAGGTGTTATATATATTTGGATGCATTTCCTACCTTATAAAATGCCTGCAAGCTCAATGTTTTGACATTTCTGCTTGCTGCTTTTGTATTGGCACTTTACTGCCTTTAAAGTAGGACACATTACCACCTCCAGCTGTTAATATGTAGAATCGTGTGAATCCAGGAGATGCCAACAAGCCTCATTTTACTTACATTTTTAAGGCATGGCTACAAAAGTTATGGTAATTTAGTCAGCACAACACAAATGTCCTAAATACATTAAAATAGAAGCTAAAGCCTTAGTTTTCTAAGCCTTACTACCCTAACAGATAAATATTTTTGGCATGAATGTGCAGTAGGCATGTCGCAGTAGTTGTTGTTACTGGTGTTACACGGTAGTGGGGCACACACTGGTTACATTACATACCCACCGCCCCCACCGTCGTTTTGCTTTTTTGAACAGAAATTAAAATCCATTTACTCTGGACGTCGGACGCTCAGAGTAGCAGCAGTCAGATTTCACACAGGATGAGAGAGAGTTGACAGACAAGCTGGCGGATGATTTGGTGTAGAAGCAAAAAGCAAAAGCGCCTATTTGGCAGTATTTCAGATTTAAACCCAACGCTATAAGGGAACTGTAATGTTAATGAGGCAATCACCATGAGGAGGACGGAGCGCTCACGGCCAGTGTGCATGGCACAGCGGCTCCAGGTAGACCAGACACATAGCCACCCATCAGCCATCAGTGCATGCTGCTAGAACACAAAGTGTTGCTCTACAGCACCACTAGTGGCCAAAAACTCCTCAACATACCTTTAACTAAAACAACAGCAGCAGCCTTTGGTCCAAACATAAGAGAGATGCTGATCCATATGGGCATTTTATTGTATTACTTTGTTTACACTGTGCACCTTGTAGTAATACCATAGACTAAATATAAAAAGTGGACGTAGTCACCGTGACGTCCCCCATTGGTTTGCAGACTACCGTTTTGAAGCTCGTATATCGTCATTTTGGCCGTCGCCATCTTGGTTATTTGCGACCAGAAGTGACAGAAGAGGGTGGCGTTAGGCAACCAAAATGTTACAAACATAAACTTTAATGAACTGAAAACACACTGTGAAAGGGTTAAAGTAGTAAGATGAAAACACGGACAGCTCCCAGACCGGACAACACCGTGGTAGCGACCTGTCAGCCACAACACAGCCACACTAAATCACCCCCTGCTTTATGGTCTAATTGACTCTAAATGGGAACATAATGTACTAAATGAACATCATGCTGTACTGAAGAAGACTTGAAACTAGTGATTGAGACCATAACCTCATGTTTACAATGTTTACTGAGGTAATAAATCAAATGAGAAGTAGGCTCATTTTCTCATAGACTTCTATACAATCAGACTTCTTTTTGCAACCAGAGGAGTCGCCCCCTGCTGGATGTTACAAAGAATACACGTTTAAGGTACTTCCTCATTGGCTTCACTTGCCAGACCCTGAGGTAGCCCACTGAGTAATACACAATTTTGTAACTGTCAATTAAGCTTGTAATACCAAATGCTACCTTTACATGGCCCTTTCAAGCTTTCTGTGAGCAATTACTTCTACATTTGTGACAACCTTGAATGTCAAAACACAATATTCACATGTGTAATATGCACAGAATGGATATATAAATTACAAAAAGACTGGTGACAGGACAGAGGCTACAAACTATTCTCTAACATTATAGTATTTTTAAGTATCACTCAAATATTACAGCGTCTAATATTGTGTTGCAGCTCTATAATTCCCTCATAAGAAGTGATACGCAGGACATATACTGTAAAACCTCAGGTGTCTGGTGGCGCAACTCTCGCCCACGGGGCACATCGTCCGAACTCTGAGTATTCATGATTGTGTCAACCTGGGATGTTTGAGTAGGACACATCAGATGGTTCATACATGAATATAACACGTCTAAAATGATTGTCGCAATGGCTAAAATTATTAATATAGAAAAATACACAAGAAATGTTACAATATATGAAGTTAATAGATGAAGTGGAGGCAAAGAACATCACAGTGTAAGCCTTATCAGCCTTATTATCTACATGATACCGAAACTCTTTACAACCCTTTTCCTAAGGTGCTGATTAACTTGTTGCATATAAAACCACATGTTGCTGCTGTGTGTGCAGATGAACAACATGTGTGACATCACCGGTGAACACTGAGGGACTCCTTTCGATGTCTTTTCACCAGAAACTGTCTCAACTTCACTTCATCACAAAAGATCATTTCTTATGCTTCATTTACAGTTCTTCTTAACTGACTATATTTCCACATTATCAAACCCAGGAAAGGAAAAGTTTGGTATCTTTTTTAAGATTCATCATCAATATCTCTTCCCTACATTATACAGCAGGCTACAAAGGCCATCCTACTATCCCAGTGAGTAAGCATGTATCCCAGCATGCAGTGGGAACAACGCCTCAGACAGGTTGCCAGTAAGCTGCATCATGACACCTACAGACAGACACACTCACCCCAACATTCACAACTTTTACACAAATCTTTACTGGCAGAGAAGCTGCCAAATAAGGACATTTACGGACAGCATGATGATGATGCAGGCGATAACACATTTTTCATATTTTTTTACTCAATATGGACTGCGATGCATGTCAGATAGCCCACTGATTATGTGCTGTGACTATGCACAATCAATAACCTCTTAATATCCACCACTTTTTCTTTTCACACGTTTTCCAAATTTCTGTCTACAGTTTATGTTTATGCAGTTTTACAAAGCATAAAAGAGGTTTAACATCTGGTTGCGTGAGCGGGGCGGGCAAATGAACCAGACGATTAATGTAGCGATCAAAAAAAGATTACTAGTTGAAAAATACACGGTCTGTTTACTCAAAAACAAAAACAATGTCCTGATTTAACTTTCCAACTGAAAATAATAAGGCATAGTACTTTAGTGTACCACGTGCTGTACACCTCAAAAATTAAAGACACTATTTTACTCAAGATATCAGTCCGTTTCCAGATTTTGAGCTTCAGAGTTTAAGCCAAAATATTTTAAGTCTGTATAAAATGACTGTATACAGTATGTAGTATGTCTTCACATGCGTGCACACAAGTACAAAGTAATCAGATTAACACAATAGATTTAACTGAGGAGTTTCATCAGATTTTCTGAGAAATTTTAGTTAGTATGTGCTTGTTATTATCAGTTTAGACAACATAATGTGTGACGTAGCGTGTCACGATATCTCGATATATGATTTAATCACAATACGATTCCATTGTAAGACAATAATGCTGCCAATGGGGATGCTAATTTGAAAAGTTTTCTGTACCAATAACCGACCCTCGTTAACAGATTATTCACCGTTAACCCATAAGATTTGTGCCTCGCATGCAGCGGTGCGCCAGCTGCAGTATATGAGCACAACAGACAACTGAGTCAACAGTTCACCATCTGGTAGCGTTAGCAGCCATGATGCTGCGCGTAGCGTCGCGGACATGCAGAAACTTTCCTGGTAAAAGTCACAGCACATTTAGTTTAGTTTAGCACGTTGTCAGCTGTGTATCTGCCCGGAGTAACAACATTTTGTCTGCCCGGATTAACGACAGCGACTGTTTGCGCTACGTTAGCACCTGCTAACGTTGGCGGTGTCTTCATGCCCGCTGTAGTGTAACGTCAGTGAGTTTCCAACAGACGTGAGTGTGGGTTTGTTGGTGGCGTTATAGCTGTGAACGTAGCTGTAGCACACAGTTTATTTGTAATTGAATAAACGCTACGAGGCTACAAGCTACAACTCCTCAGCTGGAAGTCCCGAGCCAACTTCCTGTATCGGCGCTGGCTCAGACTCTCTTAAGGTGGATGCTTAAGGTGGACCAGCTTTTCTCCTTAAAGTAAAGAGCCACTCATCTGCCTTTAAAGTAATTTATTGTTTATCGGTTAAAGGCTTTATGTCAGTTATTGGTTAAACAGTTAATTACATGCCTAGTTGAAATATCGCCCAACCCTCCCGTGAATGTTAACGCCATTACTACGAGTACTACAACACATACCAGTTGAGTTAAAACATAAATGTGGAATGGGAATACTCTTATTAGGGGTTTTACTAATATAAAATGTTCCCTTAGTTCTTTATAATTACACATTTTCTGCAAATAAATTGTTGCAACATATTGGGGTTTAAAAAGTCTCCAGATGAAAAGTTTGAGCCTACATCACGAAAACAGCCTCTGTATATTACCATTCACTTGCTAATTTTCAACAAAGTAAAGGATAAAGATACAATTAAAGAACAATCTTTCTTTATATCATAGCACAACGCAAAAGGTGAAATGTGTTTGGTGTTCATTATAGCTGCAAGGATTAATTGAAAAGTCGATTAGTTGTCAGCTATTAAATTAATGACCAACATTTTTTTAAGAAAAAAAGTCACAGTTCTGTGATTCCAGCTTCTTAAATGTGAATATTTTCTGGTTTCTTTACTCCTCTCTGACAGTAAACTGAACATCTTTGAGTTGATGGTGTTGAAGCAGGTTGGACTTTGGGGAACATTGATCGATGTTTTTCACTATTGTTTGACATTTTTGAAACCAAACAACTAATCGAATAATCGAGGAAATAATCGTCAGATTAATCAACAATGAAAATAATCATTAGGTGCAAACCTAGCTAATATACTAACTTTTATACTTAGTTTACTTACAAATAACTTGGAGCAACATATTGGGGTTTCAAAAAACATCTTCAACTCAAGTCTTTCTCTTCCAAATGAAAATGTTGGCAAATGTTGGAGCTGAGCCCACGACACAAAAACTTCATTGAAAAAAAGATATTAGAGCTTCCATATATTACTGTTTACTTCTTGCATTTTTACATGTTTTCTGTATATCCTACAGGATAAAGCAAAAGCTGAAATGGTGTATGGTGTTCATTCAGGGTCTTGAACCTGTTTTTTCTGTTTTAGTTTTCATGCACTGTCTAACTCAATGTGACTGCTAATCTGGTAATAGCCTAAAACACAATGAGGTGGAAAAACAACTGCTGGAAATAGCACCACTGAGACAAACCAATGGATATACATTTTTAGTTCTCTTATCATTTCTAACAAAGCTTGAAGGACACAATAACAAAGCGCATGAGCTGACGACTTGGCATCCACTAAAGAACTGCATGTTTTGTTTTTAAATACACTGTGCTGACACTAATGTCGCCATTTATCCACACGCAAATTAAGGCCACAACTTGCGACAGCTTTTCTGGTGTATGCAATATGATAGTCTGCATTTTGAAGGGATATATCACTCGATATAGGTGTATTGGTTTACAAAACTGATGCAAAGTACAAAGGAGCATCACTTTGTGGTGGGCTTGTATGTAAACAGACGCAGCCTTTGCGAGCTTGCGTATACAAGCAAACAAAAAGAAGAAGAAACACATGCTGAACGAGGACTGTAGACACTGAATAATACCTGTGTGTGCTCACCATCATTTTGTTTTGTTGACTGCTACAGTCAAATGGGACTGTATAAGCTACATCACTTAGCGCTACGAGGCTGGTTGTTATTCTGAGAGCATGATGTAGACGAACACTCACATTTCGCTGATTATCTGGTATTGAAACTTTTAAATGAATATTGTCAAGCTATTTGTTGCGTCTGTGTATTTTAAGAACCGTCTCTCTCGTCTTTATGTAGTGCAGGCTCTGTTCGTATCTGCATATTTCATTCTTCATTGCTGTCATTGTAGATTGTATTTTCAATAGGGATGCACCGATACCGTATTGGATATCGGGCCGATACTGACTCAAAAAGCTGGATTGGACACCGGTCACAATGGGGCCTATCTATTCAATTCAATTTTATGTTTATATACTATATACATTATATACTGAAATTTTAATTCCTGTTTAAGTTTTGAGTGATTTGTTGCTGCATTAACGAGGTTTACACTTGAATTGTAATTTAATTTTTACGATTTTTTTTTACAAGTTTTTGGTGTAAAATTTATCAAGTTGGGAAAGCAATGTTTAAGTTAAGCCTGATGTTGCTTCTTACACATAAATGAATGATCCCAGTCACTTCCACACAGTGAGGCATACAGCTTATCAATTAAACACTGATATCGGATCAGTACTCGGTATCAGCTGATACCCAAAGCCACTATCACTATCGCTATCGGTGTCACCACTGAAAATGTCAGATCGGCGCATTCCTAATTTTCAGTATTTTTATTCCTAATTTTTATGTTTTAACCCTATAAATAACATTAAAATATTGTATTTCTATGGTTTTAACTATTGCCTGCCTGGGGACAAAATTTTCAGAAATATTATCAATATGCAATGTCCCTGTCAATTAAAGTAATAAACCAAACAAAAACTATATATTCACCACAAAAATAAAATAAAAACATAATATTTCTATGTTTTTAACTGGGACTACAGATGACAATTAGCTTGTCTTGCTAACTCTGGCATATTTTCAGAAATGTTATCAATATGCACTGTGCCTGTCAAATAAAGTAATAAAATAAAGTAAAACTATATTCACCCTAAAATAAAATAAAAAATATAATATTTCTATGATTTTTAACTATGACTGCAGATGAAAATGAGCCTATCTGGCTAACTCTGACATATTTTCAGAAATACTGTCAATACTGTCCCTGTCAAATAAAGTAATAAACTAAAACTATATTCAGCATAAAAAATAAAACAAAAATATTATATTTTTATGGTTTTAACTATGACTGCAGATGAAAATTAGCTTTTCTGGCTAACTCTGACATATTTTCAGAATTATTATCAATAAGCACTGTCCCTGTCAAATAAAGTAATAAACTAAACTAAAACTATGTTCATTGTAAAAATTAAATATATATATATAAATATATATATATATAATATTTCTATGATTTTTAACTAGGACTGCAGATGAAAATGAGCCTTTCTGGCTAACTCTGACATATTTTCAGAAATATCAATATGCACTATCCCTCTTAAATGAAGTAATAAACTAAACTAAAACTATGTTCACCATAAAAAATATAACATTTCTATGATTTTAACTGTGACTGCAGGTGAAAATGCGCCTTTCTGGCGAACTATGGCATATTTCAGAAATATTATCAATATGTACTGTGACTGTCAAATAAAGTAATACACTAAACTAAAACTGTATTCATCCAAAATATGTACATAAACACTGTGGATGTTGTGAATTGCTGTGGGAAAGTAGCTTGCACTCTGTATCATGTTAATTATAAGTATGCATTTGCTATAAAACACATTTTTAATAACTGGCTGATATGCTAAAATCTGAACAAAGCCGTTGCTTGACATTTATGTAATAACACTGCACAAAACAATGCTTGCCACCTGAAGTTAGGTCATTCACAATACAGTGGTCTATTTTAGCAGGAAGCTTCAAGTCATTTATTACATATCTAATTGTTTGGTTAGACTGGGGGAGTGATTTTATCTGTAGGTCAGTAGTTTGAGTTGCTTTGTGGGCTTTTTCATGGCACAATAGTGCGTGTTTTCCTCCTGTGGGGCACATGTGTACTGTGTGGGTGATCAGTGGGCCTGTGTCTGTGAACAATAAGAGGACTGGTCCTGCAGGGGAAGACCTACCTGCTCTCTGGATATACAGGGCAACGAAGGTCTGCGAGGCATCTTACAACTGCCATAATAGCTGGTCGACGTTTCCCCCAGTGAAACACAACTGGACCGTCTCCTGGGTCTGATCACTGGGACTTTTTCCTCCGCGGTGGAAATCCCACTCGGTGCTTCCCTCGACGGGTAGTAGCGGTCAAAGCAGAGCCCCAACAGGGAGCCCGAAACCCCGGCGAAGCAGGCGAAGAGCGGTCTGAGCAGCGCGGGCAGACCGCTCAAACTTGTGAAAGAAACCAGCCACACACTGCTGGCAAAAACCAGTATGAGAACACTGTGTTTGAGTTTCAGAGTGGGGATCAGGGTGAGCAGACCCACACATCCCAGCACGAATAACAACCTGCCCACCATTTGCATCTGGTGCTGGTCCTCTCCCCATTGCAAAAACCGCAAAACCAAAAAATCCCCGAGGTAACACGATGCTGGCAGTGACACGAGCCAACATTTGCTGCTCTCCCTCTTTTTCCTCCTCAGGTAAAACGTTAGAAAGAAGAAAGCACATCCTATGCTGAATAAAGGACTGATGGACTGGGAGAAGCCCGACAAAAAAGTCCGCAAATCCCAAAGCGAGTCACTTTGCAAGCTCCTAGAAATGAGGAAAGAAACCGCGAAGATTACAAACGCGCCAACGTAGAGGGCAGAGACCTTTAACAGTTTTGAATTAAGAATATCTTCGTTGCAAAACCTGCACACGTTAAACAAAAATCCCCTGTGATGGTCCTGTTTGAGAGGGGTGACGCAGCTCTTCACATAGCCGTTCCTGAAGCCCTCTGAGCTGTTTACACTTCCAGCTCCGTCGTGGTGCCTTATTTTACTGTGCAAAACCTCTCCTTCCTCCCGTGCAGCCATGGCTCGACTGTGGCTCCTCGTATCCACGGGAAAAAAAGTCCCCCTCTTCTAATATTCACGCCGTATTAACGCTGAACTACATGACAGCAAATGCACTCCATGGTCACTCAAATGTGCTCCAGCACTTGGACTAAAGAAAGAAGGTGAGATGTTGTTTTTACAGAAAAGGGGCTCTCTGTCGCCGCCTAGAGGCCACAACTCCCACCGCAGGGCTCCGTCCGGTGGGGCGCTGGACCAATCCCGAGCAGCGGTGTCATTAAGACAATATCATCAATGCACGCTGAGGTTGCCATTAATGAACACACTCAAAAATAAGTGAATGAATGAATGAATAAATACATCACGTTGTTTTAGATGGAGTTTGTGAATACACGTCACAGCTAACCTTCTCACATATAGTTTACATTACTTCGTTCGTGGTCTAATTAACTGTATAGTTAAAGTAATATAAATAAAAGTAATATCAAAAAGAAACAGTCTTTTTATTTTAATGTATTTATTTATTTGAAATTTTGTTCTTTTATTTTATTAATATTTTGCTATTTTGTCTCTTGTTTGTTCTGTCCGTACTGGGTGTATAAAATACAAAGCTAATATTAAAAATTGCAAATATATGTTGGACATTTCGTGGATGTACCATTTCACGAGCTGAGTGCAATAAAAAGTATACTTCTAGTAGTAGTAGTAGTAGTAATAATAATAATAATAATAATAATAATAATAATAATAATAATAATAATAATAATAATAATAATAAAGTGGTCTTTTGATGAAAGTTGTCTTTTTATTTTATTTTTTAAAACGTATTCTTATTTTTTCATTCATTCATCTATTTCGCTATTTTTTCTTGTTTTCTTGTTCTGTTTGCACCACTGGGTTTATAAAATACAAAACCTATGTCAGAAATTGCAAATATCTGTTGGACCTTGTAGAAGTATAATAATAATAATAATAATAATAATAATAATCATCATCATCATCATCATAATCACAATCATAATCATAATCATAATAAAAAGTCTTTTGGTCAAAGGCGTCTTTTTTATTTTATTCTACTTATTATTTTTTTCCATTTATCTATTTTGCTACTTTTATTTCTTGTTTTGTTGTTTTGCTTGTACCACTGGGTGTATAAAATACAAAACTAATAATAATAATTTCTGGATGTACCATTTCACGAGATGAGTGCAACAAAAGTATACTAGTACTACCACTATAATAATAAAAAAAAAAATAATAATAATAATAATAATAATAATAATAATAATAATAATAATAGGAGGAAATTTGGTCAAAGGTGTCTTTTTATTTAATTTTATTTACTTATTCTTATTTTTTAAATAATTATATAATTTTATATTTTTTAATACAACTACTGGTTGTATAAACTACAACATTCTTGGACATTTCTTGGGTGTACCGTTTCATAAGTTGAGTGCAATAAAAGTATTAGTAAATTAGTAAATGATAATAATAATTGGTGTTTTTGTTTCTTTTTGTCAAAGTGTCGCCTCTTCGTGTGGCTGCAGCCTCTTGCTCTGGGATCGTTTGCTTCTTCCTGCCTTGAGCTTGGTAGTAGATTGTCAATTAAAGTGATCTGAATAACAGAGTAGCCGGTTTTAATAAAATCAGTATACTCCGAGGTTGCAATTAATTACCAAGTTTTTTAAAAAGTTACTATTTAAAAAATAACGTAAATATCGTTGAATCTGTTTTTTTTTTTATTTGTTTCAGACACATTGCTTTGTATGTGTAGTGTAGTCTGGAGTTTAGATCTGCTTTCATATGTACAAAATATGAATATCACGTTGTTTGAAATGGAGATTAGTAAGTAAATCGAGAGTTTGTTCAAATTTTGTATATTTTTCACAACTCATCGTATTTAAATTAGCTTGGCCGTAGTCTAATTAATTATATAAATAATGTGATATGTTACTGTCTTTAAAATTATTGGTATTTTTTATTTTATTTTATTTTATTTTATTTTATTTTATTTTATTTTATTTTATTTTTCTCTAATCTATTTAGCTGTATCTCTTTTTTCTCTTATTCTTTACGTACCACTGGGTCTATAAGATACAAAAATAATAGTAAATTGAAAAAATATGTTGGACATTTCGTGGATGTACCATTTCAAGAGCTGATTGCGATAAAAATATTAAAAATAATGATAAGAAGTGGTGTTTTGGTCAAAGTGTCGCCACTGCGTGTGGCTGCATCATGTTGCTCTGGGATCGTTTGCTTCATCCTGCCTTGAGCTTGGTAGTAGATCGTCGATGAAACTGATCAGAATAACACTGTACCCGGTTTTAACTGCTGAGTCGTAGAAAAAGGTATCAATGGAAGTTCGTTGATAGTGGTCAGGTATTTAAATAAATATCGTTCAGCATAGTTTGCGAGATAAAGCCATTGTTCGTGATTGCTCTTTGTTGGATCAATGACCCGTTTCACTTGCTAGCTTGTTGACATGCTAACGTTACAGGAACATCACTGTTAGCATGATAGATCAACGAGATTTGACGGACGGAACTGAAGATAGGTATTGATCCATGACAGCTACCTGTTTAAACAAACGAGTTCGTATCCTTAAAAGAAAATACCTGCCTTAATTTATGCAACGTTCTGTTATTTTTATATATCGCCCAACTTAAACAAGACGCAACAACAGAGCTACGTTGTGATGCCTTTACAGACTAATCTAACCGCTGCCACAAACTGTTATTTGACTCCTTCACAGTGGAAATTTTTACATGCCACAGCAGGACAGGATATGTAGCCTAATAAGTTACACCTGAGACAAGGCAGTTTTATGATTTTAGCACATTTCATGAAGGTATACATTTAAATGCATGCAGCAACAAATAATATACTGAAGTATGAAATGCAAGAAAAAAACAACAACAAAAAACAGTAACAAAAGAAAAGAGAAAGAAGCCCAACCCCCACAAGAAACAGACAAACCCTGCATCTATCCCACAAATGCAGACACATACAGAGCAACTTATACAGACAATTTCTCAAGCCAGATAAAATATATAAGTGTTCAGTTTGCTTAGCTTTGGCTCATTTACCTCAGGTCATAAAAGACACTGTGACTGAATGATGTGAATGACTCATTTTCTGGTTTACACTGTGGATTAACAGAAGGCATGCTTGCATTCAAAAGCTAGCTTGAATGTATTATCCCAAATAAAAATTATATGAGCCAATGTGTATCACATAGATTGTATATGAAGAGGCGTCACCAGGCGTGTCTCTGAAAAGTAAACATCTCATGACCTTTGAAGTGATGCTCCCAGTCTGTGTTCACTGTTGGCTCTGTTTATTGTCAGTGTGATGAACAATGCTGCCCTGTAACACTGAATAAACTTGTATATGTTAGGCCATATGTGTGTCTTTTGGCTCTCCTTTAGTTCCATAAAGACCGTAACCAGTATGGCTCATGTTGCCATTTGGAGGCCTCAAGTTGACCTAAACTCAAAGCTTGCTTTGTGCACCCCGGTATGGCAACTTTTTTAAGTGCTATTATCCTATGAAATTGTTATGGGTCACATGGGGATGGAGCCGATCCCAGCTGGTATTGGGTGAAGGTTTGGGTGCACCCACTCGCCAGTCCATCGCAGGACTGACACATAGAGACAGACTACCACTGACGCTCACATTCACACCTATGGGCAATTTAGAGTCATCATTTAGCCTGACCTGCATGTCTTTGGATAGTGGGAGGAAGCCAGAGAATGAAGAGAAAATCTGTGGGGAGAACATGCAAACTCCACAAAGAAGGGTCCCAAGCCAGATTCAAACCTGTGTGAGGTGATAGTGCTAACCACTGCACCATTATGCAGCCCTACCAGGATCTTTTAACTAAGTTAAATGAGAATCCCATAAACAATAGTTTTAATAGTAAGCATACATATTAGATAGTAGTATGTGTGTAGCCATTGTTCTGTGGCTGACAAGGCTCTGTAGTGTAATGTAAACAAGTACTTTGGTCTTGAATTGAACCATAATTCCTCCTTATCATGAACATTTTAATATGTATGCCTATGCAAACACTTTCATGGAAGTGTGGGTTTATCAGTGTAAGAATTATTGTAGTCTATTGTGGTGTTTGTAGCCGTTTAATACAGTAAAATTTAAAGTGGTTTACAAAACTCCCAGAAATTTATATTCTCAAAGACACTCAAACAAACAATTAGTTTAACCTACTGATGAATATTGTTTGAGGAGCGACAGCCTGATGTAGCTTATGCCTCTTTGCCACAGAACGCTGGTCCTCAACAAACTATTATACACATGATACAAAACATTTGCTCTTGCACAGAAAATTCTTATTAATGGGATAAATTAATAGTTGGTTTTGTTTTTTTTTAATGGTATTTCATGATAGGAATAATAAAGTGATAACAGAGCTAGACTTAATAACTTAACTTAAAAGTTTGCCATAAAAACTCATTTTCAGTTTTGGAGGTGAAACATGCTGTTTAGTTAGGGGCCTTTGGCTATGGGTTGTAAGAAAAGAGTGAAGGATAGTAACTGAATGAAAGATCCACATTAGATTATGGTTCATTCAAGTTTCCGTGCATCCACTATATCACTAAGGCTAAGCTTCCACCGGAGGGTGCTGCATACCATTACAGTCTGTGGTACTATTTTTTGAAGCACTAAGGTAATTCAGTTTTAGTTCAGCAATGTAGTTCCTTTTTTTGTACATTGTTTGTGATACAGTAGTCAAGTATGAAGAAGACTGAAGCAAAGTGGTCTAATGAACCAATCACCTTTGAAGTGGAAGTTGTTAGTCACTGTAGAAAGCTTTAATACTTGGTATTACATTATTGTGCAACATTACAGCAACTTTATTTATATACCACCTTTAAAAACATTGTTTATGAAGTGCTTTGATAGACAAAGCAAACAGAATATAAGGTAATATGACAACAGAAAGCCAAACAGTGAAGCCAAACAAAAGCAAGACACAACTTTATTAACACATGTAAAGGAGTACAATAAATAAATAAGATATCAATTAAATGAATACAAATAAAAAGCAATATAAAACAACAAAAAAGACACTAAAAGGACAATATCACATAAAAGCATGTCTATAAAAAGTTGGTTTGAGAAGTGATTTAAAAGGGATGATTAATTCTGCAAGTCTTATTTCCTCAGGCAGGCATCATATTTACCAAGTTTACACAGTTAGTAAATAGGCTACAGTGTTGTAATGTTGTGTATGCTGTTTTTGAAGGTCTAATTTGTCTCTTTCTCAAAATGTTTACAATAAATGCATAACTCCTGCAATGATCGCTATTCATTGTTCATGTTTTATATCAAAGGGCAGTGAGTCATGATTGCTGTTAAGTACTCAGTTCACTGTAGCATTTAAAGCTTGAAATAGAAATGAAAAGAAAGAAAACTAGAGAAAACTAGACTTCTGCACCTCCTCATGGCTGTTTTCCTATTGGCTGTGGGAGCGGTGCTTGGCATTTCCTCAACTGATCTCAGCATGGCTGCTGGGTCACAATCTTTCTCATTTTACAGCTAAACAGTAACTACAAGATGTTTCTGAAAACATTTGAGGAGAAAAATAGTCATAACAGGAACAGAATATGGATTAATATATGATCAGCGCTGCCTAGTCTGACCGTTTGATCGGAGTTTTGACTTGTGGCTCTCATAGATGAAAACTGGACAGCAGACTCCAGAGCAACTCTGACTCTTTTTGTTTTAGATTATTTGTCTCATGCATTACTGAAATTACCATTTCCAGCTGGGTCACAATCTTATTTTCAACAGGTGGGACACAGCTGGCCAGATCTTTCATTTTCACTTCATCTTTGTAAAACCCACAGGGAATCTGCACAAGTTAACCTCATAGAGTTGATTTGGGGTCCTGTAAACTCACAGGTGGCACAGCATTTCAAATATATCAAGATAACAGTAATAGTTGTTATATTACTACTTTCCCGTGTTTACGAACAGAGAGCCATGCTGTTATCCTTGACGGTGGTTTGTTCGCGTTTGGACCCTCCGGCGCACCGTAGCAGTGATGTGGCTCAGACAGTAATCTTCCACGTCAGTAGGAAGTAGCGGACAGCTACAGTCAGCTCGCCAAAGGGAGCTCCTGGGATTTCGTACAGATGTAATTATCCAAAACTGGATATCGAAGGCCTCTACGGAAGATAACAGTCGTGCAGTTAGGTAGGTTATGTAACTTAGTTTTAACTAACGTGAGTGGTTTCTTTACCCGTGGTAACTGCTAAGCTGGCTAACGTTACTGTCCTCCATTTTCATTGCTAGCCTGAGGAGAAGTTTAGCTGGCGTTAGCTAACGTTCGCTAGTTAGCAGCTGATCGTATAGCTCAACATAATACAGCCAGTGTAACAGTCGACTAACTAATGTGTGTTTGTGTTTTATGGAGGTTTTGCTACAGAGCCGGTGGTGCTAACGCAGCTAGCGTTAACGCCATTAGCGCGACAACTGTAGTTGCAGTGTTGGACGAGGGTGTTAACGCTGCGTGTCACACTGACTTGAGCTTTAATAACCTGCTGTACGTTATCGTAGTAGTGTAACTTCAGCTGGTTTACATGCCACAATGACAGCTCTTTGTCTGTGTTTTTGTAATGACAGCCTGCTAGTTTTTACTGACACGAGCAGCAGAAAATGGTCGGAAGATATCTGAACAATGTAAACCTGACCTTTTGATACGTAAATATAATGTTAATTATACATATTCAAAGACAGCAGTTTTTCATCTCCTCTTTTTTGTTGTGACTGTGTAATTGATTTCCTCATAATTTCAGATCTATGTATTTTTATATTGCCAAAGCCATTTGAGTTGTATTTTACACTTCCAAAAGCATCACAAAGACTTTTATGTATGTATTATTGAGTTCACAGATACCGGCAGCATACATTAATCAGCTTGTATTTTCAGATATTTGCAGTTATGGTGGTGACTGCTGTCAGAATAAGATGGACACATGCTCAGTTGCCCGATGAAATTTGAATAAGCAATTCAAATAAACATCTTTATTGCAATTTAAGTTCATCTACTAAGCTGGTTGACCAGGCCTTTATCATTAGGTTGTGTAGTCTGATGCATCATAAATCATAAATGCAGACATAATCCAATTGTGCAATGTAACATAAGGGTTTTGTAAGCAAAGGCAGAAAGTAATAAATCAAACACGTGAACCATTTATTAGATGTTTGTATCCACAAGTGTTCATACTGGCCGTTTAAAGGTCCCCTCCTAAGTCCACAGTCCTTGTTCAATACAAAAAATGCATCCCAAAACGTGTTCGAAGTTAATATGAGGTTTAAGCTGTCTGCGCTGGTAAAGTCTAGTTAGTATCTTCCAGCATTAAAGACCTCCTTAAATTATGTTTCCTTCACCAGAAGTTAAGGCTGAGTGAAATGGAGAACATCAAATATCACAAAATTTTTGAACAAATACATCAATATTGATACTACAGCAATACTGTATGGTTAACGATTGGTGCTTTCACTAAATATTTATTTACATAATGAGTTTTGTGATACATAATCATCAGTAATGTGGATATGATGACTAAGTGGATAAAAGCAAATAACAAATGTTAACAGTCTGGTAAGGTCAGAAAATTACATCAGTTATACCACTTTACTGTAATACAGCCTTAAAAGCCAGGAAGACAACACTTACGCTATATTACAATATCCAAAATCTAAGACAATATTTAGTCTCCTGTTATGATACTGATATGATATCAATATATTGCCCAGCATTACCACAGATTGACATGAAAACACTATCTGGGCCAACACAAAAAAGGAAATTATATACTTATTTCTATATTAGAAGATACCCACTTGATACCCACTCAGACTGCTGAAGTCTCATATCAACTTGTGAAGGTATATTTTTGTATAGAACATGAACCTTGGATTTTGTCCCGTTACCTCCAAAAACTGAAATGGCCAGTATGAATAGAAAGAATTACTACAGTAAACAAAACCTGTTTCAACGTATATGGATGCCTGACTATTCTTTTAAGACAGACTTGAAAACCTTGAGTTGAAAATTTTAAAGTAGTTTTAATTACAAATTAAGCTTCATGTTCAGATGCTGTTGTTTTATGCACAAATGTGTTAACACATACTAAGAGTTTTAGTCATATGTTTAATCAAGTGTTAACATTTATAATTAAATTTACAGTGCACATACATAAATACATATATTATGTTGGGAGAATAAGCCAGACTTTGTAACATTTGTTTTGTTAATCAAAAAAAATTGTATAAACATTTAGTGATGTTGATTCCAGGAATACAAGTCTTTTTATTATTATTATTATTATTATTATTATTATTGGGCCTGAGGCAACCCATTTTTCTCCTTTATATTGGGTGGAACCACCTGTTACAGCAGATTACATTACAATCTCATCGCTTTAAATAATCACTATGTAGACAACAAAGTGTTGGTTGATGGCTCACAACATTGTATGGCTCCCGTCCATCAATTTTTTTTATTTGCCTTTCCTGGCCAAGGTTATTGCGGTACCGAAGCATATCCCAGCATGCTTTGAGGCAGAGAATCACCTAGGATAGGTCACAAGGCTGTGGCAGGGCAAACACTAACATAACACACACAACTACTCAGAGTTTCCAGTTTATCTGTTATGCATTTTTTGAAGTGACTCTGGAAGGAGCTCTGTTCTGGGAGGTGCAAAATAAACAATGAGCCAGTGTACTGTAAAGTTGCACTTTACTTCCACTAAATAAGAAATGGTTATATGTATTAAGTCATGCTTTGTAGACCCAATTGGCTAAGTTTTGTCAGTTTTCCAGTGAAAGTAAGCCTTGTGATTGATACCTGGATGACTGCTCTGGGTTTTTAATTAGGGATTATCTTGTCTGTGTCTGTTTATGCAGATTTTGTTCACACAATGTGGAGGTCCTCCCATTTCTATCCTACATTTGTTGCACTTCTTATATGTGTGTGTAAATATTTTCTCCACCATTTACTAAATCGACTCTTCTTCTGTTTCTTTTAGGTTTCATCCAGTGAGCTACATTCATTGGGATTCTTCTAAACGGATTCAAGCCCAGCAGCAAAATGACGGCTGCCGAGAACGTTTGTTACACTCTGATCAATGTATCATCTGACTCAGAGCCCCCGTCTGAAGTCAGCCTTAAAGCTGATCTAGGTAACTACTCTTAATATTAACTTGCAGAGCTGTCTTACTAAACCTTGATGAAGTTTGCAGAAGGTACATAGTCATTTCTAACATTTCTGTTTCCACCTCAGTAAAATGGAGGTGATTGGAATTTATTTTATTGAATCAAAAGATTGCCTAATATCTTCAGTGAAGGAACAAATAATTCAACCAATTCATTCAAGTAATGCAGGATGAACAACCGCTCCACCAGTCTAAATCTTAGCGAAGGTGCTGGAAACAGAAATAGGTCCAAAAAATAACAGAAAAGATTTGTGCACACTTAGATCTGCTCTGCTCTGATGAAGTTCTGACAGACTGAAAGCTTAGTATTAAAGAAGAAGTGTGCGGAAATCTTTTCTATTAACCAGTTCATTCAGAAAAGTTTTAGATGAAGATCCATATAAATCATAATGCATGCTTGAGGCCATGCTGATCTCATCATAGTAGTATTAATGATAATATTTTCTGTACAGAAAAGGGGGAGATAAAGGCAAAGACTGAAGCCCTGAAGAAAGTCATCATCATGATCCTGAATGGTGAGAAGTTGCCGGGACTGCTGATGACCATAATCCGCTTCGTGCTCCCACTTCAGGACCACACCATCAAAAAGCTGCTGCTGGTTTTTTGGGAGATCGTTCCCAAAACAACCCCAGATGGGAAACTGCTTCAGGAGATGATCCTGGTCTGTGACGCCTACAGAAAGGTAAGGTTGATCGACTCAGTCTGGAGATCTGCATATTTTTACATCAGGTCATCGTTATACAACACACAACGGTGTTTATAATAATAACGGTGTGAAAACAAAGAAAACAAGATTGACTTATTTTTGATATATATTAATTTGGTCATATGAAATGATAAGATGCACACATCTGAATGAACAGGAGAACGCCAGTTTAGCTGACTTTTGTGGGTTTTTAAAAAAAATATCTATAATGTAATATTAATAATATGACTATTGATATTCTAACTTGGCTAGAATATGTTGGTTTTATTATTTTTCTACTTTTAAAAAATCAGAAACAATCAATCAGTTAAACTTTATTTATATAGCACCCTTTGAACAAATCAAATGCACTTCAAAGTTACTTTACAACTGATTGACAAAACTTTGGATGCTGAAAGTAGTAAAATGTTAGTAAGATAAAATAGAAGTTACTCAAAGTAGTAGTAACATGTTGATAAAACAAAATAGATTTAAATAAATTTGAAAAATTATAAAATACAGTGAGTATAAATAATAAAACCACAAAAATTTGTAAAACACTGCATAAAAGCCAGACTAAGTAGATGAGTTTTTCGCTCATGTTTAAAAATATCAATATGTTCATATGAAACCCATCTTTGAATTTCAGGACCTGCAGCATCCCAACGAGTTCATCCGCGGCTCCACTCTGCGTTTTCTGTGCAAACTGAAGGAATCTGAGCTGCTTGAGCCTCTCATGCCAGCGATCCGGGCCTGCCTGGAGCACCGACACAGCTACGTACGCCGCAATGCTGTCCTGGCCATTTATACCATCTACAGGTACAAACTGTTCAATAGTCAATGTACAGTTGGCTTTCCACATATACGTGTTCTGCACGGCGCTCGTCAGAGAACAACAAACAGCTGATGATATTTATTTGTTGTAGGAACTTTGAACATCTCATCCCAGATGCTCCAGAGTTGATCCACGATTTTCTGGTCAATGAGAAAGACGCCAGCTGTAAGAGAAATGCTTTCATGATGCTGATTCATGCCGATCAGGTCTGTAGCATGCTGTCCTTTTTGTATTGTTTCCATTTTTGTTTGCCACTAGATTTACAATATCTAACACAGGTCATATCATTCACATATTCACATCTCACAGGACCGAGCTCTGGATTACCTCAGCACGTGTATCGACCAAGTTCACACTTTTGGTGACATTCTCCAGCTGGTCATCGTGGAGCTGATTTACAAAGTGAGTAAAAGCCTTGATTTGTCTAATTTAAGTTTTGTAGCACAACTAGAGATGCAACCAACAAACCTTTTTTTTTAGCATTTAATCTGCCGATTATTTTCTAAATTAGTCAATTAATCATTTGGTTTATAAAGTGTCAGAAAATAGTGAAACAATTCCATCCCAGTTTCTCAAAGTTAAATTCTTCTTTGTCTTTAAATGTGTGTTGTTTTTTTTTTTTTGTTGCCAGTCCAAAACCCAAAGATTTTCCCTTTAATATGATATAAAACAGAGATAAGCCTGTTTTCTGCCATTATAAAACAAGAAAAGTTTAACAATTAAAGCTGCTTTCATGACTGAACTCTGGTGCTGTTTTTGTTCTCTACTCTCTGTTTTTGTTAGGTTTGCCACGCTAACCCGTCTGAGCGAGCCCGGTTCATCCGTTGCATCTACAACCTGCTGCAGTCCTCCAGTCCGGCCGTTAAGTACGAGGCTGCCGGCACTCTTGTGACCCTCTCCAGTGCTCCCACAGCCGTTAAGGTACATCATCAAGGTTTTGTCAGTGTCATAAACTGTATATATAAGCTACTGATATTGTCCTACTCTTGACCCAGTAGCAGTGATGTCTTTGGTCTTGTTAAGTCTTTTACATACTCTGTGTTTTGTTGGACTTCAGGCTGCTGCCCAGTGCTACATCGATTTGATCATTAAGGAGAGCGACAACAATGTGAAGCTGATTGTTCTTGATCGTCTGATTGAACTGAAGGAGCATCCCACTCACGAGCGTGTACTCCAGGTATGTTGAATTATTGTTGTGGTTAGATTTTGCTGCAATTAACAAATAAAATGTAGTTTCTTATTAACCGCAAAGACCATTTAAAAAAAAAAAAAAAAAAAGAAAGAAAGAAAGAAAGAAAAAAACTTGTACCCATTAAAAGTATTAGTAGTAGTTTTTACAGTGTTAGTCTTTTGGTTTATGATTATTATTATTTAATATGAGACCATAACAAAATTAGGGTGGAACGGTTATGTAAAAATATCTCACTGTGCCTATTATGACTGATATTGCAATTGCAATATTAGAGGGAATGATATTTTGTATATGATTATTCTCATTTTCATTGAGAAACATATTAAAATGATTATGGTGTGATTTTTGCAGGGATCTGTACTTAAAATAGTATTTTGACACACATTTCAAGTTTAACAAATATTGCAATTTTGATAAAATTTCAGATAATTGTGCAGCCATAAACACAATATATAAGAAAATACACAAAAAAGAAAGAAAAGAAAGAAAGAAAGAAAGAAAGAAAGAAAGATATTCCTTTATTAGTCCCACAGTGGGGAAATTCAGTTTTACACTCTGTTTTTCACACACAGTACATATACATGCATCAATGGAGAGATGTCAGAGTGATGGGGCTGCTCCTGACAAGCGCCCAGAGCAGAAAAGAAGAAAGTATGTGAAGTTTTTTTGAGTCAAAAGCAGCAGAAAAAATCATGGACATATCGGAATCTGGCTAACATAGTTTTATTGAGACAGCACCAGTTCTCCACCTGCAGTCTTTGTGCATTTTTAATTTGGTAACCATTAATTGTTTTTTTTTAATCCAGGACCTTGTGATGGACATCCTGCGTGTTCTCAGCACTCCTGACCTGGAAGTCAGAAAGAAGACCTTGCAGCTGGCGCTGGACCTTGTTTCATCTCGCAATGTAGAAGAGGTCAGTGGCGTGCACAGTCGATATATCTGTGCTATTGTTGTTGTTTTCATGTCCAAGCATGGACACTGATGAAAAGGGGAATATAATAGCATCTGTTTTTTTCCAGTTGGTGATTGTCTTGAAGAAGGAAGTGATCAAGACAAACAATGTAACAGAACATGAAGACACCGATAAATACAGGCAGCTGTTGGTACGCACTCTCCACTCTTGCAGCGTGCGCTTCCCTGACATGGCAGCCAACGTCATACCTGTGGTAAGTTTTTTATTTAATTTAAGCACATGACTGACTGTTTTGGTTAGTAATGTAACCCTAACACTTACATTTAACTTAACATTAACTCTTACATTTACATCTTTCATTGCATGCAGCTTTGTAAAAAGTCCTTGCTACTTTTGTAGCTTAGTTAGCAGCCCCTCAGCTGTCAAAGTGACGGTTTAAGTTGTATACTTTGAATACAGCCACATTTGTTGCAAACTAAGCACACAGCTTTACCACCAACTCCGAAAAAATACTTAACAGTCCATGACTTATTATAGATGTGCTGCATCAGCAGGTGACGCTACTTCAAGCATCACACGTCAATTTACATCAGTGTCAAGTGTGACATGAAGAAGCTCACCAACAATACACAAGTATTTTAAAACAAAGCTATTTTCTAGACTGTTTTTTTATTAACTTCATAAGTAAAATTGTGTGGTTTGTCTGAAACCTCTGGGGCTGGGCAGAACCATCACGAGGGCCGGTTTCGGCCTGCGGCCCTATAATGCCCAGGTGTATATGATAAGACATTTTCTTGTGTTGATGTGATTTACAGCTGATGGAGTTCCTGAGTGACACTAATGAGGCAGCTGCTGCTGATGTGCTGGAGTTTGTACGGGAGGCCATTCAGAGGTTTGACAATTTGAGACCCCTCATCATCGAGAAGATGCTGGAAGTCTTTCACGCCATCAAAACTGTCAAGTAAGGCTTTCTAAGTACATTGAGGGGAATATTGTGCATTATAGTTTTTGTCTCTTCCCTTGGTAGTTAGAAAAATCAGGTCAAATTTGGGTCAGTCTCTTTGATTTAGATGAATAAAGTTGATCAACCCTTTAGTATATAGTTATTTGTGCAGTCTCTGCTAATGAGAAGTCAATAATCATACTGAAACAAGCACAAACGTGAGTTGAACTGCAATTTTTAGGGTATTGCATTGTCTGTTGGGCTAAAATGAAGACGCTTTACAGTAGTTCACCACATGTGTCTCCATGTGATAAATAAAGAAACAAAAAGACAGACAATTAAAAATATATAAAACAGGGTAGCTCTCAAGTTTTAGCAGCTGATGACTTTACATGACCATCAGACCAAAATCAGCTCATTTTCATTCCTCATGTAAAGTTTTTCTTTAGTGACATTTTGTCAGCTGTTTCATAGACTTGGTAAAGTCTGTCATTAGGGCTGGATAGTACATCAAACACAGGAGTATGTAGCTTTGTGAATGACCTCTGTCACCATCCTCATATTACAGGATCTACAGAGGAGCGTTGTGGATCTTGGGAGAATACTGCAGCACCAAGGATGACATCCAGAGTGTGATGACAGAAGTACGCAGGTCCTTGGGAGAGGTATGTTTGTCCACAGAATTTAACGCAAAACAAACCTACCTGACAATCCCAACTCAATAACAATTGTCACAAATATCTGATATGTGTCTCTTGCATGGACAGATCCCGATTGTAGAAAACGAGATAAAGAAAGAGACGGGAGAGGTGAAACCAGAGGATGAAGTGAGTGTGGCTCCAGCCCAGAAGCTGGTGACAGAGATGGGCACTTACGTGACGCAGAGTGCCCTCAGCTCCTCCAGGCCTTCGAAGAAGGAAGAGGACAGGTAAAAATTGTGGGGGGTATCATTAGTTACTTGTGATCTTACCCCCAGCTCACTCATTAAACACTGATTTTGTTGTTCCAGACCTCCACTCAGAGGTTTCCTGATGGATGGGGACTTCTATGTGGCAGCTTCCCTGGCCACCACACTGACCAAAGTGGCCTTGCGCTATGTTGCTATTGTTCAAGACAAGAAGAAACAAAATGTAAGCTGTCCTCTCTACACTTAACTTCACTGACAAAATCATTATACCAACTGCCTGTTCCTCTAATCCCTGCTGCGTTGCTGCCCCTCTCAGTCCTTTGTAGCAGAGGCCATGCTGATCATGGTCACCGTGCTCCACCTGGGCAAGTCCTCTCTGCCCAAGAAGCCAATTACAGACGATGATGTGGACCGCATCTCGCTGTGCCTCAAGGTCCTGTCAGAGTGCTCGCCACTTATGAATGACATTTTCAACAAGGAGTGCCGTAGATCCCTGTCACATATGCTGACTGTCAGACTGGAGGAAGAGAAGCTGTCACAGAAGGTAATGGCAGTAGACTTGGAGGGCTGAACTCAATATTTAACCTACTGACAGTTGGGCACAGCTGAAGCATAATTAAAACGGATGGATCTGCAGACCAAATACCTCCCTTTTGAAGGATTTTTGTGGGTGTACCAAGGAAGTGAGCACATTTTTTTTGTTTTATGTGCATATTTTTGGGCCCATCCCTTTTTTACAAATATTGCAAATGCACATTTATGTATAAGTTATTAAATAAAACTTTGTTTTTAGAAATGTATGGTGTTACAATGTTAACAATCTTAATACATGAGGGCCCTGGTGGTTTCTCTTCACAGGAACATTGTCACTGCAATTTTTCATTTTGCACAAAATGTTACTAGATTTTATTTGATTTCATTCTGTTACCCATTTGTTTTACATCTTGGCTTACTATTGTAGGTATTTAAGGTGCATTGATTCTATTGTGAACTATTAATGGCCTGGATTATCTCCCCCAAAATAACCAAATGTGTGTCTTACTCTGACCACAGAAAGAGTCCGAGAAACGTAACGTAACAGTGCAGGCAGACGACCCGATCTCCTTCATGCAGCTAACAGCCAAAAACGAGATGACGTCTAAGGAGGACCAGTTCCAGCTCAGTCTGCTGGCTGCTATGGGCAACACTCAGAGGAAGGAGGCGGCTGATCCCCTCGCTTCAAAACTCAACAAGGTAGACCGTGAGCCCTGCAGAAGTCAGCTTATCATGCAACTGGAAATTAGATTGAGAAAAAAGCTACTGTTCGAGACTAATTTTGGGAGATGCTGTTTTTGATTGCACATGGGGAAGGAGAACTGTTGTTCCTGCTTGTGTCTGGATTTTACAAATAGTCCACTGTTTAGTTGTAGCGTTATTTATTCAAATTTTATTTTATTGGGCTATGAGTATGACTGTATAACTTTAAGGACACACAGCTACTAGTCATTTTGTTTCTGCTTTATCCCATAGCACTGGCCCATTGCACAAACCTTGTTAGAAATTGAATGGCAAAAAAAAAAAACCTAATCACTCAATGTTTGGAAATTTTTCTACTTAGTTATATTATAACTGATAGTTAAATGTACTTAATTTTTGTCCATTTAGGTGACCCAGCTGACGGGCTTCTCAGACCCGGTGTATGCAGAAGCCTATGTTCATGTCAACCAGTATGACATCGTGTTGGACGTGCTGGTCGTCAACCAAACCAGTGACACTCTCCAGAACTGCACCCTTGAGCTGGCCACTTTAGGTTAGTCTGGTTGATATTCCACCTCATTCTGGAAATGTACCGCTCTATTCTTATAAATACTTCCAGTATTTTAGCAATTCTATGATATTTCATATTTATCATTCATGTTGATTAGCCACACGGTTCACTAAATCAACCAGTCGTGTCATCAGTTATGTGAGAAGCACTAATTTGACTTAAGGCTGTAATTAAAAACTTTGTATTCACTTTTTCTGTTGATTCATGATGAAATGCACTTCGTCCAGTAGTCAGAGACTGTGCACATCACTGGAGACATATCAAACAGTTTAGATTAAAGGCTTTTTCAGGATTATATGATACTAATTTCTTAATACCTCTTAAAAGGGATATATTTTGCTTTTTACAGCAAAATACATCAGTTTCTGGAAGATTCTTATCTCATATTTTAAGTCAGTAGTTTTTGACAAATAACTACATTTTGTGCTCAAATTTTTAAAAAGAATGTTGTTAAAACAGGAAGATCATGTGTGACTATAGTGGAAGCTGCAGGTCATAGGTCATCCTCTAAGCTTGCCAGGTGCACAAAGCTGCTTCTTTGCACTCTCTTCTTTAACGTCTCCTCCTGCTGGAGATAGATTAACGGAAAGCAGCCAATGCCACACGCCAATGTTGTGTTCCGCCACAGCGCACTGCAAGATGGATTATAAACACCTCCAAAACATCCCAAAACTGCATTTCAAACGGCAGTCCTCGTCTATCCGTCGTACGGTGTGCTGTGGCCGGACCCAACAGTCAGACGACCACCTCGCCAGGAGGAGTCGCTAAAAAGACGAGAACGAGTGAGAGAGAGTGGGTGTGTTGTCCTCTTATACGCCTTATAGCTGTTTCCCAGACTACTGTAATACTGTACTACTGGAAGTAACACTGGCTAGAAGGGGCTTTACCGATGAACCAAGCCAGTCACATTTTGCTTCTATTTTACGCCATGCATGCATTTCACTAAACGTATCAATCCCACAGGTGATCTTAAGTTGGTTGAGAAGCCTTCGCCTCTCACTCTGGCTCCTCACGATTTTGCGAACATCAAGGCCAACGTAAAGGTGGCTTCTACTGAGAACGGCATTATATTCGGCAACATTGGTAAGATGATAATTTTGTGTGTTTACCATCAAAATTTAACTCATGTTTTGCTGTCTGTAACCAGAGAATGATTTCTTATTTGTGGTGCGATTTCTTTCCAGTCTACGACGTGTCTGGAGCCGCTAGCGACCGGAACTGCGTCGTCCTCAGTGACATCCACATTGACATCATGGACTACATCCAGCCAGCTTCCTGCACCGATGCAGAGTTCAGACAGATGTGGGCAGAGTTTGAGTGGGAAAACAAGGTGAGCTTTGCATTTCTGCTTTGTGGCTGGTTCCCAGGGACAAAGTGGCTTTACAAAAATTGCTTTTAGTGGCATCATGAGTGTTATAATTATATGTGTATAAGGTTTGTTGTTCTGTAGGTTTCTCTACTTCCTGTTTTTTAAAGGAAGTGTGTAACATCGTGAAGGATCTATTAGTAGAAATGGAATATCATTTTCATGCCTAGTGTATAATCACCAGAAACTAAGAATTGTTGTGTTATCGTTAGCTTAGGATGAACACTTCTTATCTACATAGAGAGCAGGTCCGCCACGTTAATACAGTAGCCCAGATTGGACAAACCAAACAATATCTCTAGAGAGCCTTTCATGTTTTTATGTTACCTGAAGGCCACTGTAGTTCTACGACACGTTTGTGAAACTGCACCACTAGATGCCACCAAATCCCACACACTGTACCTTTTAAGGGAACACATTAATTCACATTCACCAGATTAATAACAATAGATTAAAAAACATGAACATTGGAGATAGTTCCTGAGTAGTCTTTCTTTGTCGTAGGTGACGGTGAACACCAACATCACTGACCTGAACGAGTACCTTCAGCATATCCTCAAGTCCACCAACATGAAGTGTCTGACTCCTGAGAAGGTTGGTATGAGGCGTTACATACAGCACAGCTAAGAAAGTAAATGATGGTTTAAAAGTTGGCAGGACTTAAGATAAATAAAATAGGCAATTCATACTTGAATACATATTACATGAAGTATGTCAAACCTGTTATTGATATGCAATATTCTCATCTCTTTTCGTCTTACAAACCAGGCCCTGTCTGGCTTCTGCGGCTTCATGGCTGCCAACCTTTACGCCCGTTCTATCTTTGGAGAAGACGCCCTGGCAAACGTCAGCATCGAGAAGCCCATCCACCTGGGGCCGGACGCACCTGTCAACGGACACATACGCATTAGAGCCAAGAGTCAGGTGGGTCACAGCTGCTGCTCCGTGAAGCCTTATGCATCCGAGAAGTGAATTTATTTGCTCTCAGCTTGAGCAATGCAACAAATTCATCCTTTGGAAGGATAATTAATCTAGTACCTCACTGTATGAACTGGACTGAATGGACTAAACTTAAATATACAGCATGATGTCGCACTAAAGACTTATCAGTATGTATGAAATCTGTTACAATAAATCCTCCGTCCTTCATCTCACAGGGGATGGCCTTGAGTCTCGGTGACAAGATCAACCTCTCCCAGAAAAAGTCAAACGTCTGAGACAGCTCTGGTCCAGCTGTAAAAGTCACCTGCTGTTCTATTTTATCATCCATCTTACGGTCTTCTCATCACAGCTAATAATGAACTCTGTAAGGTCTCTTCTGTGCTGTTTTCTCTCTTTTTTATTTTTACATCACCTGTCTGAAAACTACATTTCGGTAATGCTCTATCCCTGTCTTGTTTAATTTTCAATAAACATATGTATTAAAAGGATGAGGGAACTTTGCTCCATACTCTTTATTCATTGATTCATATCTTGTAGTTTAATTTTTGATACTTCTTACTTTCGGCAAAACATCGTTTTTTCATGCACTGTATAACTTAGAGATTTTGGGCTATTTTGCTTTCATAACATGTCTTAGTTTAGTGGACAGAAAACATCCAAATTACTCATCTAGGTGTTTATTTTACTACAGATTATTACACTACACATCTATTTCAGCCCGTTCTCATTCTTAGGCCGTCAAATGAAGACACTTTGTCACGGCCGCTGGCATTCAGTACCACAGCACAAGGCACCTTTTCGCTGCAGTATCCGCTGAATCGGGCTGTTGACTACAATATAAACACATCTACGGCATCAGTATCAGTAAATGCACCGGGGAAGGCTTTCATCCAGGAGGCCGCTGTTCATGTCCCGTATGTTATGTTTCACTCTAACGTTACAATCAGCTGTTTGTTCATGTCTCAAGTTCACAACATCATGTCACATTTTCACTGTAAAAATGAAGTCATTTTAAGCCCAACCATGCTGTTGTTTTCCTAAACTTGTTTTTGTTCACTGCATGTGAAAAGTGACGCCGAGGGGTCTGACAAAGCGTCGGCATATGAGGAGCTGGGAGGAGAACATGTTGTCTATTTACATCTGTAGATTTCTACCAAATTCACCACTCATTAGCATTAGATAATGCCTCATTTGGATATTTAATCATCAAATTAAAAAAAACTTGTAATATAGAAAATAAATGTCACTGTATGAATCAACTGGGGAAGTTTCACGGTGATATCTACTAGTTAAATGTTTTACCTTATTCACACAGTGTCTTAAAAATGTAGGTAAAGGCTGTTTTCTCAAAATGATTTTTTCCCCTTACTTTATACAGAGGTTTGTTCATATATCATTACCCAAACTTTGACTAAAGTATGTGAACATAGTTAAGCAATCATTTTAACCAATGTTCAGATTTCTGTTCTGGATATTTATGCAAATTGGCACATATTTAATAAGATAATGCCTCATTTGTGTATTTCCGAAAAATTGTAATGCAAAAAATAATTACCATAATGTAAGTAATCAACTGAGGATGTTTCATAATGATATCTAGTAATTATTTTTTGTATGGAGTTTTACAATCCATATCTTTAAAGGCTGTTTTCTCAAAATGAGTTTTTCTCAGACTCTGAGCCAGAAATCTCCTCTTCAGCAGCATTTACATCCACCAAACTGTCCATTCATATCTATAGGGTTTGTTCATACTTACACTTACATGTATCATTCATAGACTGATTTAAATAGCATTTACTCCTGGAACATGCAGGAAACTAACTTTTTATGGCTGTTGACAGTATTTTCGGATGTATGGAGTGATAAATATCCAAACTTTTGACTCTAACATGTCAAGAAAAATAAACGTTTTGATTTCTGTTCTGGGAATGTATGCAGATTATCATTATACTATAAGATTATACATAATTTACATATTTAAAAATACATTTTCAGATCAATTGTAATAAAAAATAATTGTGGTAATGTAAGTAATCAACTGGGAAAGTGTCGTGGTGATAGCTATTAGTTCATTTTTATGCTATTCACCTGGGGTATCTACCTTTAATGCTTATATTAATTAATGGAGATGAAGCAAATGAGAGTGTTTCTGTCCACTTTTACATACATAGGAATAACTGGATGAAAACTGTGATTTTATGAGTGACTGCTGTTAGTGCTCTCTCCTGTTATGTTGTACTGTACATGTTTCATAATGGTTGATGCTTAGTGGTGGTTGAAAGCTGGTTGTGTCCACAGCGAGTGTAGAAGTAGAAATCTTTATTTGTCATATACATACAGGTACATACATGAAGTTTGACCTCCGCATTTAACCCACCCTAAGTATTTTAGGAGCAGAGGACTCCTACCTGCAGCTCCTGCTGGGTCCAGCTCCACGGCTCCAGACTCTAATGAGAATTCCTCGGATGCTTCGTGTGATCCACGGAGTGAAACGGAGGAATTAGCCCTGTCAGCTCCCCCACACTGACAATGACATCATGAAGACTAAAACACATCCAGTACATATCCTTGGCAGAGACATGATTTTGTTTAACCTAAGATCATATACTGCAGTGATTTCAAATGTACTCTGAAACACCATCTGCAAGTTTTACTGCGATAATGAGATGTAGATGGATTAGTGTTGGCAGAGAGTTACATATTCCATTCACCCTCATGTTTATAATTTATGAGGAAAGGGGACATTTCTGGGAATATGCCAGATTAAAGGGTCACCACCTCAGTCATACATTTACAATATCTGTGAAATCTGTCTCTCCAGGGGGTTAGATAAGACAGAGAGGTGGCTTTGAGGTCAGAGCTTCAGCTCTGGAAAATAAACAGCTGGCTACCGGACAGCACTGTCACAGCCGAGCCCCCGTGGGCATCAGACGGCCTCTTTGGATTTAAGGTAGATATTAATGCACATAATTATTACAATCACAGCTAAACTACATAACCTGAGACCTGAGCATTTGCACTCTGTGTTTTTGTAATGATTTCCATTTTGGCAGAAAGTACTCACCTCAACAATGGATTACTTTCTTTAATTCCTCATTTTTTTGGAGATCCATACTGTGTCTGTGGAGCAGTGAATTTACGATGGCTTTATTCTTATTCTACTTCAATTCGCACAACACATATTTTATATTATGCATTTTCACATATACAGTATATATCCTTAATTACATTTTTATTGTACTTTTTAAATGTTTTTGTGTAGCCTAAAGTAGTAGTTGGTATGTACATTTATGGAAAGATTTGTAAATACAGTAGTTTTTGTACCTTGTGTCTTTTTGTTTCAGTGATGCACATTTTTGGTGATCGATATAAATTGCCATATTTCTTGGGGGTTATGCTGTGATGTTTTATAAACATATGTTTTGCTTTTTTTATTAGCATTTTCAATATGTTTTTTTATTTTTGAGAGCATAGTGGGAATACAGACAAACAAGAACGCAAAATAATAGATAACATAATAATAGATGCAAACAGTGACCACAGTCAGAATTACATTAAATACAAAGTTTTCCTTTGGAAAGTGTAAAAATATATATTTTAAAAAGGGAAAATACACAGTAAGGTGCTTTACATTGGACACAACACACTGGTCCCGCAGCAGTTATTTTTCATCTAGCTTTCTAATTTAACCAGTTTGTCTTCAGTGCTTTAAACCCAAATAAATGAGACTGAAGATTTAGCAACACTATAAGTACTGTAGATATGAATTAACTGTTATTATAAATGACTGAAACCATTTTTATTCATTTGAGGACGTTGAAGAGGTTTTACCTCCAGCCTCTTTCTGTAACACCAGGTGGCGTCTCAGGCATCACAGCAGATGGTGGTGCGATTCTGCACAGAGTGATCCTGGAGTCAGACTGGACATAACATGGCATGTAATTCACATGTTGACATAATACAAGTTATGCTTTTACACACTGAAGCAAAAGTCTGCCATCTCAGATAAACTGGTTTAATTAAGGCCTTTTATTTTCACCTCAGTGGTGAGTTACCATGACAACAAGTGAAAGATAAGCATATCAGACTCTTATAATCTAGATGATCAGTATAACAAAGCCAGGCTTGTGAATTCAAAGTCAATTTATCACAGTATAGCAGCAAAGATGCAGCTTAGAGTAGCAAAAGTGACTTTTTATTAATTTTTTAAGATATTAGTTTATTTTTATTTATTTATTATTTATCTATCCATCTATCTATTTCTCATTACATTTGTACAATACTTATTACTGTCACTTACTTACACACAATCCTTTCATATGTATATACTACATCATCATTTTCTGCAATGTAATAAATAAAGAAAGAAAGAAATACACTTTCATCGGCCTGGCCCCATTTTTTTGTTAATAAAAGTGTAAATTGTAGATAACCTAACTATACACTTTTACACCAACAATATCAGGGGTCAATTGTTTATTTATACCATTATAAATACAGCCATTTGAGACAATATATATATTTTTTGCTAATCCTAACCTCAGCAGCGGTGCCCGTCCTCTCTTGCAAGTTTGTGTGAGATGCTCCTGTCTTTGTGTGTTTGTGTGTGAGAGAAAGACACTGAGAAGTTCACAGTACAAATCTCTATTTCATGAATTTATGGTTTCCAGCATAGTTGAAAAAAATGGTACATAAGACAAAGAAAAAAAACTAATACTTAAACAAAATACAGTTTCTACTACTGGGTGTTTGCTTTGTGATGATAGCTGCAGGGCATCTTTATCTTTGTCACTGTGGTTTCTATTACAGTTAGCATGCATTGTTGTTGTTGTTGTGTGTGTGTGTGTGTGTGTGTGTGTGTGTGTATAGACTGTGTTTGAGGTCAGGACTGTGACCGCAAGGGTCTGGGGTGGATTAATGCACAGGCTGCAACCAAGGGCCCCATGTTTCCAAGGGCCATAAACTGGCCAGATTATGTCTAATTATTTAAATGTGCTTCAGAGAAAAAAATAACCTTTAACCCTATTGGCCCATAAGAAACAAGAAAAAATGAAGCTGCTGATTGGGCAGAAGTGGCCCTGACCTTATGAACCTGGTCCAATGATTTGACCAGGTTCATAAGGTCAATTCGGTTTTCAGATAATGGACAGAATAGCAGTAAAATGAAAGTATGATTACAGAGCACAAAAATGAAAAGCATAACGGCTGAAAAAACAATATGACCAAGATCTACCAAAGAAAATCCCAACATTGACGAAATATTTCACGAGTTAGATTAAAGGCTCAGTGTGTGTGCTCCCTGAGTAAATGACTTTGTTCTGTCAATGTTAAAGCATGATGAGTAATGCCGCCAACACACTACACGAGAAGCAAGCCGATTTTGGGAAAGAATGGCAGCCAATTGAGAACCAAGCTGACTGAAGAAGGAAGTACAAACACTGGCTGCTGTGGTGAATGCATGAGTTAATGCAAAACGCGAAGCATAAAGTAGATGGAGCTCAGAACTGGAGGATCAACTTGTTAATATGTGGCAAGAATGTTTATTCAACGTGTTTAAATGACTTCATCCATCCATCCATCCTTCGTGAATTTTCAGATCAAAGTCGAGCAAAAACTAATATTGCTAATTCTTCCTGCGTGTCGTCCACCAAGTCATGTTTGTCATGAGAGATGCCACGATTTCTGGGACTAGGGATAGCTGACATTAGGCGTTTTAACCAATTAAAACTTTTAAAATAAATATCAATAATTCATTAAAAAGCTGACAAAAATGCAGAGGAGCGGTTCGTCACTTTAAGGCGAAAAGCTGGTCCATTTTAAGAGAGAGCCAGCGCAGATACAGGAAGTTGGCTCAGGACTTCCAGCTGAGGAGTTGTAGTTTGTAGCCTTATAGCGTTTATTCACCGACAAATAAACTGTACACACACTGTCTGCTACAGCTACATTCACAGCTATAACGCCACCAACAAACCCACACTCACTGCCGCCACACACACGGTCTGTTGTAAACTCGCTGAAGTTACATTACAGCAGGCGCAAAGTTACATTACAGCAGGCGCGAAGCCACCGGCAACGCTAGCAGCTAGCAGCTAGCAGCTACAAACATAGCACAAACACACTGTTTGTCAGGTAATCGCCAATGATAATCTGGCAGATACACAGCTAACAACCTGATAAATGAAACTTAATGTGCAGTGGAGACTTTCACTGGGAAAGTGGCTTCATGTCCATGACACTCCACGCGGCACCGTGGCTGCCACAGTAACTCTCCCGACGGTGAACTGGAGACGGTGAACGCAGCACCGTGGCTGCCACAGTAACTCTCCCGACGGTGAACTGGAGACGGTGAACGCGGCACCGTGGCTGCCACAGTAACTCTCCCGACGGTGAACTGTTGACTCAATTGTCTGTTGTGCTCATATACTGCAGCTGGCGCAACGCTGCATGCAAAATAAAAATCTTGTCGGTTAACGGCTAATAATCTGTTAACGATTAACGATTTGGTTATCGGTTAAGAAAATTTTTCAAAATTATTATCTCTAGTCGGGACTCTTGTTCATAAATGGAGTCTGTTAGTGTTGCTGTTTTGGCCAAGTTGTTGCTCACCACACGCTATAGGAACAAAACTGTTAACTTTAACATAAGACGTTGTTGTGTGTGGAGTCCCTCACATTGTCAAAATCTGTTAAGGTTTGAAAAATAGTGAGCCATAGTGTGGGCCACCCGTCAGGGTGGGGGGGGACATAGAAAGAGTAGCCTAGGGGCCCCTGACCACCTTAATCCGCCACTGGCACGGGTGTGTGATATTAGGACGGGGCTGCAGAGTGGGTTATGGCTGTGTGTGTGTGTTTGGGTATGTGTGTGTACTGTAGGTGGGGTGTTGAGCCTGTAGAAGGGCCCCTAGCGCCAGACACTAGTACTGGTCTGGCTCATTACTCTACTATCGGATCCACAGCGAGAACATCGCAGCAGTGTTGGGACACAAACACGGCCAGGCGTATGGACAGGCGCCCGTAGCTCCCTCTCTATCTACCCGTGCACTAAACGGACTATATTTTGGGCACATATCTGGTCTCTTCTGCTCCAGGCTCGGGTCTCTCTCGCTGCAGGGCCTCTCTTCAGTTTTACAGCAGAAAAAAAGTGGGTGTTTGCTGCTCACTGGTGTTCCAGCGGCGGCGGCGGAGCGCAGCGAAGTGTCCTCGATGGCAGGCTGGAAGGACGGCTCGGTGCAGGAGAAGTATCGGCTGGTTGTGGTCGGAGGCGGTGGTGTCGGGAAATCAGCCCTGACTATCCAGTTTATTCAGGTCAGTAGCTCGCACAATTCCCTTGAATTGTTAGCCCTTTCTGTGGTTTGCTTATCCGAAAACACGGCGAAAGAATGAGGGGGAGGCCAGACACGGGAACCCCGAACCGGGCTCTGTTTTCTTCACTACTTTACCGAGGCCTACAACTACTTACCGAGGGCTTGTTAGAGCATGTTACACCGACTTAAGAAGGCTTATTTTGTGAACTAAACAAGGAAGGACGACTGTCACTTTAACTCGACGATATCCGAGGTACCCACTTCCACTTTGCTGCCTCGAGCCGCTAGTCGAAAGAGAAAGGAAAGTGGGTCTGCGGAGCTCCGGAGTAGTCCCATTTTATTAACTTGCTGCAAAGTAAAGTGGCGGATTTACAACCGTGGATGCTGAGATTTGGTGTAGTGGCCTACCAAGATAGGAACTTAAAGCAGAAGAGTGTCAATAAAGCTTTAAGACTGCAGAGAAAAGTTGCACACAAGTCACTGGAAGAAAATCACTGGAGTTATATTATATTTTTAGAGCCTCAAATCTCTAGATCTCATTAGAAATATGTGAACTAGACAGAGACAGTAGAAAAAGCACAAAATGCCCATTGAAAGATGATTAACTTTTGTGTTCAGGCTGCAAGCTGCTGGTTTAACCTCATTTAGAAGCACTGCAGCAACCTAACCATATTAATGTAAATAGTAAGGAACATAAAACTTAACTTTCCCCCCCTCAGAGAGACTGTCTTCATCAGTTTTATGCTAGAAATCTGTGTCACACACAGAAGGCATGTAAATGGTCACCTCCATCCATCCCTGGGTGCATTCCTGCACACTGCCTCGCTTTGACCTTCCAGGCTTTCATAATAGTCATTTAGGCAATGAGCTCTGAAAAGCCCACACACATACACACTGTATGAAAGATGGCAATCTTTGCCCTTTGCCTTGTGTGTTTCCCCCTGGTGTCAGTGGGTTACTGACTGATCAGACTGCAGGCAGCTGCATGTCTCCACACTGTCAGACAATAGTGGGTTGGCACACGTTTGAGAGTGGGGGTGAAAAGTTTGTGTGTGTGTGTTGGGGGGTTGTGTCTAATGAGGGTTCAAAAAGCTTATTAACTGCATACCAAGTAAGAAAGGATCAGATTGCTGTGGTACAGATTTTTGCCACAGCCTCCTGACCCTGCTGACCTGAAGCAGGGGAGCAGTTAAAGCTCAATTTGAAACACACACAAGACGTTTCACTTCATTTAACAACATGTAATAATATTAATATTGTAACTGGGAAGTTCCTCATTTCTTTTGAGATAAAAAAAAAAATATATATATATATATATTTGTACTGCCCCCTTTTTAGTCCATTAGTCGTCTAATCGGTCGTTTTGGTCTTCGCTGACTTTAGTGGATTAGTCATTTTTTATGCTTCTTTCAGGCTGAATGACTTCTTTCTAGGGCTGTCAATCGATTTAAGTATGATTAACACATGGTTGTCCATGGTTAATCTTGATTGCAAATTAGTGTTCAAAATGTATCTTAAACCTGTAGTAGGCAGAATATTTTTGGCATCATTGGGCAAAAATGTTAGAATCTTTCAACATATTGTAATTCAAGTAAAAACTAGACTTCTGCACCTCCTCATGCCTGTTTTCAGCCTTAAAAATCTAGCCCGTGACAGTACACTTTGGCCAATCACAGGTCATTTCAGAGAGAGAGCATTCCTATTGGCTGTGCTCTGGCTGGTGGGCGGTGCTTGGTATTTCCTCATCTGATCTCAACATGGCTGCCGGGTCACAGATGTTCTCTTTTACACGTAAACAGTAAATACAAGATGTTTCTAAAATATTAGAGGAGAAAATAGTTATAACAGTAACAGAATATCAATTAATATATGATCAGCACTGCCTAGTCTGACCGTTTGATTGGAGTTCGTGAGTGATGGACAGCTGCTCAGAGATGGCAAGGCTCCGTTTGGCTCTGATTGGTTGTTTTCCTCCGTCTGTGAAATCTTGCAGATATCATTAGGAGGCACATGATTTTTTTTTTTCAGATTACCTGTGTCATGCACTACTGTTTTTTTGCTCAATTTCTACGAACCGTAGCTTTAACAACACAAAAAAATTACAAATATTGTCCATAAACGCTCACAGGTACTGCATTCAAATCATAACATGGCGAACTGCAGCCCAACAGACAACAACAGCTGTCAGTGTGTCAGTGTGCTGACTTGACTATGACTTGCCCCAAACTGCATGTGATTATCATAAAGTGGGCATGTCTGTAAAGGGGAGACTCGTGGGTACCCAGAGAGCCCATTTACATTCACATATGTTGAGGTCAGAGGTCAAGGGACCCCTTTGAATTTTTTATTTCTCACCAAATTTTAGTTTAAGTTTGGAGCGTTATTTATCCTCCTTCCAAACGAGCTAGTACGACATGGTTGGTACCAATGGATTCATTAGGTTTTTTAGTTTCAGATGATTCTGCTGCAACCTCTGAAAGTCGAAATCGATTGTGTTAATGTGTTAAATAAAGTAGTGGCATTAAAAACAAATTTGCGTGAACACATTATTATCACATTAACTTTCACAGCCCTGTTTATTTCCAAGAAACTAATGAGCACATCTCTGGTAAGCGCAAGAATTAAAGTGGTGCTTTAGTGTGAATCTTTGTGGAGAAACTTTTAGTTTTACAGATGTGTCGACTAAATCAACTAAGCAATCAGTCGACAAAATCATATTTTTGCTAGTTGACCAATATTTTCTTTGGTCGAGGACAGACCTAGAAAACATGTCGATGTTTGTCGATGGAAGATCATACATGATATCTGCTCTTATAACACGTTATAGATCCAGCAGATATTGCTTTATCATTTTATTAACATGGATTCACAAGTTTACAGAGCTTTACTGTAGTAATACAACCACAGCCTCCACTAAGGAGTCTGTCGAGTGACTTCAAGCACATTATTCCTGTTGGGTGAGTGAGTTCAACACTAGACGATATCATCAAGCTGTCGGCAATAAATTTCATCTGGGAAGTAAACAGTAAAGAGTACCAGAGTATACTGTAAGGTTTTTTAGTATTGATGTGGGATTCTGCTCGAACATCTACTTTGTGTATTCAGTGTGACCCGCAGTTTAATTTCCTCTCGCTGCCGGATGGCATATCAGGTGGCGTGAAAGTGAGAGAGTTTGAGATGTTGACAGCAGGAGAACATACAGTACATCCTCTTCAGAAGTTTCTAGGAGTCGCCCGCCAAAGGGAAAAGACCTAACAGCTGATTGTGAAGTGGAGGCTTTCCCCACATCTATGTTGAGTGTTGAGGAGGTGGGGGGTCTGAGTCAGCCTGGGTGGGTTAATGGTCACGGACCATGTGGAATTTGGCCCTTCGGCAAAAGGAAGTCCCTCTACTGCTGCTCTGAGGACCTTCTCGTTCTGTATGGAAAAACATGACCTGCTTCCTGAATCACTGGAGCTGTGTGTGTGTGTGTGTGTGTGTGTGTGTGTGTGTGTGTGTGTGTGTGTGTGTGTGTGTGTGTGTGTGTGTGTGTGTTTTGCTCTTGACAGTATTAGATTCAGTGTTTTACCTAAAACATTAAGAACTCAATGTCATTTTCACCAAGAATCAATGCAATATTACTTGTATTACTTGTGACATTTCGCATTTTTGGTAATAAAGAAACATATTTCCAAACTGCATTTAGGAAAAAATTGTTGGGATAGGAATTAGCTATTACAGAGCCATCTTAACTCAGGGCTTTAGGATGGCATATGGCATAAACCCTGTCCTGCTGTTAGGTCCTTATGGCAAATTAAATATATACAGTATATATAAAAAGGTGGGGTTTCCTCTCCTCCTCCAATACACTTAGTGCCTCCGACTCCTTTTAACTAAAATTTAAAACCCATGTTTTTTTTTTTGTCTATGGCAGCTACTGTAGCTAGCCATAGACCATAGATACTTTGGCTTGTCCATGTCTTGAGTATGTTAGTGGTACATTCTATGGATAATGTACAGCGAGCCGGTCATTGTATTTGAAATAAACCCCGACAGGGCGATGCAGCACCCAACATGGACCCTGATGCAAAGCGGAGCAGGTTTGCATCGCCCTGAAGGCTTTTATTTCACAACAGTGACACGCTAGCTGTACATTATCCCGCTTATAACACGGCTACTTAAGAAATCAATAATCTGACTCATAAAAGGTTTGCCTGACATCAGAATCACGTCCGTAACAACTGTCTGTTATTCGTAGCAATGGTCTGCTATAAAGAAATAATGTATTGTAAATAAATATGTATCTAACATTGGAGGTCTGAGATAGGACACAGTCATGAGTTTAGGTATTGCTTTTATAGTAGGATATAGGCGCTTTCTTATCTTTGAAACTTAAGTTAAGGTAGGACAAGTGGGGATATTTTACTGTAATGAAGCCCTAGGCCTGCTGCAAGTAATCATCTAAGTAAAACGATGCTACCACAAGTGTCATAAGTCTCTTCCTAAGCCCCAAACCCTTTCTGTGAAACCCTTGGTCGGTTTGGTCTGGCTTGCAACAGCTAATGAGAAACGCTCTTGCTGCACTTTTTCAATAAACAGTAGTTACTTCTATTTCTTATGGATATGGTTTCCATCAGATTCATTTTAATGTTTTAATGTTGTGTACAAGACTACCGGGGAGGCAAATTATCATTTGATATCCTGTCATCAAAATGTTCCTCTGGTTAATAGGCTAGTAAAAATAGGCTTTTTGAGATTGTTTTACAAACAACTTGACTTCTATTAATCGAGTATTTCATATACTGTAGGAGAGGTGCTCCAACAGCTTGAATATCCAGTGGGGTTTTTTGTTACATCATCATGTGTCATTAGTTTGTAATGTGCAGGGATGTGTGTGTGATGTGGGGGTGGCTGTGAGTGACCACGACACTAATGTTATCTCAACAAAAGCAGCTGTACAAAAACTTTGCCTGCATGCAAAAAAAATTTATGATTTACATCAAGAAATATGCGATAAGTAAACAAAGATTATTACATCGTCATCATGATGTCAACTTGCCTGATAGACAGGGATGCACCGATGCAACTTTTTCAGTCCTGATGGTGATACCTGGGGGTTTGGGTTTCTGCTGATACCGACTACCGAACCGATACCAGTGTTTATTTAATAAGCTGTATGCCTCACTCAGTGGAAGTGACTGGGATCATTAGGCGTGACTTAAACATTGCTTTCTTAACTTTGTAAAACAAAATGCAACAATGATAAATTATACGCCAGCAACTTGGTAAAAAAAACTTCAACATTAACAGGAATTACAAATAAAGCATAAACCATTTTCATGCAGCAAGAAATTTGTCAAAACTTAAACCAGAATTAATATTCCAGTATATAATGTATATACTGTAAATGTAAGAAATAAAGAAAATATAGTCTGTCAACATAGAACTGAATTGAATAGATTGGCCCCATTGTCACCGATACTCAGCGATCTGAGTCGTTATCGGCCTGATATCTAATCAGGTATCGGTGCATCACATTGTGAAAGATTATAATGTTGCACTTTGTGACTTTTTTTGAGCTAATTGAAAGAGAGTATTAGTAGGAAACTGCATTTAATGTGTAACTATTATTCCTTTTTTTAAATTTGTGCCTCAGTTTGTTCAGTAAAGGAATAATTTATTTAATTGTTTTAATGCAGCAACCAATTATATATATTTTACTACCAGCAGTATTGAGCTGAAAACACTTTAATATCAGTGTATTTATCACAAGTAATACTGTTATCATGATATTCAACAGCGTTATTATCGTATCGTGTATTTTCCTCATGTACCCTCATGACTTAGATTCTTTGGGCACATTTCAGTCATTTCTCCAAACTACTGAGCTTCGATCCCCGGTGCTGATCATGAGGGTGCTGAGACAGTGCTGAAGCAGGGATTTCAGGGAGTCAGACGATGAAAGATGATGTCGCTAGCAATTAACAGAGTGTCAGGTCACCGGGCGCTGCTGGCCGCCGCTTAATGCCGAGCAATTGACTCAAGCCGAGATAGCGTGGGGATGACATAACATTGAGTCATCTGACAAAAGTTGTGGAACACAGTGTGTTGTTTTAATGTGACGTCTGTGAGGGAGGAAGCATCCCAAGTAAGGGAAAACATGACTCACGCCGGCCACGTGAAGACTGCATGTGGGTGTGTGTGTGTGTGTGTGTGTGTGTGTGTGTGTGTGTGTGTGTGTGTGTGTGTGTGTGTGTGTGTGTGTGTGTGTGTGTGTGTGTGTGTGTGTGTGTGTTTTACCTCCAGAAATAATGGCACATCAGACACAGACTTAATCTACAGAGCAACCAAAGAAGCTACTGGAATGAAACGGCTCTATAATGAGAAGTCGTGTGATTGCTGGATGAAAAGCGTGGTGCTGCTCGCTCACATGCTTGCTAATATTAGTGCGGTGGTGGAGAGATTCATGCAGCAGAGCAAAACATCCTGACTGATCAAGTCCAGACAGATTAGTTGAGGATTTTTGTAGACCTCAGTTGGATTTACAACTAAAGTGACCTCTCTCTTTCTCCACATATCTCACATATTTTATGATTACTTAGATATGAGGTCATTTAGGAGGAACATTGCCATAAGTAGTAACTCAGTAGAATAAACGCGGATTATAAAGGCAGCTCTCCTTGGGCATGTGGAGGCAAGGTGTGGCAATGATAGTAGTGCTGGAGTTGAATGTGGTGAGCTCTGTTTCATGTGCATTTCTCAGAAACAGCCACAGGTGGTTAGACAAAGCGTTTGCAGCGACACTTTTGTGCATGCGTGTTTGTGATTGAGTTTGTATGTAACACTATTCACCGCATACTCTCAGCCCATTTTTGGATGCAGGCAGTTTTTGTAGCTTTCTGTCTGGCTCAGTGATATGTCACATGCCATACCGCTGAGTGCAAACACTTCCATTTATATTCTGAACCAGCATTTCTTCATCTCCTTTAAGGGAGTTAATATCTTTTTCTTTGTGCTGGAAGACTGAACCGTATGACAGTAAGCTCTTTCTTACTGTTGGGTTGGCAGCTGCGTGAGTGCGTGTCGGGGCAGGTGATGATGAGCGTTCATTGTTTGTTTAGCTCTGTAGGAGAGTCACCTGTTGATTTCTCACAGAGCAGAGCCGCAATTGAGAGCAAATAAGCCTTTCATTGGTTTTCACAACATGATTTCTAAGCAGAAAAGTTAATATGAATATATAAATAACAAGTGTTTAAAGATACAAGAGAAAAACTTTTCAGCACCATGTCACCTGGAGAAAAAAAAGAAAAGCAGGCCTCTTTAAAGTGTGACTATCCCACTAAATTGAAATAGCAAACAAGTCTCTTAGGCCTGCTGTTTTTGTGAATGATTTCACAGTCACTTTGCTCGTGAATCATCCATCCGGTTGGCGACATCAGTGTGCACAGAAATGAAAGAAAACGGCTTGTGTTCAGCGTGCTTCTCCAAACAGCATGCAGCGTAGCCGAGAAGCAAAATACTCTTTTGATAACAGGTAGCTGTCATTGTGATTTCTTTTTAAGACTGAGCACAGAGGCTGGCGCTATGCTGACATTAATATCTATTTCATGTGAGCTTGGTCCAGTAAAAACTTAACAATGATATTTAAAACAATAGGCTGCTTGCACTGAGCACAGTACCACAAAGTCAAAGTCAGTGTGACTGTGCCTTATTTCCCCTTTCCCACCACCACCACCCTTTGCCCTCATTTGACTTTTGTGCTGCTATTGAAGCCAAGTTTATCTGAATCTTATAGGATTTCCATCTTTGGTCTCCTTATTAAAAGTGAATATAACAACTTAAGCTGTGTATAGAAGAGCAGATTTATGTTTCAGAGGGCTGGAGCTCATCACCAACTTGTTCAGACGGGTTGTAGAAACATTTAAAGGGGAACATCACCAAAATATTGAATTTTAATATGTTATTTTCTCCCAGTGATATCACAACTCTGAGTTCCAACACTCTAGTTTTTGGATTTGCGAGAGTTCATATTGATGAATACATTTTGGACTGTCTCAGGCTATAGGCATAACATGTATGAATTTTGAAAATAGGCCAAGTTCCTCTTTAATATTTATAAAGTAACTTAATATTATAGACACATTTGTTCTTCTTATACCAAAACCATAGACTGTCACCCATTGGTTTGTGGAGGGTTGTACTGTAAAAGACAGAGGGTGTCATATGCTGTACAGTTTGTAAAGCCCTCTGAGGCAAATTTGTGCTTTGTGATATTGGGCTATACAAATAAAATTGACTTGACTTGACTGCCATTGTGACGCCTTGATTTTGGCATTTTTGCCGTTGCCATCTGGGTTCTTTGCAACCAGAAGTGACACCAAAGGTAAAGCTAAGTACAACCAAATGCTGAAAAAGATATTTTTAGGTGACCAAAATGGTTATAATTAACCGTCATGAACTGAAAACACATTGTGAAAAGTTGTAAGACGAAAAGATGGGCAACACCCAGACCGAACAGCGCCGTGGTAGTGACCTGTTAGTCACAAGGTAGCCACACCCTAAAGCATCCCCTGCTTTATGGTCTATTTGACTCTAAATGGGACCATAATTTACTAAAAGGACATCATGCTGCATTGAAGAAGACTTGAAACTAGTGATTGAGACCATAAACTCATGTTTACAATGTTTACTGAGGTAATAAATCAAGTGAGAAGGAGGCTCATTTTCTCATAGACTTCCATACAGTCAGACTTCTTTTCGCAACCAGAGGAGTCGCCCCCTGCTGGATATTAGAAATAATACTGTGTTGTTTTGAGAGGACTATAAGTCTGTTGTGATAAGAAAACATTAACAGAGAAGCTTTTGGAAGTTGGCCTTAACTGTTCAATCTGTGTTTTCTTCTGCAGCTGTCCTTCTTCAATGTGCATCTTTCTCTTTTTCAGATGTCACCATGAAAGAGTACATACTTAATTACACGTCTTTACTTGTTGTCGGACCTCAGAGAACATCAAATTCTTGCCAGATATAGTCCATCATAAGTACATTTCTAAATACGGTTTTGTGTGACCAATCAGTTATGAACTCAGCCGGCCCTGTGGTTGGTGCCTGTGTAGCACTCAAGCAACAGAGGTTGTAGTGTATTGAGCATATATAAATCTTCACAAGATTATTTTTCCTTTGTTAGTCACCTTTAAGGTCAAGTCTCTGAAGTGGATGGAAGTTGGCATATTATAGCAATAACACTACACAATTAAAGTTATACAAACATCAGAGTGATTACTGCGACATGGTGCGGTGCTACATGTTATATGTCTTTGCCTACTGGTTGTTTTTTTATTTAGTAATGTCATAATGTCAAACATTATTATTATTATTATTCATTATTCCTAGAGGGTGGATCCTAATGTTTTTGTTGACTGTTAGGGGCCATTCAAATGTAGTATCTCTAAAAATGTGGGTAAAACGCCAGTCGTGCTACTTTCATCCTATCCAAGGTGCTTGGTTGGTTGTATACTTATCGCGCCTGCTGTTACTAAGCAACCAAAACCTCAATGCAATGACGATGACGATGATTAAACTAAACTCAGTCAAAACAAAGAAATGGATTTCCAGCATTGTTAGTGCCTCATAGCAACTTTACTGCTCGGTTTGTCTGTGTCAGGTTGGTTGACCTTTCAACCAGATGCTGTTCTTGATGGCGGTAAAATAGTCCGTGGGACAGATCATAACGCTCTGGGTAGTCCTGCACTGACATAATTAACTTCTCCTCCATATACCTAGCAATACCTAGCAATATTTACGGAAGAAAGAAAATATATCTGCTGGCTGTGATTGGTTATTCTTCGTCACATGACATGCAGTACGCGTTGCAGCGTTCCAAAAGTCGAACAATTTTTATCTCGGGGTGCAGCCGTCACACCCTGAAAAATAGGTGCGTGTGAACACTTGCACATTGCGAAGTCCACATTGACAGCAATGGATTTGAGGGCATGTCAACGGCCCCTTAAACCCCCACCAAACCCAAAACTCATACGTGTGCATAAACAATATCTAAATCCAGTGTTCCCAGAGGATGAACCATTTCAATTCAGACACACTGTAAGCATTTTCTCTCTCTAGATAACCCTCTTTGATTACAATGACCCCATGGCCTTTCCACTAATGCAAGCCTCTGGACAAAGTCTACAGTTTTTATGCATCTAAAGATGCTAATTAGATATATTTGAATGTGTAATCAGTATATCGTTTGTGCCAGCCAACACTTTTGTATTATGGGATATGATGAACATTCTGGCACTTAAGGTCATTACTGAGGCTTTATGTTTTTTCACTTGAATCTGGCTAAATGCCATGCAGCACACCAAAGGAATGTTCATGCAAAAGGAAGTTTGGGATCTCCAAAGACACTCCCAACCATCTGGGAAAGCTCAAGAGACTAGCAGGTCATCCCTCTCGCTCCAAGCTAATGTGAAACTAATGGCTATCCAGGGAGGGAGACTACTCTTCATCAGCAATAGCTTAAAATTGTTAATACAACTGGATTATTGTATGTTTTTGTGGCTGGTTTCATTCTAATGATATATGTTGTTGTTCGTTTCTTGCTTGACTTCAGTGGCCTTTACCTGTTAACACATGTTGAGTGAAGTTGGCTTGGATCCATGGTACATATACCAATATGTAGACCTGAAAAAACAATAGACTTCACAACTTTTGTAAGTGTGCTTCCTCATTCTGCATACGTCTTCCGTGGATCGGCTGTCATAATGGGTTTGTTATAAATTAGTTCTCTGTTTTGCTTTTCCAAAATAACTCTTATCACTTGTAATGTTTTTTCTGCAGAATTATGTTGCTGTTTACACAATCGTTTCCTTGTTCAGTAAAAGAAGAACTTTATCCCTGACTCTGGGCTGTACTGTGTTATCTGGCAGGACAGCATGACGCCCTCCTCAAGTCAAGAGAAACACCAGCGATTGTTAGAATTTATCCATCCAGCTCATCCACTCACACCCTGACTTCTATGCAGCCTTGAATGCAACAGTAATGACACATTTCCATCGAGCAGTCCAGGTCACTTCAGTTTGTTTGCTTGGTACCACCTCGGTCAAGGTCCTAAGCGCGCTGAGCCGATACTCGAAGGTCGGGCTGCATGATTATGGCCAAAATAATAATCACGATTATTTTGATCAGTATTGAGGTCACGATTATTCATTGATTTTAGGGAGGAAATATTTTTATTTAACTTTCACTTCCATGTTGTGCTACATTGCATGTCTGTTCTCTGTTGAATATTAATCTTCAGCCCTGGACTGCAGCCACAACATTCAGTCAAGTTTGTCGCAGGATTTCGCGGTAGGTTCCGTGATTGTGATGCTCTGGGCGACCTACAACCCACAGGTCCTGTCGGGTCGGGTGAGCTTACTCGACAATATTGGGGGTGCATGTTAGGGATGCTAATAATTAATCGTTTAACCGATAACCGACATTTTAACTGATTAACGCTATCGGTTAAAACAGTTAAACGAAATATTAGTAATTAATTAAAAAGCTGAGAAAAGCACAGAGGAGCAGCTCATCAGCAGCTGCTAATGTAGTAAAACACACACTGTTATTGGACAATTGATATTGTTAATCCGGCAGACACACAGCTGACAGCCTGCTGAACTAAACTAAATGTGCAGTTACTGTTACTGGGAAAGTGGCTACCGTACATGTTTGCGACACTACACGCAGCACTGTGGCTGCTACAGTACTGGTGCCTTCAAATGGGGTCATGTCTACCGGGTTTATGAGATGGGAAGTCGTGTACACATATGCTGCCTTCCAAGCGGTTAGGTTGAAGAGTACTGCTGCAAAACAACGGCAATATTAACAACCACTAACGAGGTAATGAATACAACATGAGGGGGGCGTTCATATGGGCCCAACTCATAAACACTGTAAACACGACCCCATTTGAAGGCACCATAACTCTCCTGATGGTGAACTGTTGACTCAGTTTATTGTGCTCGTATACTGCAGCTGGCGCACCGCTGCATGCAAGGCACTAATCTTGTCGGTTAATGGTTATCATTCATTCATTCATCGTCAACCGCTTGTCCCGTTAGGGGTCGCGGGGGGCTGGAGCCGATCCCAGCTAGCATTGGGCGAAGGCGGGGTACACCCTGGACAGGTCGCCAGTCCATCGCAGGGCACATAGAGACAGACAACATATAGACAGACAACCATTCACGCTCATATTCACACCTACGGGCAAATTAGAGTGATCAATTAACCTAAATTGGACGACGAATTTTTTTTGGACGGTGGGAGGAAGCCGGAGTACCCGGAGAAAACCCACGCTTTCACGGGGAGAACATACAAACTCCACACAGGAGTCGGAATCGAACCTGCGACCCTCTTGCTGTGAGGCGACAGCGCTAACCACTACACCACCGTGCAGCCCGGTTAATGGTTAATAATTGAATAATGAGGGTCGGTTATTGGTTAAGAAAATTTTGCATCCGAAGTTCGTGCTGGTGGGTAAAAAGTGACAAAGCAGCGTCCAGAGTAAGTTGTTAATAACTTAAATAAACATTGTGTTTAATAGTCCACACCAGTTAATTGCGCAGCCCTACTAGATGCTGGAGTCAAAACACTGCAGACCTCTGATTGGTCAGAGAGAATCGCCATTAGCGTGACACAAGTCATCCTGAACGAACCATCATTTTTGAATAGCCAAGCTGTTGATAAGCTCCATGTGAGAACCGTTACAGCGAAGCTCAAGTGAGCTATTATCATTTGTAAAGCTTATATCAAAAGTCTTTTCAGGTGATGAAACAGAAACATAACTGTAACCTGTATGTATGTCGGTACAAACCAGTTCCTGCTCACCTTCTTTGAAGCATCGTCTCTGCTGAGTTGACAGCTGGAGGCGAAGGTGTGGCCTCGAATGTTTGTTACCTACCACATTACAGATCTGAGATCAGATGATAATTTGAGCCACTCCTATCTCTCTCTCTCTCCCTCTGTGTGTCTCCCTGCAGGAAGATAATAATACTAAAGAGTACTGTAGCATGTATGCACAAGTCAGTAAGAGAGAGTTATTATCTTTTATAATCATAGACCGAAAAAATGTCTGATGCTGATGACAGTGGATGCTGATGATAAATATGTTGAGTTTCGTTTTTTAACATTCACTTATGCAGCCTGTCAACTTAGTGAGATCTCCATGAAATGCTTTAATGCTGGTTTCTTGTAGGACAATTCTCCATTTTGAATGGTTGTTTGGATACAAAAAAGTCAGTAAAAAACATATAATGTAAATTTGAAGGAAGGTAAAGGGCTCAACCTCACTTTTCTGTTCTTATATAACAGGAAAGAGGTGATGACTATATCCGAATGGTTACTAATATAACAGCCTGTAGACACATTGTGGTAATAATCAGATTCACTAATTCAATGATCAGATGCACTGATGCACCTAACTTTTTCATTTAGCTGCACCAGCACATAATTTAGGTCTACCCAAAGTTTTTCACCGTGTTTTGTTAGTTCCCAGTAGGCCTACACGGGATGTCACAATACCAAAAATATATTGGTCAATACCAATACCAGTGAAATTCCATGATTCTTGATACTACATTAAGAAACAAAGTGAAATAATAAATCCCATCATGCTCTTCAACATACACGCCTTTATTACAGTTTGCGTAATGTATTTTGTTAGGAAGTTAAACAGGTCATAATTCCCTCTCTATTATCTATTTCATATTACTGTGAAAACACCTCCTTCAAACTGGATTTATTCAAGTTTCTAGCCAAAAACGGCATTTTACAAGATGACATTTGAACACATCATGATGATGTTAGAATTTACCTCTGCCCAGTACTCATTTTAGAGCCTGAATGCGTCATAACTGTAATTCAATGGCACCTCCCGTTAAGCTCTCGTCCTGCCAATTTCAGCACTGATTTGTTGTTCACAGTGTAGATTATAGGAAGATAACGGGGTGGAATCCCTGGAAGAATTAAAATGAAATTTTAAATATTTTAAATAAAAAATTATCAGATATACATATTAAATTTATATAAATATAAAAAAAAATAAATTAAAAAAAAAGAATAAAATAAAAATAGAGATAAGATGAGAGAGAAGAAGAGAAGAAAAAAAAAAAAAAATAAAATAAATTAATAATCACTCTTCCCCCTCTCCCTCTCTGAATCTGGCGCCATGTTCGGGTTTAGGCACGGGGACCAGGTAGACAGGTGGAGTGGCGGTGCTCCACCCCGGTGATGCCGGTCTGGCCTGGGCCGTTCAGGGTCGGCAGTAACAGGCACACAGCGTTTTTCGTGGTGAAAAACAATCACTAGTTCTCTTCATTTGATCTACCGTCATGTTTTATAGTTATGATGTTGATGGAGGAGGAGTTGGCAGGGCGCGGTTCAGACACATACACAAAGACAAACCTGTCAGGCCCACCGGTGCACCCAGTGAAAATATTTAGATGCACTCCACAGATTTCTGATCGCATATGCGACTAAAGTGGTTGCCCTCTGGAGCCATGTATCAGAGGATGAAGATGTTAAATCAGACCTGTAGATACTAGTTACATACAGACTCATGGGCTGATTGAATAAACCACTTCCTGTGTACAGAAATTATTTATTTAATGCTGCAGCACAATAATCAACAGCATGTGTCTTAGCAGTTTTCAGTTAGCATTCAGTATGTCTGGTGATATTTGTAATGTTGTTTACTTATTTGTTGATCAGATAGTTCCTGAATTTAATTAGACCATATTTTATTTAGGATGACTTTTGGAAGGCTGCTTTGTGTTTGGACGACATTTCAGAACTTTGACTTCTTTTACCATGTACGAAAATGTTTATATATCGAGCTGCAACGATCAATCCATCAGTTGTCAACTATTAGATTAATCGCTAACTGTTTTGATAATTAATTAAGTGGTTTGGGTAATTTTTAAGAAAAAAAGTCAGCTGAAAGTAAGCTGAATATCTTAGAGTTGTGGACAAAATAAGACATTTTAGGACCTCATCTTGGGCTTTGGGAAGCACAGAACGACATTTTTTTTTTTTTTACCATTTTCTAGACCAAACAACTAATTGATTAGTCAAGAAAGTCAAATCAACACATTAATCAACAATGAAAATAATTGTTAGTTGCAGCCCTATATATATTTTTTAAAGTAGGGTCATTGGAAAAGTATTGTTCTGGTATCAGTACCAAAACTCTACTTGTTTCATGTCTTCACACCCTTTTATTTGCCTATAACGCTGTAGACATCATCATCATCATCATCATCATCATCATCATCATCATCATCAAGGCTCACGTGAACTCTCAAGGTTAACACAGTGAGGCCTGCTTGACAGTGATTTGAAATCAGCTGATGGTCATGTTTTTGATTTGAATTGCTAGAAAATACAGTCAAATAAGAGAAATATGACCCCAAGGTCCATCTCAAATGTCACCTGAAAGCAACGTTTCTTCTATATACATGTATGTTGTTTACATAGAAAACACTGGGGATCAGACAACAGAGACCCTGCAGGCCTATAGAGACATGCCATCAGCCCAGCTAGTCATCACCAGCAGTCAGCAGTGATGACAAAAAACTTCTGTCCTGTATGATTATATTTCTACTTTTATCTTATTTTCAGATGGTAGTCAGTTTGTTGCTCGCCAGTTTTACCTGAGATATTCATTCATCATTTGTTCAGAGATGTTTTTTCAGGAGACGTGCTTTGTGTAGCATGTTGGTGGTACAGCGTTAGTTTTAGGGCTGCCCACTCTTAGTTGACTAATCAGTCGTTTTGGTCTCAGTCAAGAGTTCTTTAGTCATTTTTCTCTTAAGTTTGAGGAAAAAAAGCGTATTTCATGCTGAATGACTTTTGTCCCTGAAACTTAAGAGCACATTTCTGGTAAACACAAGATTTAAAGTAGTACTTGTGTGTGATTCTTTGTGGAAAAACTCAGTTTTACAGATCTTTCGTTTCAGTCAGCGATCATCGATTAGTCAAAATCAAATGTTAGATTACTTGGAATTTATTTGGTAGAGGACAGCCCTAATTATTTTATTTCCTTCATTACTAATAGATTTATGTTATATAGATGGTCTTTATAATATATTTTTATTATCACTATTTTTTTTAGAAATCTACAAAAAGGTCAGTACTTGTTGTTGAGTGCATCTTGTGTTTTATTTCAATAGAAAAAAAGTTTCTGTCTTTGTTAGAACCTGAGCTCAACAGATTTCCACATGATGCTTTTCAATTTTACATGTAATATCACATTAATGTATAACGCCACCATTTGCTAAATATGACTTGCAACCAAATTGTGTGTTTGAGGTTCAATGTCATGCATTTTACCATAAAAATGCCATTTTTAATGATAGCACTATGCGGTATACAGCAGTTGTTTATGCACACTTTGAACTTCTGATAAGTCAAGTAAAAATCCTGCATTCACCTGCGATATCGCCCGTTGTTTTACGGTCACTGCCCCTCAGATAGTCAGACAGACGGAGGGGGCAGCGGGTTCCTCTGTGTTGTTTTTAGCTATTGTTCTGTGTTCGCACATCTGTCTGTTTCAGAATAACTGGCCACAGTATCAGGTCTCACATCTCAGAGTCATATAACAACAACGCCGGCTATGGGAAACTGACATGCTGCTTATTTTAGCAACCCACTCCCACCACCTTCTAACATTTAGGACTCTACATTTATGTACACCTTTTCATGTGACAAGCCTATATTTAATCAGTGATGCTGCAATGTTGATTATATACAGTGTTTCTGAACATTGTCTACGCTGTTATATAAAGTAGCAGGCATTTTTCATGCAGCTTATTCGAAAGAACACTATGAATGGTTTCTTTTTATGCATCTGTGCTCGTCGCTGATGCCGGGCTCCTGCGTGGCCTGCCAGGCAGCTGGTGGACATTTGGCACGTCTCATGCAGACGCCGTCCAGAGGCCTGCGGGGCACCTGCTGTCCATCAGGGGGAGGTGAGGCATGGAATGAGACAACAGGTGACAGTACAGCATGACTCGCTGTGCCCAAATGTGCTGACGACAATGACCAAGTGGGACTTGTGTCTTCCTCTCCGTCTTTCTCTCCGACTGATAAAGATCATAATCAGAGAATCAGAGAGGCTGTTCAGTGACAGTCAGGTACATGTGTAGATACATTTATCTGAGTGTGGCTGAGTCAGTGACACAGCTGTTGTGTGACTGTCGTTCTTATCCAACACATGCAGCAAATGGGACCTTGTTTTCAGCACCAGTTGGTGTCGGCGAGCCCCGATGCAGCAGACTTTTAAACTGGCACACGCCAAACCAAGTCAACAGCTGCCTGAAAAGTGTGTTGAACCAAAACATTGTGCACTCACAGCCAGGCCTCTCTAGATGCTAGTTAAAGCATGTAGAGCTCAAAAAGGCATTCACCTCATTGACAAGTTGGCCGTTTTAAAAGTTACCCTCTACTAGACCAGCTTCATTTCCACTGTGTTGAGATCTGGTGACTCTGAAGTCCATAACACCTGATTCACATAATTTTTATACTCATCGCACTGTTAAGTGACCCGCCCTTCCCTGCACCTGCATGTTTTAAAGGATAACTTTGGTATTTTTAAACCTAGTCCCTATTATACCACATTTTTGTGTCTAATGATTAATAGCAACAACAATTTCTGAAAGTGGAAAGCTGGCACCACCGTTTATGTCAACTGAATGTGCCTGTTTTTGCCATGACAGGCTCTGTTTGTTGTTATAAGTGTTTGACATTATGGAAAGAGTCTTTTTGGGGGGTTTGGGTTTCATTGGGGTTTTTATCTCATTAGGATTTGCACCACTAAACAAAGGCTGTGGTGCTGCGCTGGACACACAGGTAGCGAGCTACTTGCGACCCCTGATTTAGATGATTTCCAATGTGGAAGAGGTCTTTGAATTGAAAAAGAGTGTATGGATATCCAGATTTCACAAGTCTTCTCCTTAAGCAGGACTTGGGCACAATTACAAGATAAGATAAGATATTCCTTTATAAACCGACTGAATCAAGCAACCTGTCAGAAAAATGTTGTATTTCTCTCTATGGTCCTTTCCATAATGTTGTCAGACACTTATAAGCCTGTCAGTGACAAAAACAAGCACTTTTAATGCATGTTACATTGAAGCTGATCACTCCGTCTGTATTTGCCTTCTGACAATAATTTGTGTGTTGTGACATACACAATGGTTGATTATGATCATTTTCTAAACCCAAATAAAATGACCTGTGATGCTGGTGTGTGACTGGGCAGGCAGGGAGGACCCATCAGAGAGAGAAGACGTGTCCATTAGGTGTTATTTATGAGGGGCTGCCTGCTCCAGTAATGACATTTCTGCTGCCTGTGACTGCTGGCCTAAAAGCACACAACGGTAACGTTGCTGCTGTGTATCTGCCATGATGCCAGTGAGTGGCCCCATTTCCTTTGACATATCACCCCGTGCTAAGAGTTATAGTCTGCAGCAGAGTACACTGGTACAGAAACACACACTCAGCAGTTGTGCTAGAGGAGAGAGGGGAGATGGTGGAGAAGATGAATACATTTCTGCAGTTGCTGAACAGTTTAATCTTTTTAAAGGTGTTTGGGAGATACTCGATCATTTTAAAATAGGCAGAAAGTTATTTGCAGTGGTGTGATATGTAAATTATGGGTATTTGTTTAGATTTAGGTTATTAATCTATAGTCCTGATTGGATAAACCAACTCTTTGGAGTGTGCTCCATTTTCAGTCCCATTATTCGGTCGGTCATACGGTTTTCCTGAAACCCATAGACTACAGACTGTGAGCCACACTTCCTTGAGTGACTCTGTATGGGTTTTTGAAAGTCGCACACAGTAGTTTCTCTGTCTACAGCCACTACAGTAGCTGGTGTCCTCTCACTGAGCCGCCACAGTGAAGCTCTGTTGATGTGAGCATGTGCAGTACGAGGCACCAAGACAAACAGAGGAAGAAGAGTGAAGCCCAGAATGAAACAAAAACATATGTCAAACACTTTACTGTCAGAGATGATGGGTCACAACAAGGCTTGGGAGTCTCAGTATATCATGATATACTTTATGTTTTAAAAGTCAGCAGGGCTGAAGATGAGCTTGCTAAGATTTCTGTAGTCGATTAGTAATTTTTTATGCTTTTTCATGCTGAATGATTTATTTCCAAGAAACATATGAGCATCTGTCTGGTAAACACAAGATTTAAAGTGGCGCATTTGTCTGATTCTTTGTGGAGAAAACTGATATGTTATAGGGATGCATGAATACTGAGACCGATATTGACTCAAATAGCTGGATCAGGTATCAGTAGCAATGGAGCCAATCTCCAGACCTGAACCCAGCTGACATAGGGGGGAAGGTGGCGTACACCCTGGACAGGTCGCCAGTCCGTCGCAGGGCTGACATGAGGACAGAGCCATTCACGCTCACATTCACACCTATGGACAATTTCGAGTCATCAATTAACCTGATCTACACGCATTTGGACTGTGGGAGGAAGTCGGAGAACCCGGAGAAAACCCACGCTTACACAAAACTCCACACAGAAGAGCCCCAAGCTGAGTTCGAACCTTTAAGGCGACGGTACTAATAACTGCACCACCGCGCAGCCCATGGAGCCGATCTGTTCATGTCAATTCTATGTTTATATACAATATACATTATATACATGAATTTTAATTCCTGTTTAAGTTTTTACCAATTTGTTGCTGCATTTAAAAGGTTTACACTTGAATTGTAATTCCTGTTAATGTTAATTAACAATTAATTCCTTTGGTTGTGCAACAAGAGGGTTGCAGGTACAGTTTGCGTGTTCTCCACGTGTTAGTTTGGGTTTTCTCCGGGGTCTCCAGTTTCCTCCCACAGACCAAAGCCATGCAGGTTAAATGTTGACTCTAAATTGCCCATAGGTGTGAATATGAGTGAATGATTGTCTGTCTCTGTGTCAGTCCTGTGATAGTCCGGACGACCTGTCCAGGGTGTACCCCGCCTTCGTGCAATGTCAGCTGGGATCGGCAGCCCCCCCGCAACCCGGAAAAGGATAAGCAGTTACAGATAATGGATGGATGGAATTCATTGAATTTATATCTAACTCCTCCTCATGTCTCTGTTTTCAGGCTTAAAACAATTTAGCCCATGACAGGAGACTTTAGCCAATCACAGGCCATTTCTGAGAGAGAGCGTTCCTACTGGCTTTTCATTCAGTGGAGGAGGCAGCTGTCAAATCACTCGCAAACTCAGATCAAACGTTCAAACTAGGCAGCGCTGATTCAATATGAATCCATATTCTGTTACAGTAGTTGAGAATGTTTTCTCCGGCTGGTGGGCGATGCGTGGTTTTTCAGAAACTGATCTCAACATGGCTGCCGAGTCACAAACATTCTCATTTTACAGCTAATCAATAACTACAAGATGTTTGTGAAAACATTTGAGGACATAAATAGTCATTACAGTTACAGAATATTGATTCATATTTGATCAGCACTGCCTAGTTTGACCGTTTGAGTTTGTGAGTGATTGACAGCTGCTCCGAGACGGCAGGCTCCAGCTCAGCTCTGATTGGTTGTTTTCCTCCGGTCTGTGAAATCTTGCAGATGTCATTAGGAACACCAGAGGACACAGAGGAACATGATTATTTTTAGATTACCTGTTTCTATTGTCAAGATATAGCGACCGTTTTATAAAAATAACTTTTTAACTGCCTACTCTAGCTTTAAGTCAGGCCTGATGTTTTCTTACATATAACAGAATGATCCCAGTCACTTCCACACAGTGAGGCATACAGCCTATTAATTAAACACTGGTATCGGATCAGTACTCGGTATCGGCCGACACTCAAAGCCCAGTATCACTATTGGGACTGAAAAAGTCGGATTGGTACATCCCTAATCTGTTGATTAAATCTAATCTTATTAAATGCAATCTTTTAGCAGACAGAATCGTAAGAGTGTTGGTGTGTCGACGAAGAATTTCTTTGGCCCTAGTCCTAATCCTCACTCCCTAACTACAGGAACTTCACTGCCACATTACTCTCTGTTCTGTTAGTGCTTCGCTCCATTTATCCTCAGCATCTACGCCACTTAATTTGTGGTGATTTTAATACAGCGTCACATGGGCCAAGGTTTTCCCATTTCCACAAAAGCAGGCATTGATGGGGACTCACCAGAGCAAAATGCAGTCAGGGGGGAATCACCATGTCTTTTTAGAGAGTAACTCTTATCAAAATATGTCTTTATTTTCTGCCTCTGCCAGCAAAACAAGGAAGGGCCGTAGAGAAAACAGCATTGATAACCCATCAGTGGCCGGGCTTAGGGTCGGCTTAATGCAGGGAAGGGCGACATTAGTGATGTCACATGAGCAGCTAGAACAATAAGGGCGGTTCACACAGTTCTCAGCCTTTGTGTACTGCTTAATCAGTTTGTGGGCTTCTATAAAGTAGCTACACAGGTCTCCACTAATTCAACAAAGTGTGCTTATGAAATGGAGATAAAGAAATAGTTTGTAGTGTGACCACTAAAGAGCAAACAGGCGTCTTTGAGCCCAGTGGTCGAGTGGAAAAAGGCCTTTAAATGGCACCTCTTTGATTCTGCGCCTTTGAGCGGGTTCAAAAGTGTTCAGAGTCCGGCACACATTGATATTTAGCAGGGCGATTGAAGTCTTAATGCCAGAGAGGTTAGAGGAGAGCAGGGGGTTCACTGGTGGGACATTTATCCTCTGCTTTATTCTCTGCATGAGTGCTGCTATCCCACGTCTACAGCCTTGAGTGCTAGCTGGACCATGAATGTAACTTGTTTTTATTGTGAAACACCAGTATGTCCAGCTTAGTTGTAAAATACCATTTAGTTATGCTCGGTTAATGACAACTTTGATGAAAATTTTAATGCTATTTTAGAAATATAAACATAAATAGTTTGCAGACATAGCGATGCCATAATAGCCGATTTTGGTGCTAAGTCAAAGCCAACATGATGCCAGGCTGATTGATTTTCTGCAGTACGCACGATCCAGGAGACTAATGGCGTTGTGTTGTCCCAGGGACGAACAACAAATCAGCAGGAGAGTAACATTAGCTGTTAGCTACTGATGGGCAGCACCGTCCTGCTCAGCTAAAGCTAACATTAACAAGGTTGCATTATGATGCATTCAAAATGTATTCAGTAAAAATGAGTATTGGGCAAAGGTAAGCTATAACGTTATCATGATGTGTTCAAGCTTGAGGCAGATCATCAGGGATTAATAATAAATTTGCAAAAACCAGAATGCAGACATTAATAAAGGAGTGTATGTTGTTCAGAAATGTTCATTACAATGTTTCAGTTGTACTTGCATTGAGAAACTGCATGCATGCAAAGCTACTGTATTTACAGTGGATCAAACCAGGGAGCAACACTGCAAAATCTGCAAAATTAGCATTTAGTAATCGATCAATCAATTAGCATATTGACAGAAATGGTCTGTTATGATTTTTGATGAATGATTTCAGTCATTGTTCAAGTAAAAATGTCACACAAATTATTTTAGCATGTCAGATGTGAAAGTTTGCTGGTTATCTTTGTCATATGGTAAACTGAATATCTGGTCGGACTAAACAAGGACTTTGAGGACACCATCTTGGGCTCTGGGAAATTTTAATGGGCATTTGTCAGTGTTTCTTGACATTTTAATATTTTAGAGACAAAACAATTAGCAGACTAATCAGGAAAACATTTGTCAAATGAAGCAAAAATTAATATATTCTTTAGCTGCAACCTTAACATTTACAACGAACAGTGTAGGCTAGTGTTGTTAATAATTAACCAATAATACAAAAATACAGAGTGGGTCGTCACTTTAAGGAGAAAAGCTGGTCCACCTTAAGAGAGTCTGAGCCGGTGCAGATACAGGAAGTTGGCCCTGGACTTCCAGCTGAGGAGTTGTAGCTTGTAGCCTCATAACATCTATTAACCGACAAATAAACTGTACACACACTGTCCAACTCGTACACAGCTAACGCCACCAACAAACCCACACTCACCGCCACCACACACACACGGTCTGGAGGAAAATCACTGAAGTTGCGCTACAGCCGGCACGAAGCCGCCGACAACGCTAGCAGCTGCTAACATAAACAACACAAACACACACAGTTTGTTGGACAATCACTATCATCAATCCAGGCAGACACACAGCTGACAACCTGCTAAACTAAACTAAACTAAATGTGCAGTGAAGGTGGCGGTCCTTTACTTTGAAAGTGACTGCGACACTACATGCAGCACCGTGGCTGCTAACGCTCCCAGACAATGAACTTGAGACAGTGAACGCAGCACCGTGGCTGCTACAGTAGCTCTCCTGAAGATGATGGTTCACTCAGTTGTCTGCTGTGCTCATATACTGTAGCTGGTGCACCGTTGCATGCGAGGCTATGTTATGAAAAGACTAGTTGATCATCTGAACGCCTCGTACAAGTGCCGAGGCTGCACCCCCATATCTCAAAAATGAAGCGGCTGTGCAGTGGTATACGCCACCAGAACTGAGACTGGAGAAATGTTGTCAAGTCCAAGCAGAATTAACAAACTGGTTTTGTTTATGCAGCTCATTGTTGCAAATAGTGTATGGATGTGTGTGTGCCTCCTGAAAGTCCAAAGATAACAGAATCGGTCTTCATTGAAAGGATTGTTCCATTTGTTTTTTGACTATTTATTGCTATCATTTCTGTTGCTTACAATAAAAATTGTCCGTTATCTTAAGAGTGGCAGGATCTGCATTTCTAGTGAGGTCATAGTACTGGATGGATGTGAGAGTCGTGCCAAAGGGTTGTGTGGCGGGGCAGAGTTTCACTGGTCGGCCGGCATTTAAGGACAAGGGAATGATTTAAGGGACGAGCTATTGATCTGTTGCGCATTAGGAGGAAGAGAGCTTGTAGGAGTGATGTGCATGGGTTCATTTAATTCGGCATCTCGCCAAGCTTCAGTGCTACACCCAGACTGCATCCTCTAACTGTAACAAGTGTTATCACTGAACGTGCAGCATGCTGATGCAGCTTCACGGCAGAGATTTGAAACAGTGTCAATCAACACGTTTTGTTATTCTCCAGTAATTCTCTGCAGCAAAGTGTACTATCTTAAAGCTCTCCCAGCTTTAACAGAGTGCTCCCCGGTGGCCCTTTAAGGCGGCGGACACATTGTGTGCTCTCTTTCTCTCCGTGTGTATTAGGTATTGAATTGAGTGACCTTTCTGGTTTGTATGAGCTCATGGGAAAAGTGGGTGTTTCCACAGGAAGTTAATGCCTTTCCCTCCCCCTCTTTTTCTCTCGCTCTCCCTCTCCATGTTGCCTACAATCTCCCTCCCCCTCAAACCTTTCACTCTGTCTTATTTTTTTCCACTATTTCTCACTTCGCGCACTCTTAAGTACTCAGCAAAACAATGCTCCTCGCAAATTCCTGCGCCACTTGTGTGAAGCCCTGTGAAGCCTTGGGAAGTGCGGCGATGATGGAGGAGGACGGACAGGGTAGAAATGCAAAGGAACTGGTCCTCACTTCCATCTGTTTAACATTAAACCCTCATGGCTGTTTGATTACAGACAGCTGCTCAGAGTCCAACCAAAGAGGTTCGGCAAAGGTTAAACTGGCGCTTGTTTGGGGACAGGAAGTGATAACCCCAGTCAAATGTCTCTTTTCTTAGATCAGTGCCCCTTAGGGCTGGGTGATATGGCCAGAATCTCATATCACAATATAGGTAATTGCATATCTCACTAACAATAAAATATATATCAAGATATTGTATGTTTTCTGGTAAGTCAATAAATAAAGAGTTTGTATGAAAAAAACACATGGTTTTTGTATATACCTGTGTGAATTTAATAGTTGACAAATTAAAGTATTTTCTCGTTTAAGAACTTTAGTGCAAAATGATCAGTTAGTATGTGGTTGTATTGTCAATTTAGGCAAGATACTTGTGTATCATGATATCTTGATATATGATTTCATCACAATATGATTCCACTGACATGATAGATTCTCACATTGAAGGAGAAGCCCAGTCCTACCGCTCTTTGGTGTGTGGTCTTTAGGTAATCAGGACAAGTTGGACGTAGACACATATTACAGTAGATTTCAGTGGACTGGAGATTTATCGTGAAATGTTTGAAAGTACAAAATAAGCATATGTATCTAGTAGGGCTGGGCAATATGACGATTTCTTACACAAATCGCCAAAACGATATAAAAGTGTCTGTTATATATATTGTTCTATATTGTGTCTATCATGATATATGCAAAGCCTATATTTATTTATGTTTTTTCTGTAACATTTACTAAGAACTGTGGGCTGGATGAGATGGAGAAAGCTAAATATCACGATATGTTTTGCCAAATACCTTGATATTGCGACGATGTTTTAGGGTTGACCATTACTGTTTTTACAAAATATTTGCACAATGAGATTGTTGATAAATAATCATCAGTAATGTCAATATTATGAATTATTGGGAAAGGGCAAATAAAACAGCTAGAACTGTGTGGTAAGTTCAGAAAATTACATCATTTTAATATAATGCAGCCTTTTAACCCAGGACACAATGCCAAGCTATGATATTAAGGTATTCAAAAATTTCAAATCTGAGACAATATCTAGTCTCATATCATAACATTGGTATATTTCCCAGCCTTAGTTCATTTTGCACTCAAATTTTTTAAAATGAGAAAACCATTAGAAAATCAAATATATAATTCACAGAGAAGTATATAAAAATAGGCCCTACCGTGTGATTATTTCATATAGACTATTTGTTGAATTACCAGAAAACATGCTATATCATGATATATATTGTAATCGAGATATGAAATGACGTATATCGCCCTGCCCTACTTATCTAGTAAAATGTATTTAGTCAATATGTAAATATGTATATGCTGGCAGAGGCAATATATGAATATCATTTAACCTTCAGACGAAATCCTCGAAAAGACAGTCATGAACATTTATGCCATTATGTATTTATAAGCATGCACAATATATGAGTTGCCATGTCATGATGTGTTATCAGAAATACATCATCATTCTGCTGCTGTCTAGAGGAGAGCGCGACCTGTCGGACTCCAGACTGTCTGGCTTGACGTTTGTGTCCTTAATTGAAATTGCCGCACTTGGCTGTGGCCCCCTGAACACGTTTCACCTGTCAGCTGGAGGGCTCTCTAGTCTCTAGTCTCCAGTCTCTACCTTCACATCCCTCGTGTGCCGGCCACTCCTATCCAGCTCCTTGTTGCTGATGTCCCCATATGGTTAGCATTTTTTATTGCTCTGTTCTGGGATTTAGTGAAGTTTGACGCTGGCACTTCAACATAAGATCAGTGTTACTTTCACACTTCTAAATGACAAAATCTCTTGTAGTATGAATGAGCTTTTGCAAAAAAAAAGCATTGCTGTATGCTGTGATGTAGGATAGCATAGCATCACAATATTTTGCGTGGCAGTATTATATTGATACACTGATGCCAAGTATTGATCCTTTTTTTATATAAACAATAACAGTCTGACCACACTAAATCCAGCTTCTGTCTTTCAGACCTTGTAGCGGGCTCAGACTTAAAGCTAGAGTCAAAATATCTGGTATCATATGAAACTACAAAGCCTCAGGAATCGACTGATACCAACTGTTACGCTAGCTTGTTGGAAAGAATCATACATAGCACTCCAAATTTTAGTAAAATTTTGGTGAGGGATAACTGGCATGGTCATTTTCAAAGGGGTCTCTTGACCTTTGACCTCAAGATATGTGAACGAAGAAACAAACACAGTGAAAACTGTCTTATTAGATAAAACAGATGTTGACAAACTGAAATGTGCAGTTGAATAAAGGTAATAGTATTGAATACATATACTGCAATACTCAGCAGATCCCAAAATGATTAAAATCGCAATAAGACCTTAACCTAAGTATCGTGGGGCCTCCGGTGATTCCCACGTCTACTGTGATGTGTTGGTGTGAGGAATAATGAGGTCGGGGAATATTATAAACTTGCAGATGCTGACAGAATTTTTCCTAGAATAACACAATTTAATGACATTCAATCTACATTTTTCTTTAATTAAAGAAAAACTATACGGTTGTCAAGGTCTGTGAATTCTCATTGGACGTCAGGCCATATGCGGAAGGTAATTAACTCCTAACCGTGTGATGACTATTTGTTTTAGCTCAGCATTCCCTCTCATTATGACAATCTAGTGGGCAGGCACGCCATTTCCCCTCGTCTGAGTAGGTGCACTGTGTTTTAGTTAATTAATCGCCCAGGTTTTTTTTTCCTTTTTTATTTTGTAGTGGAAATCTCCTTTTTTTCTGCGTTGGTGCTGAATCTGTGGTTTTGAGTTCTGTGTAGTTAATGATGCTATATTGGTTAACAGTCAAAGAGGTGGCTCTAACCAAACAAGCAGGATAACAGACAGAGATGGAAAAGGATCTATATTTAGTGTTAGTAAAGCTGTTTGTGTGGAGAGGAAGTGGGTGCACAGTGCAAGCATGATGTTGATTACACGCCTACATGTATCACCCTGTTCTTGCTTTCCTTGAGGCTGGCAACCTGCAGTCAGACAGGATTTATTGCTTTATGTCTCGACTGAACAGCCTAAAAAGAAACCTGAGCAGGTGCTTGAAATAAATGTATGTACGGTATATATTCAAATTGTGAAACACTACAAGCTGGACCGCATACAGCATTAGATGCTTAATATTGTATAGTGAGGCGGTTTAGAAGACAAACTGTATTTGATGCTGTCTCTGTGTTTTAATCCGCAGACATGTCCAGTTCTAGTCATCTTTAAATACAGTAACAATTATTTTCATTGTCGATTAATCGGTCCATTATTTTCTCAATTAATTGATAAATGTCAGAAAATGGTGAAAACTGTTGATCAATGTTTCTCAGTCCAAGTCCAAGATGACATCCTCAAATAACTTTTGTCCACAACAAAAACAAGTAAACAAGGAAGTAACACACACACACACACACACACACACACACACACACACACACACACACACACACACACACACACACACATATATATATATATATATATATATATATATATATATATATATATATATATATATATAGATACATACACCATCGAAACATAAAGTTATCAAGTGCTTTCCAAAAGCAAAAAGGCTAAAACAGGCCCTGATCAGGTGACCTAAGAGGCCTAGTGGGGGCGTAGGGCATTAGTAAATCGCTCATATACCCTGGAGCAAGATTATTCAATGCCTTATAGAGGAGGAGGGTTTTGAATTGAATCCTAAATTTAATTGGAAGCCAGAAAAGTGACATCAGAACCGGGGAGATCAGAATGAGGTCTTGCTACAGAGTTTTGGACCAAATGTAATGATCGCATTTTGGCTTAAGCAGGAGAGCGTTACAGTAGTCTAAACAGGAGGACACAAAGTCAAGAATAATCGTTTCCAACTGCTGAAAGGAAATCAGTGGGCGTATTTTTGTGATGTTCCTCAAGGGGAAGTAGCAGTGCCGAATAACTGTCTTTACTTTGTCAAACTTGAGCTGATTGTCTAAAGTGACTTCTAGGTTTTTAGCAAAAGATTTTTTATTCACGGACAATGAATCAAGGTTTTTGGAGATGATGATAGAGACCAGATCTGGGGCGAAAACTAGAACTTCAGTTTTACTGTGGTTTAATTGCAGGAAATTTCGAGACATCCAGTTACTAATCTTGGCCAGACGTGTGCAGAGTGATTAAATTTGAGAATTCATTGGGCTTAACAGAAATGTACAGTTGTGTGTCATCAGCATAGCAATGATCCACCAAATTGGCAGATTAACTGTCCTAAGGGACATTACATTTTCATATGTAATGAAAATAAATTGGTCCAAAAATTGACCCCTGAGGCATCCCACAGGTTCAAGGAGCACAGGTGGATTCCTTGTCATCAGTAAACACAAAGAACAGCAGAAAGCGGAGCAGAATCCACAATTAAAAAGCTAAAAAATTACGTAAACCAATTATCAAAGTATTTGGTTATTAATGGTATTGTTGACAACTAATTGCAGCTCTAGTTAAGTTTTCACACCAGGCATGGCTAAATTGCTTAAAGCATTCATCAGTTGACCCACAGGAAATTTGTCAACAGCAAATGTAATAATGTTGTAATCATTTAAGCCATTTCTCAAGGGAAATGCTAAATATTTTTGGTTCCAGCTTCTTAAATGTGATGATTTGCTGCTTTCCTCGACATCATTTTCAACGTCATTTGTTTGGGCTGTGGACTGTTGTTGGAACAAAATGATTTGAAGACATCAACTTGGACTGTGGTGGGTGTTTTCATAATTTTATGGCATTTTATAGACAAATCTAATTAATCTAAAATCAATTAATAATGATAATCATTAGTTGCAGTCCTTGTTTCTTGGCTCTTTCTTTGACTTGCTTCTTTGTGTGGTGATTTCAGCCCATCTGAGTTTCACAAAGCATCCAGACAGAGAACAGCCGGCATATAAAGCTGTGCTGCAGCTGAGACTCATCCGCCGGCCCCGACTGTATTCATGGTGAAAACAGGCCTCTAATGTTTTCCTGGTGCATGTGCAGTGTGTGGGTGGAGGGCTGGGATGTATGGCTGGAATGCTGGAGGGGAACCGAGTGACAGGTTTGGACTTCGGTAGGTGGGCGGGGTAGGGGAACATGTCGTCTGTGACATCACCACCACCCTAGGGCTCGGCCGGGCCAGCTGCCTGCCGCAGAGGTGGAGTTTCCTTCCTGGCGAGCGGACCGGGGCCGAGTGTGGCCTGACCCACCTTGCCACCAACATCTAAACTGTGCTGCAGCTTGGTTCTGCAGGCTTTTGGATTTGGTTAATTTAACAGTTGTGCTTCTTTGTGCCTTACTCATCTTTAGCAGAGGTGAAAATCCAAGCATGTTAACAATCCTGGGTTTACAGCTCACAAAGACACACGCCCACGATGGTGGTCATGTCAGCACTGGCCTAATGACTGTCTGAGTGAAGCTTGAGTTTTTTTTTTTTTTTTCTTGTTATACAGCAAGTTGGCTCTGTTTGAATAGTAATTTAGCTCCGCTTTGCAAAACACTGCAGAACACTTCTGCTGAAAATGCCTCAGTTGGTCTTGTGCTGTGTTGTGACAGCAGTTAGATAATTTATCTGAAAAGAGGGCATTTAGCAGTGAATCTTTTAAGATCTAGTGCACACAGTGTGTGTGTGTGTGTGTGTGTGTGTGTGTGTGTGTGTGTGTGTGTGTGTGTGTGTGTGTGTGTGTGTGTGTGTGTGTACTCCAAACCACACTCACACAGAATTGATCTGTTGACCCCACTGTGAGTGTCAGCTGTCTCCTCGTGACAGCTGTCAAATATTTTCATGGAAATGTGTCGAGGAATCCGTCTGCCTCCCTCGCTCAGCACGTACCTGTGATGTAGTCTGGCAGATAACACTGAGAACACTAACGCAAGTATGTTGGATATCATCTGAGATTTTTCATGATTTTTATCAATACAATACTGGAATTACAGCATCTGTACCAAAACAATACATAGTCGGCTGACAAAAACTATTAATTCAATGAATCACTGAATCGTTTCAATATTTTTTCAACAAAAAATATCAAACCTCTCAAAACAAGAAAGTTGAAGACATCACCTTGGACTCTGAGGAACTGTGATGGGTGTTTTTAAGTTTTTGGACATTTTATAGACAATCAGTTATTTGTAAAAACTCAAAAAAGGCAGATGAATTGATAATAACGCTAAACACACTTCTGCCAGGATCCTGCTGGTCGAGACGGCATTATCAGCTGTAACCGCCATATTAGAGCAGTGCAGAGCGGCTGCAAAGAGCTAGCCAGTGGGGCACGCTCACATGCACACACACACACACACTTAAAGGAACCGTGGCCGGCCCAGCAATGTCAACATAGCATGGTGAAGCTCGGATTACAACACACAGAGGAAGAGTGACTTCATTCTCAGCTCAGATAGATATTACTCCTCTGTATCATTACATAGCACAGTTGTGTGTTGCTATGTTAATGCTCTGAATGTTGAATAGAGCATATTTAACAAAAGCAGCCGTACATGAACTTGGTAACACTTCGTTTTTCAGGTCCACAAATTTCATGGTAATTAGGTAATGTAATGATTCAGGGATAAATTTCAAAGAAGTTATTTGCTAATAAATTAACTGTATTATTATATTATTAAATGTTTTTTAAACAAATGGTCAGGAAGTAACATGTATAATTATTAAATATTGTTTATAATAAAGTAATTTTCAAAACATTTTGAGGTAAATATTGCGGTAATTTGACAGTAAATCCACTGAAATTTCAAATAGGTTACTTGCTAATTATCACCTAATTACTATGAAATTTGCGGACCTGTAACATGAAGTGCTACCACGTAATTATATAAAATGGGCAGTGAAGTTAAGACTTCAATCAGAAAACATCCAATCAAAGAATATATAATAAAAGAAAGAAAGATACCTAACAGAGCACTCAGTCCTAACATTTGGGACAATTTTTGCTTCTTGGTCAGGGGTCGGAAAGTAGTGCGGTTTGATAGCCAGCCTTAGTTGCAGGTGGCAGACGTAGTAGTAAGTTGTGGGTGCTATTGTTCCCCAAAACGTAGGGCTCGACTCTTACAGCCTGATTCACTCTGTTAGAGAAGCCTGTTACGTCTGATGAAGTCATGGTTTAATACCAGTATAATGATTTATAGGTCATATTACTGGACATGACTCAGGCTGGCTTATGTCACCTAGTAGTTATTGGTAGTCCTCCTGAGTCATGTTGCACTCCCTCACCCAGCCCATTGCCCGACCAGGCAGAGCCGTACGGCCCTGTTAGTGCTGGCGCTGGCACTGCCGGCGCTGCAAAACAGCCTCATGTATCACGGGAAACGGCTCTGAGAGAATCAGCTCAGCCAGAACAGCGTGCCATGCCATCCATGCATGTGGAGGGCGGGGAGGGATAGCCAGAGGAGCGCGGTGCTCAATGCGGCTGCCCGAGGTTGACAGAACAGGAATAAGAGGTTGACGGGAAGCCGAGGTCACGTGCTGAAGCAACGGCTGGGAGAGTGGTGGTACTAGTGGTGGGAGGGACAAGAAACACAAGCAGCGTTTTTCTCTCTCTCTCTCTTTCTGTCTCCGTATGGTCGTCTGAAGGCAGTGCAGTGAAGCATGTTCTAGGATACACAGTAATACTGATGAATTATTGAACAGTGGTGAGTGGATGTGACACAGGCCAGCATGCTGCAGAGCGACAGGAGAGTGAGAGGGAGAGATTACCGGCATCTTCTGCAACAACAGAGAGCTGCAGGTGACAAGCAAGAAAATTCTATACAGGAGACACTAAGCTGGACTCACAAACATTCACATATCAAATTTAGAGCGTGAGGCTATTACTGATATTATTATTTGGGAGTTAGAAAATGACAATATTTCAGATAATGTCATAAACACACAACACAAACATTTTCAAACTTATAAATTTGGTTATATGGACTAAGATGTACAGAGCAGGGTTTCTTACAGTGTGTGCCCTCTGGAAGACAGTATTTGATGGTGATTAAGCAACAATCATTTGATTTAACAGTTTTATTACTGGCTCTTCCAGATATTTAAATGAAAAACAATATTATTTTTGATAAAAAGAAAGCCGCATCTTAAATATGGAGATCTATATCAATGTTCTCACTTTGCATCAATGGTAATGGATCGTCGATCATGGAATCCATACATCGATCCATATTAATGCATTGTTCCACCCCTAGTAACAAGCTAAAATTTGTCGGTAGTACTGGTCATGCAGATGAAGTGATTTACCTGCCTCTATTTTCCTGATCTGTCTGTATATGTTAGTCAGGTGAGATGTGACATGTAGTACGGGTAATGCAAGCTGCCCAATAACAGCAAATAAGCAGTATGCGACCAGTGTGAAACGACACACAAACAACTGGAAGTGTAAAAGTTTAATTTGGCTTGTTGTTAGAACGACAGGGGATCTTGTGTGGACTTTCTGTTCTCGTGGTCGCTTCGTGTTTTTAGGGTGTTGGTTTGAAATTCCCCGAGCACTCCCCTCAGCTGTCACCACTTAACTAGTCCCCGAAGAGAGCGAGAACTACAAAACATGGGAAAAATGTAAAAAATGCATGACTCCTCCTCCTCCTCCTCCTCCTCCTCCTCCTCCTCCTCCTCCTCCTCCACTCGGCTCCCTGCCCCCTGGCCCCACCCTTCCAGTTTAGGTTACTAGGAGACCAGATATTGGCCCCAGAATGAAAGAATCAGAGCCGTCTGGGGTGAGTGGCGGTGGTGTGACGTCTTGTAAATGTGTTATGAGCATGAACACCAGGCTGCTGTCTCAACCTGAGCAGTGGTTGTTGTGTGAGGGAATATTTACATGACATTTTAGTGTCTACAGACAGTGTGTTTACCTCCTGTCTGCAGTATGGTTGTAAAGGTAGAGGTCATTAAGGCTGTCTGTGCTGTTGTAACCAGAAACACAAGGACAGAGTGGCTGTTTGTTCTCATATCCATTCATGTTTTCACTCATCTTTCGTAGCTATGCCTACTAAGTAATGCACTTTAATTCGTATTTATCCCACAAGATCAATTTGTTTGTAATCCTCGTAATTGTGAACCAGGAAGTATACTGTAAAGAGGAGGTCGGGGTAGATGGGTGGGTCAAAAAACACCGCATAGGCTCGTTCGTACCTTGTGTAACACCAGAAGTTAGCGATTTATTTGACACATAACTTCCATACTTGAGTTACGCCACTTCCTGTGTTATTCTAACCCAAACTGCAATGTTTTCCTAAACCTATGTAGTTCTGTTGCTTAAACCTAACCAAGTTGTTTCCTGTGACATTTGAAAAGACTGGAGCGTAAATTGATGTGTTACTAGACATTTGTAGGAAAACGCACGAAAAATGAGGAATCATATGAACCATTGTTGTTGGCCAAATCCATAATACATATTCATCCTATGTAGGATTTCAATATAGTGTTTTGGCGCTGATGACAAAATATAGTCATGACCAAACTTCCCGGGAGACTCACATTTTTATTGCCCTCTCCCAGTTTCCTCCCAGGGTCATGACTCTCACACATTTTTCTGAATTTATAGCATTTTTTTAATCTTTATTTCTGGCACTGTACAGCATGTATAAGCCCTACTGTTTCCACCCGGATGGCAATAGAGATACACCAGAGCTGCCAACGACACCACAGCACTGTTTTAGTTGCACAAGACATTGGAAATAACGTCACATTATCATAGTCATGTTGTGTCTGACATCACACAGAGAAATGGAAAGTAGAAATGCTCTCGCAGGGACAAATAATGATTGAATGAATGAAAACTGATGAATTTTAGCCTAGTCTATACCAGAGATTCACACAAGTTCACATTAGAGGAGCAAGTTAGTTTTCTTTCCTGAGAATTAAAAGTAAAATTAAAAGTAGCCCTATTTAACAAAAATGCTGTAGCAGTGCACTTATTATTTTGTTATTTACATTCTTTAAAAGTCACCAGAATGCAGGAAGTCTCTGAAACTCAGGGGGAACTCCCAGACCCCCCACTCTGGTTTTGAAATCCTCCCTATTTTTGAGACATCAAGTTTGGCAAGTACAATCATGCCAGTCAGTAAGCGGTGGTCTTTATTCTCCTACCATGCAGCGCACAAAGGAAATGAAGGAGCGGGAGAAAAAAGCTGAAGGAACACCTTTGAAAACAAACAAAAATAAGAAGTTTTTGTCCTTTTAATTGTAATTTGCAGTGTTACTTTAAAGTCACAGTTTGGTTGCCTTTACTGTGGCGCCTGTGTTGCTTCATTTCTTATTTGTATAGAACAGTAAAGCTCTTTGGTTTCATGGCATCAGTGTACAGTTAGTATGTGATTTGGACACGTCTTGTGTCTCAAACCGACCTAATGTGTAACCATGTGTAGACGACTCCACATATTCACAGTCTCTTCTCTCTCTTTTGTCCTCCTCTCCCTCCTGCAGTCGTACTTCGTCACCGACTATGACCCCACGATTGAAGACTCTTATACCAAGCAGTGTGTGATTGACGAAAGGGCGGCCAGGCTTGACAGTAAGTGCACTTTACTGAACAAACATGACCGGAGTAAATACACACACACACACACACACACACACAGTCTGTTTGATTTTTGTATTGCATTATATTGTACTCAAGGAATTGAGTCTATTTTGCTGTTATTCTTCATGTGTGATTTGTCTCCAGTCCTGGACACGGCTGGACAGGAAGAGTTTGGAGCCATGAGAGAACAATACATGAGGACAGGGGAGGGCTTCCTGCTCGTCTTCTCAGTCACTGACAGAGGAAGGTGAGTGACAGTTCTCGTCATGTGCAAACTCACAGCTACGAGCTCACTTCTCTCTCTGTCTTTCTGTTTGCACATCTCTGTTTACTCGCTCTCTCTCTCGCCTCCTCTGCCTCTCGCTCTACTAAAACCATAAATCTTGCACCGATACTCTCACTTGCTGCTGCGTGTACTTCCGGACCCTCGCTGTTGTTCTTGTTGTCATTTTCTTTTGTTCTCAACATTCCTCCCTCATCCTGTTCTCTTGAATTCACTTATTAGTGTAACTTCGTTTCCTATTTAAAGCCAGCATGCTGTTTAAAATAAGTTTTCTAGCTTTTGAACCCTTCATGATGGACTTTTTCATTTCAGTATGTATCAGCATTAACACTCTTTTAACCCCATAAACACCACTGATCCACCGGTGAGTCAAAGTCATGCTGTGCAGCTTAAAAAACTTTATTTTAAACTTCTCAATGTTCCAAAATATCAGGTTGAAATTTTGGGAAATGTTTATAAAGATATCTAGAATATTTCCACTTGGTGTAATGGTGCAATCATATTGTATAAAGCACCTGCCTTGGCGTATCTCATTCTGTAAACATCATCATAATACTATGAAATGGTGTGGAATAAGATGATTTTCCAAATTTAAACCAAAGATTTTAAGGATTATATTGTTGTTATCTTAGTTGTTATCTTTAAGGTGTCAGTCCTTGTTGATATGGAGACACCTGCGGTAACTGTGGTATGGCAGGTGTGATTTAATTAAAACTGAGATAAAACTTGCACTGGATTACCTGCATGCAATGGCAGACTCTACCACTACCAATAACACCTACTATACAGAGAAATAATTACTGATCAACCAGTGATTTTACTGCTATGTGGCGTATCACTTCTTAAAGGGGTAGTTTGGGAGTTTTGAAGTGGGGTTGTATGAGGTTCTTATCCATAGTCGGTGTATTAAATACAGTACATCACGGTCACTATGGCCTCAGTTTAGAAAAAGCAGGCAGGAGTTACCGCACGAGACCGAAGCAATGTGCTTCTGTGGATGGGGCCGGCAGCAAAGCGTATTGTAGCCACCTAAAAAACAGGCTCACCTAAAAACAATGTATTTAGAATATATTTTGCCAGTTTACCTTGCCGTCAGACAGCCCTTTCTGATGGGAAACTGAAGCTGTTGCATCCATCTGTGCTCTCGCCAAAACCACCAGAATCCGTCGAAAAAACTGTAATTTTACTTCGCAGAACACAAACTAAGAGATCGAGGCAGCGGTAGACCAGCAACTCCCGTGTTTTGAAGGTTAAATTACTGTTTTTTTTTGTCTGGTTGCTTTAGCGAGAGCATAGATAATGGCTTCAGTTCTCTGTTGGACCCATAGACTGTGCAGCTGTCTCATTGCATGATAAACAGGTGAAAATATTCTACATAAAGCATACACTTAAACAGATGCTGATTTTTTTAGGTGAGCTTTTCTTTTAAGAGGTTAAAATGTGTTTTGCTGTCCCAATCCACAGCAGTATATTTCATGCAGTAACTCCTGTCTGTTTCTCCAAACTGGGTGCGCGCCGACCGTCATCTACTTCGTCGGTAATACACTGACTATGGATAAGCACCTCACACAACCCCACTTCAAACACCCAAACTATCCCTTTAAGTCACCTTTTACACATTTTTCAACTGTACTGTATAGTATTCTCTTGGAGTCAGTGTGATCCTCCCTGTCTTTGTGTCGCTGCCCAGCAGTGCAGTGAGCTGCATTCCCCTGCCCCCACCCACAGCCCCCACCCACAGCCCCCTCCCAGTGTTTATGTTGTAAACAGTCTTTCCTTCCTCCATTTATATTAGTCAAGTCTTTCCAGATTTACTATGTGCTCACCAAGCTGTCTGCGGGCTCGTGGCTGGAATGCTGTCCTGGGTTTGTGGTTGCCTTCTGCCTGTTTTTTTTTCCCCCCAGATTGACATTTTTATTTGCTCACGGCCTTTATGTTATAGTGGGACAAAGAGTCAGGCCAGTGCACAGAGCAGAACCTCAGACAAACACATTTTATGCTTCTGTAACAGTGCGGCTGACTTTTTGTTTCTCTTTGCTGACACATTCAACCCTTCAGTCTGATCCACAGTAGCGGCGTTGACCCTAACTTCTGGGTGATGGGTGTGTTTGTGTGCGTGGGTGGGTCATGTAGCTACATCACGATGTCAGGCAAATGTGCATTTTTAGATGAATGTATGCATCTAAAAACATTATATAACCTGTTTGTGCAGAAAACACCACATAACACTACGTGATGTGTTTTACAGCTTTGAAGAAATCTACAAATTCCAAAGACAAATCCTCCGAGTGAAAGACAGAGATGAATTTCCCATGATCCTTGTAGGAAACAAAGCAGATCTGGAGCTACAGAGACAAGTAAGTTCAACAGATTGCAGAGATCTGAACCCACTGACTGACAAACACATACCCCGTCTGATCTGATCATCTGAAGAGATGATATCAACCAGTCTGGAGGATTCACATTTGCATATTTGAAAGTGGAAGCGAGCGATGCAGCTGCAGCTACAGCAGGATGTGAGCGAAAGAATAAGAGAGGCTGTAGAAATGGTGGTGTCAGGAGGGGAGGATGGATGGAGAGAAAAGGGAGTGTGATGAAATGATGAATTTTCTGGCTGTTGGTATGCAGTCGCTCGTCACTTCCTGCAGTGAATCCACACCACCCCCTTATGGTGAAAACCGGCCACACAGCCGCATACAGCTAATTACTACCAATAGGTTTTACTCACTGAAACCAGCATTTCAGGTTTGTGAAATTAGCTTCTGTTGATATTACTTATGATCTATTCTATTTGTATGACATGCAGATAAATGTGATACCACATGACCTAATTAGCTTGATGGCAGCCCTGTAATAGAAGCCTAAACATAAAGTGCAAATAATGGTGTATTTACCAGGAATACATTTCTTCTTCATGTTATTTGACAAACACATATGTACATCTTCCCCCTTATCAGTATCTTCCACCAAATATGACAGAACAATCCGCAGACCAAAAGGCGTATTTCATATTTTCTCATTTAAAAAACAGCTAAAAACTCACATATTCAAATTGGACTTTGTGTCACTATACACTGTCAAGTATTATACATTTTGTAACAGCCGTTTTATTGATTGCTTTCATTTATTTATTTTTTACTGTTTTGTTGTTTTTTATTTATGTATTTATTTGTTTGTTAACTGGTGTGTTGCTATCGGGGAAGATAGGCTAGTTTTAGATTTAATTACTGGTGGCATAATTCAGCTCCAGATTATTTTATTTCAAAAAGAGGGTGTCCCAGATGCATACATACTAATGCAAGTGTGTAGTAAGTTTACCTTTGAGAAATTAGAAAATGAAATACATGTAAATAAATTTAAAAATGTTCCATGCCTATAAAAAATGCTTCATTTCTGGTGCTGAAGGACAATGTTGTCCCGCAGTAATATTGTCCCACAGCGCACTATGTAATGAGAAGGAAAAAAGTGGTGGATAATTTAGTGAAGGCTAAATTACAGTGAAAGAAGTGGCGGCGTAAATAGTTAATACTTAATATAAAGGAGCTAGATTGGAAAATAGCAAAGTTCTTCTTTCAGTGTTATTAAAGGTCACTTTCACTTGGATGTGAAAGTCTGAACGTGTGGTATGCAGTATAAACAGACGTACTATGTCATATGCACTAATATGTAGCAAAATACCTCTATTACTCTACTGTAATACTGCTGTAGAATACTACAGCGTCTGTGCCCTGCACAAATCATTTGCTTGTTTTTTAATCATTGTTTCTACAGGGATTATTATTTTGCACAATAAATATGAATAATTCATCATTAAAAGAGTACAAACTAGGGATGTATGATATGGATTTTTTTCCTGCCATTACCAATCTTTACCTGCTTATCATGGCCAATACTGATAAGATAACCGATAATTTCACATTTGTGTATTTTAAAAATAAGTTCATAACCTGTAGTTTAGATATTAATTTATTTTTTTCTAGTAAAGTGCATCAGACATGTTGTCTAGTCAGTTGGTCTTCTTCTTCTTTTCTGTATTTATTGGCAGATCAAAAACCAACTTTAAAGGTGCATATCGCCGCCTACTGTAGATTGTAATTGTTAAGTCAATGAAAGTAATTTGGCTTCATATTATGAGCTGTAATTTCATTATCAGAATAATACACAATATGAATTCCCCATTATCGGATGATAATTTATCACGTATCCCTAGTACAAACAAAATACAGCAAAAGGGGTCATAAGGTCATAACAATTGTGAATTTTTTTAATTGTTTATCTATAAACAATGTCTTGCATCAAGCCATCATTAAGCTACAGCACAAAAAGGAATTATGTATACACATGTGAAAATGAAATTTTATTGATGAGCTGAGATTAAAATCCAGTAGGAGCCATAGTTCCAGTAGCTGTTTTCTTGTTTTTCTTTATACGGTCAGGAGTTGCATCACAAAGCCTCAGATGATCAGACTTTACACATGGGAGCACAAAGACAAGCACAAACAAATCCCCATTTTACATTAATATGACATTTGTTGGCACTTTGCTTCACTGCGTCATCTCTACCTGTCAGAAGATTACCAGTAGAGATGAAAACAGGTTTTGTTTTGACGGATTGTGTGAAATGATTTTTCATGTGCAAGGTCTCAATTTACATCCAACTTCCCGCCCATCATTTTTCTCTTCTTGCTTTCTGCCTCAGGTAACCCAGGAAGAGGGCCAGCAGCTGGCCAGACAGCTGAAGGTCACATACATGGAGGCTTCAGCCAAAATCCGTATGAACGTAGACCAGGCTTTCCACGAGCTGGTTAGAGTAATCAGGTAGGCAACTTCTGCATATCGTCCTCATGTGGATCGTTCAGTGACTCAAATATACTGTATAACAGTGGCTATAATGATGAACATTCAGGCTCTCCTGTAATAACTGTTAATAATGCAGAACGCAGTGAAGGTTTTGTAGATTGTGACATTAAATATTTATGACTCAGAGTGCCTTGGTGGCCGAGGGATTAAGTGGATGACCATGAATCACAGCCGTTCTGGTTCATGTCCAGGCAGGGATCTCTGTTGCATTTCTCCCCCCTCTTTCACTGCCATTTCTCCACTGCCAGCAAACCAATAAAGACGTGGAATTCCTCCCAAATATATTGATAAATGATAAAATATAATTCAGTAAAATCATGACTAAATAAGCCGCAATCAAACTTATAATCTCATCTGACTGCCTCTACAAGACTGTGGCTTCCTCCAAAATCACATACCATGCACCATGTAGTCAACATGTGTACTGTTGTTCAACATACTGTGTGAATAAACAGTTGCATGTATCTTTTTGTACGCACTGAGCAGTAATTTACATCGTCACTTCCTGAGAGCCTCCTTGCGGGGTGGCGATAGGTAACCATGGTAACCCGTGCCAACCTCATGTGACCAGATTTATGAGTCAAAGTCTGAATTAATTATAAATATATGTTACACCTGAAGTGAAGTCTTATACTTACAGTTAAATTGAAGCATTATTGATGTTTCAGAGCTGTCTGTTCTGAACGTTGTCGTCACTGCTTCATTGCATTGTGGGATATTTATGCTGCCATAGTGTCCAGTGTTTGCATACTGGAATATTTCACCTGAAATAGTATGCGATTTGCATGCTATTGGTTTCACACTAAGGTTTCAGACAACTTATACGATACATACTGTATACATACATACTCTTTTAGCATACCACATAGCATGTTAGGATGTAATTTCAGACGCAACCTTAGTATGTGTGTGGTTTGATCCAATTTGATTGACTGTTGCCTGGCAACATGAGAAAACAACCTCACAAATGTCTTCACTTTTTGAATCAACTTTTGATGAATTCTGATTGGTACATGGAAATAGGTGACATGCAACTTGCCCGATTTGAACCATTGAGAAAAAGCTCAGATGAAAACTCAGAGACGTAAACACGCTCAGCTTCATTTTTAGAGCTATGGTGAAAGTACTGGTATCATATTAAACTAGAAAACCTGAGGAATCCATTGGTACCAACCATGTCATACTAGTTTCTGGCCTTCCTAGCTAAATTGACAATAAGGTGGTTTCCGAGCAATTTCCAGAACAGACGTGCTCACTATCCAATTGCTGAAAATGCAATACCTACAAAAACCTCTAAATGTCAGAAGTTTGGCATACAGTGTTCCTCAAGGTCTTGGTGTCTTAATGTGGTACTTTGGAGGGATTATTGATCATTTTTATCAATTCTTGAATGGTAAAAAATGGTTAGATTTAGCACCAAATCTGTGTAAAATGCGGCATCAACCCAAAAATTGCTGCAACAACTTATGAGACATAAGAGAGTATGGGGATGGCCATCTTCTAATATAATGATCTCAGCCCTTACACATTCACAATTTACTTTAATGAATGAATAAATTAATTCCTGATTGTTTCTGATTCATGACTAGAACAGCTCAACACACAGTGCTGAGCTGCATCTCAACTTAATGTTCAGGTTCCCAGCTTTCAGATGATGTACACCACTTCTATGTGACATCTACTGCTGACCTGTACCCCCCTAAAAAAGACAATAAATGGTCTAAGAAAAAGTGAGATCACAAAAGCATCAGTGTGTCATGATAGTTTTGCTCTCTCCGGACTTCCAGGAAATTCCAAGAACAGGAATGCCCCCCATCGCCAGAGCCTACAAGAAAAGAGAAAGACAAGAGCGGCTGCCATTGTGTGATCGTCTGAGTCGGCCTTAATCACTGTAACTCATGCAGCTATACTCTCTATCCCCCCCCCCACCCACCCACCCATCCACTCTGCCTAACATCACATCCTCAGTGGATGACTGACCGCTGCCTTCTCCACGTGCATGACTTCAGACAGCCTTTTCTGAGATACTCTGACCAGGAGCTGCTGTCCCCGGGACATCACTATGGACAACTGACAATGCCAAATTTTAACACCACTCTACCTTCAGCCGTAATCTAAGTCACATGAGAGAGTCCCAACACTAAACATTGCCTTCTGAATCAGCCTGACAAATTAATGTTTTGTACTCTGAAGGACTTCTCTTGCCTTGTAGTGACATTTGTACTTGCTACCGAGATTGAATGAAAACTATAAATATATATATCCAGAATGTTTAGTTTCCGGTGTCTGACCAGAGCAGAGAGATTATGAAGCTTTGTGTATGTTGTGCCATATCCACCTTTACTCCCATGTGCTAATCTGCTACTGTACATATGTGACATTTGTTGTGATTTTCAAAGTGTACTTCTAATGATCTATTAAATCACCACAGTACAGTGTGTGAGGTTGAGTTTGGTTTTACATATATGAAAGTGAATATATAAGTATGTATATAAATATAAAGCCTAGCGAGCCCTTAAAACTACAATGATAGAACTTTCTGGCATCCTGCAGTGGATTCTTCTTCTTCTTCTTCTGCTTCTTCTTTGTCTGTGGTTTCTGCTTTCATCTCAATTGCCAAATATGGAGTGTCTACTGTATTTGAGTTTTTTAAAAAAGTCTTATAAATTGAAGCATTTTTATGACGCCATCCCCTCAACGTACCGAAAGTAGCAAATTTGTCTGAATTTCTTTCCTCGAACGTGGCAGTTCAGTCAAAATTGGACATTGTTTCAGATTTCTAAGAAGCAGTTGATGGTTTTATTGGTAGCGCATTGTGTGTCTTTGATGACTAACATGATTTCAGATCAAAACACTGTACGCTCTTTGTTCAACTTTTATCCATTTGTTGCGAATCAAGAGGCTTTCAGTTCAGATCATTCCAATGTAATGCATAATTTCTGTCAAACATTTAGATCAAATACCTGTTGTATCATTCCAATAACACAGTGGCAATGTATTTGTTTTGTGTCCTTCAATTATTCTGTTACATTACTCTCCCCCCCTCGATGATCTGTCACCTGGAAAACCAGGACAAGTGGAAGAAGCGTCATCGTAAAACAGCCAATGGGACATGAACTCAGCGGACCTGACACCTGTGGAGCTATCATCACCGCCACACTGTTCTGCCTTCCCGTTCTGCTCCTGTACTTCTGTTTGGGCTTATAAATGAAGTACCGCAGTTTGTTTTTCATATTGTCATCTTGTAATATAAACAACAAGAAAATCAGATGATGGAAGTAAAGGACTTGATTAAATGTTTCTACTCTACTTTTATACATTATTTTCTTATCAAACTAGTTGACAAGTATTTTTATATGTTTATAAGTGAATACACATTCACAGCATGGCTGTGTATATATGTAAAGAGGGATATTTAATTCTCTTATTTTAAACTGAAGATGACTGTTGGCCCAAATTTACTAAATTGGATTCTTCAGCCAGATGTGACCAAGAATGTTATTTCCTGCTTAGTGATGGAGATTATATTAATGTTTGAGGCGAGGTGGGAGACGGTCTTAGAAATGACTCTGGTCTTTACATTTAGGAGCTTAAAACCACATGAATGAATTATTATAATCACTGAGATTTGAAACACCTACTTCCTAGTGTGCATCCAAATCATACTGTTTTTGTTTTCTTCCATATCAGTGTCTTTTGCCCTGTGTCTAGCTTTTGGTGCTAAAATAAAATCTGTCATTGAGCCAGATGGGGTAGAGGATCTTTCTTTTAGATTCAAAGAAATAGCACAGATACTGAACCTCGTGTCCATGAGACCATTATTATTCACAGTATGACTCTAAGTGGTGTTACATCAATAATATCTTTACTGTCCTGTTGGTACAATCGCTGTTAGTCCAGATATACATTGACATACTTTCACAAACAACATGTTTCAATCTATTTTTTTTTTTGTTTTGGAACCACATTTATTGCTGACTTTTAGCTTCTTGTTGAATTGTGCTGCCACAGCATCTGTCAACTGTACGGGAGAAATATAAAGTACATGGTGGAAAGCATTATAATAGCACATTTTCTGCTGTTAATTCTGTTCAAACACATTTAGCGCAGGCCCTGAAATATTTGCTGCTTCTTCCAAATTACAGCCATTGAGAGCCAAAGTAGACAATATGAAACTATACAGTATTCAGTATGTGGTCTGATTATTAACACACAAATGCATACACATATTTGACCACAAGGGGGTTGTTTTGACTAAGGAATTGTTATTAAAATATAGCACACCTAACATTGAGACATGTATATGTGGGTGATAAGCTCAAAGACAAACGTGCAACATGTGTGTTGTTTGTGTTTTACTATGGTGATGAGCCATCATCAGTAGCTTCACTGCTCCTTGGCATAGCTTCTGTAAGTCTAGTCAGTTTTATGTGTATATAAATAATAGTACAAATCACAAATTTGCCTCAGAGGGCTTTACAATCTGGAAAAACATAATGAAAATACAACAGACAATTCATATGACAAAAAAATATAATCTGAACATATACAAAGAGATGGATCCAAGAGGATGTCAAGCAGCTTCCAGATTTTGCCAAAAACTATAGATAAAGCCAGGGCAACATGACCTCTTCTGCACCATATAACCTAGAGAGAGGACAAGATTTTTGTTTTTAGTACACAGCTGCCTTGGTAATGTAAACATAATGTATGTTTCCTATGCCAATAAGCCCCTTGAATAAATTGGATTGATAGAAAGGTTAAACCTCCTAAAACCTCCACTGAAGGGATGAACACTAGTCCTCCAAAAGACACTCCCTCACTATGTGTTTTTATGATAGTGCTGGAGTGTGCTGTCTAATACATCAGTCCAGTTTTCCAAATAGGTGTTCAATTTGGTAGAAAGTCCATAGCATAAGATATATCATTTTCATCCCAATCAAACCATTAGTAGTAAATCTGACAAACTAACTCAGATGGTTCAGTAAACACATCACATACTGTGAGGCATCATTGCTCTGAGTAATGTCGCAGTTATCCCCCACAATGTGTCATTTCTACAGTCTCATTCCTCTTCAGAGTTGCTTTGAATCCTTTGTGACTAGCTTTAGAAAGTGCTCTATAGAGAAGACTGTGCATTTTGGGCCTTTTGTACGATCAAACACTGCCTGTGATTATACTGCACTGCAAAGGTTGCAGACAGTTATTGGTTGGCTCATTTGTCTCATGTACGTAGCATCCTACTTCCATGTGCAAAGAGAGGATGTAAATTAAAGATTAAACATTAAAGGGCCATTAATGTCATAATTCAGCTGTATGTGTTACCTATTAAAGTGATTTTGGTCTTGTGAATCACCTGGCCTTTAGTATTAAATGTTGTACAGTGCTAGTATGAATAAGTCCAAACAATCCCAACGCACTCATTATTATCAGCATTTCAATCAATAAAACATTTTATAATTAGTAAATATGCCAATGTTTGTGTATTTTTATTAAATCATAGTGCCATGATATTTGCTCCTTAGAAAAATTGACATGGAAAGAGAACATGTCTGTAATTAGGCTGTCCAGCCTTGGCATAGGCCATAGACAAGAGAAAATGAGGTAAGAATAAAAAGGCTGAAAGACCTCCATGGCTTTTTGCTGGCTTAAATGAGAGATATAAGATAGCAGATTCGCAGAGTTTAGAAATGGCACCTCAAGAGGATTTCCTGCATGGCCTTTGCCCTCATTTCCAATTTTCCTTCTCTGTGTCGGTTCATGAAATTATAAGTTGTTCTAAAGTGCCTCCATGTTTGCACGAAATCACAGATAGGCTGACATCCAATTAATGATCTTAGAGAAGCAGGAGCATCAACCTACATGCAGTAAGCCAGTCATTCTCAACCAGGGGTCTGAGGACCCACTGGGGTCCTTGAAGGACTTACAGGGGTCCCAATTAGATGGAGAATACTTTATTTTCACTATTTAATTCACTGTAGAAGTGAGCCCAATGTGAGTGTGAGTTATAAGAGTGACTATTCTGATAGGTTTCACATCCACCGTGGTTATTTCATCAACTGTACTTGGCAGCGATAAAATTCTGGTTTTAAGAATCTAACAACCAAAATCATTTCAGATGGAAATCCTTGAAGTGGAGTCTTATCGGTTGGGGATCTGATGTATATGGCTTTAGGGGTCCTTGACAGGAGAAAGGTTGAGAACAACTACAATAACCACTGAGCTGTGTGTGAGCCCGGTCCTGTAAAAAACTGGGCCTATTCCAGTTTGCATTAAAGCTTCAGTAGGCAAAAAATCCATAATAACCTTTCAGCATATTGCAGTTTAAGTGTTCTGAGAGGAAATTAGACGTCTGCACCTCCTCATGGCTCTGGTTTCAGGTTTTAGGAAATCTAGTCTATGATGGGAGATTTTGGCCAATCACAGGTCATTTCAGAGACAGATCAATCCTATTGGCTGTTCATTCAACAGAGGCAGCTGTCAATCACTCGCAAACTCCGATCAAACTCAAACTAGGCAGCGCTGATCAAATATGAATCAATACTCTGTTACTGCAATGACTATTTCACACAGTCTCAGATGTCTTCAGAAACATCTTGTAGTTACCGTTTAGGTGTAAAATGAGAAAGTGTGCTCCGGCTGGTGGGCGGTACTTGGTATTTCCCCAACTGATCTCAACATGGCCGCCGGGTCACAAATTTGATCATTTTACAACTAAACAGTAACGACAAGATGTTTCTGAAAACCTTAGAAACAGGCATTACAGTAACTGAATATTGTTTCACCGTTTGATCAGAGGTTATGAGTGATTGATAGCTGCTCAGAGACTCCAGCTCGGCTCTGATTGGTTGTTTTCCTCCTGTCTGTGAACTCGTACAGATGCCATTAGAGCACCAGAGGAACATGATTTATTTCTTATTATCTGTCTCATGCACTACTGTCAGGATATAGTGACCGTTTTATAAACGTAACTTTTTAAATTCATATTTGCTTCATTTCTACCCACTGCAGCTTTAAGTAGTCACAAGATGCCAACAATAAATAAACAAATCACAGTTTCCTCCACTGATACGACCTATTTACTGAAGTCTGAGGCTATTGACTCGCACGACACAGTCAGCAGGGTAAATAATCGATCAGTGTGAGTCCGCGTGAATGAAATACACCAGCATAGGCGCGTGCACCGTGGGCTGACAGCACGCGCTCCCCTCTCCGTGGTGGTATAGCCCGCACATACAGAGGAGAGCGTTTGGCTCTGCACACAGCCTCACTCTGCCCATTGACTCTGACGGCGGCTCCGTTAGTCCGGGTTTGGTTCGGCTCTGTGGGGACACAGAGGAGCGGGTTTACGCGTCCATTCGTCCGTCTCACCGTCCAGTCCAGTCCGCCGGAGACATGGAGGGAGTCAGCAGCAACAGGAGCATGTCTTACAGTAGGTGGAGTTATGACAGGTAAGCGAGCTTCCCCCCTCCCTATAATAATATAATGTGACAAGTGGACGTTTCAGCCCTTGTTTGTGTTGTCATGCTAGGCCGGTGTTGTAGATGTTAGTGGAAACCTCCTCATGCGCAATTAGTTGACAGGTGCGACGGATTTGGAAATGAGAGATGCGATGTAAGTGTATCAAGTAGCCTATCAGCATCATACTGTCTGCTGGCAGGATGTTTGCTTCACTACCTTTATGTCCAGTATATTTACCAATCTGCCACCATCACCACATCTATCTATCTATCTATCTATCTATCTATGTACTAAAAGTTAGATGTGCTTGAGAAGTGGCAGTGTTCATGATAGACTGAAAACCATCGACACAGTAGTGCTTCACCATCACAGAGCTGGACTCATTAGTCAGGAAGTTGGCAGGCTATGTCTCAGCAGGGGGTGAGACTGTGATCAAGACCTCACATTTTGGTACAAAATCAGGCATGGTGGAGTATGAACACAGAGAACATTAACAAAAAAAAAAACAAACATGTGAAAACCTGTGGAGCCATTGGTGGTTCTCAGCCAGCATTTTTGAATACTAATTTTTGGGAGGAATTAAAAATACCAGCAAATGGAGGGTTGCTTTTTTTTCCGAGGTGTGATTTATGACACGTTTCTTCAATTAGTATCGTGAGAAGGAAGCAACGAAATGCCTGTTTTTTTGTGTGTGAGAGATGTCCTCGATATAATGTCAGATATACGTCTGAATGGTCGTGACTAGTGAAAATGGCTCCAATGTGGAGGAAAGCTGTAAGTATGTTCAATGCACAGAATCATATTAAAGGAACAGTGCGTAACAATTGACCCTTCTCTAAGCCCAGCCCCCTGCTGCTACGCCGTCGAGCTGTCAGAGCTACCATGGAGCCCACACTGTCACTAACTGCATAAATATCTAGCTCATTTTTGGGAAAATGAAAAAGCGATATCAGAGAGACGCACACGGAAGGGTCAACAGCACCTTGTTATTGAAACATAGTCGGATGACGGACGCTACAGTCTAAAAGTGAAAGTGTCTGTCTGAGCTCAGAGTAGCAGCAGTCAGATTTCACACACATGAGAGTTGACAGACAAGATAATGGCGGAGGATATGGTGTCGAAGCGAAAAGCAAAAATGCCTATTTGGCTATTTCAGATTTATACCCAATGTTATAAGGGAACCATAGTGTTAATGAGGTAATCGGCATGCGGAGGATGGAGCAGCAGATGGAAACCTGTGGCCACACAGTGAAAACTTTACAGGGAGGTCAGACACACAACTATCTAACATTAAAGATCTAAGTAAGCTCGCTACACATATTGACCGTCATCTTTTCTGTAAAATGTCTGGTGTAATTGCTAACGCCGGTGGGAAAATGAAACCATCACATCCCTATCTACAGTACGTATTTGAAGGACATATCAGGATGTCAAACTGATTCAGCAGCAAAAACAGGTTAAAGATAAACACAGAAGATACACATTGCAATGCACAAGTGAACCGTCATCACTTGGAGATCGAGACAGAAGAGTGAAAATGAAATTAAGGACAACACTGCTCCTGTAAAGCTGGGTAGGTTTTTATTCACTGTAATAATCATTACAAAGCAAAAGCAGCATGTGTATACATTCAGGGTACCTTCAGTAGCTAACACAGCATAGTGCTAACATAATGTTTTATAAACATATACCTCCTTACAACCTCTCTGGGTAACGATCATCACTATTACGCCACATTTTAATCATGACTATCTCAAAATCCACAAAACGCTTTGTGCCAATCTGCGTTTGAGCAAAGGTTCAATTAGGGGGATCTATTGGCAGAAAGGGAATATAATATATATAATATTAACAAGTATGTTTTCATCATTTCATTACCTTAGAATGAGCCGTTTATATCTACATACAGAGCCGGCCGCCATGTTTCTACAGTGGCCTATTACCAGCACACACCACAGCGCCCTGTTTCTGATTATCTGACCAATTCCTCCTCAGCCAGTAATCAGGAAGACAATGGATGGTTGTAGAGCTACTGTGGCTGTATCATTGATCAGTCCTATCAGTAGGGGAGGTTTCACCCTGACAACACTGTATGTGCTGGCCCTCAGACAACACAATGTAATTGGTATTCTGAATCAGTGCTTGGACATCCCATGAGACTGCCTCCAGATCCAGTGGTCTCGTAGCCTTTTAAGTTTTCTCACGGTATTTTGAAATCATGTCTACTTTGTGCAAGCAGCTTTAGACTGTACAAGGTGACAGTCGGGGTCTGTGCATTACACGAGTAGCATTGTTTGCTTTCTCAACAATATTGGATTATATTGTTCCTCCAAAAAATCAATGGCTTTAGTTTTATGGATTCACTTCCCAGCCTCGGTAAGCAGCATCAACAGCGGCGGTCATACAGGAGGAGATTAAGTTAGAACTGACTATAGGAATAGATTGCTAACTCTTTCTTGAGACCAAAATCAATCTAACCAAGAACAAATTGTGATCTTAATGTGACATTTTGTTACAGGAGAGACATTAGCACCAGGGGTTAAATTTAGGTCGCAGGTATACACCTTTGTCTTACTGAATGAATGATCCCTTTAAAAAAAACACATATTTCTATAGTTTTCAGTGTAGAGGCTAGAAGCTCAGTGATGCTGAAGGCCACCTCTGTGAGATCTGTGCTGCTTGTTGTTTTCTCTTGTCTTTGTCCTTTGGCAGCCAGTTTGTAACATAAAGGAGACATGTACTGCACCTTGTCAAAGAGCAGTTAGGTCTCCAACGGTGACTCAGAGTCTCTAAGGGACAGGGGTGAAAATGAACAAAATGGCATCTCTTATGCATGTGCTAACATGGAGCCCACTTGATTTAATGGGTGACTACATCGATGTTGAAATATAGACACACACATGCGTATGTTGGCTGCAAAGCAACATCCCTGACGACTACCCCCTCCCTCATCAAAGGCTGTATACACCTACAGTCTGCCCACACGTATTTTCACTTAGTGTGCCTAATTAAACCTGGTCTAAGGACTATGTGGGTGTACAGGCTGTGCTAGTCTAGTTTTGTTAACATAGGAGAGGTAGGATGACCTGCTGTCCCACTTTACGATGTACAGCATTTTTATCATTTCCAAAAGTCAAACCACTGCAGGACAGATGCTTTTTTAAAATCTGGCTTTTGTCCAGTGGCTGTGAAGAACAGGGAGGGCTGTCGTCACGGACCTGTTTGCTGTTAAACTGCGCACACATGGGTCAAGTGCAGGTTGACATTTCACTGTCTTTGTTATGCTATCCCCAATGGAGAAAATTGCGAGGCTCTGCAACGTCAGAAGCTAGTGGAATATGACAGAAACTACCACAAAGAAAAGGACTCACAGCTACAATAAAGACTGGGAAACTTATTCACTTAGTTACTTAAGTGTTTATAAGCTTTAGAAGGCTATTCTCAGAGTTTTTTTGTGAAATTTGCTGGTTATTTTTCAATTTCACACAAGGGGACTACGACATAAAGTGACACAGTTCATGTGAGTGTCACATGAAACGTGCAGCTCAAAAAGAGATTTGTTGATCTATGGATGCATTCGGGCAAAGTATAGAGATGTTACAAGACAAAGGGCATAACAGAAATTGTTATTATTTAAGTTAGATTGACATTATATCAAAATTTTAGTCTGCCTCTCAGCCTTGGAAACTTGTCCCACCCTGTGGGCCACATCTTTATCTTTCTCATAGGTTCATGAACTTTGGTGGCCTCACATAATAGACGATGAATTTGGCATATGGGGTGTTGACGAAAAGATGCAGTTGAGTTGGACAGTTTCCAGCATCTTTCAAAGAATTTACAGGAAGTCACAGAGGTAGTTGCACCCTGTTAGATCTGTAAGCTAATTATAGTTTGCGACCATGTAGGGATAGTTTGTAATTATATATGTATGTGGAAATGTGTGTGTGTGTATCTGGTATTGTATTCTATCCTCTATTCGTTTTATGGCTGCCTTGTAAAGCACATTGTATTGAGCACTTGTTTTGATAAGTGCTCTATAAATAACCTTCATTATCATTATTATTATTATTATTATTTTCAGCCACAGAAAATGTATTTAACAGATTAAACTTTCATTGCGTAACACAAGACTGACAGCCTGCAATGTGTTAGTGTTAAATACTACAATTACACAGAAAGTTAGGACTTTTTTTCTGGTTTTCAAAACTGAGCCAATCAGCAAACAACAGCCAGCCATTTCCCATAATGCTCTGGGGCTTGCAGTCAGTGGAGAGCTCCTGGCTCTAAAATCTGCAGCCGCCTCGATCTTGTGAGGTTATCGTTGCCCACGTGTGCATGATGTCAGAGCAAGTCGAACGCAAATCTCTCTGGCATGCATTGGCTAGGCCTGGCTCATCTCGAACAAGCCTATTTTGACTTGTTATCATCAGAAAAGTACAGGTGAAATTTATAACATTAAGTCACCCAGTAAGCTATTCTAGTGAGACAGCATGCACAATACCAGGACCTCCCCAAGTGGAATACAGCCATCATTAATGTTATGAAATACAGTTGTGCTTTTCCTACTGTGACTTGTCAAACTGTCTGCTGTGAAAAGGGCATATTCCAGCACAGCTCCACCCAACATCAACCTTAGCAGAGGTCTAATCCACCAGAAGAAAGAACATCTTTGTGGGAGTATTGGGCCTTTAAATGAGATACTACATTGGTGGTACACGTAGCAGTAGTAATTATACTCAAAAATATTCATCCTCATATTAAATAGTAGTTGTCCACTTATTACAGCAGAGATTATATATGGATAAGCTTAAAAACATTCATGTGATATTCCCTAGGTCAAGGTTAAATTAGTAGATTTCAACTATGACTACCGAACTATCTGAGATGTCACAGTAGATGAGACATCTCCGTTAGCATAATGTAATGATATAATAATGAACACTGCCTAGCAAAGTTTCATTTGGAAGTTTGACATACTCATGCAGATAACAATAGCTGATAAAATTTGTTATTTCAGATGAAATTTTGAAACTTTACCCTCTTTGGTCAGATTAAATCAGCAGGAAAGTTCGGGGTCTGAGAAGTGAAGCCAATGCTGAAGTGCCTTAAACTTGCATTCTTTCGATTATCCAGCAGGGGGCGACTCCTCTGGTCGCAAAAAGAAGTCTGATCTTAACCACTAGTTTCAAGTCTTTTACAGCATGATCTTCATTTAGTAAATTATGGTCCTATGTAGAGTAAAACAGAGGTCGCTGCCACGACGTTGTCCGGATTGGGAGTTGTCCATGTTACAACTTTAACCCTTTCACAGTGTGTTTTCAGTTAATGAAAGTTAATTGTAACATTCTGGTCGCCTAAAAATGTCTTATTAGGTGTTCGGTTGTAATTAGCTCCACCCTCTTCTGTCATTTCTGGTTGCAAATAAAAAAGATGGCGACAACCAAAAACCAAGAAGGTGATTGCTAAAACACTGAGCTTAAGGATTCAAAACGCCAGTCCAAAACCTAATGGGTGTCGTCACGGTGACTACGTCCACTTCGTATATACAGTCTATGATTGTTGAATTTATTTCACAGTGTCTGATCAGTGTGTAAAGTAAATCTACATACTTGGATAAGCCTACTCATACTCACAGACTCTACTGCAGAGTACAACCATGCCTTACTGATGTGTTTTTGGAGGCGTTGTAATTCATGTTTGCACTTGGATCTACAGTACGTACAATCCCACTGTGTCCTGGCACCCACTCAGTAAACACTGTATCCTAGAGATGGAGGGGCAAGGTGGGCTGACAAGATACAATTCAGAGCCTGCAGAGCTCAGTACAGAACTGTGAAATGTTTCTCTTGTGAACATTGTGTTCCCCCATCCAAACTCAGAGAGAGCAATAGCTGTGGATATTGTTAAAAACGGTGATATTTAGCTAACGGTGCATTGTTAAAAAAAACAGCTCTTGACAGATGGAAATTAAATCAAATCAAACTCCAAAGGTCCATTGCTCCAGGGTTTTTTTTAATATCCTAGGCTTGTCTGCCAAAGCAAAGGATGTTGTTTTAAATTGGCACTTTACTTGCTAAGAAATATGCTCAGCTCTGAGCTTGTGTTTTCTTGTAAATATTTATTCATATTAGAATAGAGGCCAATCTCCTCATTAGTTCTGGTTTCACACAAAAGTCCAAAGCCAGTACTGATGCCAGTCTGGCCAGTGATTTATCTGACAGACAGCTTAGAGCAGACACACACTGGCCTATTTTGTCTGCAGGCTGGTAAGAGATCATCTTTTCTCACAGTATCTGTGTCATTCTGCTTTGACGCTCCATACACACTGAGCTAGCATTTTCATCCCCAAAAAACAGTCTACAAAGTGGATGAACAGATGGTTTTAGTAAGGACAGGAAACAGTGACAGAAGAAACTGTTGAGGGCTGTTGGTGAATTTGAAGCTCAGAGGGTGTAACAGCCGACTGTGACCAACAGGCAACCTCCAGGTCTGAAAAGAGAAGTGTGGAAGTGCTTCAAACTTGCATTATTTCTAATATCCAGCAGGGGGCGACTCCTCTGGTTGCAAAAAAAGTCTGATTGTATAGAAGTCTATGAGAAAATGAGCCTACTTCTCTCTTGATTTATTTCTTCAGTAAACACTGTAAACATGAGTTTATGGTCTCAATCGCTAGTTTCAAGTCTTCTTCAATACAGCATGATGTTCATTTAGTACATTAGGGCCCCATTTAGAGTCAAATAGACCATAAAGCAGGGGATGCTTTAGGATGTGGCTACCTGGTGATAGTCTGGGAGTTGTCCATATTTTTGTCTCACAACTTTAACCCTTTAATAATTTGTTTATAAAGGACAACTGTAACATTTTGGTCACCTAAAAATGATTTATTCAGCATTCAGGTACTTAGCTCCACCATCTCGTGTCATTTCTGGTTGCAAAAATCCAAAATGGTGACAGCCAAAGTGCTGAACTTTGGCTTCCACAAACAAACAGGTGACATTATGGTGACTGTATACATATATACAGTCTATGGCTGTGACTGACAGTTTTTTTCAGTTGCCATATTTTAGTGTCACTGTAGACCTGACATGTTATGGTGAGGGAGATGATCACTGTATCCATATCAAACAGTTTTTCTGGACTGTCGGTTTGGTATGGAAGTAGTCTCAGTCCATTTGTTGGGAGGCTTTGCATTGTTTGCTCACTGTGTTATTGTCTTTGAATTGAAGCTGTGCTCATTTGGAATCTGTTTAGAGACTTGAATCACCTCCTGACAATTAAAATTTAATTTAGGCATGCAGCAAAATAGTTTCAATAAATTGTGGTTGTGAGGTTCTTCCATAGAGCATTGTATTGACATGTATTTACCTGTCTGAATAACTACTGTGTGTGAATTTGGTTTCAGATCAGATCTGACGAGTTGATATGAGGTGTGTTCACGTCTGTTCAGCTCGCGATGCAGCTGTGAACTGGCTACAGCAAGACAGCTGTTGACATTCAGTCCTAAAAGTGCATCTATGTGTTTGCTGCCTTACAGAAGCTGTGACCTATTACGATGCCTGTTATTCATTTGCCTATATATGCAGAAAAATGCATTTTGCTATTTAAAACTTGAATCACTCATAAGTACCAGATTTGCAGGAGACCCTCCTCCACACGTGTATTTCAACTGCGCAAAACGTCATAATTGCTGCGAGCACTTGAAGTGGGAATCCATCGTGTCATTGTAGCTGGCTTTAAAAATTAGTCACAAAAGAACCAAGCACCTTAGTTGGATATTTCAATCAAATAAAAGGCTTGAGATTGATTCATCGGTCTCCATCCAAAACACTGTTATGTCCATTATGAAAGAAACACATCTTTTGTGGACAAAACAATAACATCATCATAGATGTGAGTGGGCCAGAAGCAGAGTGGAGAGACGAAGTTGAATGTGGTTGTCATGACAGTGTGATTAGAGTTTGTAGAGATATTTGCTCTGAGGATTAGACGAACTGATGGATCTATGGAGCAACACACATAAACATCTTTAAGCAGTATTAAATGAGTTTTTTTACGAACTGATTCGCGTTATTATTATTAAACCAGTACCACAGATTAATTATCCTCTAGACATTTTGAGGAAACAGATCCTCTGTGCTGTCTGGTGGGATACTTCTTTACTTTGTTCTGTCTTAAAATGAACTGTGAACAAGGATGCAGATATTTGATATTCAGAGGGTAGCATTTCAGCCCGTTCTCATTCCCAGGGTGTCAAATACATATGCTTTGTCATGGCTGCCCGTGTTTGATAGCGCCACACAAGGCACCCTTTGAGCTGGGCATACACTGAACGATTTTAGAAATGTTGTTGTTTAATTTCTACCCCTACTGTACGAGTAGATGGTTTGCAATGTAAAGCCAAAGCTCAAGATTTATGTGCTCACGCTGTATGGTCCAGTCGTCAGCCACAACCTGAGTGCTCATGCTGTGCGAGTAATATGGAAATAGAAATAGACCCCTGAGGACCGTTCTGACGGTTGACATTTGTCAATAAACATTCATTTGAAAGCCATACGGATCACAGTATATGATTCACAGTGCTAACAAGGCAGAAACGTGCTGCTTTGATCATCTGCGCCATCCGGTCTGCTGAAACATCTAAAAGAAATAGACAACGACATATATATGGACTCGCAGGTGGCCAGGAAGACGTTAACAGTATGGCTTTACTGTTTTTTTTATATCTGTTCTATATTATTATCGTGATAGCTACACTCTGATTATTGTAAAAAGAGTAGAAAAAAGGCAGTGATGTTTGGGTATCGGCATCTGCTTCAACTGTGTGAGAGCCTGTGGATGGCCGACCATGGAGTTAATCGGTCCTTGGTCCCCTCTGTACACTGCACGGCAAACAACACCTGACGAAGCGGAAATTCGCTCTGACTCTAAAATGAGTTGCTCTGCCCAAAATTCAGGCTGGAGCTGCAGTGCATACCCAGCTGTAGTGCAGGTATGAGATGCACCCGGCTTTCCATTAACTACAATATTAACCCATCAAAGGCAACAGTAAACGCTCAGAGGACATAGTTTAAAGCATGAAAGACACACAGGGTGGATGGGAGTGGAGGTTTTGTGGTTTCCTTCTAAAGTGACACCAAGGGGCGCTCAGAGTGGCAGTATGTGACGACTTGGGATTACAGTGAGTTGAGTATTTTGGCTCTATCGCCCCGTCTTTAGAAATGTGTAGTATGGTGTCAGCATAAGTTTAATAACACTTTGTTTTAGTGCTGTGCCTGAGCCAGTATATACGTATATTAAATATTTAGGGTTTGGATTGCAGAGGAAACTAATGCAGAGCGTTTTGAGCCTGGTACAGTTCTCTATGACTGCTGCAGTACAGTGCAGGAGAGCAGACAGCGTCAGATCATCCACTCCGCCTGCTGTGAGAGCCTGCACTCAACCCACTGTGACAGATTTTAGAGGATTCAGCTCTTTGACATCTACATATCACATATATCACATATATCTAAGTTCCTGCAAAAAAACCCCAACAACTGTAGCTTTACTGTATATTTAACAGCTCTGTGACACCACAATAGTCGTGTTGTTGTTGTTATGGCATGCTTGTGGAGTATTCCACCTTCTGGTGATGAGGCTTGTCATTCCTATCTGTCAGAGCTCCTAACTCTTCAGCTCTGCTGCAGTGCCGTTATCATGCAGTCATAGCTTAGCCACTGTCCACCTGTTTCTATGCACAGATAAAGAAACATCTATGCTGCTACAAATCCTGTTTTTGCTTGATGCTAAACTTGGATGGATTGTTTGTCATTTGTCAGTTCCAGCTAAACATTGGCAATGAAAATCTTTGGTCTCAGGTTCCTTCACAATGCTCCTAGACTATATGCACTCTATATATACAGTAAAAGGGGAAATCACACAAGTAAAGTAAAAATAAAATAATAATCTAAGGCCTAAAATAGTGCAGTCCAAATGAATATAAACAAGTAAGTGAAAACAGTAAGTAAATGTAAATTTGTAATGTAAAAAAACATTTGTAAATTTGTAGTTTAGTTGATGACAGTATGTCAGATGGGAAACCTGAAGAATGGAGTATATATAAGTATAATGAGAAGTAATATACAGTATGTGTACTGAGAAGTAGACAGGGATGTAGTATGTATAGAGAAGTAGTAAATGTGTGTGTATGTATGCGTGTGTGTGTGTGTGTGTATGTATATATAAATATATTCTATATATAAATTTAAATATACTGTATATATAATATATATATAATATATATAGTATATATAAATATTGGAAAAGTTTAATCATGGTGAGGAGGGCTGGGTCTGTGGTTGGATGTGGTCTGGAGGTGGTGGCAGAGGGAAGGACCAGGAGGAAGCTGGAGTCTATTCTGAAGAACCCCTCCCACCCCCTCTATGACCAACTGGTCCAGATGAGGAGTACATTCAGCCAGAGACTGATCCCCCCTCGGCACACTACAAACCGTCTGGGTCAGTCCTTTCTGTTGGTGGCCATCAGGCTCCATAACCAAGGTCTGACCCCCATGTGACTCTGATCATCTGCTCTGTATTTATTCCTGGACCAAATGTATATAATTACATATAATTATATAATTACTATATATATATATAAATATATATAATTCATATATATATATATATATATATATATATATATATATATATATATATATATATATATATATATATACTACTACTATATATACTATATATATATATATATATATATATATATATATATATCTTATCTTATCTTATCTTATCACATCATTTTATTTTATTTTTTTTCTCCTGATAACAAGAAGCTTCTGTATGGGTTTTTTTCTAAAATATTAACAATGAAGAACTGCAATTGAATGCAAATTCTGTAGTATTAAACCAACCAGGTTGATTAAGGTGATTTAAGGTAATAAATTAAACGGCAGGCAGACACAGAAACACAAGCTGAGAGAACACGATGTGAATCATGATTTATACCTAATGCCATACTGTATACATGTTTTGCCCTCATATAAGTTAACATCATATTAATAATATATTTCACAAAATATGTTGTGAAATTGGTCACATAGCTGTTTTTGAGAGGTTTTATTGGGAACATCAGTTCCTGTAGCAACAAAGCCAGACAGTATAGTTGAGAGATAGAGGAGAGTTTAGTGAGCAGGTGTATGAGGTGAGGAGGGATAATGGTGCTTCAGGATCCACTGACGTGAAGCTCGGAGGTTTTTCAGGTGAAGATCAGAGGGAGTTTGTATCAGCCAGCCTGTCAGTCCAGTCCTTCCTCTGCAGTTAAAAAGGAAAACACTGGCGTTGTCCTGGGAAACAGTGAAGCCAGCTGGCCTGCTGCTGTGGTTTAAAGCTGCACCTCTTATAACGTTGCTGACAAGAAGGATCTGACATCGGGAGCAAAGGTGGAGAAGTCTCCTCTCTGAAATCTCCCTCTGTATGCTGGCTCTTTGTTGCTATGAGAGTGGCGATCAGTGTCTGTGGTGATGCTGGAGCGACCCTCAGAGCGTCACTACAATACATTTATAGAAATGATTCATATGATTAATGCTCAACCGTTTTATGGCTGTTTGATCACAAGGTCCCTATTGTTCTATTGTTAAGGAGAACTAATATAAATGCAGCACTTCTGACCAGAAAGCTTTCGTGCTATTTATGCAAACCAAATGAATGGTCTTATTTAAATTCATGATTGATTTTTCATAAAGGTCTATATGACAACATCAGTTTCCAATCCATATACAATATAATACAATACAATACAGCTTTATTTATAAAGCGCTTTAAAAAAACGTCGTTGACCAAAGCGCTGTACACATTTAAAATGAAATTAAAACGCATAAAAGAATTAAGACAAAATAAAACAATTAAAACAGTTAAAGACAAATTAGAAACAAGCCTCTCAATCTGAGTTCAAAGGGTAAAAGCAATGAAACAGAGCAAAGTAAAATAAGATAAAATACGATAAAAGCATAACCATGCTACTATGTATTAAAAGCCATCCTAAATAAATAGGTTTTTAGCCTGGATTTGAAGAGGCTCAGTCACCCCAGTGTTTGTGCTTTGACCTGGGCACTTCCAGCAACAGTTGATTCGTTGACCTCAGAGCTTGTCCAGGATCACTGACTGTTAAAAGCTCAGATAAATAGGATGGGGCGAGGCCAATAAAAGTTTAAAATCAATTCTGTAAAGGACAGGAAGCCAAGGAAGGGAGTTAAGAACAAGAGAGATGCGCTCCCGTCTACTAGTGTTTGTTAAAAGATGGGCAGCAGCTTTTTGCACAAGTTGAAGGCGACTTAGAGAGGACTGGGCGACGCCAACATGAAGTGCATTGCAGTAGTCTAATCTTGAACAGATTAGAGCATGGATGGCTTACTCTAGGTCATGACGGCTTAAAAACATTTTAACTTTGGCCAGGAGACGTAACTGGATGAAACTAGTCCTGACAATGTTGTTGATTTGGTTGTCAAACCTCAGATGACTGTCAAAGGTCACTCTCTGATTTCTGAGCTTTTAAGACAAGGTGCCAAAGCCAGCCATCACAGCATCCCCAAACGACAATATACTCAGTTTGTCATCATTTAAATGAAGAAAGTTTTGGGTCAACCACTGTTTAATATCAGCAATGCACCTAACCAAAGAACACTGTGCACTATTTCTATTAGGCTTAACTGGTAGATAAATTTGTAAATCGTCTGCATAAAAATGAAAAGAAAGTTTGTGCCTGTTTGTAATTGATCCAAGGGGCAACATTTATAATGAAAAGAGGATCAGACCAAGAATAGAACCTTGTGAGACTCCACAGGAGAAAGGAGCACCAGAAGAGGACAGGTCACCAACCATAACGGAGAAGGTTCTACAGGACAAGTAAGATGTAAACCACTTCAGTGCAGTGCTGTGGATGCCAACAAAATTACTTAGGCGTGACAGGAGGACTGAATGGTCAGTCACCGTGTCAAAGGCTGCTGTGAGACCCAGCAGCACTAGGACAACAGGGCACTTGGCATCCACAGACAGTGCAATATTGCTGTGCACCTTAAGCAGTGCAGACTCTAAATCCAGATTGAAACTTTTCAAGAGTCAAGAACAGAGCTGATTTCCAGAAAGGACTGTAATTGTATTAAAACAACTTTTTTTTTAAAAAACCTTAGAAAGAAAGGGCAAATGGGAAACAGGTCTAAAATTTGATAACACTGAGGGAGCAAGATTCGGCCATATGCATCTACTGTATAATCTAATTATATATTATTTACATGAAATAGTGAAATTGATTATTAGATCGATGCATTCTGTTACAACTTCAAACAGAATAAATCCAATAGGACGCCCCGCAGATTTTCCAAATGGCTGTCTCATTAAATCCCACTTCCTTTGTATGATGGTATTGATTTATGGTCTTGGGTGTGATATTTTAGGATGCAGGAATATAGCAGATAGTGTATGTGTGTCCTTCAATTAAGATGCATGCCAAAATCTCATAACTATGAATTCCTCCTGGCTGGCTGGTGGGCGGTGCTTGGTATTTCCTCAACTGATCTCAACATGACTGCTGAGTCACAAACTTTCTCATTTTACAGCTAAACAGTAACTACAAGATGTTTCTGAAAACATTTGAGGAGAGAAATAGTTATTACAGTAACAGAATATTGATTCATATTTGATCAGCGCTGCCCAGTTTGACTGATTGGTTGGAGTCTGTTAGTGATTGATTTGTGGTTCTCATGGACAGAAGCTAGACGGCAGACTCCAGCTCCATCTCTGAAATCTTGGAAATGTCTTTAGGAGCACCGGAGCACACAGCACATGATTCTTGTTCAGATTATCTGTCTCATGCAAAAATGTCGGTATATAGCCAACATTTTTATTTTAACATACAAATTATGGTTCCTATACTACATAGACTGTATATAGGAAGTGGATGTAGTCACCATGGTTTTATCCATTGGCTTGTGGACTGCCTTTTTGAAGCCTTGAGTTCGGCATTTTGGCCGTCTTTTTCTTGGTTTTTGACTGTCGCCATCTTTATTTTTTTTGCCAAACAAGTGACGCAAGAGGGTGGTGCTAATTACAACTGAATGCTGTATGCTACAATGTTACAGTTAACTTTCCTGAACTGAAAACACTGTAAAATGGTTAAAGTTGTAAGACGCAAACACAGACAAAAAAACTGGGCAACCTGTCAATCACAAGGTAGCGACACCCTAAAGCATGCCCTGCTTTATGGTCTATTTGACTCTAAACGAGACCCTAATTTAAGAAATGAACATCATGCTGTATTGGAGAAGACTTGAAGCTAGTGATTGAGACAATAAACTCGTGTTGTGGTAATAAATCAAGTTAGAAGTGGGGTAATTTTCTCTTAGACTTTGTTGTGCAACCAGAGGAGTCGCACCCTGCTGGCTGCTAGAAGGAATACAAGTTTAAAGTGCTTCCGCATTGGCTTCACTTTTTAGACCCGGAGGTTGCCCACCTTTATCACAGATTCCATGCATTTTATAATTTTATAACTCTACTTACTCTATAAACTGTAGTAACTTAATTTATCAATCTTACCTTATGGATCTTATGGATGGATGATTATTTTTGCTTTAAAGAGATTGAAAAGATGATATTTGAAGTGTGACATCGTGCTGGAGATGCAGATTAGAGGTGTGGAGGTGTTTGTGTAGGACAATTTTCCAAGGCTACAGTAATTTCTCAGTAATGCATATTTAGTATGAAAATAAATGGATAATAGTGCATTATTCTCATCTCACTGCAGTCACTGCCAGCCTGTTAAGCAGCCATTACTTACAAGCAGCCATTACTTACAAGCAGCCTTGAGAGAGTTACTGTAGCAGCCACGGTGCTGCATTCACTGCCTCCAGTTCACCATCAGGAGAGCTACTATAGTAGCCACGGTGCTGCGTTCACTGTCTCCAGTTCACCATCCGGGAGCATTATAGCAGCCACGGTGCTGCATTCACTATCACGGACATGCAGCCACTTCCTCAGTATAAGTCTCCACAACATATTTAGTTTAGTTTAGCAGGTTGTCAGCTGTGTGTCTACCTCAAAGCAATTACGCCTGGGCGACCCAAAGGGCTAGCAGCGACCCTGCACACACGACACACACACACACACACACACACACACACACACACACACACACACACACACACACACACACACACACACACACACACACACACACACACACACACACACACACACACACACACACACACACACACACACACACACACACACACACTCACACACACACACACACACACACACACACACACACACACACACACACACACACACACACACACACACACACACACACACACACCACATACAGATTTATCTTAAAGATCACTGTGAATGATCAACTAATGATAATATAGAAAATAAATAAAATTAAATTTGGGGTGGTCCATATTCATTTTGGTTTAGGTTGTATTTGGGGATGTTACAGAAGGAAGGTGAAGAAAGTTAGTTTAGATCGCTGGGGCTGAGAGGGGGATGGGGTGTGAGGCAGGAGATGCTCAGTGATATCTGACAAGAGGGTGTTAACATTGTTTTTTAATATACATTTTATGATGTAGATGAGTCTCAACTGGTCAGCATTGGCCTTGTGAGGTTCAGGGCTGATTTAAAACAGCAGATGGTGTGTTCATTTGGTGCAGAAACGCTGATTTATTTTTATAAATTTGATAGGAAATGGCAATATTAACACCAGCAGTGATGCGTTTCGTCACAGTACAAGGGCCTTTTGTATGAAGTATTGCACAAATGCCATCACTAAAGGTAAAATTTCTGTTAGCTTGGCATTTCTGAACAAATCAAATCCTCAGTTTCATCAAAGGAATAGCATCGCCTTAAATCCATCCATAAATCACAATCAACATACGAGTGGCCGGGCGGTGTGTGTAGCCTCCTCACTTTGATGCCTTTGCTGTCTTATTAAAACAGGTTCTCCTTCACATCAAAGTGGATTCGTGCTGAACTACTTTTTCAGCAGCAGGTGTGCTTTGGAGCGAGAGTGTGAAGCAGCATGGTATGCCAGCTGTGCCCTTGGCTCGTATATACAGCTAAGAAATGGCGGGAAGGAGTGATGGCAAATAATGCAGAATAGTACCTCTTCGTGTGAGTAGTTCCATGAGTAAATGAGGACCCTTTGCTTCACCAAGGCATGTACCAAGATGTAGCTGGCCTGATTTAATTCCATATTATTATTATTATTATTATTATTATTATTATTATTATTATTATTATTATTGTGATTGGAGAACAATCACAGGGCAAGTAAGTGTTTTCTGTGTGTATGTAGTTCACCATCAGCAGTCCTATTTTCTTATTCAGATGTCTGCCATAGTTTACTCTCAATACGTTTGTACCAGGACTATTTATTCCTTACATTTTCCTGCTCAGCGATATCATTTGTCTTGTGTTTTAAACATAGGGCTCAATGGTTTTATCAAATTGTGATTATTTTGATTGATATTGCAGTTGCGATATGATTTATGAGATTAAGGGAAATGGTCATTTTCACATCATTATTCTCATTTTCATTGAAACATATGTTAAAATGATTATGGTGTCTGATTGTTGCAGGGATCTGTACCAAACAAAGATGTTTTATTGAGTCTAGATTTGTAAGCCAGTACATCTCTGCAGCACTAAGATATTTCATTTAAAATGGCAATTGTAATGGTAATGCAATTTTCAAATTGCAGGAGGCCACATTGTGATAAAACATGGATTAATTGTGCAGCCCTGTTTTAAACATATGTCGGGTGTTTAGAGCAGCCTCCTGCAGACTGTGCTGATGTGTATTCCTGTTATTTCATTTTCATATGTATCAGATTCTGAAATGGATTAGTGTCAGGAATATCTGTAAAGGTGAAAGTCATACATTTATGTAGGTACTACTGACACACACGTAAACACAGTCATTTTGATTCATGACACATATACAGCATGTAAATATTCCTGCATATGTACACGCATCTGTCCAGGGGCATAAGTGAATACACATGGTGCACTTGCAAACACTAATGAATTAAAGGTGCAGTAACTGATTATTTTTTTTATATTAACAATGGGTAAAATGACATGTGTTATGTAAAAAGGGTTGCACCTAGCAGAAAATCATCACTGGACTCTACTACATGTTTTAGCATCTTGTAGCTCATTGTGTTGCTTTTACAGCCCACACCTTTGTTCTGTATTAACTCTCTCACTGCTCTTATCCACCCGTTCTCACTCCTAACTCATCCTGCACGAGGAGGCGTGTCTGATGGTGTGACCTCATTTTGGCGGTGTGTGTACTCACGAATAGGGCGGCACAATTTATTGAATATTAATTGTGATCATGATTTTGGCTTCCCACTGTTAAATGAACATGATGGACTGCAATATTGACATTAAAAATGCAGCACGGTGCAGCAGCAACCTGTGACAAACTGTCCTGACTGTTGCAGTAGATGTTGTAGTAGAAGAGTAATATACTCTATTACTTATGTATGGGGGATTAGCTCAAATGGTAGAGCGCTCGCTTAGCATGCGAGAGGTAGCGGGATCGATGCCCGCATCCTCCAAATTATTTGGGGTGGCAGTAGCTCAGTCCGTAAGGACTTGGGTTAGGACGCGGAGGTCACCGGTTCAAATCCCCCATGGACCAAGACCAACTGGTTGCTGGAGATGTACCAGTTTACCTCTTGGGCACGATGTGCCCCTGAGCAAGGCACCAAACCCCCAACTGCTCTGGGCGCTTGTCAGGAGCAGCCCCCTCACTCTGACATCTCTCCATTGACATGTATATCTACTATGTGAACAACAGAGTGTAAAACTGAATTTCCCCACTGTGGGACTAATAAAGGAATATCTTTCTTTCTTTCTTTACTTGTTTTGACCCTCTAATACACTAAATTCCAGTGAACAAAAACCTTATTTTAAGCCTTATATTGATGCAAAGATTTGTACTTGTACTCTATTAGCAGGAATGTAGCTAAAGATAAAGTGAAGTGGAAGTGAAAGCAGTGCTCTTTTTATTTAAATGTGAAGGAGCAATAAAAATATTTTGTCCCTAAAATCAATGAATAATCATGATCTTAATATTGATCATAAGTAATCGTGATTATCATTTTGGTCATAATCGTTCAGCCCTACTCACAAACCTCGCAGATGCACCAAGCATAAATCAAGCTTTATAGTGTAAAGTTTAGAGTAACCGAGATGGTATAAAGAGTAAGAAAGTCCATTTAGGGAAGACATTGGGTTGGGTGGATGGATCACAAAGACACAGACCTTCACCCAGTAGATAGCTGCTTGTGTCCCATCAATGCTGACCTGTTTTACCTTATTTTTGTTACATAACATCCGTACTTATCTAATGCTGTGTCTGTAAGTCAAGTAACAAGTATACTTATTTTAACACAAACCATGATCTTTTCCTGAGAAAGTAGTTTTGTTGCGTTGGAAGTTTATTTTGAAAAGATACTGAATGTATGTAATGAGCAAAAAGTATCCTATGAATACAGAAGTTTAATTTGACACTAAACATGCAACGAGCGTAAACTGACGTCCTCAGCTGACCCTAGAGCATCACAGTTTGAAGCGTAGGACTGAGCAAGCATCAATATGACCAGCTGGGACTGAGAGCGTTTTGCTCCCATCAGCCCTGGTCCCGTCTCAGTGAACAGACCCTGATGAACACTATAATAACTGCCCAGCACCAAAAGGCAGAAAGGAGAGACTGGTGATTATTGTAGCACATTCAGCAGCTACAGAACAATATATCCCTCAGGAGATGGTGGAAACCAAAGCAGAGCAAAAGGGAGAGTAAATATTGGAATTACATTTGTCGAGTTGCCAGAAACTCGACTTTAGATTAATGTATATGTTGCTCAAATGTTGTAAATTTAGAATTTACGTTTACATTTTTATTTTGAAATCATTACTGTAACAGTACATGCGTCATTTACATTTTATGATCTATATTTCATGATTTTATTCGACGTCGACAAGCATTTAGGCAACTGATGGATATTTAAATTTCACTTATCTAAATGTATTCAAAAGCTGTGCTGTAGTTAAAGCACAGGGCCTATACATTTTATATACTATACTTTCTGCATTGGACTACAATGATTTACTACAGTATATCAGAGGACTATACATTATACATGACAGATCTTTATTTTATCTCCTTTTTGGAAATACATAGCCTCAGTTTGTCAGGTGACATGTTTAAGATCTCAGTTGAAACATAAAGGTGGTCTCGGGCCCTGCAGGCGATTTGACTAGTCCTTTGTCAGATCAAGTTTTTCCTGGCTATTGTAAGATGTCTTTAAGTGGGTTTGACCATTTTTCACTTAATGGCTTTTATATTTTTATTGGGTTCTATGTCAGCACTGATTTTTTTTTAAAAAAGGCCCATAAATATAAAATATGTTAATTCTGTTCCCTCCTCTTATAAAACCTCCAGCACTGTGCCACTGGTGAATGTGTGTGGGATATGCCTCTGGAGCTGGTTGCTATGGTGAAACATCATGGCATAAAATTGAGAAGTGCCATCAAGTTTTTTGTGAAATGAGGTTTTGTGTGTGTGTGTGTGTGTGTGTGTGTGTGTGTGTGTGTGTGTGTGTGTGCGTGTGCGTGTAATTATGAATCCCCCATCAGTGAGCAGACTAAGTGTGAACACATGCGGTCCGTCTCCCACAGTCCCTTCAGAATGAACGTCATACTGTGGTCTTGCTGGGTCCGATTTTAGTGGTTTCTGCTGCTCTATATGTCAGGGCAGGTTACACCATCTGGTAAGGACTCAAATGCAGACTCAGAAACGGAGCAGTTTACAATAATCGGCGTCTTTATTCCAGGCTGGTAGTCGGTACACGGTAAGGCAGTTTAAACAGGCTGACAAATCCAAATCGGTGGGCTAAGGGCTACGTAATTAACAGGCAAAGTTCATTACACGAGGATATCAAAAAACACTGGAGATGGCGGGTACGCTTTTCCTATGGAAGACAAAAGACAAACTGGCACAGGAGGAAAAGGGAGCACACATTATATACTAGTGAGGGAGGTGGATAACTATGCACAGGTGGACACAATCAGGGCGGGGGATGACGATCAGACGCAGGTGACTAGTGATGATAATCAGGTCGGGAGGAGGTGCTCTAACGTGAAGGCAGGAGACATGCAGGGCAGGGAGTGAAGTGAACTGCAACGAGAGGAGAGGTTAGAATGCAAACACAAAACAGGAAGTGCGCCAAAATAAGACCATGCAAACAGAAACGACAGACTAACACTTATACTTCCTGACACTATACTGAATATACTGATTAATGATGATGTACTCATAGTTGAAGCTGCAGTGGGTAGAGATGGAGCAAATGATTAAAAACACTGTATCCTGTATCCTGTCAGTAGTGCATGAGACAGGTAATCTAAAAGAAATCGTGTTCCTGTGTCCTCCAGTGCTCCTAATGACATCTGCCAGACTGGAGGAAAACAACCAATCAGAGCTGAGCTGGAGTCTCTGAGCAGCTGTCAATCACTCTTAAACTGTGATCCAACAGTCAAACTAGGCAGCGCTGATAAAATATGAATCAATATTCTGTTACTGTAATGACTATCTCTCTAAAATGTTTTCAGAAACATCTTGTTTGTTGAGAACAGCTGAAGAAATACCGCCCACCAGCGCAGCCAATAGGAACGCCCTCTCTCTGAAATGACCTGTGATTGGTTAAAGTGTCTCTTCACAGGATAGATTATTGAAAGCCTGAAAACAGCCGTGAGGAGGTGCAGAAATCTAGTTTGAATTACAATATGCTGACAGGTTATTATGGTATTTTTGCCCAATGATGCCTACTGCATGTTTAATAGTAAGAAAGGGAAATAAACAAATAAAAAATTATTTGTGGGAGGATTTGGGTACACATTTTATGATTATGGAGACCTTAACGACTGGATTTTAAAAGGAACAAATAATACATTATACAGTAAATATTAATCTGAATAAAAACAGAATATAAATACATATATAAATACAAAATGTATAGCCATAAGATTGTGAAAATCCAATGTGTCTTTAAAACTCATCTTAGTTATTTTACTTATTTTCACAGTAACTGATATTATATGCTAATATTTTTATTTTATAACACACTTTTTTTTCCCCAATAACAGTTTTATTTCATTATGCCACTTTTCATTTATTCATTCATTCATCGTCAACCGCTTATCCCATTAGGGGTCGCGGGGGGCTCGAGCTGATCCCAGCTGGCACTGGGCACCCTTGGTACAGTCCAGTCCATCACAGGGCACATAGATACAGACAACATAGAGACAGACAACCATTCACGCTCACATCCACACCTACGGGCAATTTAGAGTAATCAATTAACCTAAACAGCATGTCTTTGGACTGTGGGAGGAAGCCGGAGTACCCGGAGAAAACCCACGCTTACACGGGGAGAACATGCAAACTCCACACAGAAGAGTCCCAAGCCGGAATCGAACCTGCGACCTTTCTTGCTGTGAGGAGACAGCGCTAACCACTGCACCACCGTGCAGCCCCTATGCCACTTTTCATCTTACATTTTTTTCTCAATAAAAACAAATATGTGAGAGAAAGTCTAAGTTAGACCAAAGCAACATCCAATCATAACTGGCTTTGTCCTGTTATGTCTTATTCATCTATTTAACACTGAACACTTTGTCTCCATACATGATGAAATTATTAAGTTTGGATATACAGTACATTAACTTAAACATAAACATTTTTAAAATGAATAGCAACAGTTAATCTTGCTTGAAATATGTACTAATATTGCTATTATCACTTTTATAATTGCAGTTTTGACACAATATGGATTCAGTGATCAATGACCCAATATCAATGTAAAGTGAAAAAATCTTTAATATATTTTGAAATTCTTAACTGATAAAAAAACATTTAAGCTTAAACATGAGAAATTTGGCACTGTATAGTAAACAACTGGATTTCTATTTTTATTGTTTTTATTAAAAAGAATAAGAAGAGAAAGAAAAAGAATAGATTTTTCATTTAAATTAATTTAAATTTCACTTCATTTAAATGTCTGGAAGAGCCCAGTAAATAAAATGATCAAATCTTAATGTAATTGCTTTTGAGTTAATATAAATGTGACTGATTGAGTTCAATATATATGAAATATGATACTGCCTCATATTGCAGGTCCCTGAAGGTGGCTTATCTGACTCTGGGCTGAATCTCCTATATAATATTGATAATAATAATAATACTGAGGGACTGGTGGGAGCGTAAGCCATATTGCTATGTGATTAATAGATTGGAGGATTACTTTGAGCGGCTGGCCTTCTTAAAGACTTAAAACAGGTGCTGAGCAGCCACTGGGACATTGTTAGCAACAGTTTGGCGACCAGCCATATCACTCAACTCTGATTATGAGTTCTATATTCATTTGGATGCGCTCACCCACCCGACTGTGTCCATTATGTTTTATCCAGATGTGTCCCATTGTTTGCCTGCCAAGGCCCTCTGAAGATTGATATGAGATTGAAAAATTGCCTCTCCTTCTTAGGAGGCACAAATACAGTGGGCCAGTCTCAGCTGTTTCTTCCCTCCTTGTCTTTAAAAGTAAAATAATCTTAATCGTTCAAAAGGTATCTAATTAATAGCAGGAACAAACACATCATGCACACAAAGACAGCATGTTGTGCAGAGGCAGGGTGCCGAGTCACTGTGTCTCTTTCATTTTCCTGCTAGTGTTTTGTCTTCTGTTGACTCCTGAACATTTAATGAGTTTTTCCCTTTATAAATTGAGAGCCAACGTCCTAAAATACACAACAGACTGTTCTCAGTAAATGAAAGACCTTTGTCTCTGGCATGACTAGGTGTAAAAAGCTTAACGCATGTAGGCCTTAACAATAATACGATAGTATATAATTTTTCTGGATTAGATCTGTTTTTATGACCCGGATGTCAGTGTAGGCTAAAACTGTTTTGCATGTTTGTTCTGTAAAGAGTGGGAAAGAGCCAATAATCGTTTGGAGACAAATAAAGATTCATGATGATAGAAAGCCCGTTGGGGTGGCTTTTATACCCCATAGAGCACAGATGGGCATGAGCAAGGCATTCGGTTTGTGTCTGCTCAAAAGACTCACTGCAGATTTGTGATTGTGACTGTAGATCATAAATGGGAATGGTACGCTGTGTTCAGTCGGTGCTCTTGTAGAAGATGTGCATTTGCAGTAACTCTGATTGCCCCTCCCTCACAGAGAGCATGAAGCTGTTGTTGTAGGGTTTGTGAAGCTGGGGAATGCTTGCGCTATTGTACAGCACCTCCATGCGTCCATGAGGGATCACTACACCTTTCTGTCAGCGTCCAACGAGTCCCTCTGCCGGTCATGTTAAAAAACAAACGCTGCCCCTTACTGCATCAACACAGTGATGCTGCTGAACGCTGCAGGCGCTGCCAGATGTTGATTAATCACAGCTATGGCAACTGACAAGATGCTAATTGGTTTGTGTTTGTGCTTGTGTGTCTTTTCTTGAAGCAGATATTATGGTTAACCGGTGAGCTTTTAAATGATAATTAGCCTCCGCTGTTGCCATGGGCACGGGAGCAGAGGAGTGTGTGTGTCAGAGGAGGCAGCGTGACATACAGAGAAAGACATCAGCCGCCTCCTCCTCCTCCTCCTCCTCCTCCTCTTCCTCCTCCTCCTCCTCCTCCTCTTCCCCCTCCTCCTCCTCCTTGCAAGGATGCTGAGTTAGGATGCAAAGGGGCTGCACACATTCACAGCACGGCTCTCCCTCCGTCTCTCCGCTCACGTCCATGGAATTAAAAACAGTCATTAGCACTGAGTCAGAATGACATGGTCAGCTGCATTTTTCATGGAAAGATATTTCACTTGTACGTGAAACAGTGTCATTTAAGGCTGCTTTCACCTGCAGTAATTAACGAGAGGTTTCCAAACCAGACAAGATGGCCATGAGTGTGTGGAACTAAGGGAACAAAAAGATAAAACGCACAGGAGATGGATAAGTTTGAGCATAAACCGCTTAGAAACTGCGAGTCACATGGATGTAACCCTCTAAAGATAGATTTGGGACTCACATGCTGTACAGCACCTGACAAAGACAACACTCTCATTTAACATCTCTGCCTTTCTGTCAGCACAGTGTGAGCTACAGTGTGAGCTACAGTGTGAGCTACAGTGTGTGCGTCAGTCTGTGCTGATGTCGTTTTTATCCTCTGTTTGAACCAAAGACGGGTCATTAACCTCTGAAAGGACACATTATGCCTCACTTTCCTTGGTTAGTGCCCACACAATGTGATGAAAATGCTTTGTATAAAAAGTGTGCCTTTATTGCAATATACTATGAATATGTGTGTATGCATACGAGATTGTAAAATGGAGTTTTGAATACAGTTTTGTAAAAGTAGTACTTACTTTATATTAAGAATAATATAGACCTGTGTTATGTACAAATAAGAGATAGCATGAAAGCCTAAGACCTAACATAGAGCAGAAGAAAGTTGGTTTTAGAGTGATTGATGGAAATTGGAGCTTGTGCAGAAATAAATGCTGCAGCTCTTCAAGACCAACGGAGGTTTCCCAGGTCTTGGTTCCCTGCTGTTGAGTGAAGTGACGGGGGCTAACTGGGGAACGAGTACGGTATCGGCTCCTGCCCTGGAGACCAAAGCCACAGTCTCCCCCCGTGGCTGCTGAACACGGTCGGAAGGCCGAACCAGGAAGAGTAAACTCTGCCGTTTTAGTGCTTCCGTGTTCTTTGTGTTGGAGTCTGAAGAGCGTGAGCGTGCATGGGAAACCAACCTGCAATGATTTATACATGTAAAAAGTTAGAAACAGTACCTTTAACTACATGTGAACATCACATATCTTTGACTTGCCAGAGAAAAGTTTCAGTCTTACCTGTTGTGAGCTGAAAACCTTCATCTTCATGATATCTCATCAAATCTCAAAGTTGTTATTTTTTTGTGCATTTTCCTATGAATGTTCAGCTACACAGTTGAACAGTGTGCCTGCTCACACTCCTGCCGTGCACCTGTTTAAGCAACAAAAGTAATTGCTTAGGTTTAGGAAAAGATTTTGGTTTGTGTTAAAATAAGTATGTGTGTTACATCATTTGTCCTAGAGGCAGCCCTGCATGTCCTGGCTCATGACTATGTGGGTTACATATGAATTGCAGACCTTAGAATGAGCTGTTTATATCTAAATAGGGTCCTCTCCGTAGCCACCATGTTTCTACAGGAGCCCAGAACGGACAAACCACTACCGGAGTCGATGACGTTAACGCCCGCCGTCACTCCACTCAGCCACCAGGAAGCAAGACACAGGAAGCCTGTGTTGGTCCAGCAGTATTTATTTCTGCACAAACTCCAACTTCTGCTGAACACTCACTTGATCGCTCACACACATTCGCCACATTTGCTTCACCATTCACTTCCAGACACACTCGCACTGACTCTGCTATTCTCCAAATGACCAGCACTACTCTTACAATAAGATAGAGGCCATTCAGGTTTTCACGTCGGCCACCACACTTGGCACAGGAGGGAGCAATCTGCAACCTCACTATTAGATACGGCCAGACCTCACACACTGCACCTTTAACACAAAATACACTCCAAATGATGTTAGAAACAATGTACATTAACAAAACTAAATGCCATAATTTTGCAGTTCACAGCTGAGGAACTTTTGATTCAAGGGCGCTATAACTCAACAGCTGAGGAAAATAATCACAGCTTGTATCTTTGACTGGACCGGAAATGACATGAGGAGTTTAGGGGGTAATTTGTCTGCCTAGAAACGTAAACACATATGTATAAACATATAAGAGGGAAGATGCAAGAGATGACTCATGCGTCCATATTGAGTTTTGTCCTTCTTATTATACTAAGCTGTGCGTCTTTGTCTGTTGCCCGTGGAAACAAGTGGTTTCCAAATGGAAACCCTGCCATAAACAGCAGCTTTGCGGAGCTATCGACATATAGTCATTGTTCAGGTTGTTGGGCTGAGCGATCAATCCAGATGTCAGGCTTTTATGATATGCAGTGCTCATGTCATGTCTAGCAAATATGGTTTTAAGTGTGTGTCTATTTCCCTTGGTGAGTTTTAGCTTTTTTTTGTCAGTGTAGTTTTTGTCTATTGCTGTCACAGATTTCAAAACATTTTGCTTGTTTAATAAAATATTAGTGGAATCTATAATATCCTCCAATCTGGTGTACATCTTTGAACTAGTTAAGCTAAGATGGTTCTGAATTAAAGACGACCTATTATGCTTATTTTCAGGTGCTTATTTTCCCCCGAAAAGCCAAGTCTGCTCTGATTTGTCAGCCGAACCAAACTCTTCAGACTCCAGCTCTGCTTTAACTAGCTTTGTTTGAGGGCGTGCCAAACTAGCCTCTAGGCGATAGCGATAGCAATAACAATAAGGAGCGAGTATCACACAGACAGTGTGTGTCTGTGCTACGTTATCAGCTGTAGTGTTGCTGGTGGTTTTGTGCTCGTCATGATCACACACACACACACACACACAGAAGACCGTCACATAACTTTAGTGAGTGTCCGACAGGCTGTGTGTGTGTGTGTGTGTGTTGGCGCTGAGTGTGGGGTTATTGGTGGCGTTATAGCTGTCAGCGTAACTGTAGCAGTGTGTGTACAGTTTATTTGTCTGTGAATAAATGCTACAACTCCTCCTCAGGTCAAGACCAGAGCCAACTTCTTGTATTCTGCAATGGCTCAGTCTGACTTATTAAATAATTAGTAATATTTATTTTAACCATTCGGTTAAAATTCTTAATGTAGGTTAACGGTTAAATGGTTAATTATTGACATCCCTTCTCTGTAACATTGCAGACCTTTTACATGCACAAAAAACTGAATAACACACTAGAGGAAAGGGAAAAGCACAAAAGTGTAACAGTTCCTCTTTAGATTTTAGTGTTATATCTAGACCGTAGATCAGATTAAGCTGCTGATTCAGTACGCAGAAAGGCATCCAGAAGGCCAATGTGATGATCACGTGGCAATTACAGGTAGCAGTAGCAGCTACTGTATGTACACAGATCCAGCTGTGCTATGGAGAGGACGTTGCAGAGCAACTTTGGTGTATCGAAGCAGTCCATCTGGTTGCCTCACTGGGACACTGGGACACTGTTTCATCCAGCGTGACATTTTCTAATCCAAATCATGTTTTATGCATGCCCTCTGCTGGGCACTGAGGGATGAGATACAGGGATTTTTGTTGATACAAGGGCTGTGTGTGTGTGTGTGTGTGTGTGTGTGTGTGTCGGTCACCCACCTGCTGATTCTTTAGCATAGTTTCACGCCGCGAAACAGTCTTGATTACAAAGACACACAGTCTCAGGTGCACCAGATGTAATGCTAATAAAGAAGTGGTCCCTGAAAACACAACTGAATTATAAATCCAAATTTTCCACATTCCCCACATTAGAGGGAATCAATAGATAGAACACATTACATTCAATCAATAGTGGACATAAGCTGTTTACTTTTCATTATAAAGCTCTCACTCTTTGAAGATATGAGATTAATGTTTCACAAACACACACAGTCTCTCTGTTTCTCCCCGTCTCTCGTTTTACGATTTACAGCTCCCCTTAAAATAAAGATGCCACTGTTTATGCCTCACTGCGACTGTCAAAGGCTGGATTTCTCCTGTTTACCGCCCACCGTCGTTCTCGAATAGATTTCTTTGAATGTTTGTATGGGGACATTTTTCGAGGTCTCCATCTATAAATGATGATATCATCTGCTGAATGGAATGTCAGACTGCTGCTGATTCATCGAGCGTCTCAGTCTCAGTGGGCTGTTTCTGGCTGGAAGTGGGATTTTTTTAATCAGTATGTGTAATCAGCTTTCCTATATTGCATTTTACGTGGTTAATTCAGGGTGGTTTTATTGTGAGATTACTAAGCAGTGTGGCTGCCTGGCACTCCAGTATGAATCAAACAATCAAATGTTATCTGATCATGACTGAGATTTGTTTCTTGCCACTTTCCTGAGTGAGAAGAGGGAACAATAGCTCATTTTCCCTTTCAAGTGTATGTTTCTCTTCTGTGTTAGAAAGGTTTTCCAGTTTTTGCATTACTAAAAATCTGTCTTTTTTCAGGCTGTTTTCATATGATGATCGTGTCTTCATGTGTAAATGCTCAAAGCTCTTGCAAAAGAAGGGGTTTTAAGTAACTAGGTGTGCACAGTTCATGTTTGAACAAAATCTTCCATCTGATCCATTCATTCCTCTGATCATTTGCCTTAGCTATTTGTTTGTTTATGCCTCATTAAACATGATCATTATTAAACATCATCCACCTCTTAATCCTGATGCCGATGGAGCTTTTTTAGCTTCCACCAATTTCCTGCTGACAGGATCCCTGAGCTCGCCTCCAGTCTCTCTGAGGTGCAGCACACTTCCATGTGTGATGTGATGTAATGTTGATCCAGTCAGTGACTCACTCCCTAGCTGTGTCCTAACTGACTACTTCAAAGTCCACATTTTAAGTCTGCATATTGTACATCATAAGACTTTTTCCAAAAGGCTTCTCCAAATGTGACAAAGAAATCCAACTTTCTCTTTCTCCTGAATCTGGAGAACATGTTGCAATGGTGGTCGTTGGTCATGGTGCATTGGGGCAGTTTGGGAAGTTTGGAAATGTCACCCGATCAATGTATTTATCAGGTTTTTGTGTTTGGTCTTGTTAGCATCCTTGGCATGTTGTTGGCTACTATATCAACTCTTCCAACTCTGTGCCACACACAGGCATACATTTGCCATTAACCTGGTAATGTTTTTGAAAAGTCTGTCATATGCATTTACTACAAACTCAGATATCATGGAACTTTACCACTGGTACTTTTTACGTGTATTTCCAACTTTGATGTTGGTGAGAACCACACAAACACTATTAGGCCCTGATCACAGAGAGTATTTTCCAGGTGGAAAATGCAAGGTGCACCACACTGCCATTTTGTTGTCCGATCATCAGACAGAGCGTGCTGCATATTTTTATTTTATATTGTTGCTAGGCAACCTCCAAATGAGTGCTAACGTTACCTTGTTACAAATGAACTGTAGGTGACCCAAATAGTTAATAATACAGTTTAAAGTAACGAAAACAAAACAAGTGAAAACCTGAACTTTCAAGTTCCATGCTAATGTGCCTCCTGCTGTTTTCTGTGCAGATAACGTTAACTACAGTTATTAAAGTCATAAAGCTCCGAGTGTCCAGAAAAAGTCATCACAATGATTAAAAAAAAAAAACCACTAATGATGTTGGGTGCATTGAGTTGCTCTGAGTTGACGATTTTTCAAATCAAAATGTTCACGGTGCTCCTGTGAAACGTGAAGCACTCAGCAACACAGAAGCAGCATGCAAAATGCTTCTCTTTCATTGAAAACAGGATGCAAGTGTATATCTGTGAGGCTATAGTATAATTAATATAATAGTATAATTTTGCAGTATGTAGTCGAGGAGGAGGAGCAACCCCTCAATCCTCCAAAGTCTGCGACTTCACAGGCCCGTTCCTTCGAAGCTGCATTGGGATGCATGGCAGCACATACTTGCTGTGAATCCAGTCAATCAGATGAATCACGAAAGCGAGGCAACAGCAGCTGGCAAGAAATGATGTAGTGCCTGCTATAAAACACAAGTAATATATCTGTGTTGGAAGATCAGACAAACATGGATTCAAAGTTTTGCTTTTCCCCTCCTTGCTCGCCAGCCATGGCTACTGTAATGCTTTTTGGTTGATTTGATAAAAATATTCAGATATTCAAGGCACAGACTGGTACATGCAGAGGTAAATGTCAGTCATCAGTCGGCACATGTCCTCCCGCATGCCCCATCAGGCCGCTCTATTATTAAGGCTGTGTGCTCTGCAGCTGTGTTTCTGACTAAGACATGCAGACACAAGCCAGAGATCCATTTTCACATCAGTGTGTGCCGTCTGTGCCAGGACCATTATTATAATTACTGATACTGCTGGCCTTCTGCTACCAACAATAAAATGCCTCTGGGAAAACTCTGGACAAATTCAGGACTGGAAACATCTAATTTGCCGAGGGGATCTTATCATTTGCCGTTCAATGCTGTAATGGCTAAGAGCAGAGGGAAGACAAAGGAAAGCGCTCTGTTTGCTGAGTCTAGTAGGAAGGAAAATAGACTTTTGTATTCACAGAATTACATGAGCCGCTCTCTCACGTCTAACTCTCTCATGGCTAAACTTCAAAGTCCTCCCTTCAGCATCAAATATTAAGCAGGGCGCTGTGCTTACACCTGTTCCTCAGCGGAGTGGCTCGTTCCATTTACTTCCACTTTCATCACACCAGCTTATAGGCAGGGTACACACCATTAACACAGAGACAGTCATCTACATTTATCTCTTAGTAACTTCTGTTTTTAATAACCATACTTAATGAATTTCTGCATAGAATAGAATAAAACTGTGTTGTCTCTTACTCTCATCTTATATGGCAGGAAAGGCCTCATCCACGTTAGACAAGATGTCTCCGTAATTACTGGGCAATGGAAGAAAAAAAACCCATTCACTTACCCATCCCAATTTAGATTTTTTTTTTTTTTTTTTTACAATTTTGAAATCAACATTTTAATGCCAGAATCCATATATTTGCTTCATTTGAGTCTATGCAGAGGTAGAAGGAAGTTACCGCTTTTATTATTTTAGTCTGAGTGATGTGACGTCGTATCCATTGTGTATCCGTCATTCAAACAACTGGCAGCCGGCAGCCGTGAGCTGAAATGAAAGAGTAGAAAACAGCGGAGGGTTCACATGGATACAACCTGCATCCTGACATGTTAAATCCAAAGTGATAAACACTTCAGCAACTATAAAGTATGGAAACACTTTGGGTTTCACACAGGAAAAGCAGAGCTAGACATCACAGCTAAAGCTGCATGCAAACTCTGCCATAGACAGGAAACGTTATGGCATCCTAACGTGTGGTCAAGCCAGCCGTCACTTGTATATCCTTGATCAAATCGTCCGATGCTACAACTGTAGAGCATCCATATACGGACATCATGTTAAATAAATAAATAAATACATTCAAATGACCCTGATGGAGCTGACCATGGATGTTTAAAGAACATGGAGCTGAACTAGCAATGCACTTTGTGAAGTTAGAAAGTATACACAGGACTGCATCCGGTTTTCAAAATAAGGTGTTATCAAAGGGAACTATTTACAAAATACATGGATTATATTCACCAGAGGTATAAAACATCACATCCTTATAAATGAAAAAAGAAAACCTCTAATTTGTGAGTAAAATGTCTGTATTATTGGATTTTTAGGTTACTGGAAAAAAAAAATGTAATAAATAATGACTGACATATTTGTCTTAAGACATGTCTGACTACATAATGCTGAAAATCAAACATTTTCACTGTATCAGTTTAGATATTTTCCAAAGTAAAAGTCCCTAGCAGTGCATGATTCAACTTTTTCCCCTTGTCTAATGTTAAAAAAGTTTAACAAAAATCACAATAAATCAGAATATCGCAATACTTGTAGAAATGCCATACTTAAAAAATCGTAGTACATATCGAATTGGCACCCAAATATCGTGATAGTATTGAATTGGGATTGATGATGCAGGTTGTTTTTCTGCAGCTTTACTTGCTCATCACAATAGTTGCATTATGGAACAAGTTACAAAACCATCATGGGTCTCCTGGGTTGTGACACTACGCCATCTGTCTCTTAGTTTGTCTCAGTTTGATGGGGGAAGTCCAGGGTTTTTCTTGTGTAGTGGATTGTGCAATTTGCAGAAGAAATAGCCACAGAGCTGTGTAGGAGGGACATCTGACTTTACTGCCCACACTTCAGTCAAATACAGTGTTGTCCGCATGCCTCAGTAATTTATGTAATACAGTAATAATTTACTCTTCCTTTTACAGAGCTGAATGACCAACTTCTTTATTATGTAAGTTATGTACCAAAGAATTGTCTGTTGCATTCTCAGCCTTCTTAAAAAGTGTGATCCGCTCAGCTCCCCCAGTTATTGAAACGTCCCGGGTGGTCTGTGACATGGTGGGAGAAATACTGTGAACGGATTGATCTGTTTGAAATTTTATGAAAGCTAATTTATTTTTACTGTTGTCTGTTCTGTCAACAGTTTCGTTCTGTTCAAGTGAAAACGAAACACCTTTGTGACTTGACATTTGTGAAAGGTCGCAGCCCCGGAGAATGCAATCAATGTTTCATTATGTTTTCAGTGAAGCTCTTGCAGTCGTCGTTGATGCTGTTGGTTCTAGAGGAGAATAAAATTATAGTCTTTTATATATATTTTTGGATGGATCTTCCAGTGTATTGACCAGTTTACCTGAGGAAAAGATTTGTGATTGTTTGGCCATTTTCATTTCCGGTTAATTGTCAGTTGTGGAAAGGCATTTAAAAATCACATATTGAAAACTGTCTGAAACTGAAAACAATTGTCAGCGTGTCAGTGTGCTGACTTGATTATGACTTGCCCCAAACTGCATGTGATTATCATAAAGTGGGCATGTCTGTAAAGGGGAGACTCGTGGGTACCCAGGGAGCCCATTTTCATTCACATATCTAGAGGTCAGAGGTCAAGGGACTTGTCTGAATTACACCATGCTAATTTTCCTCATCAATTAGTGTAATGTTAAATTTAGTGTAGTTTTATTTGCTGACAAACTTGTATATCTAGTGTCATATGATGCCAGTACTGCCACTACAACCTGAAAATTGCAAACTGTGTTAATGCGTTAAAGAAATTAGTGGGGTTAAAACAAATTTGCGTTAAATCTGACAGCCCTAATTGAAAACATCTGATTGTAGGTTTCAATCACTGCACACCTTTTTGCTTTGTACAATGCAACGCCACAGAGGGAGATATAAATCATTATGATTATGATATAGATTGAGAAATATTAAATGACATTAGAGCTGCAACGATTAGTCGATTAGTTGTAAACAATTAAATTAATTTCCTATTATGATGACTATTTTGATGCTAGATTAATTGGTTTCTTTACTCCTCTATGACAAAAACTGAATATCTTTGAGTTGCGGACAAAACAAGTCATTTCATGATGTCATCTTGGGCTTTGGGAAACACTGATCGACATTTTTCACCATTTTCTGACATTTTATAGACTAAACAACTAATCAATTAATCCAGAAAATAATCAACAGATTAATTGTCAGTGAAAATAATTAGTAGCTGCAGCCTGCATGAGCTATAGAGTCCATCCATCCATCGTCAACCGCTTATTCCGTTAGGGGTCGCGGGGGGGCTGGAGCTGATCCCAGCTGGCATTGGGTGAAGGCGGGGTTCACCCTGGACAGGTCACCAGTCCATCGCAGGGCAGAGCTATAGAGTGAGAATCTTTAAAAATGAGTAATGAGCATGTAAGTTAATATTTTAGTATAATGCCCAGCCCTGCTTTTAAATATTATTAAATGTAAATCATTATTTATTGGTTGTTATTGGTATGTCTGTCTCTATTTTACTGTTGGCCGTTTTAGTCCCTCCCTGGTTTACTTTGGCAGTCTACCACTGAACTGAACTGCAATAAATAAATAAATAATAAATAAATAATTGAGAGAAGATGCTTGAAAGCCTTTAAAAGTGACTCCACTCTTTGACTAGTCTTTGCTAATGTAAATAACATTTTACACAATACTGAATGCTATATCACTGCTTTACCATGTGGCACAATTTCTCTAATCTGATCAGCATGTGATCTGACGTTGGGAGAATGAACTAGATACTGTACACTTCAACACACAACAAATGCCTCAGCAATCTTAAATGTATTTGTGTATTTCAGAGTGGTTTGGTGCATTGAATGGCCTAAATCCATGTGAATAAGCAGGAATTGGTGCAACACATAGATGATGAAATACAGCAAATAAAAGATTCAGCTTGAGGCTGTTTTGCCAGTGGATGAGAGGACGCTTTTATCTGCACCCACAAGCCATAAATTTTCTTCCCCCAAAATAATTGTCAGGATTGTTTCAGATGATTGCACTTGCACACACTCGGATCACACACTTAAAACAGATATTCGTTGATGGAGTTGACATGAATCGTCTCCTTGTGTAAAGCAGTTTTGTTACGAGGAAGCCGCCGGGTTTAACTGTCTATAGATGGACTCCTGAATAACCCTGGGAACACAGTGAGTGATGTGTGTGTTTGTGCGGTGACAGTGAGGGGCGGCAGACGGAGGGCGGAAGCAGATGTGTGCGAGAGAGAGGTTCAGAGCTGTGGCACTATCACAGGCTGCCTTTGTCTGGCTGTAAGAGAGTGTTGAATTAAAGGCTGTTAACACTAGTCTGCACAGTCGTATGCTAATGCCTCTTACTCAGAGAGAATAAATAAATTATGCTCCAGAAAACACATCTGAGTCCCTGCTTTACATGCCTCACGCAACGCAGATAGTGTGTGAGAAAGAAACAGAGATGTGTGGTTGCATTATAGAGAGGTGGAGGTGGCACTGTACAGAACCAGCGTAGGGGGAACATCACAGAGGCGAGACAAAGGGGACTCTCTATAACCTTTTTTTTTTGCTTATAGGCATCACACTCGGCGCTGCTGTAGGTGATGCTACACGAGAGATAACGAGAGATAGATTTGGTGGAGAGCGAGATTTGGACAGAGAGGAAGGGAGGGGGAAGGGGAGGGGGGATTTAAAGGGCAAGAAACGGAGGGAGATTTAGATAGAGCGAGGGAAGAGAGCAGCACGGAGCAGGAGCAGAGGAGGTGGATGGGAAGGAGAGAAGAGGAGAAGCATTGACTGGATTGAGCGTACACATGGGAGAGAAGAAAACGTCTATTTCATGTGCTCGCCGTGCACGACAGAGGAGTGCGGCTGTCTGTCTGGATTGTTAAATCATCCCCACAGCTAGAGGACATACGAGGAACCAACGAGCAGGCTGGGGAATATAGGGCTGTGTGCAGAGGATGAACAGGCGATGTGGGCTCTCTGGCTGTGATCGCTGTCCTCAGACCCCCGTAGCCACTTGCTCTGGTGCTGTTGCAGGCCGTTAGCCTCACAGTTAGAGTGATTGATACAGAATGAGCTCCAAGCACTCCTCCGACTGGATCCCCTACAGGTACTGTACCACATGCCTGAGAACAGGAGAAAGGGCACAGTGTTCATCATTTGAAGCAGTGTGTGTGTGTGTGTGTGTGTATGTATCTGAGCGGGTGTTTCAGTCATGTGAGTGTCTGACAAGGAGATCAGACTGATAATGGTAACACTAAATTGGCACAATTAAAGCAAACAATGTGGATGGAAACTGTTTTTTTGTGGGATATTGTGGCATATGTTTTTGCAAATATGAAAAATGTTATATGTATTTAGATTTTAGACTGAGGCTCTTTTTCTTTAAAGCACTAACAGGAAAAAAAATTAGATAATGCAAAAGTGAATCCTACATAAACTACTGAGGTCTCAGTTTGGTTCACAGGCAGAAAAATAGGAGTAAAATGTGTAAAACTGCCTATAATTACATTCAGGAATAGTGCTGTTTCACTGGATTCAAAATAAGATGAATGTAGGATGTAGAATCACATTCGTATAGAACATATTTCCACTTGTCATTAAAATCACTGAGGAAGTTGCTGCCTTTGTGTGTGAATGGTCGTATTTTTTGATGCTGGGAATATAATTTGTGTTTTTAACAAAAGTGTGAGCGTTTATGAGCATTAAGCATCTTGCTGTAAAACGTATATCTGCTTTCATCATTTCAAGTGCAGCACTAACGCGGCTGTCTCCTGCCTCTGATTGAATACCCATTGCCATGGTTTCCCTGCTTACTTTGATGCCATTGGCTCACGGTTGCTATAAGTTACGGTGCCAATCCATGAATTTCAGAATGAAATGAAACTGCTGGAGAAGACACACTGACATTGAGGGGTCACATAAAATAACAAGGCTTATAATAACAGCATTTGATGAAGTTGTTAAACAAATTAATTATATTTACTGATGCTAAGCTGGAGGAACAAACGGTATTTATTGTCTCGTTCTACATTTTGGCCTCCTCGCCCTTTCCTCAATGAGCAGTTTTTCCTCAGTGAAGCTGCCATGAAAAATGCAGGCCTCTGTGCAGAGTTGGAGGAGACAGCTGCACCGTGTGTCTCTCTCATCTCATTAGAGATATACTGCGCATGCATTCACATAAATTGCCAAAATGAAGGACAAAATAGCTCACAACACACGCACTTCCACAAAGAAATGCCAGTTGTTCAGTAGTTCTCTGTGGGGAGCCAGTTTAGCATTTCAGTGGTGGAAGACTTGCAAAAATCTCTACTTCTTCATGTTTACCTGACAGCAAGGAAAGCAGAAATTTTAAACTCTTGACAAAAGAAATGGTGAAAATGATGTATTGTCATTTACAGTTATTTCAAAATTACTTTTTCAGAAAATCACATCTAAGGTTAATGCAATGCATGGGGTGTTTACTGTCATATTCTGCTAATATTAGCTTTATTATTAACTTAACTGATGAGGTCAGTTTGGGTTGTTGCAGTGCTCATCAGATTCATGTTCTCACAATCAAATTTCATGCATTGCACCATGCAAATGAAAATTAAACATGCTTTTGTGTGCGTATCGGATTGTCCTCCAGTGTTGGCAGTCACAGGTATAAAACCTGGTGATGCGTATGAAACTATTTTAAAAGTGTGAAGAGGAGTCTGACTGGTAGCAGTCAAATCCTTCCCTCCTCCAACACACAAATTCAGTGGTGGCTGGCTGAGTTAATTAAAAATCCACTATTTTTGTGTCCTAATCAAAATTTGTAATTAACAGCCAGCATTGCTATTTTGATAAGAAGAGATTAAAATCAGTCCAGAATTTTACAGCTGATTTCATAGCATCAGCCTGTAGACACTGATGTGCCAAACTTGACATGTGTGGAACAATTTACCGGAAATGTAGTGCTTATTTTACAGCCAAGACTTCCTTATATCTATACAACAGAATTGCCAAGTTTGCCAAAAAATTCAATTTAACATATGTATGTAAGTTAAATTAAGTCAGTGATGAATTTTGTTTTCACACAGGACACTAGCAGTGGTTTCCTGGGTGAAGGTCCTGTATTTGTTAGACCCATCCATCCAGCTGACCTACTCCCTTCACAGACTGTGTCACTCTTTATCTTGGATTGCATATAAGCAGTGGACGCAGTCACATTGACCCACCCATTGGTTTGCACACTGTCGTTTTGAAGCTTCTTGCCGATCGCCATCTTGTTTTTTTACTACCAGAAGTGGAGGGTGGAGCTTAAGTACAACTGAATGCTGAATAAGACGTTTTTAGGCGACCGAAAAGGTGGCAATTAACTTTCATGAACTGAAAACACACTGAAAAGTTTTAAGACGAAAACAGAGAAAACACCTAACGCCATGGTAATGACCTGTCAATCACAAGGTAGCCACACCCTAAAGCATCCCCTGCTTTATGGTCTATTTGACCATAATTTACTAAATGAACATCATGCTGTATTGAAGAAGACTTGAAACTAGTGATTGAGACCATAGACTCATGTTTACAATGTTTACTGAGATTATAAATCAAGTGAGAAGTAGACTCATTTTCTCATAGGCTTCTATACAGTCAGACTTTTGCAACCAGAGGAGTTGCCCCCTGCTGGATATTAGAAAGAACAGAAGTTGGCTTCATTTCTCAGAGCGGAGGTTGCAGACTACATCACCTGACTTCGTCCTTTGCTCCTGCCTCCCACCATAATTACTATGGTTACTAGAAGTCTGCTATCAGTAAACGCAAATATAAGTCGTAATATGCTTGCACAGAACTGTATAGTATAGGCTGCAAATGGTTTATTTCCTGCTTTCATAATGTTAATATATAGTAATTTCCAAATCCATTTTAATTTAAATATGGGCATACAGGCGGTCAGGAAAGAATGATGAATCTTCAATTTGAGCATCAGATAAACAGCAATCAAACAGATTTTAATGGAAATAGACAGTTCAATGAAGTATTTAATGAGGAATAGAAGCTTTTGTTAACTCGATGTCCCCTTGACCTGATGGTGGGCTAGTAACCAACGTTTTGGTTTTATCAGTAAATATTTCCGAGAGCCTTCCTTCCTCATTCTTGATATTTTCGTCCTTCTTTCACCTTAGTGTTGTTCTTTAAATAGATTATTAACCTCACTATCGGTGAGTGACCAGCAGAGTCTCTTGACAATAACGAGCTGTTTGACCTCAGCTGGAACAGCTCTGTGTGTGTCATTACCTTCCTGTCTGATGCCTATTCACACACTTGATTACTCTGATTGCAGACATTGGAGTGTTTTGTTTGTCTGTGTGTCTGACAGAGAGTGGGAGGTAAATACATTTCCATTGCATCTGTGTGGGCATTAATGGTCCAACTACAGTCGGTAGTGCAGAGATGCAGGTAGACTGAATGTTCATTGACTGATCTGCAGGACTGACTGTCCACAGTCTCTCTAACGTTAAGGCTTTTGACAGAGGTATGACGAGTATATAAACACACCAGCTGTTAGCCTTATTTTTCATGCACCAGTAATGGGAAATGAAAACTTGCCACCATTGGCATTAATCAAGCTGAGCAATAACAAATTGCTGTGTAAAAAAAAAGGAATATTTTTAAAATGCATTCTGCTTTTAATTATATTGTAACTGTCAGCCCTGCAGTCACTAGTCAGCATTGTGTAATCAATCATATTGATTATACAAATACACATATTCTCCTATATGGCTATTTATCATTGGACTGTCACATTATTTATACATCTCCAGGCAGTATGCATGAAAGGGTTTAATTGTTGAGAGCAAAAATAGCTTTTAAATGTACACATATTACTCAGTTTGTGTGTGTGTGTGTGTGTGTGTGTGTGTGTGTGTGTGTGGGTGGGTGTGTGAGAGAGAGAGAGAGATCAAATCCTATCAAAGATATTCATTGAAAATTATTAACAAAAAATACATAATTAAAAAAAATTATAACAATGGTGTAATGAAATAAAACAATAAAAATGAATTAAATAATAATAATAATAATACAACTACTACTGCTACTAATCATAATAAGAATTATTATAGTAATGGTAATCATAAAATATGATAAAAACATAATGACTACTACTACCGCTAATAAGAATAATAATCACAATAAATAGCCTTATTAATAAACAATTTTTAAATTTAAATAAATAAATAAACAAATAAATAGATAAATAACATATTAATTCATTATTTGGAAGGTAATAGAAAATAAAATAAGAGACTTGTGTAATTATTAATAAAATTCAGAAAAATTTAGTTGCCTGAGTCATGAGCTACACATGTAGTATAATATCCTTTAAAAGGCAGAATGAAGGAAATGGATTCAGGAAACAACAACAAGCAACAATCTGCATGTGCATGTAAAAATATAATGCCATTAAAAGATTGCAGTTTCAGTCATAGTTGAGAATGCTGGAAAAACAACTCCCCGTCTTCATCTTTCATCCTTTCCTCGTCAGCTGTAGCTCCGCCTCTCCAGCTCCTGTGGAGAAAACCTCTTGTTGCCCTAATTAGCAACTTAACATTAGGAATTTGAGGTTTCTCCGAGTTGCTCAGCCACACGAGCTGAAGCAACAATCAGCGAGTCTGTCGACAGTGATTAAAAGCTGGGATGACTGGAAACAGAGAGCAACCAGCCAATCACTTGTGCTGAATAAATAACCTGTTGTTTTGTTAATGAGAGTGATTAATCTACTGCAGTTTATACAGATTATTGGAGCGAAAGGCAGCACAATGGTAGGGGTGATCCTCCACAGCAGCAGGGACCTGTGAGGTTCATCAACGCCTGATCTTTATTCAGCTGATATGTTTGTTTTTTTTTTATGGCCGATGCCGATTTATTACAGAATGAGGACAGCCGATGTTTTTAATAATAACTTAATAATAACAACATTTCTCAACTTCAGTAAACATTTATTGAACGACACCTATGGTCTGTCTATCCAATCTACATTTTGTGTCTGCACTGCAGTGCACTTATATATTTTAAATAAGAATGTATAAACTAAATATCAAATACATGAAACAGGTAATCAAAAAAACTGAACTTTGTCAAATAAATGTTTGGATGACAAAATAAAGTTTTAGTGCACATAGAAGTATTTATCACAGATGCGGAGGAGTTACTTTAATTCAGGGTTTGATTCCCTCTCCTCTGTATTTTAGTGTGTAGAGTTTAGACTGAGACATGATGAGCTAGCCAGCTTCATGTTGCTTCAGGTATCCACAGTTATGCTCTTTTTATGTCACAGAGAGGCACACAGAGAGGAGGGGGGGAGGGAGTGGGCGCGTGGCTGCTGCTGTTGTTTTTCATTTTGGCGTCCATGTTAAGGGGTTAGGTTGAGAGGGGTAAGAACGATACGTGCTTTCATAATAACACCAGAAAAAGTCACTAGATTTGTTGCTAGTCACTTTTTTTGAAAAAGAATCACTTGAGGGGTCTGAAAACTGGCTAAATATAGCAACAAAGTCACTAAGCTGGTAGAACGGCAGTTTGATTGACATAAGGGGGGGCGGAGTCACATGTTCTATAGCAACAACAATACTGGGCTGCCCGCAGATGCGCCTGCTTGATAATCGGCTTAATATGCTCAGACATTGGCAAATGGCAATTATGAAAAAATGTCAATTAATCGGCCCGATTAATCAGTCGACCTCTAATATTTATAGTAGGTGAATTTGTTTTAGTGTCAAAAATGTATGATTCGAAGCTTGGGTTTGGATGACAGAGAAAATTTACTGAAAACAAACGTAATAGCACAAATGCAAGAAAAGGGCTAATGTGGAAACGAAGTGCTGTTGTCGGCATGGAGACGACGTTTAACAATGTTACTGAGAAAGACGGCCATCTGTCAAATTCTTACTTTGTTTGTGGGGGACACGTTGTCACAAATACGTTCATAATTGGATTTGTTGTCATGTCGCTGTGCCTGATCTGTTTACATTAGATGAGTTTCACTTATTCTTCTCTGCATAATGAACAAATTCCCAGAGGATCATGAGTGAGTCATTGGTTGATGGTCATTTAGAATTAAAAGCTGTTCAATCAAGGAACGCTGGGAGAGGAAGATTATAGTTAATAGCTATGTTAAAGCTCATTTTCTAATTCAATTAAAGTATAAGTATGAAATTAACATATTTGAATGTCCTACTGCTTGTTGATTGTTTTTCTTTAAATTAAACTTTGATGAAAAATAATATAGCTGTTCGGTAAAAGTAAGGAAGCAGGAAATAACCTCATTACTCTGTTCTCATTTTTCCTTTCCTCCATTTAGTCTCCAGCAGGGAATGATCTTTTCCTCTCCCTAAATATCAAGTAGTGACTATTAATCAGTGCTGATTCTGATATTTGATTAATCCCTTAAGTGATACATAGTTTTAAAATACCAAAAGAAGAATGCTTCTCAAATGTAAAACTAGCTCTCTCCTCAGTGTGAATGTGGGTTTTATAACTGTTGGTTGGACAAAGCAAAGCGTCACTTTGAGCTCTGGTAAATTGTGATGGCAGCTAATCGGTTAATTAATGAAATAACATTGCTAATGAAATTGGCTGCAGCCCTGTTCTCAATACGGCACAACAATGGCCAATAATGTTCTTTACACCGTGCACAACGTGATGTGATTACATGTTCTGTGATGTAAGTAGTTATTATGCTGTAACTTGGGTTTTGATGCTATCTCTGCGCAATTAGTCCCTAATGTTTATCCCTTTATGTTAATGTGTGTTTGGCTATAGATTATCATGTCTGTATATATTATTTAACAGTCACTTACAGCATTTTGTGGTGGAGAGAGAAACAACTTGCTGAAATCACTTAGACATTTATGGTTACCAACATTTCCTATGGTACACTGACCTTTTAGTCATTTTGCTTAGGCCGTTTGTATAGAGCGCTCCAGGGAGGGTGTATTATTGTAGGCCCACCAGGAAGTTAGCGTCGCCCCGGTTCCCTCGACATAAAGCCAATTTTTCCATTTGATTTTGGATTATTGTAGAAAATAAGCTCTGTGGTAAACAGATGTTTATGATATTTACACATTTTGTTCATCAAGATAATTTTCACAATTGAACACCACTGTTATGATTGAAGTGTAAATGCAATCACCAGAAGTGAAAAACTAACGTTATCTAAACGAACTACACTATGGCTGCATGAGTGTGAGTATTCACAACGAGGCTGTAAAGGCGGACGAGTCGACGTGATGATGTTTACTAGTCTCATTTAGTCACTTGTTGGCAACCGCCTTTTTTAAGACTTATAAAAGCTTCACAATTCACAACTGATGTATTTTATGTTGTAGAACAAAACGTTAAAATCTCTTAAAGCTGTAGTAGGTAAAAATGGAGCAAATATGATTAAAAAAAAGTTATTTTTGTAAAACAATTACTATATCCTGACAGTAGTGCATGAGACAGGTAACCGGGAAAAAAAAATCATGTTCCCCTGTGTCCTCCGGTGTTCCTAATGGCATCTGCAAGATTTCACAGACCGGAGGAAAACAACCAATCAGAGCCGAGCTGGAGCCTGCCGTCTCTGAGCAGCTGTCAATCACTCATAAACACCGATCAAAAGCTCAAACTAGGTAGCGCTGATCAAATATGAATCAATATTCTGTTACTGTAATAAGTATTTCTCTCCTCAAATGTTTCAGAAACATCTTGTAGTTTCTGTTTAGCTGTAAAATGAGAAAGTTTGTGACCCGCCACCCACCAGCCGGAGTACAGCCAATAGGAATGCTTTCTCTCTGAAATGACGTGTGATTGGTCAAAGTCTCTTGTCACAGGCTAGATTTTTTAAAGCCTGAAAACAGCCACAAGGAGGTGCAAAAGTCTCGTCTTATTTGATGCTAAAAGGTTTTTTGGAAATCTTTGTCTAATGATGCCAAAAACGTTCTGCATACTGCAGCTTATAGCTTGTGTAAACCACAGACCTTATTTCAGGGAACTAACTAAAAATCTTTAAAAATTGATTGACTTCAGGGTTTTAGGACTCATTTTGTAGCACTCTGTTATATCAGGATGCAGTGCACTAACAAAAAAACTTCTGGTCAATACGAATGTTCTTGTAGAGAAAGATTTCACCTGGTATTTTTAGCACAATCTGCTCAGGAAAGCAGAGAACCATGTTTAGAGGCTGAGATCAGGTGTTTGCTTGATATTGTGCAGTCTGTTGTATGTTGTACTGCTGGGATGTGATGCAATGAATCCTCCGTGATTTCCTTTTGTCCTTGCTTTCTTTTTGCATTGCATCTTACATTAAGAAGAAGAAGAAGAAGAAGATCTACCTTTATTAGTCCCACAATGGGGAAATTCAATTTACACTCTGTTAAACTCGTACATGGTACATGCAGACCTGAAACACACATACATGCATTAATGGAGAGACGTCAGAGTGAGGGGGCTGCTCCTGACAAGCGCCCCGAGCAGTTGGGGGTTTGGTGCCTTGCTCAGGGGCACCTCGGCAGTGCCCAAGAGGTAAACTGGCACCTCTCCAGCTACCAGTTCACACTCAGTTTTTGGTCCATGTCGGGACTTGAACCGGTGACCCTCCGGTTCCCAAGCCAACTCCCTACAGACTGAGCTACTGCCGCCCCCAATTAAATGTGCTGCAGAGGACACAGGAATGCTTTTAAGAGACATAAATAATGTAAATGTTCACACAACATTACAAATGTACCGTACCACGCACAGTCTCTTTCATGCCTGAAATCGTCTCTGGTGAAAGGTGAAGTGTATAGAACAGCTGCTGTTCAGTTTGCCCCAAAATCAATGTGCCTCAAAGGGCCTCCACAATCTGTACAGCATACGACACCCGCCATCATTAGACTCTGCCTTTCTTGTGACAGACGCTACCGTCCATATGTTCACGGACTGCTACAGTTTCTGACGTGCGAGCCGAGGATTCAAGGAAGAACACTGACAGTGCTGTTTGCTGCAGTTATAATAATTTAATCTCTGTTGGCATAGTTGAGCAGATCTGCACATCCAGTCACGCCTTTTTTTCACGCCTTCTTGCAAAATCTCAGCTGTAACACTTTTTTTTTTTTAAGCTGTGCAGATGCAAATTAACTTACAGAGCATGTAATGGACTATTTAACATTTCATAATCCGTCTACTGCAAGGGAAACCATCTTGAAATCTAATTATGCTTCTCAAGGAAATAAAGCAGTGATAGGAGGAGTTTGTTTAGTAAAAGGGACACTTCTGAAGAAGGGACTCTGCAGCACTTTTCTGCATCATGGGAATGGAAAGCAAGGATCCCTCAAACTGTTCCTCTTCTCTCACTAATGATCTGGACCAGCTTCACCATAGGTTATTTTTTACTAAGAACATCATGTTCAAGTGATGCCTCTGATTCTGTCCCTGTTGTACCCACTGAGATGAAGCCAGCTGATGGTTTTTAAAGAGCCCTTGTGTCTCTTATCATTAAAGGGGAGTTCCTAAAGAGCTGTATCTATCAAAGTACACATGCTCTTATTAACCATCTGATGAGCCACCCAGGAGATATAAACACCTTTATCCTAGATGCTAGAACTCTAGTCATCTCTGCAGCCCTGTCCTCTTTTACACTTATTCTGCAACTGACTGGTGTGTTTTTATTGTTGGATTAATATGCTGGACCTGGTCTGGTCTCATACTCCATTTGTAGCTATATCTATGAAAAGTTATGTGCTATAATTTGTGTATAGCCCACAAAATCAATTTGTGTGTAATCCAAGTAGTTGTGAACCAGGAAATATAAACAGTGAAAAATGCCACGTAGGAAGGAAGGGTGGGTGGATGAGTGGGTCTAAAAATACCTTTGCCTTTTGGAGACCGGTGATTGTGTCCTGTGCGAAACCAGGAGTCAACATTGATTTATTTGTAACATAACTTCTGTACTAAAGTAATAACACTTCCAGAGTCATTTTAAGCCAAACCATCGTCTTTTTCTAAAGTGGTTTTGTTGAATAAGCCTAAGCAAGTTGTTTCCTGTAAAGACGGAAGTTTACTTTGAAAAGACAGTACGCATGTAACAAATGGAAAAAGGAAGAATAACTTTTTCTAAGATGTCATACGAACCGCTGTATGAGAATAGGTTGTCCTGTGTCTTATTCTGTATATCTTGTCTGTCATGTTTCTCTTTTTATTAATTTATTCTTTAATACATATTTTGGTCAGAATGTGAACATGTGGACGTAAAGCACATTAGGGAAATGGAGGGTGGCTGGCTATTGTATATATATAAAGTGCATTATGAAGTGCATACTGTAGAGTACATACCAGGTACGGTTACTTACCCCAAATATAAAAATCTTTCATAATACTTTTAATCCCTCTGTAGATATGAATGCGCATTGGAAACGTGTTTGACGTATACAGACGCAGCTCTCACTTTAGTTATACGGGACTTTAGTTACAAGGACGGGATGGCTTGTGACAGCGATGCTGGTACCCCATATTCCTGCAGTACCCCCACAGGGTATGCCCTCTCCAAGTCCACAGCGTGAAGTGGTCAGGATGAGAGTCAGTACCTCCATAATCTGAGGTCACGGTCCTCTGCCGGAAACCGGTGGGGGAGTGAGTCTTTGCCCCAAGTAAGACAGTTCAAGTATCTGGGGTTCTTGTTCATGAGTGAGGGAAAATGGAACAGGATATGGACAGGCGGTACTGGACTACTGTGGTGAAAAGGGAGCTGAGCCGGAACGTGAGGCTCTTGATTTACTAGTCCATCTAGGTTCCAACCCTCAACTGTGGTCATAGGTAGTAACTGAAAGAATGAGATGGCGGATACAAGCGGCTGAAATGAGCTTCCTTCGTAGGGTGGCTGGGCGCAGCTTTATAGGAGCTCAGACATCAGGAGGGAGCTCGGAGTAGAGACGCTGCTCCTTCATGTCAAAAGGGGCCAAATGCGGTGGTCTAGGCAACTGTTCAGGGTGCCTCCTGGATGCCTCCCTTTGGAGGTTTTCCGGGTACGTCCAGCTGGTAATTAGCCCCGGGGTAGATACAGAACACACTGGAGAGATTATATATCTTGGCTGTTCTGGGAACGCCTCGGGGTCCCCCAGGAAGAGCTGGAAAACATTGCTGGGGAGAGGGATGCTGGAATTCCCTTCTTAGACTGCTGCCTCCCGCCACTATACAGTACAGCATATCAAAAGCAATGACACTAAAATACAGTCTACTGTAAGCGTATAACCTTCAAGTGCATTAACTAAAGCAGGTTGGAAAATGTCTTTATTATATTATAAACATCATAAAGAGCTGAGGAGCACTTTTCAGCATTTTAACACCACCCTTTTTTTTTTTTTTTGCTCTTTTCTGTGCAGCACTTTAGATGATGAGGGCACCAACCTCCGACAGCAGAAGCTGGACAGACAGGTACGTCTTTGCTGTTCTTCCCCTCAGCACTGATAACAGCATAACACAGAGGCAAAATCAAATCAATCATAACAGGGCAGTGTTATCATGACATAAACTTCCGCTGCTCCATCACGAGGCCACAAATGGCCAGCTAGGACATGTTATCTCTCTGAGAGGAGTTATAATGAGAGACGGTGTATAAAAATAACATGTAGAAAGCCTAAAGCCAAGCACTATTAACCAAAGCGTTTAAAAGGTGATATAGCAGTTGTAGCCATTTGATTTATTTAGACATGAAACTTTGATGACCTCTTTACTCTTCACTCATCTGATTTCTGTTATCTCAAGGTTTAGAGTGCAGGGTGATGTAAAAACAAAACATCTTTCTCATGATTTTTACAGAGGATGCTGTAGTGCTGCAATGCTCTGCAGCCTGAATTTTCTCCACTAATAGAAACCTTCAATATTTGATGAGCTCTGGTTTGAGGACTTGCATATAGTTGACAGTTAGTCCAGATGAATGGCTCTAATATCAGCCTCAGGTCAAAGTGGCTCAGGCAGCTCATCCTGCATCATCCTCAGATTGTTGTCCTGGCTTTATAGATTAATCTGAGACTGTGTTGTTGCCACTTGCTTTCAAACCCAACACACTGTCCACAGCAGTCATTCCCAAGGACTGGGACGAGACCCACAGGTGGGTCGCAGGAGATTTTATAAGTTTCACCGGATAATGCTGCAGGATTTCCTTCAGTCGCTTGTTTAACATTTCATCTGCAGTACACCATTGAGCCACATGAAGGCGCCTGAATGTATTGTTCTGATAACTGTAGCCTACTTATAACATCCATGGGGGTCGCAGGGGGGGCTGGAGCCGATCCCAGCTGGCATTGGGCGAAGGCGGGGTTCACCCTGGACAGGTCGCCAGTCCATCACAGGGCACATAGAGACAGACAACATATAGACAGACAACTATTCACACTGACTTCCACACCGACAGGCAATTTAGAGTCATCAATTAACCTAAATTTCATGTCTTTGGACTGTGGGAGGAAGCTGGAGAACCCGGAGAAAACCCACACTTACACAGGGAGAACATGCAAACTCCACACAGAAGAGTCCCAAGCCGAATTCGATCCTGCGACCCTCTTGCTGGGAGGCGAGAGTGCTAACCACTGCACCACCGTGCAGCCCTATCCTACTTATAACTGAGTTTAAAATGAAAGGCTAGCTCACATTCTGTTTGTTTTACTGATGGGAGGAAATGAAAAAAATGAGAAATCCTCTTAACGCCGCCTAAATGCATGCAATGCAAGTGTTTCACCATGTATGCATATGTTTTCAATTACATATGCATAAAACAAACTGTGCATAATAAAACTTTATACAAATAACTCAATCTGTTTCTTCTAAATGAGGAAGAAGGATGGGGGGAGAGGCCAGTCAGTCCCCGAGAAGAGCATGTTTATCCCAATTTTCATAATGGCCAAATGATGTTACTACAATTTCCTTGTCTGTCACGTAATGCCAATGGGCCCAAAAAGACTTTTTACCATAGACTTACATTGGGAAAGAGGCATCTGTAACTCAGCGGATCATTTTTTTTAGGTTCCCAGCACTTGAATAGCCCTTACTTAAATCATTAGGTCCTAAAAGTTGCTCATAGCTGAATCCAGAGTTATTTCCCTTCGTCCATTCATATGAATGAGACCCAGACTGAGGCTGGAGCGAGGGCTGGGAGGCAGAATTAGCAAGCTGTGACGACAACATGATGGTTTTGACCCCGCGACTGGGCCACGTGACCGAGCAGACGCTACTGCACCTGCTCCATGGGCCTAATGGATGTGGATCGTCGGAAGATCTGGGTACCTTTCCAGTCGGAAGTTGAGACGTTTTGGCTTCATGAGCCACTGAGCAACATTCATAGGAATAAACAGGACCCCGCCTCCAACGCTGTATCCATTTCTCTTTATACATCCATGAGGCCAGCATCTCATGACCACGCCTCTATGGAGACAGGAAGTGTATCATCTTTGTTAAAGAGAATCTTTGGTATATCTCTTCCAAATGGCAGGTTCACCTATTCAATATAATATAAGGTGATGCAGAAATGACAGTGAAAGTGGTCAGGAGGAGACTCAGGAGGAGGTGACGTCATGAAGGAGACAGCAGCATAGAGACGGAGCTCCGTCGGATAAAACTTAAAATCATTGACAACAATAACTATCAGACACCCTGAGCATAAGAGAGTACTCCTGCAAGATTCACTCATCTATGAGACATAAGGGCTCCAGCAGACAAGATACCACAAAAGAAAAAGACGATAAACAACAGAGAGCGGTTAGCCCTGTTAACGCTAGCTTAGATGCTACAAGCAACACGTGTCCACGGAACCAAGAGCTACTACTGGAGGAATTGAGGAAACTCCGTAAGGAAAATCAGGAGGGGCACAATCATACTAAAATGTCCCTCAAAAGACTGGAACAAGCTGTGGCAGATATAAAAGACCAGGTGGGCGAACATGAACAAAGAATTGGAAAGTTAGAGGAAAGAGTCGGCATGGCGGAAGATATGGCAATACAACAACAGAGGGCGCTGCGATACCTGATCCACCGTTAGACTGATCTGTCAATCACATGCCACGATCTCCAAAACAGATTGAGATGGAACAACTTGAGAATCTTCCAGGTACCAGAAGGAAGCGAGGGAGGAAACACGGCTGGATTTGTGAAAGAATTGTTACAGAAAGTGCTCAAACTACCATCAGAAATGGATATTAGGATTGAAAGGGCACATCGCTCCCTCACATCTAAACCTCAAGATCCCGCAGCCCCTCCCAGATCAATTATTGTGAGATTTCTGCATGCAGTGGTAAAAGATGCGGTTATAAGGCAAGCATGGAGTCAGGGACAGGTCATGTTTCAAGATAAACGGATCTTTATTGACCACGATTATTCTCCTGAGCTCCAAAAGAAGCGAGTAAAAGTCCACGAAATCATCAAGCAGCTTAAAGGCATGGACATACAGGCAAAATGCCTCTATCCAGCAAGGCTAAAACTTAAGCTGAATACGGGAGAGAAGACCTTCGCCTCACTGACGAGGGCCGCAGCGGTACTGAAGGACCTGGGAGTCGAGGTGCGAAGTGGAGAAAGGGAGCGCTTTGAGGAGGAGCTGAGGGAAAGATGGAGGAGCGGTGCAAAGAGGAAGAGGGAGAAGGTGTTGTCAGCGTCAGATCTTAAGATCTTTCTACACGGAGAAGATTAAACCGCCTTTAGGTAGCTCAAAGAACTATAATGACTGAAATAGTAACAGGAGTTGACTGTGGTTTACATATAGCAACATTAAGAAAAGGACGATGAACATATATAACGAAGCAATAGGCAAATACCTGAGTTGTTGTCATAAGTAATTTCAAAATAAGTCATAAAATTCCGACGGACAATGTTTCTTTTACATATGGGTGGATTACACTCATTTAGACCTTTCTTACACGTGGGTGTAATAATCGTCATATTTGCACATTATGTGCTCTCCCCCACAGAGAGAGTAGGTCACATCTCTTTGTCCCAGTACCAACGGGGATCAGCAACAGTTAGGGTTAAACTACTGTTGCTGGTTGGTAAGTTGGAAGTTCAGTTTTGTGTTATTGTTCTCTCATGTTTTCCTCCGACATATGCTATGGACCACAGTTTGTTTGTGTGTATTCAGTATAGGTTAAGGTCTTTTTCTCTAACAGATATTTTCAAGTAGGTAGGGCAGTGTATCCGCAAACACAGAAGAGACAATGGCTTACTTAAATTTTGTTAGCTATAATATAAAAGGAATCAATAACCCAATTAAAAGAAAAAAGATGCTGGGGCAACTAAGGCAATTGCAGTGTTCAGTAGCTCTGATTCAAGAAACACCTGTCAGAACTGGACCATTTAAAACTAAGAAGAGAGTGGGTCGACCAGGTCTATAGTGCATCATATGGGAAGAGAAAAAAGAGAGGGGTGGCTATTTTATTTAACAAATCTGTACATTACAATAATGAAAAGGTTTTCCAAGACATAGAAGGCTGTTATATTATGGTGACTGGAACAATTGCGGGAGTGAAAATAACTATTTTAAATATATATGCACCAAATGAAGACTGCCCACATTTCTTTAAAAAGACTGCAGCCCTTGTGGCAGATAAATCAGAGGGAATTATACTTATAGGGGGGACTTCAACTGTGTATTAAACAACAAATTAGACAGACTACCCACAACAATAAGGCCACAATCTAAAATGTCAAAAAAATCTATTGAATATGATAAAGGAGCTGGGATTAGTGGAAGTGTGGCGCCACCTTCACCCGAGCGACAGAGACTTTACATTTATGTCCCAAGTACACGGTAGTTACTCAAGGATAGATTATTTTTTCATATAAAAAAATGACATATATAGAATAAAAGATCGGATCGGATCGATAACAATTTCAGACCACAGTCCGATCACTATGAAAATAAATATGGGGGTAGACAATCACTTCAAATATTGGAGGCTCAATATCTCGCTGCTAACAGACACCCGTATAAAGCAGGAAATACAATCAGCTCTATCTGAATATTTTGCCTTGAATGACAATGGCGCTGTTTCTCCCTCAACATTATGGGATGCAGGAAAGGCCACAATAAGGGGGAAGATCATCTCAATTGGCTCTAGATTAAAGAAACAAAGACTAATGAAACAGCTAGAATTAGAAACGGAAATAAAAATATTAGAGAGAGAACATAAACAAAGCAAAAATGGGGAGGTGCTTAAACAGTTAAAGGAAGTTAGACTAAAACTGGATGAGATGTTAACATGTAAAGCAGAGGGATCTCTTAGGTTCATAGATAGAAAATACTATGAGATGGGAAATAAAGCTAATAGACTCTTAGCATTTCAACTTCGGAAAGCCCAATCTAGTCGTATTATCCCCAGAATTAGACACCCGGAGACCAATCAGATTGAGAATCAGAAGCTTTTGCTAAATACTTTAAACAACTGTATAAAGGTCAAGATATGGAATGTAAAAGAGAAAAAATATCTAACTTTTTGAAACCCCTTGACATGGTTAAGTTAACAGTTGAGGAAATAAATAAACTAACTGAACCAATCAGAGAAGATGAAATTAAAGAAACTATCAGTAAACTTAAAAATAACAAATCACCAGGAGTAGATGGATTTGCAGGAGAATATTATAAAACTTTTGTGAATGACCTCTCTCCTATACTATGCAAAGTATATAATGATGTACTGGATTCAGGAGACCCCCCAGATCGTGGTCAGAAGCCATTATTACAGTTCTTCATAAGGAGGGAAAAGACCCCTCTCAGTGTCATAGTTATCGTCCCATAAGTCTTTTATGTGTGGACTAGAAAATATTAACTTCAATTTTGGCAACCAGAATACAAAAATATATAAAGAAATTAATCAAACCAGACCAAACAGGTTTTATTTCAGGCCGTCAAGGAACCAACAATGTTAGGAGAGCTTTGAACCTGCAGTCAATAGCAGCAAAAGCAAACAATCTGCAATGCTTCTCAGCTTAGACGCTGAGAAGGCGTTTGATAGAGTTGATTGGTTATTCCTTGAACAAACACTGTTGGAAATGGGTTTCGGAGAAAAATTTACTAATTGGATTAATGTGCTTTATAAGGACCCTCGGTCAAAAGTAAGAATAAACGGTCACTGTTCCGATTTCTTTAAGGTGGAGAGAGGCGTCAGACAAGGAGACTCATTGTCTCCCATCCTTTTTGCTCTCAGTATTGAACCTTTAGCAGAAGCTATACGCCAAAATGTGGAAATTCAAGGGTTAACAGACGATACAGGGTTGACTCATAAAATAGCTCTCTTTGCTGATGATGTTCTGCTTTTTCTAAAACACCCGCTTACCTCTATCCCAGTTCTTTTACATTGTCTACATGAATATGGGGAAATATCAGGATACAGCATTAATAATAACAAATCAGAAGCAATGATGATATCAGGGAACTGGCCTACACAATTAAACAAAGACTTTCTTTTTGTTGGTCTAAAGAGGGATTTAGATATTTAGGAATCATTATCACACCTCATCCCACACAGTTATTTAATGCAAACTACAATAAATTAATAACAAATAAAAAATGATATGGCACGATGGGAGATCCTACCTCTCTCTCTATTTGGTAGGGTGGAGACAATAAAAATGCATCTACTCCCTCGACTTCTTTTCTTATTCCAATCTCTTCCCGTAGGAGTGCCTGTCACCATTTTCAACATGTTAAACAAATTAATCTCCAAGTTAATTTGGCAGAATAAGAAACCTAGGATAAGACTTAAAACCCTTTTCATGCCAAAAGATAAGGGAGGCCTGGACTTACCCAATTTTAAAAAATACTACTGGGCAGCTCAACTGACGGCAATAGTGACATGGATAACAAAGGAGGAAACACGGTAGTAGAACAAAGTACAAGTAAGAGTATAGCCTTGGTAATATTGCCTTTTCTTAACCCTAGAACACTAACGTTAAAATAAGTCACACCATCACTAACGTTGGGTATATTTTACCCAATACAATATCCTTGATAAAAAGCAGTTTTATCAATTCGGGTAAATTCCACCCGTAAAATATGTTACTCTCTATCACTAAAGTCGGGTGAAAATCACCCGAACGCATGCCTCTTGAAAAAACCATAGATGGGAGGAGGGAAACAAACATACAATTAATAACATCAGTAAGCAGCCTGAAGCTACCCAAGGACCCACGAAACTCAGACAATGGCAACACAATGAAAATCACATAACAAGAATTGTGTGGGTGAAAATCACCCGACGTTAGTGTTCTAGGGTTAATATCAAGTCTATTAATAAATTTAAAATAGAAAATGAATGGATAAAACACACTCTGAAAGTATGGACTACAGTAAAAAAAAAAATGTTTAAGAGCCCAGGGTCAATCTCAAAGGCCATACCGATTCTGGGCAATCCAGAGTTTCCTCCCTCTGTATGGGACAGTGGATTTCAAAAATGGGCTGATAGTGGATTTATTACTATCAATCAATTATTTGATGGAACAGAAATTAACAGTTTTTCCCAACTTCAAGAACAATTTCACCTCCCATCAAATGACTTATATAAGTACCTTCAAATACGACATTATATAACGAGCCATAAAGAGAAGGAAATAATCTGTAAAAATCCAAATGCAATTGAAGAACATTTTATTACTATCACAGAAAAAGGCTTTCCGACTAAAAAGCATGTCTCTTATATATATAAAAGACTCATGGCTGATATCTCCTAAAATACCGGGAACATCAAAGAAAAATGGGAATCAGAATTAAATACCATAACTGAAGATGAGGTGTGGGAAGATCTATGTTCTAGTAGCCATAGGGGATAAATTGCCAATTGTGGAAGGAATTTGATTGGAAACTAAAAATGAGACATTTCAATACACCTTTTAACATTTCTTTATACATTAAGGAATCTTCAATAGCTTTTTGCTGGAGAAATTGTGGAAAGATAGGGGATCATACACATGTGTTTTGGGATTGCCCAGAGTTTTGGAAAACTGTTCGAAAAGAAATGGAAAACATCTTAAAAGTGAATGTCCCCCTGGATCCTAAGTTGTTAATGCTGGGAGCTTTTCCTAAGGAAATGTACAGTACTGATCAGAGCTACATATTGCGGATTCTTTCACTGATCGCCAAGAAAATGATAACAGCGAACTGGAAAGATGTGAAATCACCAACAATAACTCAGTGGATGCAGAGACTTAAACAAGTTTACATAATGGAACAAATGACTGCAAGCCTTCAATTGAAGATGGACATCTTCACCCAAAAGTGGAGCTGTGTTACAACATACTTGGGTGTTAAGTGACAAAAGATGTAACAGAATGGCTAAAATTAGGCGGTAATCATATGTCGGGGAATGTTCTGTGTTATGTATATGTGTTGCATATATGTTCTATAAAAATGAAAAATAAAAAGTTCCAAAAAAAAAAAAAAGTGGTCAGGAATGTTCATGTACGCACAAAGTTACTCTTCTCATGATTTATAGATATAAGGCCTATCGTGAATTAGGTCACGATTGTCATTTTTAAAAAATCTGGGTCCCCAGACAAACATTCACGATACATCTTGGCCATTTTGAATTTGGTTTAATTTAAAGAGAAGCAAACCACAAACCTGACTTTGGTCAGTTTTTTAATTTTGAGCAATGGAAATATGCGTGATCAACAATTATTATTATCAACAATAACGGGCTGTGCAAAGCATATAATAAATATTAACAGCTCATTTCTTTAGAGTAAACCTAAACTGTTTTGCCAGCAGATTACGCTAGTAGGTTGCCATTTTTTAAATCAAGTCAAGTCAATGAGAAGCATGTTGTGTTTAACATAACATGACAGACAGGCTGAGAGATGACAGATCAGGAGGGCTTCCTTCAATCTCATACAAATGTTTTTTTTTTGTGTTTGTTTTAACAGTCCAACCCGTATTATTTCTCTCCCAGAGATTTGTACTGAACTAATTCTCAACACACTTTTTAGTCTCTAATTACAGGATGATTCATTATTTTAAGGGACCGTTGGCAACCCTACTCATGATTATTACCACAAACAAATCAAGTTACAAATGTCAGAGGACGTGTTTTGTCACCGGAAGAGTAGAATACAGTTTTGCCTCATGGTTTACTGATTATAAGTGAGGTGATCATAAACAATTAGCAGGTAAATTACTACATAATCACTCAGTGAGGCAATTTTGTTTAGACGTGTCAAATGCAGTATTGTCTGAACAAAACTTTCTCATGTTTCCTGACTGTCAGGCTAAATGTGGCCACACAAATATAGTGGTTGTTCTTTATTGTAGTTTTTTGTCCTTATTTCAGTGACCTTGGTACCACTGTGTTTTTAATTAAATGTATCCCTTCTAATGATGTATAATGTGACTGTGTGATTTCTTCCATTTGCTGAAACTGTGCCTCCATTATTTTTCTTTCTGTCCGGGCATGTTTGTGTGCATGTACACGTGAAACCTCCACAACAGCGAGCGCTGCTTGAACAGAAGCAGAAGAAGAAGAGGCAGGAGCCGCTGATGGTCCAGTCTAACGTGGACGGGAGGTCTCGCGCTCGTCGGACCAAACAGAGCGAGGAACAGGCTCCGCTGGTGGAGTCCTACCTCAGCAGCAACAGCAGCACCATCTACCATGGTGAGTAAAGACTCCTCTGGGACTCTGCTGATTAAGAGGCTTTAAGAAACAGTATGGATCGAACAAATTAAGATCTCAGACTGCTTGTTTGATCGATCTGTTTTGATTTACAGGAAGTATTTTGGGCTGTTTTTGTGTAAAAGTGGCACAATCGCCAAACATCTATCTATAAAAATAGTTGAAAAATAAAAAGAACGGTTGCTACTAATACCATTTTGAATTCGAGCCCATGTAGAACCAATACAACACTGTACCATCACACTGCAGGCGCTCACGCTGTGCTGCACATCCATCCACTGGAGAGCAGAAATGGTGTTAAGGCTGGGATTGACTTATCTCCACACAGAGACCAGAGCAGTCATCTAATCCCCAGTTCAGAGGGCCAGTTTCTGGGCTGAAGGCCACAAACTGTCACATTTCCTGCTGAGAGGAGAGAAAATGTATTGGCAAAGTGTTACTCTGCACTATGCTGATATTCTGATGGAGAGAAGGGAATAATAACCTTGTCATTTCCCCACAAAACAAGGGGAAAAATCTGTTCACTTCCATTTACTGTCTCTCTCGATATTCCTCTATTCACAAGCAAAAGAAGTGGATGTCTTTTACTTTGAGTGAATCTGAAATGTAGGCTACTGCATGTTCATCATATTTACAGGATATTAATATTAATATTGATATTACTAATGTGTATGTTTTAAAGGACCAGTGTCAATTAGGAGGAGCTACTGGAAATGGAAAATAATATTCATAACTATGTTTTTTTTTTTAGTATAAAACCACCTGAAATTAAGAATCATGTTTTTGTTACCTTACAATGAGCCCTTCATATTTACATAGGGAGCGGGTCCTCTTCACGGAGTCTGCCATGTTTCTACAGTAGCCCAGAACGGACAAACTAAACATCATCTCTAGAGTGAGACTTTAATGTTTTACGATACCTGAAGGCCACCGTAGTTGCTTGGAAATGGAGGGGTGAGCAGAGGGGTATTCAGTTGGTTGCAATCTGCAACCACACTGCTAGATCCCACACACTGCCCCTTTAACAAAAAATAATCTGTTACACTCAATTAAAATCTTTCTCACTTTAAAAAAGTAGCTTTTAAAAACTATATCGGTAATAATACTGTAATTAACTGTAAGGGTAAGAACTACGTCACTGATTGGTGGAGCTCGCTGTCACCATGGAAATGTGTTCCGCGTCCACGAATGGCTAGTGAGAGTACATGTTCGTACATGCTGCTCCGTGGTCTGCTTCAAACTGGGCCAACATGGCGGCTTGTGTGGAAACCTGCTCTTATTTTATGAAAATAGTTCAGCGAAATGTGTTTCTGAAAACATTTAAGGAGAGAAATAAGGCATGAAGGTGCTTAATCTGTCTTCATTTTAGATCATCAGTTAGTTTAAACATTTTTCAAGCCTTTCCAGAGGCCATGTGCAATGGTTTATGGGATGAATAGTTCCTTCAGTGGAGTAAACTGGGGCCATCAAAAAGTGGGCGGTCACTGTTTAGCTCAGTTTCATGCCAGAGACTCAATACACAACACAGATCTGTATTAATTGTTGTATATTATAACCTTTTTTATTATCTGCTAATTATCTTTCTAATTCGTATTTGATCACAGTTACTTTGATCCGTGCTGAGCACCCCTTTCTGTTTCTCTCCCTCCCTGTCCATCTGCTCTGGTAACCCTGCATCTGCTGCTGGTCATCTCCATCCCTGCATTCAGTGCAAGAAGCTGAACAGGAGGAGGTGAAGGTGATAGCGGACACGCAGCCGCCTCGCTCAGCCAAAAAGGGCAAAGCATCAGCCAGCTCCACTCCACAGACGGGCAGCGACAAGAAGGAGAGGAAGGGGAAGCACAAAGGTCAGCCTGCCGACCTGCCCGCCTATTAAAGGCAGTCAGACAGAGTGGAGAATAGATAGAAATGAAATGAATGGACACTGCAAGGAAGATTGACACATTGACTGAATGAGAGAGAAGCAGGCAGAAAAGGTAAAAGGCAAACTAGACAGGAGATTTTTGACGGTATAAACACACCAAAAGCATCTTTGTGTTTCTGGCAAAATTAGGATATGACTTTATGTATTTGTGTTTAAACACTATTGTTAGTGTCGAGAGTCAAAATCCTTATTATCCAGCAGCTGCAACTGTCTATTGAAGCCGTCTTTCCAACCCTCACGTAACGGTTCGCCTGCTGGTTTTTCAAGCCACATCTGGTGCCAAACACGGCCAGTGAAGCTGCCCTCTCAGCCACTGCTGTGGTGCCATGCTTGTCAGAGCTCAACTGTGTGTGATGATGTATGACAGCCTGAGAGCTGTCAGCCTGCTGACACATAAATTAGTCTTCAGATGGAGGAGTAAAATGGTGCATTCCAACTACGTCTGCAGTGCTTTGATTGTGTCCCTTGTGTGTCTATGCTTTTCAACATCCACAGTATGTTATTGCAGACTGACATTATGTAGTGTAATAGTTCATGTATTTTCCATAAAAAAAAATTTTGTAATACATAATAATTGTAATACGTAATACATAATTTGCTCACAAATTTCTGATTTTAATGTTTGTCATCTGATGTAGAACAAAGCTAAGATAGTATACAATGAGCTCCATCAAGGAGATGAGTATAGGTTGTTGAATTTGTGCATATCCAAAGCATTAATATAGCATCAAACAACTATTTGCTATGTAAAGATGTAGAGCAGTAATGTCTGCCTGACCCACAGCTGCTGCTCTGCACAGCTCTCATGCAGCATTTACAGCTGGTAACGCTGACTGACTGCGCCATTGTGAAGTGGAGAACCCACGTAGAACCCGGTCTCCGGTTCCCCCTCAGCTTAACACTGTTAGCTCTGTCAGCTTTTAGCATCGTTAGCTACGAGACACCGGCTAAAGCTTCAGTTATACTTTCTGCAAGGACGGTCACACGGACATGAGCTGACGTGGAGTTGTGACAAGGAAACGTTTGTATCTTTTATACTCAAAGCTCCTCAAAGTTCTCAACTTTTGCTGCCCAGCTGTGTTTGTGCGAACACTTGCGACCCTCACGGATTTGGCAACCATAAATGAAACATCGGCTGTCATGACGTTCAGAGCTGAGGCAATAGAAATGCACCCAGTCTCACATTTAGCACCTTTAAATTATTTAATTATTATCTACTATCGAACGTAAGTCTGGTTCGACAAAAACAAACTTAAATCTAAACTAAACTAAACAAATAAAGGCAAGTATGCCTCTTGTTAGCAGGGCTGTTTCATACTTTCATACTGAGGAAAAGGATAAGATGCCACATGAGAAACCTGGTAAGGCTAAATAACGATTGTGTTGTACTCAACAAAAATAAATTTTAATATACACCGCAATACTGCTCTAAACCTGGGATTTCCACCAAAAAAAGGAAAAAATAGGGTTGTAGAGGGTCCATTCGCAGTCCATTTCCATCATCTTTATTGTGTTCTTTTGTACTTGCACAAGGAGAAAAAAGTAGAGCAGTTGTTTTCAACTGTAGTGAAGAGTGTTTGAATGCCTGGAGCAGCACAGACATAATGTTCTCTCCTCTTGCACATTAGAAGCTAATTTAATAGTAGAGACAATCAGTGAAACAGTTACTTAAAACATAAAAACAGAGCACAGACCACCCACATATTTATCAAAGCAGAGATGCAGCAGGAACGTTATCACATTTATACTTACTGCTACTGTCGACTAAATGATGAACTTTTTACTTTGCTGGGATTCATTTGTTCATTTACTGTATGTTAACATGAGATAATGGTTGCTGTATTCTGATGAGACTTTGTGGCTCAGCAGCGATCGATGGCCTGGCTTCCCAGCAGGACGACGGTCAGATCCAGATCCTGACGGTGGGTCATCCCAGCACAGATGAGGGTGAGGCCGAGCCCGTCATGAGCTGCACTCAGTCGCAGAGTAAACAGGATCTGCGCGTCACCATGCTCAAGAAAGGTACTGTCAGTGTGTTCGCGAACGCTTCTGTCACTGCATCTGCAATAATAACACAAACACAAGTCCACATTTACACCCACGGCATTCTGGTCCTCTGCCGTGGTGTGTTGGAGGGAGGGTGAAACACACTGAATCATGTTAGATCTTGCAACTGCAAATAGAAATGCCATTTTAAGACCAAGTGTGTGAATGATATAACATATGATGCTGCTAAAACACTCAACATTTTACTACTTTTATATTGAGCAGTAAACTGAGATTTTGGACACTTCTAAATCACTTTTTTGCCTTTACTGATTGCTAGATTGTTGTTTAACTGTAATTTATATTTATACGAAATGCAAAGTTTTGCATTGGGTGATGTTTAGCAAAAAGTAGTGTCCATGTTTACTGTATAGCATTCGTTCTATTATGGGATTTTTGAGGACACTATGTCATGCATATAATGTACTCTACTCTCAGATAATAAAATGGCAGACATAAAGAGTCATTTCAGACACAGCTAAACACAGCTTTGTTTTGTTTTTGCAAAACTAGAAACAAAAAATTTTGGAAAGAATTTAATTTTTGGCCTTAAATGTGAAGAATGATGAGTACTGTTGCTATCTTATGACACCATAGTTTACACTTTTGTGTAATTATTATTCCATACTTTTGTTATGTTTTCTTTTCTGGTAATTTATTGGCAATAAAACAAGCTTGCGACAGCTGTATTTTTAAGATGCTTGGCTGTAATTTGCAACTTTATACCAGATAAGCAGAGTTTTTTTCCATATTTTCAAAGAGGTCTAAATACAGCCTCAAGTGGAGCAGCTTGAAATTTCAGTCACAGTATTGATGGTCATCACATAAGTAACATTATACCTCCAAAACATGGATGACTGGACTCACAGACATCTGAAAAACAGTCACTTGTTTTTCATCTACAGTACATTTGCCACGATATGATATAGTTCAGTCAGGAACTGAATGGCAATAGACTTTATGCAAACAAATTCTGCAAATACTGGCCGTACTGTAGATGACATCAAGAGAAAACAGGCAGTCCTGAGATAACATCAGAGACAACGGTGACTACTAAACTCAAATTTACTCAGAACCCCAGGGATCTCCACTGAGTCATGAGCCTACTGGGCATAGTCACTGTGTCATCTCCCATTGGTCTGTGACTTTTTGGTCAACGCCATCATGGTTTTTGTCCATCGTCCTCTTGTTTATTTGTAACCAGAAGTGACACGACAGGGTGAAGCTAAGTACAACCGAGACACTGAATAAGACATTTTCAGGTGACTAAAAAGGTTACAGTTACATTTCATGAACTGAAAACATGCTGTGAAAGGGTTAAATTTGTAAGATGAAAACACAGAGAACGTGTGGTAACGACCTGCCAATCACATGGTAGCCACGCCCTAAAGCATACCCTGCTGTATGGTCTATTTGACTCTAAATGGGACCATAATTTACCTAATGAACATCATGCTGTATTGAAGAAGACTTGAAATTAGTTATTAAGACCATAAACTCATGTTTACAATGTTTACTGAGGTAATAAATCAAGTGAGAAGTAGGCTCATTTTCTCATAGACTTCTATACAATCAGGCCTCTTGTTGTCGCCCCCTGCTGGTTGTTAGAAAGAATGCAAGTTTAAGACATTTCCACATTAGCTTCACTTCTCAGATCCCGGAGGTTGTTCACTGGTTCAGACACCTCATTTAATGAACACTTGTGACCTAATTACATTCAAAAACATGAGATACATTATTCTATATAAACCTAAAACTGCAAAGATGTTTTTTTTTTTTTTTTTGCTGATGTTATAATGGATGAAGTTATTACAGCATTACATGTTACCAATCAACTGCAGGGAAATTCAGTAATGCCTCTTTCTGTCTTTTTCTGTATATTTTTTTGTCTGTGAAGGTATTTCCAGCAGTATGAATTTTGATGAAGAAGAGGACGATGAAGATGAAATTAGCTCCAGTTCCTCACAGCTCAACAGCAACACGAGACCCGGCTCCGCCACTAGCAAGAAGTCATGCAAGGTAAAATGAAGTTCACAGCACACACTTGTGCTATTTAAGTTATTTAAGCGTCATGGCTGAAATTACAGTAAACCATTATGGCAATTTTCTTTTTCTTCTGCAAACAATATATTCCTATTTTTGACATGTATTTATTTGCCACAGAGTAATTTTGCTGTTTATGTTACAGTGCTGTATGCAGATCTGTATGCAGGTGGTTGAACAATAACCTCATACAGATACCTTACACTACGGCATGGGCCTCTAGCAGGCTGAAAGGGAAAAAAAATGTTATTTGGTTGGAAGAGACAGACCTGAGACCTGAGAGCCTTGCATAAAGGCCCAGGTGGGCCATTGTAAGCATTAATGTGCAATTTATGTAATCACATGTTTTAGTATTTTGTGTTGTAAGCTGCTTTTTTGTACACATCTGAACATTTAAAGTCAGCCAGCATTGAATCGAATCAGTCTAATGTTTGAGGCTATAGACAGGAAAGTTTATTTTTACTCCATTTCAAGGCGTGATAATGGACGACTAAGTTCAGATAACCCTTGTTAAAAACACAGCCTCTTTGCAGTCTTTTCACTCTTTTCAGAGTGAAACCCCAGCTGGCATTGGAGTCAAGATAACCATCATTTCTCTTTACTCTTCATTCCACTCTAATCTTTCCCTTCAGTCATCTCAATCTCCCGTCTCTACACCAGGTCCTTATTTTAGACGCAATGTGCTCATTCTCAGTCCCAGTGGATGGTTTGATCTTCAGGCTCATTACTCTGTTCTAATGAAAGTCAGCTCTAATGCAACACTCATGAGGCGCTCTCGTCCTGTGTGGGCTGTTCTAACCTACAGGAGGTGGCTTCAGCGCCCACTCCGCCCGTCAATGAACCCTCCGTCGACGTAGATGACCTTGAAGAGTTTTCTCTGCGACCTGCGCCCCAGGGTGTCAGAGTTAAGTGCAGAATCACCAGAGACAAGAAGGGCATGGACAGAGGCATGTATCCCACCTACTACCTTCACCTGGAGAGAGAGGACGGCAAGAAGGTGAGGACAGTCGGGCAGCAGAAACCGTAAACAACAACATCATTTACTGAACATTGTGAAAACTCTGAAAATTCACAGTTTCTACAAGGTTAACAGATATGTGGTGTCACGTTGTCTGTCAATAGTACGATAGAGCGTGATATTCAAAAGAGATTTTGGTACAGTAACACTTTCTATGATGCCGTATCTATAATACATTATAAAAATATCTATCATACACTTATAACACAGTTTGTTTATAGTTATACGCACTCAGAAATATCTGAAATGCTTTACAGCATTAATCACAACACAATCCACAACATTTTATAATGACATAAAGTCAAGTATCATAATACTTCATAACTGCTTGTCACTTGCTGGTGTTTTGTGTATTTGTTTTTCTGCATATATTTAATGATTTAAAAAAAAAAAAAACAGTGACCACTTTGAGTAACTTATTGTCACATTTTAATTTACTATGGGGACTATAATACACTTTAATCCTTGTAAACATGTCAGTGATTGACCAGAAATTATGAATTATTATGATACTTGACCTTAAAAGTTGTTAGAAAATGCTTTATAATGCATTGTGAATATGTATGGGTGAATTACACAATGCTATAAGCAGACTATAAAGCATTATAGCTCTGTTTATAATGCATTATAAACATGGGCATCGCAAGAGTGCTGCAGAGATTGTTCTGTAGTTTCTGTGTGTGTCCAGATAAGTTGATTTACTAATTTAGTTTGTGGCTCGGCTTGTCACAGGTGTTCTTGTTAGCGGGCAGGAAGAGGAAAAAGAGTAAAACATCAAATTACCTCATCTCCATCGACCCCACTGATCTGTCCCGAGGCGGAGAGAGCTTCATCGGTAAACTGAGGTAAGTCCTCAGTGGCTTTGCTACATGAAACACTGAAAATATGTTGTTCTTTTTTTTTGTCCCTGCTATTTGACTTTTCCTTGAAGTATTTAATCCTGTACTATTTTTTATACTGTATTCTAGCATTGTATTCAGCAAGGAATAAACCATGAACAAATCATCCAACTGCTAATATATGAATAGTTAACAGGTAGTGCTTGAACAGCCTCTTTAATAATTCACATGAGAAATTAATGTTCTGTGCTATTTTCACTAAAGAAAATGTATAATTTAGAAAAGTGTATTTGCTATGTTGTTATATGAACCTTCTGTAATTCACCACTCATTGAAAAGAAATGTCTACTTTTATTATACCCTCCTCATGAATGTACATTTGCTGTAGATCCTTTTAAGGCCACAGTAAGAGGCAGGAGGTGAGCAGAGATATAATCTTTAGAGACAGCTTCAAGGCTGTGCTAGGAGCTCCATGGAAACTCCTGGGGAGTTTAATCAAATATGGCTTCGTGCAGCCTTTAATCTTCAGAGCTGGCCTGACCATTGGTCGATGCACTGCTCAAAGCTTTGCAATCACTATCCTGCATGAATGATGGCGATCTAAATTCAAATGAACAGTGACCTTTCATCTAGTGCTTGTCAAGAGTCCTGGAGGGGGCTGAACTACAAGAAGTACGCAGTCAGCTGTTTGATGCTGAGGCTAACCCATACTACTTGCCAACGATGCATACATACAGTACGTACATGCAAACCACGACAGTCAGCTGCTGGGCTACACTGTTAACTGCATCATATCTCCCAATAACTTTTGCAAATCATATTACCTGTCTCTGTTTAAACATACAAAACAGTTTTGAAATGATGTGATCGAAAGGCTATGATGTGTGCAGTATAGAAATGACCAGTAAATTTTGTTACAGAGCACTGTGAGGAATCATCATCAAGTGTAAAGGCTTGCAGAAAATGTGCGATGTATGGGGAAATGTATCTTCAACCAATAAAACTACATACATTCAGAAATAATTTAAAGGGGCTCAAAACATAATGGTAGCTTCTGTGCACAAAGCATCTGGATACTAGTGTATTTGGTAGAATTAGGAAGCACCATTTCATATTCAGCTGCTTAAATCATTACAAGGCAATTAAATAGGCGTTATCAGTCGTTATAAGCCCCATAGATGTGGGTCAGTTGGGTCCTACTGCACCCACTAGTAGGTTTTATCTTCTACTCACATGATAGAGCACCAAAAGAAGGTATAAAAGAACGTGACAGCGACCTCTAGTGACCGTAGCGATTATGACAGGAGGAGAGGGAACTGTGGGAACTGTGTTACCTAAAAGTCTTTTTGTTGCCTTACTCTAAAGAAGTTGTATTTGTGTTGCTTAAACCTAAACAAGCTGTTGTTTGTGTTAAAAATGAAATATTTCATTCTGTTTCATATGTTAGAATGTGTTGCTTTTAAGTAGTGCTTTCACTTTTATTATAGTACTACAACGTAGTAGGTGTAGTAGGACCCAACTGACCCACATAATGCATATAGTGACCAATAAGGCCTATTTAATGGTCTGATAACAGTTGAATCAGGTGCCATATTGATGCTATTAATGCAACGTTTATGGTACATAAAACAGCAGAGCTGCAGTGCAGTGTTTTCTCCACTTGTGGAAGAAATCTTAAAAGTCATGGATTTAAGGTTACAGGATCAGAAGAACTTAACTTAACTTGATATGGGACTTAAAGGTCGCATATCATGCTCATTTTCAGGTCCCTACTGGGTTTATACTAGAACATGTTCACGTTGTAATGTTCTCATACTGTCTGTCTGAATATACCTGTATTCGTAATCTATCTGAAATGCTCTATTTTAGCGTTTGTATCTTTAAGCCCCCGTCTCACAAAGTTGAGTCTACTCTGACTGGCTTAGAGAAAAATATGGCGCACTTTGCAAAGGCACTTCTCAAGCTGTGGGTGATATATGCTAATGAGCCTGCATGAGACATAAGAAGGGGAGCCAAATCTGAATCCGTTTGTGGGTTATAGACACTCCAGATACCCAAATGTATGTGCTGAAAAAGTGAGTTTTTCATGATATGTTCCCTTTAAAGGCAAAGCACTGGCCACTCTGTGGTGTGGTGACCCACTGTCAGGATCTGGATCTGACCATCCTCCTGCTGGGAAACCATCAATCCCTTCTGAGCCACAAAACCACAAGAACAAAGTCTATTACAGCACAACTCCACTACTGTTCAGCAATCAGAGTAACCTGAAGTGAAGGGCTTCTCTTCCCTTTTATATAATATGAACTGGCACTAAAAGGAAAAAGGAAAAGTTTGACAGTTTCTTACATGGTATCAGATGACTAGTTAGCTGACTACATCTACAGACCTTTACTCTGTTGTGTTTTCTTTGCAGGTCTAACCTCATGGGAACTAAGTTCACTGTATACGACAGCGGCCTGAACCCCATGAAGAGCACTACCAGCCTTGAAGCTAGCAACCTGCGTCAAGAGCTAGCAGCCATTTGCTATGTGAGTTGGTTAAAATGCTCCTTAACCCCAAACTGTACTTAGTGTTTCATATAGACAAAAGACATGAAGACGCAATATTTGATTATGGCTTAGATAGTTTAAAGTAATGTCAATTTTATAATAACACTTATCATGGAATCATTAAATATGACGTCTAAAGGAACCAACAGAAGACCTACCGTATACATAATTGTCTCTGCTTTGAAAAAACAACATCCAAGTTAATGTGTCTGGTGGCCTTTGAAATGCACAGCCGCATTTAGCATTTAACTCAGATAATCAGATAAAGACATTCAGGCAACAAACGGAGGAGTCAGGGCATCGCCATAATCAGGTTGAAATTAAATTATCATCTATGCATGCATAAATCCAATTGAATATTTATAAAGGAGAATGGCCTTAACCTTCAGGGAAGACATAGATGACTTTTAATAGTCCTCAATGACATAACATTTGCTTAATTATGATGTGGGTATCAGTGGGAGAACATGCTTACAGAGCAGTACATCATCTTTCCACCCTAGGAAACCAATGTTTTAGGATTCAAAGGACCTCGCAAAATGAGTGTCATCATTCCTGGAATGAACATGGACCACGAGAGAGTTTCTATTCGTCCACGAAATGTATGTTATCTCATTTCTCAATAGCCAGCCACATCTGTGCTGACCAGTTCAACCTCTTCTTATACTCATATATACAGTATAATTGATCTGATGTCTGTGATGTCCATGTACTACGCTATTCTTATTTTATTCTTGACTACAGGACCATGAGTCATTGCTGGCCAGGTGGCAGAACAAGAACACAGAGAGCGTGATTGAACTTCACAACAAGACGCCCGTGTGGAACGATGACACACAATCCTATGTGCTCAACTTCCACGGCAGAGTCACTCAGGCATCCGTCAAGAATTTCCAAATCATTCACGACAATGACCGTGAGTTCAATACCTTTAAAATGTTTGAGATTTAATATTAAATACAACAGCAACAGCAACAACAACAGGGTACATTTGCCATGTTCTAGTCATGTTGTGCTGTATGAAACACCCAACCCGTGGTAGGTGCAGCACACCCTCAGTTTTTTTTCTGGGCAAGTGTATCAGAAATCTACTCAAAATCTGTTTTTACTTGGCCCTATACAAATAGATTCGTAAGACATTAATTGTCATGTTTCATCAACCTTGCTCTCAAACTTGCAGAAAACTGAGCAATACCTAGATGGAGTTTTGCCCATATCCTGTAACGCCACCCAGCTCTGGAAAAAAACAATATGTTTAATCAGGCAAGGGAGTTCCTAGATTTACTTGCCCGACTTGGCATTTCATTTGCACCGAGCAACTGGGCAATCCCTATTGTTATTGTTATTGTCTATATCAAAGGGTGGAATAATAACTACTTCCTTTAGACCATTGTTGTCTCCATTTCCATTGTGGTCTAAAGACCTGCGAAAATTAGACAAATAATTCCACTGACGTATTAAAAAGCAACGCGAGATGGGACGAGGGCTGCTGGTGGTCGCAGCGGTGAACACACTCTGCAGCCTGCAGTTCACTGTGCCCGCCGTTTTGCTAAAAAACACAATATTTACTCCTGCACAGTATTTACTGATGCATGTTGAATTAAATATAGACGAGGAGAATGAAACTAAGAGCGTCTGTCTCCACAGTAAAACATCTGTAGAGTGTTTGATGGTTATTTGTGCTTTGGCACTTCAACACTGTGAAACAATCAGAAAATATCTTTTCTTTCTCTTATTCACAGGACCGCCTCACTACGTCTCTCTATCTCTCTTCTATTGCTCGCCCACTCAGCTCCCTTGCACAATCTCTGAGTTGGGAAGCTGACAGCAGAGCCTAACTTTGCTTTTTTTTCATTATTTTTTTTTTTATTAACACTTAGCAACAAACATACTTTCATGAAATGAGTTACAGACATCACCCACCTATGTCTATCGAAAGTGCCGTGTTTTAAGATTTGTCATACATAGAAAAACAAATCAGTGAAAACTATGAACAAATAGGGAGTGATCTCTTTATTAACATAAAATCATAGATTCCCAAAAATAAAATCTGGCCTGTGGGGTGTCACGTAGGTAGCCCAGTTTTCCCAGCGTGACACAAATAATTGCATTTTATGGTGCAGTGCTTAGGGTCGCAGGTTCGAATCCATCTGCATCTTCTGTGTGGAGTTTGCATGTTCTCCCTGTGTTAGCGTGGGTTTTCTCCGGGTTCTCCGGTTTCCTCCTACAGTCCAAAGACATGCAGGTTGATTATTGACTCTAAATTGCCCGTAGGTGTTAATGTGAGCGTGAATGGTTGTCTGTCTCTATGTGCCTGTGATGGACTGGCGATCTGTTCAGGGTGAACCCCGCTTTTGCCAAATGCCTGCTGGGATTGTCTCCAGTCCCCCTGTGTCCCCTAACAGGATAAACGGTTGCAGATGGATGGATGGACATAAAACATGACAACATTTACATTACATTTGTCTATTATCCTTTCCATTTTGTAAATGTCCATTTTAATGTCCATCCATGCATTTACAGCTGGGCTCTCCTGTGATGACCATTTTCTCATAAGAGCCTTTTTACCAGCGAGCAGCAATATATTTAATAAACATTTGTCTCTTTTCAGCCATTTTTGAGGTATAAGTCCAAAAAAATAAAGTCTTACTCTGCCTAACTTTCCTTGCAATGTTATCAAACTAAGACAAATCTGCTCTCCTCATCCTAAAATGGTCCTAAATTTATACAAGATTGCTTCCATGTATTATGAATGAAATGGTACACTTGAAGCAGTGGCGCTTCAGTACTATCCCTCTGACTTAGGCTTTTTTTTGTGGGTAAAAAGGACCCAGAAAATGTCCCCAGAACTTAATTTAGACCCTGGTCCCTACGGCCGAAACGTTCCTCAAAAGGCTCTTCGTTCCAGGGCTTAAAAGTGTAGATAATGAGAGAGACATTAATGGAGAAATACATGTCCAAAATGTGTTTCCTGGTTCTTCTCCTCTGCAGCTGATTACATTGTGATGCAGTTTGGCCGTGTGGCAGAGGACGTCTTCACCATGGACTATAACTACCCAATGTGTGCCCTGCAAGCCTTTGCCATTGCCCTCTCCAGCTTTGACAGCAAGTTAGCGTGTGAATAGATCCCAGCCTGAAGGTCAGTGGAGAACTGGTCCATCTGTCCTCTCAACAAGGGCTGTTCATGTCTCCTTGGGGCTGGTTTGAGATCTCCAAATCACCAGATACCTTGGAAGTCCTGCATATCCCAAAATGCTTTATGGGCGCCTCAAGTTTTGTGTGTAAGTGTGTGTGTTGGGGGGGTGGGACCTCGGGATGGTCTTGGTCAGTGGAGGAAAACAAGCACAAAGAGTAATCCACTTTCAAAATCCAATTCATTTGTTTTGATAACTATAATCATTTTGTACTGTAATGGCATTATGAAAACAAACACTGTTCCTTTATGTCGTAGTTAGAGAAATTTAACATTTCTTTATCTGTAAACTATAACTAACAATTACACATCTGTAAGTTTTAAAAGTTGACTGGATTTATGTAATCTGCCACACAAAAATGTCACACTTTTCCTCAAGCATGAATACTGCTTATATAGCTACCGAATTAAAAAAATAACATGCACGTCACAATATAATATTTATTTTGTTATTTATGTATTTATTACATTTTGTTTTCATTCGCGACAATTTCAGTAGTACTGGCTCTATATGTGGAGCTGCAAGCACATAAATTAGCATCACAAGAAGGAATATCTCTTGTTTCCACACAAAACAATTGGACTCGAGTGGGGCAAAGGCACGTCACACTGTGCTGTGTACCATATACGATATTGTGTCACAGTGTCGCGTATGTGAATGTATAGGGTGAAGGTGCACTTTACTTTGAAGTCAGTAGTGGACGAGATATAGCTGTACATACTTTATTGTGCCTTTTAAAGACTGATTCCAGTGTTATGCGTTGGCCGCACATAGTGTGCAGAGCTTGAATTGGTCTTTGGTGTCCTCACATGCATTGGAGATAATTCTCTGTAGCTACTTTCAATTCAGTTGTCTACTGCGGCGTTCATTTAGACTGATTAGGTAATAAAAACCTCCAGAATATGATAATCCAAAGTGCACATCACGGGACAACATTTTTGTGATTTTCCAGATATATTTAAATGACATTTAGGGACACATTACACTAAAGAGGTGAATTATTATTACATTGACTGTAAATCCAGCAGCAGATATAATATCCAAGGCACTCAGGCTTAAAGGGATAGTTCGGGTGTTTTGAAGTGGGGTTGTATGAGGTGCTCATCCATAGTCGGTGTATAACTTACAGTAGGTGACGGATGGCGTGCCTCCACTTTGGAGAAACAGCCAGGAACACTGGCACCGGAGCAACGCAGTACAGTGCTATGGATGGGGATGGCAGAAAACCAGATTTTAACCACCTAAAAGAAAGGCTTACCTAAAAAAACGATATCCGTTATGTGTTTAGAATAATGTCACTGCTTCATCTTGCTGTCAGACAGACCTTCTCCTTTCCGTCGGGAAACTGAACTGAAAGTGAAACGTATTTATGCTCTCTCCAAAGCCAGCAGGCTGAGATAACAAAATCAGTGTAGATAAGTTTCAGTTCAGTTCGCCATCGGAGAATATTCTAAATATGACGTACAATTAAATGGATATCAATTTTTGTAAGTGAATCTTTCTTTTAAGTGGCTAAAATCTTCTTTTTCTTCTTGTTTTTGTGCCACCCCTGCTTTGCTCTGTACTGGTGCTTCTGTCTGTTTCTCAATGCTGAGGGAACACCAGCCATCATCTACTGCAGGTAATACACTGAGTATGGATAAGTACCTCATACAACCCCACTTCATAACACCCAAACTATCACTTTAGTTTGTGCTCATGTCTTCTGATGTCTCCTACCTGAACAAAATAAACTGAATACAGATTGGCTTTCTGCAACCAAACACAGAGTAACAGTGTAAATCTGCCACAGCTTCAACACTTGCATATTTCATCTTTCATCTTCTTGCTCTTTACATCTTTGATTAATTTTATGCTCCACCGAGGTGGAGTTTGGTGCATCTGACAGGCAGTATATTTCTACATCACATGGTTTATTGCTGTCCATATTTTTACTCAAATATTGTTCCTCTTTCTCCTTAAGGGGCAGTATTCTTTCTCAAATATACAATAGTATTTTGTATTTTATGACCATTAAAAAAAAAATGCTGAATGAAGGCAAAGAACAATCTCTGATACCGCTATTGTTACTGTGGGTTATGAGGAAATCTTTATCAAAATGTGCTATTCTTGTACTCAACTGTGTTCTAACTATTTTAAATTTCTATTTTAAAATTGTTGATACTCTTGCTGTAAAGTCTGCTTTTCATACATGTGTCCAGGAACCAAAGGTTCTTTCATGTTTCTGTTTTCAGTGCTCTCGTTGTAATGTACAGTAAATGGTGTACAATTTACTGTGATGGTATAGACACAGTCCTTTGGTCATGGAAAAAAATAAAACCTCAGTGAGTCAAAAATACCTTACCAACCTTTTGAATGACATGTTTATGAATTTGATGCAGTTTTTCACCCTTTGCTCCTCTTTTAAACCAAGCTAACAGTGACCATACCATATTTTTTCACCCATAACGTCCCATCACCTCGTTCTAGGAAGGGATGTTAATAATGAACAGTTTAACCGATGACTGACATTAAGCATTTTAATCGAATAACGGTACAGGTTAAAACGGTTAAAGAAAAGTTTGTAATTAATTAAAAGCTGAGAAAAAGGCAGAGGAGCAGCTCGTCACTTTAAGGAGAAAAGCTGGTCCACCTTAAGAGAGAGTCAATACAGGAAGTTGGTTCAGGACTTCCAGCTGAGGAGGTGTAGCTTGTAGCCTCGTAGCATTTATTAACCAACAAATAAACTGTACACACACTGTCTGCTACAGCTACGTTCACAGCTATAACACCACCAACAAACCCACACTCACCGCCGCCACACACAGTCTGTCGAAAACTCAGTGAAGTTACGATACAGTGGGCACAAAACCACCGGCAATGCTAGCAGCTAGCAGCTGCTACCATAGCACAAACACACACACTGTGTGTCAGACAATCAGAGCAGGTCCTCTTCATTGAGTCTGCCATGTTGCTCCGCCATGTTTCTACAGTAGCCCACAACTTTCACGTCTTTACGTTGCCTGAAGGACACCAACACGTGAGCGGCAGAATACAAAACTGTGGTACCGCTAGCCGCTGTCTGACTTCTGTCATTCCTAAAGTAGTGTTATGGTGGTAAGGATGACCTTTGAGCGAGGCAAATGGAGCAACCATGGTTTTGCTCTGCTGCTTACGTTACTGCAGTCATGGAAAGGGAGGAGTGAGCGAAGGGGTACTTGGTTGGTTGCAATCTGCAACCACAGCTTTAGATGCCTCCAAATCCTACATACTGTACCTTTAATATAACATTTACAGGCAATATGTAGCAATGAGTTTTGTCAAATCCAGTGGATTGTTTACACAGGTAAAAGCTACATGATGCATGAATGAAGTAGAATAAATGAGAAGCAGTGCTATCTTTATTTACAACATGAAGAACTTTGCCCACTCGCTAATACTTTAGGAGTGACAATGTGATGTGCAAACAGGATTCACTGTTTAGATCTACACTCCCACCCACATTACAGAGATGTCTGGGAGGAAACAGACAGACATTGAATCCTGTTGTGTCTGGTTTAAGCTGCTTTTCATTATTAGTTGTGGCTTTCTTCCTTTCTTTTCTGTTGCTGATGCTTTTCTCTGCTTTGCATTTCTGTATGATCAGAGAGAGAACTCTGACCATGGGGGCTGCTGCTTGATCTCACCATTACATCTACTCATCAATATATCTATTTCTCTGAGACTGACATCCAGCTTCAGACTTAGTCACCCTCTTCATGTCCATCCTTGATCATCTACAACTTGGTATGTTTTCTTTTTCAGTTTGCATTGTGAGTCACAACCAGAAACGATGTTAGTCTTTGACATTGCAGCGGCAGTCTACTCTCTGTCCAGTAATCCACTTTACCACTACTGTTACTACTGTCTGTGTACTGGCAATAAGCTTGACATGAAATAAATCTTCAGAGGCAGTAACTCCATTTAAAAGGTTTACTCAGAACAAAAAAATTAAGTTACAAGATTCACTCTGTGCTCAACTTGGCACACTGGTCAAGAAACTGTCTTGCTCCACAGACTGGTTAAGCGTAATCATGTCGTCAGTAATATAATTAAAGGAACATTTCAACATTTTTTGCTACTAAGTCATTAAACACATCAATTCTTCACACGTTGATACACATTCATGTTCAAAAACAGATGTCAAAAATACCCCTGAAAAATAGATGTCAATATTGTAACAGCCATAGCCCTGAAAGTTCAAACTAAAAACCTTACATATTTCAGAAAAATAATTAAAGTAGACTTTTCTTGCAGCTGACATTTTAACTTGTAATACCAGAAGAGGCACAGATACCTAAAAATCTTAATTATGGCTTTGCCTGTTTAAAAGTTCTAGCAAGTGAGACAACATGCTGAAACACCTTAAAGCTGCAGTGGGTGGAAATAGAGCAAATATGATTAAAAACTGTTATTTTTTTAAATTATTTTTTATTTAACTCTATATTCTGACAGAAGTCCATGAGACAGGTAATCTAGTAAAAGAGTCATGTTCCTCTGTGTCCTCCGGTACTCTTAATGGCATCTGCAAGATTTCACAGACTGGAGGAAAACAACCAATCAAAGCCAAGCTGGAGCTTGCCGTCTTTGAGCAGCTGTCAATCACTCACAAACTCTGTTGAAACGGTCGAACTAGGCAGCACTGATCAAATATGAATCAATATTCTGTTACTGTAATGACTATTTCTCTAATCTAATGTTTTCAGAAACATCTTGTAGTTACCGTTTATCTTTTAAAATGAAAAGTTTGTGACCCAGCAGCCATGTTGAGACCAAATGAGGAAGCACCAAGCACTGCCCACCAGCCGGAGCACAGCCAATAGGAACGCCTTATAGTACTGCTTTCTCTCTGAAATGACCTGTGACCTCTAAGAACACTTCAATTACAATTTGCTGAAAGGTTATTATGGGTTTTTTTGCCAAATGATGCCAAAAACTTTCTGCACACTGCAGGTTTAATGGATTGCAGCCATTGTTATTGTTAGTAATCACAGCTGTGTATGACAAGTCAAAATGTCCACAGTGAGGAAGGTCTATTGGTCAAAGAGACACGTTTGATGCCCACTGAGACTGTTGAGAATGATGTGTGCTACCACTGCCGATAAACTGAGTGACAAATATTAACCCACTCTCTCATAAACTGTTAAAAAACACAGCAAACTGATAACTAAAATGTCGGTATATTGGATTTCTGTTGTGACGTCATTACTTTTGTCTGACAATACAATAGTGTAATCATTTGTTTTATGCAGGAACACTTAAACACTTCATTGCCTTCCACCATGGCTTGCAGCTGCCTGACGACTGGAGTTATTCCTGGCCCTGGTGCTGTGGCAGTTCGCTGCTCCTAAACAGCTGGATAAGGATGCAAAGGATGGATTCCCTGTAGCGTGTAATAAAGTGTAACTTCATCACATCCATCACTGTAGGCAGTAATGCGAAAAGCAGCTAATGACTTAATGTTGGCAGGAGACTTGAAGTCAAAGTTGTGCTACTGTGTGTGACAGCTGAGAGCTACCTTACCACACCCTTCCTATCTTACTGCACTTATTTGCATTTAGAAATCTTCATACGGACATTTACTCTGGACATGTTGTTTTTGTTGTTTGTTTGTTGTTGTTTTTTGTTTTTGTTGTTTTTACTGCTATTTACCACTGCTACCAATTTGCCTTCTCCACCACCACCAGCCTCCACCTGCTTTGCTTCTACTCTATTTGTGTGCACCCTGCAGGCTTCTTATTTCTGTGATGACTGTTGCTGTGTGGGGGGGGGTTACTCATAATGCTCCCAAGATGTCATTTATCATATTGCTGCGTATTCTAAGCTGTTATGCCGCATTACCTCAACAGGGACCATCCCCAAGAGTAGAACCGCATTGGAGCACCAGGTGGAGCTAGATGTTGCATGGCAGCATTGCCAGGAATTAACCAATAAGAGTGATCAAGTGAAAAGGCTTGTTCAAGACGAGCTGCTCCTCGACTGAAAAGTAGATGAGATCAGGCGGCAGCAGCAGGAGGGGTGGTGACTAAAAGCTGAGTTCAAGTTGGACGGTTTCCAGCAGATTTTCAAAGAATTTACAGGAAGTCACAGAGGTAGTTATATCCTGTTGGATCCTATCTGTAGGCTACTTGTAGTTTTCATGTTTGGATTTATTTATATTTGTTTGTTAATATATGTGGAAATGTGTGTGTATCTGGCATTGGATGTCCTCCACTTTATAATGAGCACTCGCTTTGATAAGTGCTCTAAAAATAACCTATATTATTATTATCATCCACACGAGATGTATTTGTTAACATATGAAACCTTCATTGCACAACTAATCTACAAACTAGTGTTAAATATTACAATTACACAGAAAGTTTAGACATTCTACAACACGTGGTATTTTTTGTCAAAACTGAGAGCCAATCAGCTCTTTGATCGGGCTAGAGCCAGCCATTTCCCATCATGTCCTTTGCAGTCAATGCAAATCAACTGCGGTGCCTGGCTTTAAAAACTGTCTCCGCTTCGATCTCATGAGGTTATCGTTGACGTCTGTTGACGTCAGAGCAAGTCTGGATCAAGTCGGACACAACTCTAACCGGCATGCTTTGCTCGGCTATCGCTGGTGATTGATTCTGCGCAGACCTGCCTCATCTCGAATGAGCCTAATGTTATCAGGTCTAACTAGAGAGAGTTTACACTCAAGAGAGTCTAGTTAGGCAAATAAGTGAAAACACCTGTATGGATGGGTGGACCATAGGTGTGCAGGGCTTTTAAAGGGGAACTACACCCATTGTCAAAATTCATACATGTTATGCCTATGGTTGTACAGTACAAAAACTATTAGTAAACATGAACAACTCTCTCCCAAATCCCAAAACTACTCAAGCTGCTAAAACTTAAACTTGTGATGTCGTCAAGGCTAAAACTGCTCCATAGTCAATGAAACACAAACAAACACAAGATTTAGACCCACGAGATCTGAGTGGCCTGTGTGAAACTAGCAGTAACCAGTGACTTTTGTCATGTCAGATAATAGCTAGTCACATGAGCTGTCACTAACGTCAGTTAACGTCAACCACAACCATCATTGCAGTACAACACATGCGCAGTATAATCTGGTCTGAACTCGCCGAAATTGAGCCAATATCAACGCACAACGGCAGTTCCAGTTACACTGTGCATGTGTCATACCCATAGCTCAAGACTCTCAAGTCCCAGCCTCCTTCAATAGGCCTTGCTGTTTCCTAAACCTAACTAGTGTTGTGTTGCTTAAATCTAACTTCCTGTGAAAACAGTAGTTTAATTTGAAAGAACATTATGCACGTAGCAAGCATATATACACACCGTCCCTGACCTGTCCAAAAGTAATGCAAGAGGGGTACCCCGTGTGTCAGTCTCTGGTGCTGCGGGGCACTGACAAAATTGTATGATGAGTTGGAAGTGAGAACGTGTTGTCTGTGGGTCCATAAAATCAGTCTCCCATTCATTGTCTATGGAGCAGCTCTCTATGACCTCACAAGTTTGAGATTTGCTACTCTGATTTCTGGCTGAGACAGAGTAGCTCATGTTAACACTGACTCATTGAACTTTCCTACAGCAGGCCATGGAAATAACATACTGGAATTCATAATTCAGGTACAGCCTGTAAATGAAAATAACAAGCATCAGAAAGCTCTTACCATATGTGTGAAAAGAGACTATTTGTATAAAATTATCACTTCAGAGCAGCATTGCATGTCTCAGTTTAGCTTGTGTTCTATATTTTACACATATAAGGGATCAGTGATAAACAAAGTACAAGTTGAGGAATGTTTAAAAACTCATAGGTAACTGTAAACGTCCTTTACGTCTCCCTCCTGTTCCGCATCCTCAGCCCACTTGCCCCAACTTCTTTTGGCACATCTGCGTGGATCGGACCGTCGCCCTCCACGGGTGCCGACATTAACAAATACTGCTCTTGATCCTCCTCTGCTTCCTCCTCCGGGTTGGGACAACCCTCGCAGCTGAACTGCAGGCTCTCCGCCTCCATCACTGGATCATCTTCATCCGCTTCCTCCTCCTCTTCCACCTCTGTCCCCTCGTCCTCCTCCTCCACCTCATCTTCCTTCTCCTCCTCCTCGTCTTCATAAGTGTCCTCTTTAGGGTAGTGGAACACATCTTTGTGGTCACTAAAGCTAATTTGCTTCTTCGCTCCATTGAAACACTGCAGCTCTGTGCTCACCTCCAAACCAAGTCTCTCCTGCTTTTGTTCCACAGCCGGCTGGGATGAAGGAAGACTGAGCAACTGCCGTTTCTCTGCTTTCTCTTCCTCCTCCTCCTCTTCCTCTGTCTCTTCCTCTGCTTCGTCCTCTTTATCCTCATCTTCTTCCTCCTCATCCTCTGCCACCTCTTCCTCTACCCCCTCTTCCTCTTGCTCTTCATCCACCTCCACCACTATGGATAGTTTCCTCGCCATAACCTCTTCCTCCTCTTGCTCCATCCTCTCTGCCAGGGCCTCGGCGGTGGGCTGTTGGGGAGGTTCCTCCAGTGTGAGGATGTCAAATCCACGTCTTTTATAGGGCTCATCGTACTCTGGGTAGGTCTCCTCTGGGTAGCCTGCATTGGTGTGCACAACAACGCATGATTTCATTTACAAGTATGAGACTTTGGTTGCATAAAACAGCTTCTTATAATTAAAATGTATTTGATTTTGTAAAATGATGTGAGGAACTTGGAGATTCAGATTAAAGCGCGTACCAACCTTCCCAGTCTACACAGTAGGGGACCTCCTCCGCCTCCATCTCTGGGGAAGCTGCCTCCAGGCGGCCCTCTTGTATCAGCTGTGTGATCTGTCGGAGTTGCTTGAGTAATTTCTCCTCCTTCTTTGATGTTGAAGTTTTACTCTTCCTCCTCCTGCCACTAGAGAGCAGCGCAGATAAAGAAGCAGCAGTCATGCAAGGCGGCAAGGCTATGGTACATCACTCACTCTATGTCAGTTCGGTAAATGGTTCTTTCTCAGTTATAAAATTACAATGCATACTTTCTCTTTGGTCTTGATTTCCTGATTCCTCTTGATTTCTCAGAGACTTACTGGGTGCGAGGAGGCAGAGATTAGAGATGTTTTCAATGAATTGTGACTAATAATATGCACTTAGACTGCATTATTGAGTCTTGCTGAAGAGAATTATTTAGAGCATCATCGTGTCCAAAAGTGACAGCATCATCCGACAAACTAACAACTAGATCATTCCTTTAACTTTTTCTTACATTGATTCAATTTCTAATATACGCTATTATATGACCTAAGGACATCTAAATAAAGTAGTAGCAATAGCTGTTAAGTAAAATATGCCATTGGCCTTTCCACCTTTGAATAATTTTCCCTTTAAATTTTAGCCACTCTCATTTCCATGCCAGGTCTGCCATCGAATTATCCCAGTATATGTGATTTTTCTTGTTCGTCTGTGCTAAGGGCAGTGAAAAGTAGGATGTCAACAGAAAAAATAAGCATTACCTGCCAGAACCATGACTCTTTCCAGAGACGATCCTCTCCATCATCATTTCTGTTCGCAGAAGTCTTTCATGAAGCCTGACAAGCTCATAATCAGATGCTACAAGATTTACAAGAGAAAACATTGTTTTGACATCAAAACATAACGCATTTAAACGTCAGCCTTTACAATAACTAAAGTATTTTTCTATTGTACTTTTGTTTTTGATAATTTCACTGAAGAACATCATGCCACTCATAAATAATTATTTGTTAAATAAAACGTATTATATACTGTATATTAGTAGAAACCCAGAAAACACATTTTTTGGATTTTGCTAGAGGTACTTACGAATCTTATTCTCCATGTTTGCCTTGGTTACTGTAGCGTAGTTTCCTGATGTAGTAGCCTTCCCCTTACATGTCAGCTGTGAACACAGAAATGATTAGAGCTTAACAATAATCATTTAAAACAATTTACTACTGTACTACTACTACTATATGTTAAATTGCCTAAATGGGAAGTAAATGTACAGTCACTATTGTCACAGAGATACATGATATATTGTACAGTACAGTGCAGTACATTATAGAGTGTAGTGTAGAGCTGCATGATTACACTTCATATTCATATACAGTGCTTTATGCAAAGTATTCATATTTTTTTATATTTACACACCCTGCCTACCAATCATACCTTATAGATTATATAGAGGATGTACAGAAGTATCCCAAAGCCATATATGGGTATCACTTGAGCCATCAGGTTGTATTTTTTGCCTCGTCCGATGCCTTTCACTTTGGCCATGGTCTCAGCACTGTGTGTCATGGAGTACGAAGGGTCGACAGCCCACTGTTCTGGGTCCTCTGGCAACGACAGCTGGTGCATCACAGGAGGGTAGAAACCGGGTCCAACTGAGAGAGAAAAGTCAGTCAATCTATTAATAATTATAGCAAATTAGGGCCGCAACTAGCGATAAATTTCATTGTTAATTAATCTGTAGATTATTTCCTCTATTAATTGATCAGTTGTTTGGTCTATAAAACATCAGAAAATGGTGAAACATGTTGATTTGTGTCTCTCAAAGCACAAGATGACGTCCTCAAATGTCTTGTTTTGTCCACAACTCAAAGATATTCAGTTTACGATCATAGAGGAGTAAAGAAACCAGAAAATACTCACATTTATTTGAATCACTTTGCTGACTCAATTAATCGATTATAAAAATAGTTAATGATTTATGTAATAATTGACAACTAATCAAATTAATTGCTCTAGAGCAAATGTTTCCTGCAAATATCTCACAGCGATCTGTTACTCAACCAGAGGTATGTGTATCTTCCTTTCTCTTTTAAGAAATGACGCATGCAACTAATAGGAGTATAGTTAGTAGGCCTACAGCCACCCTTGATCGTTAAGGAACTTAATTATTTTAGTTGCCAGCACTGCAGATTCCACAGCATTAAATTGATTTCCCATTTGGACCAATTAAATTATTCACTGTTATAAGGTTAATATTTAGGAACTACGTGTTTTTGATCAAAAAAAAATCATTAATTTCTTGTACAAAATGTACTTTGGAAACGTGAGTCAGCAGAGACATTAAGTTACTGTATTCCTCATTTATGTCACAACATTTTAGCTAATTATTGAGAACTATGTTGGATAAATCAAATCATATCTACTTCCTGTTAGGTCCTTTATTGTACCGCCCTCGGCGCTGTTGATTCTGATTGACAGTCTGTTCCACCAATCACAATCAAGCATTTATAATCAGACAGACGTGTTACAGCTAAGCAGGCAGGTGCGATCACCTTACTTCAATTAATTATCTTAAATTAGTTTTAGGTGTCATGTGTAGCTAGCTTGCTAGTCTGTATTTTTTTAATGCGGTCATTATAAGTTTGAATAACCACCGTAGATACACCTCAAACTATCATGAATAACTTGAAGTCAAAATGCGTAATCTGGTTGCCAAATGCTGAGGATGCTGGCGTTAGCATTAGCGTTAGCATGCTGTCACTATCGGCAGTAATGGATGCAGCTTGACCGTCATGGGCAACTGTTGCATTGCTAACGAAACAGAAGGAGACAATTTTCTAAATGTTGGACCAACGGGATGTGAGTGAAGAGGAAGAAAAGACTGATCGGGCCCTGTTTGAAGTCACCAGGTAACAAAGTCTTATAAATGCCTAGTTTCTGACGGATTTGTTATATTTTGGGTTGCCAGGTCTGACAGAAAAAGCGCTCACTTCAACAGCCATGCACGACGGAGGCAGCTACTACACAATACTGTAGTTGTTGCGAGAAGGGGAAACTCTCGCGAGATTGTTGGGATTAGGCTAGTTGTCGGGCAGCGAGTATCGTGAGAGTTTTTGCACGTTTTTACAGATCATATTTCGTGACTTGGGGGCTTCTTACACAACACGACAAGGAGGAATAAATATCCCTGCGACAGTATGTGTGAGGGCTATGACTCCTTATTACACATAAGAGAAACATGTTGTTTTAGCTGTGTGGCATTGGTAGCATGTCATTAGTCTGCTTTGTTTGTCGATCAGCGTAGCAGTCGTGGTTATTGATTATTTCTGATCACCATCAGTTTGTGGTCATTGTATTGATGGTTGAGTAGAGTTACTTTTTGCTGTTGGTAGTTGAACAGAATTATAATTTTTGAAGATTGTTGGCAATTTACCATCATTTTTATTATATTTAAATTTTTGAAAATGGAGTCTGAAGCACTGCTTGATTTGTGTGGCAGCCAGCGTGTTGCTTTTAACTCAATCAGCCTTCACACAATGAACTTAAGTTATTTCTAGCCTGCCATAAAATGTATATTTTAACAAATCTGTACTCTTCATTTTTGCAAAATAATAAAACCTCATAAGTTCAGAATTTATTGACTTTTTGTATTTTGCCAATACAGGGTCAATCTGGAAGCCAAAGCTGGAAAATCTGAGGACATATCTGATTCAAGGTAAGACTGCTCACTGTGTTGCCTTCTCATAAGGAACAGGGAAGTTTTTTTTTTTTTTTTTTTTAAGAAAGCAAAGTGCTTAAGACAGTTACAGATATATTGTCAGAGGCTCTGCAATCTTCGTTCAAGCAGAGTGATCAGAATAGACTTATGAATTCACCTGAAGCGTCCACTCCCATCTTTAGGGCGGATATATCAACAACGACAGCAACTTCATCGGTATTGATACTTCCATTGTGGTCATGAGGTGTAAAAGCATCAAATAACAACAACAATAATAATAATAATAATAATGACATTCAACCCATCAGTAATTTAGTTTTACAGTACTGTGTTTTATATATAGGCAGCTTCATTTCCTTTATAGACATGCATTAAAGAATATGGATATATATGGATAGGCCTAAACAGATTTTAACTTATGCAAATGTGCATGTGTAAATACAGTACTGATGAATGTTTTTCTTTTTAATTTCACAATATATTCCATACACACATTCATATGTTTTTCTTCTTTTCTGTTGTGTAACATTATGACGAACATGTGTGCACTACGATGGGGTCTGGCACGCCCTGTATAGTCAAACAGCTGGCAGCAGCAGCAGCAGCAACAACAACAACAGCAGCAGCAATAAAAAAAGACATCAGAGATGGATGGAGATGGATGGACGAATGATGATCTGATAAAGCCGCCTTACCCTCAGGCCGACCCATCTCCTTTTTCCCTCTGGGTAAAAGCATTCTGGGCAGGAAGAGAGAAATACAGAGAACAGAGCATGATATAAGAGTAACCTTCTGGCAAGTTGTTATAGACATTTTGTCTCACAAAATGACAGCCATGCGTTTATTTCACTTGAACAGTAAAGCTGGTATCCACAGATGTCATCTCTCATCTGGTGACGTTCCTGCCCAGATTAGACCAGATTAGACCAGCTGCCTTCAAGTGATGTTCGAAATACTGACTACAAATCCCGAGAGGGAATCAACTGGCTTAGAGCATTATTATTATTATTATTATTATTGTTGTTGTTGTTGTTGTTATTGCTGTTATGCCCCGAAAGTATCTGGATTTCATTAACTACAACACCCACAGCAACCGAACCTTGATAGATGGGATTGTCTACAATAATAAGCATCGACTCACAACCTTTACTTTTTGGTCAAGTACTGGGAATGAAGTACACTCCAGAAAGTACACTCTTTCCCTTTATTCATTGGGTCAAGGTGCATCTTTCTGTCGATGACAACCACATTTCAGCCAAGGCTCTTCATCATATTTTTTATTTTGCCCAAAGACATAACAACCACAGCCTTCAATTTTGATTCATTTGCCACAAAATTAGTCTAATAACATAACAGAACAAACTGTTTAGCTTTGTCTTGTAGTATACAAATGTGGTGCACATGTTAATATACACAGACCTGACTAAATCAGTGGGCATTTTGCCCCTAGGAGGCTCTACAAGATCAAAAGGTTTATCACTCTGAATGTATTGACTTTTTACATTTCTGCCGTTATTTAGGGTCATTGCTGCAACAAACCAAAGCTGGAAAAAGCAAGGAGGAAGGCATACCTGGTTTAAGGTAAGACGGCTCACTGTGTTACTGTGTGTTATGGCTGGTTTAATGAGCAGTGTTTGTCAGGCCGATCAATGCTTTGCTGGTTGATGTGAGGCAATGTTGGATTGCACTGTGCTGCTTCATGGTAGCTCTCAGCTAGTTGTTCAAGTTTGATAAAAGTGTCAAACTGATGGCTTTCACTTTATGATGATGATGATGATGATGATGATGATGGGAGAAAAAACACAAGTAGATGTACGGTAAGTGTTTCACAGGCATGTCAGTGCCATTTGATATTGATCTGCTGAAGTTCTCTGGGTTGGCGTTGTTATTCCTACTAGCTGGCATTTCTCATTGGAATTAGTTTGTTGGATTGTGCGTTCCAGTACCCATACTACCATACTATTTACTATTCCAGAAAAAGATTCAGTATGTCCCAATACATAGTATGTCAAATGCAGTATGCCAAATATACGAGGATCTCCACCTACATCCGGTGGCATTTTGCAGTATGCAAGCCAGCATGATTTCCTGGCTATTATAACCAACAATCCTCTGTGCAGGGGATATATGAGCAAGGGGGTCAAAGGTCAAGGCATAATATTATGGCATAGTATGTCCCAATTGTATGTATACTGCATGCAACAGTACCTACTGTGTAAGGGCAGATGCAGTATGTACTAAAAGTAAAACATAGCCATAATGTCAGTGTGTGATACACTTATTTTTCTAAATAAGCAACATTATTCTTTTCCATTGTCTAATTATATTTCCAAATATGAATGATAAGTTTGCTGAAAATGCCAATGATAAGCCATCATGACATTGTACTGAACCGACAGTGTGTGTTTTTATCCCCGGCTGCGTGCATCCTCTTGTTGTTGTGTAACAGCACCTTCTGACATTGAGAGGGTGAAGTCATTAATGGTAAAGATGTGAAAGTCTTTCTGTGCACTCCTTTCTTAGAAGACAAACATGCTTTGTGCTGTTTGATTTGTAAAACAACTTGCATTTCCAAGTATTTACGCTGAGCACTTGAATGCAACACATGACCTATTAACCCATCCAGTCTGTGGACCCTCTGGTGTGTTTCATACCAAAGAGCAGCAGATGGCAGTGCAGGCTCAGGCACCGAGGTTTGGCATGTGGGAGACAGGATCACCTACTCAGTCCCAACAGTCTAGTAGTATAATTTAGGGTGTTTAATAGATTTGTCTAACAATTTCTGAATCTAGTGACTAAAGAGGATTATTTATTTGGTTTTTGCCACAAAACCATATGCAGTTTTACCACATTTATGCTCACTAGAGATGGTACAGTCCATGTGTTGCTACAATATTAGTCCACACATTTAGTCAGGTCTAATAAGGCATCACTTCACCATCACCATCACTCAGTATTAGGAGCATTGTAATAATTATGTTTTATCATAAGTTAGTTTGTTAGTTGGTTAATTAGTTTTTTTTTTTAACATTATTGTCCACACTGTGGAAAATGGAAAATTGTCTGTCTAAATTAAAACGAAAACACCGCAGCTTATTGAGGACAAACATTGAAGTACTAATTTTCATTTAAATAAATGTCCGTTAGGTGACCATCTATCACTGAATGAGGTAACACAATGGTGACAGTGCCGATGGCCCACTGATGAAAGCCCTTGCATTTGCAGTATTACGAATTTGGAGTCTGTGGTGACATTTTGCGGGAAAAGCGACACGGATCTCTCTAATCTCAGAGATTGTTGCGTCTCACACACACACACACACATGCGCAAATGAATCAGCAATTTGTGGTTGTTGGGCTGACTGGCTGGAAAATTTTAACATATTGCCCAATCCTAGTACATCACCATGCACAGATGTCAACATGGTTGGAAACAGTCAACAATGGTGTCTGCCGTTGTGCTTTCACAAGGCAAAGTAACGTGAAAATGGCTTATGTGCAACTTATTTGACAAACCAATTCAGAGAGAATTTAGGTTTTTAGAGGCTGCTGAAGGCTGAAGTGGAGCAACATGAAGGGATACTTGGAGCTTTTATAGTACACTCTAGTTAAATAAGCAAAGAGAGTTTTGTGAGTGAATCATGTCCGAATATTTTTACAAACTATCAGGATATCCTTTGAAGTCCTTGTAATTAGGATAAGATGATAAATCCTGCTTTAAAAATCACATATGCACCTACAGGTATAGGTATAGTGTTATCCTACATACAGTATACATACAGTATGTTTCATGTTCCTCAATTTCAAAATGATCATTGATTTTCAACTATGGATCATTTTCAACTGTGGGGATTGCCATTAGTGTTTGACACTATTTGTTTTTTCATGGCATCACTTCTCTGCATTCATTGCATAGTTTGCATAGTATTATATATTATTATTATATTATTGCATAGTTTCTGATATATTCTAAAAATGATACAAAATGTCTATCTCATATGTATGTGTATATATATATATATACACATACATATATATATATACATATATATATATATATATATATATGTGTATATATATATATGTATATATATATATGTATATGTGTATATATATATATGTGTATATATATATATGTATATATGTATATGTATATACACATATATATATATATAGAAGAAGAAGAAGAAGATATTCCTTTATTAGTCCCACAGTGGGGAAATTCAGTTTTACACTCTGTTGTTCACACAGTACATATACATGTCAATGGAGAGATGTCAGAGTGAGGGGGCTGCTCCTGACAAGCGCCCAGAGCAGTTGGGGGTTTGGTGCCTTGCTCAGGGGCACCTCGGCAGTGCCAAGAGGTAAACTGGCACCTCTCCAGCAACCAGTTGGTCTTGGTCCATGGGGTGTCCTCCGCGTCCTTCCCAAGTCCTTACGGACTGAGCTACTGCCGCCCCAAACAGTAATCAATTAACCTAAACAGCATGTCTTTGGATGGTGGGAGGAAGCCGGAGTACCCGGAGAAAACCCACGCTTACACGGGGAGAACATGCAAACTCCACACAGAAGAGCCGCAACAAGAATCGAACCTGCGACCCTCTTGCTGTGAGGCGACAGCGCTAACCACTACACCACCATGCAGCCCATATATATATATATATATATATATATATATATATATATATATATATAGTTTCTATCGCGACAGGTTGGGTCTATTTTTCTTCTTTTGTCTATAAATTCACTTAAAACTGTTCAATTCATTCAATTCATTCAATTCAATCCAATTGTCAAGTATTTAAGTATTTAATTCACAAAGGACTATACTTCAAGGCTTTACCATGTTGTTATTTAATATAGAACATCTATTTATTGAATTACCAGTAAACACGCTATATCGCGATATACAGGTATATTGTTATCGAGATATGAAATGACCTATATTGTGATAGAAGACTTTGGTCATATCGCTTAGCCCTAGTTTCTGTCTTTGTCACAGTTCTGACAGAATTGTGATTAGAGGTCGACGGATTAACCGGGCCGATTATTTGACATTTTTTCTAATAATCGGCATTGGCCGATGTCTGAGCATATTAAGCTGATTATCAAGCAGGCGCATCAGCGGGCAGCCCAGTATTGCTATAGAACATGTGACTCCGCCCCCCTTGTGTCAATCAAATTGCCGTTCTTCCGGTAGACCTCAGCAGTGTTGCCAACTTAGCGACTTTGTCGCTATATGTAGCAAGTTTTCAGCCCCCTCTATTGACTCTTTTTCAAAAAAGTGACTAGCAACAAATGTAGTGACTTTTTCTGGTGTTATTGGAGACTTTTGGAGACTGACATGAAAGCAGGTATCGTTCTTACTCTTAACAAGTAGCGGATGCTGCCGTGGACAGACCATAGGTGGTGTTCAATAAATGTTTATGGAAGCTGAGAAATGTTTGTTTATCATTTGTATATTTGTAATATTCTATCAGATGGAGGAAAAAATCTAATCAGCCAACCCCCCAAAAACAATCAGGATCATATATCATAAATATAAAAGCAAAATAAAATAAAAATAAAAAAATATCGGCATTGGCTATAAAAAGAACCCCATATCGACCAATCTTAATGTGTTCTAAGTCAGTCAATATTGTATCTTATACAATCTCATTTGGGTTTTATGGAAGACTGACAAATTTCAACAAGCTAATTTAAACTGGCTTTTACATTTTTTACACTTGTATAGCAACTAATGTCCAATGTAGAAAGAGATCGTGCAAGTAAAATGTCACTGTACAACACCGGTTGAACTAGCTCAGACTATGATAGACCAATCTCCCTTTTTTGTCACACTTTTGGAGAATGTGTATTGCACATGGCCTCTATGAATGGGACTGATCCTCTAAATTCAGTCAGGCTTTAGGGCTCACCAAACTTAAACAATGCCACCTAACATACTCAAAATGATTAATTACTTATTGATTGTGATGCTCATTTCATGATGATCAGATTCACTGTTGACCTAAGAACTGTATTTGGCGCTGTTAACCGTTGCTTTGAAAAGGTTTAGCTTTCAGGTTAAGAATAGCACTTAAATGTTGATGTCCTTCTAATGTAGGATGCTTTGTGGAGTTCCCCAGGGGTCATATCTAGGTCTGTTTCTGTTCTCTATCTATATGTCATCTTTAGGCCATCTATTGCATAGATATCCCATCAGTGTTCTCGATTATGCAGATGATATGCAGCTCCACTTATTATGCAATTCTCAAAACCCACAGGGATTTGACTGTCATCATAAACATTCAGAAGTGGATGGCTCAATGTTTTCTACAGCTAGATACGAATAAAACAGAAATATTTCATTTTTTATGAAAATGCAAATTCATGTATTCACTTCAGAAAATTTGGCTTTTTCAAAATACAGTAACCCCGCCTAGACAAGCATCTGTGTTCAAGATTGAAGCAGTCATACCTTTGCTAAGATGTGGAACCTGTTATCCATGTATTTATCATATTCTGCCTACTGTGTACTGTAATGCTCTGTATCCTGAAATTGGCAAAAAAAATCCATTTCCTCTTGCTTGTTCAGATGCATCAGCTAAACATTTTTCAAAGTGAACACTCTTCTTGCACCACTTCTGTAGCTACCTTTTAGAATTGATTTTAAGCTCTTAGTGCATTATAGGCTCCATATAGCCAGCACACCTCTTGGTGAAGTGCTTTAGGAAGGGTGAATTTCCCCACGTTGGATGTATTTGTGGCAGCAATTGTTGCTGGCCACGAATGCCTCACAGTGAAGAGTCATCTGGTAATTAAATGGTTATTAAGAGGTTCTTTGGAGGCTGAGGTCTCCTGTCTATTGCTTGGTACTCCACTGGAATCTGCACCTATGAACCTCCAGAGTAGGTTGGCCTGGATATCTGTCTGAATATGACTGCACTGTTGTGCAGTAATATCTTAAAGATTATGTCCCCCAGATGTTTTGTTTTTCCAGTGGTTAGCGCAGTAGTAAGAGGATGTGAAAAGAAGGATACCTGGGGCACCTCTGTCTATTTTATCTTTAAGACGTAGTGGCTCATGAGAGTCCCTGTTGGTTGGTCCTCTCCTACCACAATACAAAATATCATTTTCACCGAATAAGAAGTTGATCTGGATTATGTGGTTGTATTGTCTGGCCCTGTTTTGAGAGCACTACTTTCTAACAGCCTTTGGCTGTGGTTTTCAATCGCAAAGACAGGGCGGAGGTCTGCACCCATATAAAGACTGATGTAACTCTAATTCTGTGAGTTCGAATGTAGCGCTCCAACAGTATCCCCAGCTGGTCTCTTGCTCTTCAAGTTCAGTGAGTTGACTACAGTTCTTAATATAGGACAAAGCACCATCTGATTGGGTGGTGTGGATGCAAAATGTATTAAATTGTCCTGAAACAGACTCTTAGGGAACAAACTATGAGTATAAGCTGTTAAGTAGAGCTCACGTTACACTCACAGGTGTATTTACTACTGTCCTAGTCCACTCCTTTTGCTCATTGAGCAGCTTTTGAAAAGCTTTTGAAAGTGGACAACCCTTCAGTATGAGCTAATGATCAGAGCACTTTGGTTTTCTCTTAAAGGGTAACAATCTGCTTTTACAATGTTGTGCTTTGGCTTGATTAGATATTGATGACAGTTAAGTCTTTTTTATGTGTGATATGCTGATAGTCTTGGCTTACTTCAATATTACTGTGAACTTTGGGTTTCTTGAATGTAGGGCCACTACTAAAAAAGGCCAAAATGTACTGTACTAAGAGGAAAAGGTGTCTTTAAGGTCTGTGCGGACCACTCTAATGAAGTACAAGAACATATCAGTGCATAACATGGGCAAAGTCACATTTTAACCCTCTCAAGGACATCGAAAAGCTTAGTCTAAGCAGTGCTTATAGATGAACATCAAGGAGATTTCAGCTCAGTGAAGAATGTTAAGGCCTTAGACTGTATATAAGAGGCCGACGTAGTTATCCTGAAGTCATGTATTGGTTTGTGGACTGCTGTTTTGAAGCCTTGAGTTTGTCATTTTGACCATGACCATCTTGGTATTTGTTTTATGCAACCAGAAGTGACACGAGAAGGTGGCGCTAAGTAAAATTGAACGCTGAATAAGATGTTTTCCCGTGATTATAATTAAATTTCATGAGGAAAATTTCCTCACCGTCACATCCCTCCTTGAAACTAGTGATTGAGACCATAACCTCACCCTCAACCTCACGTAATAAATCAAGTGAGAAGTAGTCTTATTTTCTCATAGACTTCTATACAATCAGACCTCTTTTTGCAACCAGAGGAGTCGCCCCCTGCTGGATATTATAAAGATTTCAAGTTTAAAGCACTTCAGCATTGACTTCACTTCTCAGACCCAGAGGTAGCTCGCTGTTCAAGGCACACCAGGATGGATATTTAGTATGAAACACATTTTATATGACAGTATCCAGCTTGTCTCAGTTAAAACCAGTGTGATTATACTTCATATAATATCATATGCCAACATATGATATTGAATTGAATCACAAAGGGTTTTTTTTTCCATTGGTAGTGTTGAAACTATAGTTGTTGTTTTTGTTAAAACAAGGATTTTTTTCAGTGTCCTGACTGGCATTGTATTTCTGCAGCAGTGTAGGGTTTCATTTCTGTCAAACAATGGTTGTAGACCTTTTCAGTCTTGACTATGAACTGGTGACCTTCATGTGACAGCTCCGTTTGCCGACCACAAGGCAGGCTGGCAGTCAGGGCTATCAAATGACTATTTCGAAATTCCTCTGCAAATCTGCTGAATTGTAAAATTATCATTACAAGCGAAATTGTCATGGCAGAATATTCACTTTGGGTTTTCCCATCTTAAATAATATTGGAATATTTTAGTTTGTACTTTTGTTTTCAAGTACTTGGGATACTGCCTTGTAACTTGAAAAAATAACAACATAATATCTGCAATACAGCTGCAAATTCTGTCATAGCTGGCATGGATGAACATTATTGGCCATGCCATACACCCTCTATAAGCTTTTAATCCTAGGAAGCAAATATGCATTTGTGTACCCTCTCTGGATGAATGGATTATAGATTATCACTGCCAACCAGCATATGATGCCAACAGAGATTATGGCTGCTGTATGTTGAATAAAGCAGATACCACTGTTTGGGAAATTTTGGCACCACAAACTACTTCAAAGTAATATGGACGTGCTGCAGTATCTGACACATAGAGACTATTAGAGATTCTAGTTGTATGGATTTGTTTTTCATAATGGGCTGGTATTTAAAAAAACAGTTGAGTTTTGAATTGCCATTTTCACCCTTGCTCCCTGTTTCTGTTTTCTATTCCTATTATTCCAGTCAACTCAACTGTGAACTGGCTCAAAAATTTATTCCCATATTTCCCCATAATTGCAGCATTGTTGAAATAAGACTTTCATCGTTCTCATGGAAACCCCTGAGTACACATCAAGCTGTGCAATTACTCAAAAAATAAACCCGCTAATGTCAGAGTGGTGAAAAATATCACAGTGCGCTCCCATTCCCAAAATCCAGCTGGGAAGTATTAAATTTTGTGTGCATATTCACAGCCACAAGCTCTTTTAAGAAATGACATGCAGACTGTTGGCCCATTTTGGGTGTTGCCTTTGATGCTTTGTCTTCTTTTAGTGATGCCATACTGGAGGTATGTCCAATTCACTCTGCAGTGTACCATATTGCTAATACCAGCACTTGTCTTTTATCTGTTTACTGAGCCTCTTTCTTATCAAGCCTTTAATTACTTAATTATTCTTCATTGGGCTCAATTAAAACACAATGGACTCTGCTGCTGCAAAAGTCAACTCTTTCTGCTCCTGCACAGCAGTGTACAAAGCATGGGAGAGATAGGCTGTTGCAGTTGGCCTTCTATTATGTACTTGGAATAAATGAGATTCTGTTTTTCTTTTGGATGAAAGTCTGGCCTTTCTGATTATTATGCTAACAGCAGAATATAACATTGACTTTTATAAAATGTTCATGTTCTTCAAGTAGAGTGAGGAATAGATTCACATACATGGCAATCAACGCACCTTCCCCAAACAAAATTACTTTTTAGAAATAGAAATCGTTTTCTTTCTCTATTCATGCAAGTGATTTGTTGCGCAATGTCACCTTACTCAATAGTCGCGGACCAGGTTTACATCAGGGTTTTTTTTTTCTCCCGCTCCTCCCCGTGCCTCTATCTAAATCAGTCAATTTATTTCCAAATTGCATGTCGAGTGTAGGAGCAAGGTCTTATGGCAGTATATTAAATCAATGCACTCCTACAGTGTATATTTTGAGATTTAATTTTTTTCTTCTGTTTGCTGATATTGATGGGGATGCACCTGGCTTTGAGTCTCATGAAGGACACACTCACAAATTTGAATCCTGTGTATTCATACAGTAGAAGAAAGACAGCTGTGAAAAGTGAATGAGGCAGATTAATGGAGTTGAAACATGCTTTACAATGTAGGCCAGACCTTGACTGTCTTTTAGTTGTATGGTTGCCAGTCTGCTTTTATTTATCAGTATCAGAAGGATTCGTTGTCAGCGAGGGATGCAATTTAAATTTGTGTTGCTTTTATGGACTATCATGAACCAAACATGCACACTTCTTGCAAATGTGAGCTCTTGCTCATGAATGCATATAAACAGCATGTATGTAAAAACACGTTTTTCTTTACGTGTACAGTCAGAATGAAGACATTCAGATTCACGAGTATTTTGCTGTTCTGTTGTCTTTTCTTGGTTGTTTTAGTTGAAGCATATGCACTTTGCTGAACTGCTTCTTTTTTTGCAACTGTTATTTTTTTATTAACATGTCCTGACATTTTTTATTTATATTATTTATATATTAATACTGATTAACACCAGCTGTGCTGTAATTAACCTTTTTCTGCTGATTATTTTCTCAATTAATCAATAAATTGTTTGGTTGATAAAATGTCATAAAATGGGCCAATGTGCCATTTTTGATAATCATTTAATCAGTGAGAGTAATTTTTTTTGGAAAAAAAGTCAAAATGATCTGATTTCAGCTTCTTAAATGTGAATATTTCCTGGTTTCTTTACTCCTCTATGACAGTAAACTGAATATCTTTGGGTTGTGGGCAAAACAAGACATTTGAGGACGTCATCTTGGGCTTTGGGAAACACTGATCGACATTTTTCATCTTTGTCTGACATTTTATAGACCAAACACCTAATTGATTAATCAACCCTAGTCTTATTTTGTTCAACTATCAGTTCAAACTCCAAAGATTTGGCACCTTTAAAGTCATGAGCTCGTGTTCAGGGAAGTTGTGTACGCGATATGTGTGGTGTTCAGCTGGTTAAGTCGTGAAGAACACTGCTGCTAAGCAACGGCAATATTAACGTTACTGTCCGAGTCTAGAAGCCACAGAGGCTAACCATTTAGCAAGCTATTAAGTGGGTAACGTAATGAAGGAAATGTAAAGACATAACGACAGAGAAGAAAGATGAGGCTGTCGGGAATTTCAACATTTTCCTCAGACATAGTTTCATATAGAAAAACAATATGTGACTGAAATTACAACTTCACTCATTATGCACCGATAAACGAACTTCCATGGTCTCTGTTAATCTACTAATCTATTAATCGAATACCTGTTTCAACCTTGTATACACTGTGCGAGTGTGCATTGTAGAACGATTCATCTTCATAGCATCTTACCCCTCTGTATGACGACAGACAGTTCAAAAGAATAGTATAGTTATCGTTCAAAGTGGATTGTTTTGAGCATGCAGTGGTCTTTAGCACCTTACTGTAGTTGCATAAACTCTGCTAACATCTCTTCCTGTTTCCTGATTGTATTTTTGTATATGAGTGTCTGTATTTATGTAAATAATGTATTGAATTAGTTATTTTTGTGCACTTCAGCATCTCCTCTTTGTCTTCAAGGTTGACATATTTCCAGGGACTTTAGTGGCTGGTTTATTCTGCTGAAATTTAACAAGTCCATGCTACTGCATGTGTGTGCTTCATTTTTAGTATTAAATAGCAGCATGTCTCCCTTCTGTGTGTTTGAGGCACCTTGAATGCCCTTAACCAGCACTAATAGGAGATAATGATTGGTGCTCAACAAAAAGCGAGATTCATTTTGAATTATTAACAAGTTAACTTTGTAGTGGAGGCACTTTATCCCCGAGGACAAACAGCCCAAATGTTTGCAAAATATAATTAAGCCGAGGCATCTTTAAATGTCATTGCTGCCTGTGCCATGTTTCAAATTGTTCTGCATCAACAGAATTTAACGAGATGGCTAAGGAATCCATTTCCTGCAAGCATGTGATAAGCCACACATACAGTGGAGCACTTTCATTGATTGCCAAAATAAAGCATTTTGTATGCAAATGGGGGAATGGAGTGGCTAAGCTGATTCAGCCTCATGGACACCAAATAATGGTCTTTACAATTAATACTTTTACATGCTATCCATTGAAAATTTCATCTTCCATTTAATGGCTCTAAAACATTTACACACGCCCAGAAAAGAGGGGGAAAATGCACAGTGTTCCAATGGATTAATATGAAAGCCAACAAACAAATAAAGCCATGCATCCCTCCCTCCCTCCCCCCGAGTATTGGTCCCTTTCCTGCCGTCTCATGCTCCTGCACATTTTGGATTAACAGATAATCTTTGAACATGAAGGAAGGTCTGCTAACCCCGAGGGGGTGGGATGTAGTGAGTGAAAGAGAGCACAGGATTGGAGGCAGTGCTGCATTGTTTGAACGTAATGTGCTTGTCTTGTTCTTGTTAACATGCGGCTCTTTTTGTAGTAGTGATACGGCCTTAAATACCCCTCCTTCACTCTTGCAGGTTGTTTTACAGGAGACCCACAGGTCTGAATAGATAAAGGGCACTGGGGTAACAAGGGCGCCAGCTACAATGGAAACCTTTCAGCTGTATGTTTAGCAGTATTTGTGGGGACCAACAAATCACTTGTAGACAGCGTCCATGGAGCCTGCTGTTGACCTGTCTGGTCTCAACAGTTTTGTGACAAACAACCACTGAGTCCAAGAACAGTTGGCTAGTAGATGGTTCGACCAATTAGTGTCCTGTCCTGTACTTTATCCTGGGTCAGGCTGGTCTCATACAATGTTCGTAGCTATACCTATGAAACAGAATGCACTGTAATTTGTGTATATCCCACAAAATCATTGTGTATAATACACATGACTGTGAACCAGCAAGTATAAAGAGAGAGAGGGAGCCGTGTAGGGAGGAGGTCAGGGTGGATGGGTCTAAAAATACTGGACTTTCACCCAGGAGACCGGCATTCATGTCCCCTGTGAAACCAGAAATCAACGTTGACGCTACTTAAGTAACGCTACTTTCAGATTTATTTTAACCCAAACCACGATCTTTTCCCAACCTAAGTCATAAACCTACGGAAGTTGTTTCCTGTGAAGACGGACGTTTATTTTGAAAAGACTGTATTCATGTACAGTAACGAGCAGAGTGGTGCAACCTCTTCAAGGTCTGTTACATTCACATAATTATCACATTTAGAAATCAATATGAACAGAATAAAGATTTGTGACAATTGCCCAAGCTTGTAAACAACACTATCTAAAGATAGCATTTATTGTAGATGGTATATTGTTTGAAATGACAGAACAACTTACAAATAAACAATCTTAATTTCCTGTCAATTACCTGATACAAGATCATATATAAAAAAAAAAATTCTAAAAACACAACACATTTATATTTCATCATCATTCATGTTTGATACAAGATGGATCATTTCATCTACTTTCTCAACCATCTACACTACAATATATAGACCAGGATTTCAAATATGTGTATTTCCTGTTGCAGTGTTTGACATGACTGACAGGTAAACATGAACCCATGATGTTGCCTATCAATGGACTTCAGATGAAACGGTCTATAAGAACCTCCTCCTGCGTCCCTTACTGGACCTCCTCTGATCTTTCCAAGATCCTCTGTGTCCATTTTACTTTGTCCTTTGCTGCCTTCGATGGTTCCTGTGTCATCGGTTCAAGGTTACATTTACAAGCTAGGAATGATTGTACGAACCTGAACGTGCCTGTAAATATTTGTGCTACTGAGACAGTTGTTCATGTAAGAAAGAATAACAGATTTTACATGAAAAGTGTCACACAGAATGGTGAAGTGTAGTATAACCTGCACAGGAGGTGGATGCAGTATTGCAACCATCTCGAGTTGGTTTGTATCTGTTCAAGCACAACAAACAACAGCTAGCACATACCGTACATGCTGATATGACAGCTTTATTTAATTTACCACAGGTCTGTGTATTAATGCTGTAAGTAATGATGAAAGAGCATGTTCATTTTGTTTTGTTTGTTTTGTTTGCTGGCCAGTGCGGGATCATTGTAGACTCTTTAAAGCAGTGCTGTGAAGATCTGGGAAAAGAAATTAATTCAGATAATTTTGTTTGGATTAGATGCATTATTTTTGAAGCGTTTTTTTTTGATGAATTGATCAAATTTCTGTTTGGGTTGTAAAGGAATTAAGGTTTTTAATTGATCTTAACTTGATCAATGACAAGAAAACTAACCATAGCAAGAAGAGTACAGTATAATCTGGCAAAATTATATTTATTTATACATTCTTTCATGTTTTACAATTTTGTTTAAAGTTTTGTGTTATGGTTCACATCATTGAATATAGGAATACTTTAATGACCGACTTTGGACCAACTTGATGTTACCATTCAGCGCTCTGTGCTCTTTGTCAGTTGTTTTATTCTTTGTTTTTATGGCTATCCCCCTTCATCCCTTTTGCCCGTCACCCCCCGCAGTGTGTCACTCTCAAAATATGAACCCTGTATCATGTTGGAGTCAAGGACAGAAGCAAAAACTGTTGACAGCAGTGTTTGAAGTAAATGAGAAAGCTGAGCCCTTACAGAGCTACTGAAAGGCGGCGAGAGAGCAAGATGGGCAAGAAGGACGATGGCGATGGGGCTGACCCTCTGATCAGGTGAGCGTGAGGCCTGAGGACAGAATCCCCTCTCTGCTGCCCAGGCTGAAATTTTGTGCTTGAGAAGTGTTTAACTTTCTCAAATCCCAATTGCACTCAGTGGGGAGTGTCCTCTTTCCCTTTGCCCACAGGTTTAGTGACTGCCCTTACGCCTGGGCCTGGGGAGGGGGGTGGGGATCAATAGGATGGCAGCTTGCCTGTTTGACAGAGGTGAAGTTAAGCTAGGAGAGAGAGAATGGGGTGAGATAGTGAGGGCTATAGATATCTGAGTAGGAATTATCCATGACACCTGGGCTCTCAAGCTGCAACCTTTAAGCACATGATTTAGGATCACCTCTATTTGTGGGATAGCCGAAGCACATTCAGCACATTCAATCCCAGCCATTGTGCTCTGTTAGCTCTCACAGCTGAGAGACGTTGTCAGTTATTTGTTTAGAAATGCTTTCGTTGTTAAATCCTCCTACCTACATTGTCTCAGCCAGGCGAATTCAATTCCCTTTTGTACCTTCTTTAGTTTCACTTAGTTGTCAAGAAGATGTGGGGAAATCTCCTCTAAGTCATTCAGTCCATCCCTGTGTTTTTCTGCACCACTGAATTGATACAAAAATGTTCTTTTTTTCCAAAGCGATAATATATCATTTCTAATAATCTCCCTTTGCTGTGAGAATGGTGTCAATAAACTGACATGTTAAGAACAAATGCAACAGCCTTTATCTCAGTAAAAATCCACAGCCTTGGCTTCAAACAAAGACAAAAACAAACTGTGCTTTCATGTTTTGCCTTATTTTTTTTAAGGGAGATAACCCTGGATGAAACTGAAAATGTTGGCTTTCAAAAGGTTGACATTTAGCTATTGTAGATATAATGATGGATACAAGAGATGGAGCATGTTAATGGAAAATGACGATGTCACGGTTCATCTTCCGAATTGAGGCACATTAATCCACAGTGTTATGGAAAATGCTGATAAAAAAATAAACGCACTGCATATTTGTAACAAGTGGCATCAATTTCCCTTTTGACTGTCAGTGAATGAAGATTTCTCAGCAGATTGCATTATTTACTCTGCTCAGAAAATCACAGAACTGTAAAATCCTTGCTAGCATGTTTCCTCGTGTTCTTGATTTCTGGGAGCGATCCCGACAAAGGCAGTGTAAATGTGATTGGTTTAAAATGCCCCGTAGTGACAACTTAGCTTTCATCATACCTACATTAATTAAACTTGGCTTTACCATAGACTTTGACACAGTCATTTCCTGGCCAATTGTGTATGCATGAGTGGTTCTGTCTTGGTCTGCTTTCTGATGATAGGCTTATGCCGTATGTTGGTGAAAATAGCTTGAAGTAATCTGAATCTTTGAGGAGCTTATAAAGAGAGAGTGCAGCTGCACGGACCTATAGCAAGGTTGTAGATCCTCAGTGCCACCAGACAAGGTGTCTTAATGAAGTAAGGAGCATCACATTGAATGGCATGTAAGATGCACTGATAAAATAAACAATGAAGGCTGATATAAAGGATAAAGGAGGAAATGCTATTATCTATTCATCAAATGAAGACATAGGGCGGGGCCATATGGCCTAAAAATAAAATCTTGTTTTTCATACCACATCCAATTTATGATTTTAATATTTTCTTTTTCTTAAAAACAAACTAGGACTACAAAAGACAAATCAATTATTCAAATATGTTTTGTTTTTATTTTAAGTAGGGCTGTCGACGTTAACGTGATAACGCGTTAACGAAATTTGTTTTATCGCCACTAATTTCTTTAAGACAGTAACACAGTTGATCTCTCTGAGGGTGTATCATGCTCAGTATGAAAACTTGAAACCCTAATACTAGCTTGTCACAAAGGAGGCTGAATAACGCCCCAAACTTGCTCTAAATTTTGACGAGGAAAAGCTCATGGCCATTTTCAAATTGGCCCCTTGACCTCTGACCTCAAGATATGTGAATGTAAATGGGTTCTCTGGGTACCCACGAGTCTCCCCTTTACAGACGTGCCCACTTTATGATAATCACATGCAGTTTTGGCAACTCATAGTCAAGTCAGCACACTGACACACTGACAGCTGTTGTTGCCTGTTGGGCTGCAGTTTGCCATGTTATGATTTGAGCATAATTTTTTATGCTAAATGCAGTACCTGTGAGGGTCTTTGGACAATATTTGCCATTGTTTTGTGTTGGTAATTGATTTCAATAACAAATCCGTAACCCTCCCATGTTGATGTGAGCATTAAATACTCAACAAATCTCCCTTTTAAGGTTCATTTTAAGCATATATAAAATATGCAGTTAATTTGCGATTAATCGCAGTTAATCATGGACAATCATGTGATGAATTGTGTTTAAATATTTTAATTGACTGACAGCCCTAATATCTATCAATACAGTAAATGACATTTGTATTTGCGGGGCAGAAACATGACCTAGAATGGGAACCTTACAGACACAAGATGCAAATAGGCTTTTGCTCGGACATCTCTCCATCCCATGTACTTGTTGAATAAAACATCTGTCTCATGCACAAGGTAACGGCAATGAGAGGGCTTGTGTTTGCAGAGATGAAACTCCCTATCCTCCACTATGCCCGAGAGAGTTTAGCCTTGATGCATTTTACACCAGCCCCAAAACCTGCGTTGACAAGTTATCTGTGACCCGCGGTGAGAGCGGGAATGGCTGCGGTGAAAATCAATCTTCGCCTCTTCTCTCGCCTTGAATACCAGCAGAGCAAACAAACAGGCCTAAACAATACGATATATACCACATATCAATTACACTAAATGCCTCAGTATCTATACTTCACTGTCCCAGGCACACACCGGTTACAAGGCACACACGCTGCTGTAAGACGATAATGGCGCTGCATTGTTCCTCACCATCTGGAGGGCTGATAAGGCCTGCCTGTGCATAGTTGATAATGAGAACAGGCAGAGGAAAAGTGAGTGTTAAACATTTCCTTGGCCCATGAAAAAGGTTCCATTAAGTCCACTGACCCCAATTGAATATTAATGAGCTAATTAACGGATTTATTGTTATGCGCAATTTCTGGAGGGGCGATTTTTTTCAAGTGCTATTATTTTTTCTAATTATTTTCTGTACTTTTTATAATTGAATCTTTGTAGCTGCCAGCATCCTGTTTGTGCCTTGGCAACAAGAAAAAAGCAGTTGGCATCTGTTTTTCCTTCTTTTAGCTTGCTGTAACTACAACAAAAAAAAACAAGAAAATAGTCTTTTGGATACCAGTGTATTTGTCACCAAGACTACTCCCCATTCCTCCAACACAAGTCCCAAAATATTACTCTTTAAATGCACCATCCTGCTTATCTGTTTTAGAAATATACAGGGCAAAGTGATGTTCAGGTGTTTGATTACAAAAGTGCAATTACTTGGTTTACTGCAGGCTGCATTGCATGGAGGACTTGACAAAGGTCTAAATGGGCAGTGACAGCTGGGCTTGATAGATAGCATAATCAGCTGATGTAGAGGATGCACTGAAGCAGTCCTCAGTGGACAGCTGGAGAGTACAGCCAGCTAGTGAGAGAGATGGTAACCTTGGGAGGAATGACTACTGATGCTTTGTTTAATGCATGCATAAGGTGTGGACTGCAGCTTCAGGGTAAAGTGGTCTGTGATTGTAATTAAAAGTGTAGACCCATGCTGTATTATGTGAACACACTGTCATCATTTTGTCTAAGATCAGTTTTATTTTATTTTCTACTCCCCACCATTTGCATACAAATTCAGTCTTGACAGGAGTGTGTGCTTGCTGCAGTATAAGCTCCTCTCTCTGGATGTCTACAGGAAATGATCACGTTGGGAGAGACCCCAGGGCAGACCCAGGATGTGCTGAAGGGACTACATCTCCAGGCTATCCTGGAAGTGCCTGGGGTTCCCCCAGGTGGAGCAAGCTGTGCGGAAAAGGACATGAGTGATACCCTGGTTCCTGCTACCCTGATCCACATACTGTCGCCTCTCCTGTGAAGCTTGAAACAGGAGACTGAAATTCACCAGTTGCAAGAGTTTGTTTTCCATCTGCATTTTTACTGCTGTGTACAGGGTTATATGATCAATTTGGACAGGCAACTGTTCGGGCTGTTGCGTTGAAGGAATGTCCCCTGCGGTGATAATGATTGACTCAACAGCATGATATGAGAGACTATTGCCTTTTTTATTTTTTTACAAATTACTTAACTGATTTTAGTGCTATATAAATAAGCTTTATTGTAAGGCTATTAATAGGTGTATTGTTTCTTTGTAAATGACAGTTTTAAGACTAATTAAATCTTTGTTTTTTTGTCAAATGTAGAACCCAGAAGGGCAATGAGGGGCAGCGTTGTTTTTCACCTGAGAGCTTTGGTTGCTTCTGGTTGCTATAATACAAGATATCCGCAGAAGTAAATATGTTGGCACCAGGTAGATGACCTGCTGTGGATGAAGGGAAGGCTGAAACACATAGGATGGGAGGACGGACCCGCCAGTCTATTCATTTTGCCCCCATTATTGTTTTTTTTGTTGTTGTTGTTTTTTCATTATTGTGCAGCACTTGTACATGTCAGATGTGATGGTTGTGGTATTTGTCCTGCCTCTCCTCCAGGGTTTTACCCAAAGTTGTTAAACATTTTTCAACTCTTGGTGACCAGAAAATAAACAAACGTGCAGCGCCTCGTCACGCTGCTGCCGTTTAGTGAAACAGTGGAAAAACGCAGCGCTTCCGTTGTAAATAAAAAAAAACAAAAACAAAATGTGAACATGGCGTGTGTTGTGGCGGTTGCTTGGCATCCCCTGCGGATGGCTTGTCAATAGCGTGTAATTACAATATTACAGTTATTGCGACAGCCCTTGCAACTGTACAAATTTCAATCAGCTGACTGAGGCCGGGAAATTTGAGCGAGAGCTAAATACAGCATTTCTGTTTGAAAGCGATGAATAAGAAGCAGCGGGGGCCATTCTGATAACCTTTTTGATAACACTAATGTAATTATTATTATATTTTGCTGTCTGCAGTTTTGCCTAATTCTGTTTATGGCTGAAATTCGATTCCAGCTTAATAAAACCATCAATTTCTTTTGGTTACTCCACCAATATAACTCAGAGTAATGAACTCATTTTGCTGTTGTATGGAAATTTTGTCTCATTACAATAATTTTGCCTGATTCACTCGGCAGCCGATATTAAGAGTAAGGCCCTACAGTCATAGACTGGGTTATTATGCTATACATCACAAAGTGCATTAGGCTCATAAAACCTGTCAACAATAAGGTTGGAAAGTTTGTGCGCATGGCCCAGCAGGTTAATATATTTCCTCCAAAGACTGACTAAAAGTGTCCAAGCTATATTGCTGCTGTACAGAAACCAATCCCCCACACACATTACACATTACTTGTCTTTAATTAACACAGATGCATTTCCCATCATATTTAGTCAGTGATGGTTTCTTTACAGAATGTGGAGTTGATCTGTTTGTAAAGTTGAATCTACAGTCAGATTCACTGGGCAATTAGGTAAACCCCATGAGGGAATACAGCCCCTCTGTAACTGGAGATTTTTTCATAAACATACAGAAAGTGAGTGAAATTAAATGAATTCCAGACACAGCAATGTTTTGTCTTCACGAGGCTGATTATGGTTCACTCAACCTCACAGAAAAAGACTGTGCATCTTGCAGATGGATGCTATATTTGTTGCTGATCTCTCCACACCAAATCTCATGTATGTTTTGGAACTAGGGCTGTCAATCAATTAAAATTGTGATTGATCGCATGATTGTTCGTGGTTAATCGTAAGTAATTGCACATTTTTGATTTGTTCAAAATGTACCTTAAAGGGAGATTTGTCAAGCATTTAATACTCAACATGGTAGTGAGCAAATATGTATGCATTATGCAAATATATGTATTTATTATTGGAAATCAATTAACAACACAAAACATTGACAGATGTCCAGAAATCCTCACAGGTACTGCATTTACCATAAACAATATGCTTAAATCATAACATGGCAAACTGCAGCCCAACAAGCAACAACAGCTGTCAGTGTGTCAGTGTGCTGACTTGACTATGACTTGACCCAAACTGCATGTGATTATCATAAAGTGGGCATGTCTGTAAAGGGGAGACTCGTGGGTACCCAGAGAACCCATTTTCATTCACATATGTTGAGGTCAGATGTCAAGGGATATCTTTGAAATTGTCCACAAGAGTTTTTTTTTTCTCGACAAAAAGGTACGTTTGGAGCATTATTTCGCCTCCCTCCTGACAGGCTAGTATTTTTTTAGTTTTTCAGTTTCATATAAAGAAATTATTCCCAGTTAAAATCCGCCACCACCAACGCATCACTTAGTTTAGCAGGTTGTCAACTGTGTGTCTGTCCGGCGTAACGATACTCTGTCGCCCGGCGTAACTTTAGCAATTGCTGTAGCTCTGCTGGTGGCTTTGTTCCCGCTGTAGTCACACATAAGGTCGGTCAGCACGGCGTAACTTTAGCAAGTTTCCAACAGACTGTGTGTGTGTGGCGGTGGTGAGTGCTGGTTTGTCTGTGGCGTTACAGGTGTGAACGTAGCTGTAGCAGACAGTGTGTGTTCAGTTTGTGAATAAATGCTACCAGGCTACAAGCTACAACTCCTCACAGCTCAAGCAAGCTCAAGACCAAAGACAACTTTCTGTGTCTGCAACATCATCTCAGACTTAAGGTGGGCTCTTAAGGTGGACCAGCTTTTCTCCTTAAACTGACAAGCCACTCCTCTGAGTTTTGCTCGGCTTTTTAATTAACTAATATGGATTTTAAGTGGTTAACTATTGCCTTAATTGGTTAAAATGCTCAGTGTCGGTAACGGATACATGGTTAATTATTAACATCCCTAGTGTCATATGTTCCAGTATCTTCAAAACATTAAAACTGAGCCTGCTACAACTTAAAAATCACAAGTTACATTAAAGAAATAAGTGGTGTTAAAAGGACTTTACATTAACATTTTATTGTGTTATTTATTGTGTTTGACAGCCCTATCTGGAACACATTTAGGATTTAGTATTTCAGACTGCAGAGTCATTCACCAACATCGAGGAGACTCAACTGCTAGAACCTATGCAGCCACAACTTTCTCATAGCAATTCATTATCATTTTAACTAAGATAAGATAAGATAAGATGAACCTTTATTAATCCCTGGAAACTACATCATTTTAGTGGTGAAAGGAGGTCCTTATTGCTGTTTTTGGACATGCGCAGGGACTATACCTTCCATTTGCTGATAGCTGACATCCCATGACAGAAGTCGTGATTGTTCGTTTGGCTGGCAAACGAGTTGTACTCACACTTACTGTATAAAGAACCAAAGTGGGGACAAAGATCAAACAACAACGCATGGTAATTGTTTCGCAAACTGCATGTCAACATGAAAAGTGTGGCGTTGAAAGAGGCTTCTTTGCACCACGCTCTTGGCGTCAAATGCAGTCCTGAAATAGCTTGATGCCTCTAGAAGAGGGTAATCTTTTGTAACAATCAATTACAATACATTTTCCCCTCTGTCTAAGCACTAATGGCTCCTGTCTGTGCTCATGATGAGGCGTGTCTAGTAAATATACACTGTTTTCCTTTTAAATGTCTTATAATATGCATGGGGAACACAGAGACACACTATGATAGAGGGGTTGAGCATCAAAGCTGGAGAAGCAATTCAGCCGAGTTTCTCAGTCAAAGAAATGAGAATGGAGCAGTTTGTGGCTTTCCTCCCATTAGCCAGATTGAATTACTGTGTTTTACTTTTAAGGGCCATCTGTTCTGGTTTAAGTCATATTTCTAAATCTGTCATGTTGTGTGTGTGCATGTGTGGAGAATGCTTCTTTGATGGGTGGGAACAGTTTTTTTGCTGAAAATAAAAATGATGTGTAAAGACTATTATGACATCTGTGACTTGCGTGGAAACGCTGTCGCAGTTTGTAGACTTGTCAAGACAAAGGTCCATCTCACGCTTCCTGCCATCAGTATTGACAACTACATGCAGTCAACAACTTATTCTTGTGAAGGACGTTAATTACAAGACACTCATCACATTTAATGGACTTTGCAGTGTAACGCAAGACGCAGTTTGCCCCCTTTTTCTTTCAGATTCATACGGATACAGATAATAGATGGTGTATAAAGATAGAGCGAAAGAGAGCGCAGTGTGTTGAGACGGATAAAAAGATGGAGTAATGAGTGATGTGGTTCACTCAAAGGCTGTAGTGTAAGAAGCCTCACACTGAATTGCAATATGAAAAGATTATTCAAATGCCAAACAATATCAGACTGAACTGAGAGATCTGACATTGCTTTATAGAAGTTATATATTTTCTTAATTACGTCTTATGTTTAACAGGCCTTTTAGTGTTGTCAGTGTGGCGTGGTAGCACACAGTTGACGGTTGTCTGAACCCCTCCCCCAAACATTGTTTGTCCAATTGTAGCTTAGCAACCGTAACTCGGCAAAGCAGGCCTTTCACGCTTTGGATTAGGGATGTCACAATACCAGATATTAAGTCGTCCTTTCCAGTGCCAGTGAACTTCCACGATTCTCGATACCAATTTGATACCACAGTAAAAAAAAAAAAAAAACACAATTAAAACAATAAATCTCATGTACCTCAACATATACTCCTATATTACCGTTGCATACTGTTTTTTGTTTGGAAGTTAAATGAGTCATAATTCCCTCTCTAATATCGGTGTTAAATTGCTATAAAAACATCTCTGTCAAACAACTTTATTAATCGAAGTTTCTTGTCAAAAACGACATTTTACAAGATTACATTGGTGATAGTGACTCCATTCTGCTCTTTATTCGATGTGAGGAGGTTTAGAGCGTCTTGGTAGGCGAGTGGTTACAGCACAGGTCAGATGACCACGTCGCAGGTTTTATCCCAACTTTGACAATGAAGAAGTACACAGGAAACGAGGGGAGAGAGCGGGTATAACATGAAACAAACTGTCAAATCCTTGGTCGAAAATAAAAATCTAAAAAACAAAACAAAAAAATTGATTTGCTGCCTTTACTGAATGAAATTATAGAAATCTGATCTTTTATTTTTCCCTATTGTACTGATACTAGAATTAACTAGCTCTATGCTGCAATGCAAGAACAATGTCCTTTCTTTATTTCTGTCTCCCACATGGATCAATGACCAGCAACGCCTGGGCTCAGCCATGGTGGGGCTGCATTTCACCTGCATCTCTTCTGGAGATTCAAGGTCTCGCCTATTTTTTTCACATGCTGTGTGCAGTTCACAGTGAAAATGATCTTTTAACAATATATTATCATCATACCAGACACATTACTGCAGTTTGAATATCTATATCTGTAGAGTATGTCACAGACAAGAAAAAAATTAAAAAAAAAATTCTTCCTGCTTCCGTTTCTAAATTAAAAGCCATGTAGCCCTGTTCTGTGAACAGAATTCTATCATTTGTTAACAAAAGACTTTTATTCTGAAATATTTGCAGGACAGTTTGGAAAATGCAGTGACTTGCACGGCCCCAAAGAGGATTATTATTATTACAAATGAGCATGCACTTCTTAACCTCTTTCTGTCTAAAATAAATATAAATGACATTTATAAAGAAATGAAATGGCCATTATGAAATGCAAACTCTACACAGAAAGAACGGGCCGGCAGTAGTAGAGCTGCAGCAGCAAAAATGCTGTTGTGTGGACACCCCACACATGAAAGACGCAGCGTTTCAGCAAGGCAGCCGTAATGTGCTATTGACGCTGGCAGTGTGGCCCAGGTGTAAGGATGCTGACTTTTTGTCTGAGACATGCAGCTTTAGCCTCCGTCTCAAAGCACAATATCATGTATGCAGCTATCAAATATATATTTTGATTAACATTTTAACACTAGTCAGCTTGAAACATTAAAACATCAGCCAGAGACTGTGCTTTCAGCCAATTCATGGAGCCAATGTTAGTGGTAATTAAAGTGTTTTTACTTCCCTCAAATGTTTCCAGATACAAAAAACATTCAATAATGTTGCTCTTTACATCAGATGCACTTCTCTGTACATTGAGGATTTGTGCTGATTTTAATTTAATTAGTACTCTCAGGCATGCATTTCTCTTGTGTCGTATTCAAGTTGAAAAAACAACACGATTCTATACAATTTAGGCCTGGAAGAGCCTCTATGTCAGTGAATCCATTGCAAAGAAGGAAGTGCACAGCTTTAGGGGACAAAACATTTCCCTGCCAGCAGAAAGAGGCTCCAGAACAACCTCTTCGCAGCCCAGTCGGCCTTGCACTGTCACTGAGTCCCACGATTGAATTGAATGGTCCACAGATTACTCAATTATTTCTATATACCAGCCTTCCATGGCAGACTAAAGGCCTATTATTGGAGGGACTGAGACCATAGGAACTTATTACATGTGTGACCTTTTAAAGCCTTTCACTGTGATGGATCTCAGGTGAGAATTTACTGGAATCAATTTTTATCTGAAAGCTCGATGCTTGCTCACCGGCCCAGCCCTGTGTGAAACATTCACTTTATAAAAAAACAAAAAGACGGAAAAAAGAGAGAGAGGGAGAGGCAGCCCCTTGACTACTGGAAATGGGCAACATTTTAAAGAACCCCAAATGCCTTTGTGTCCTTTCCTCCCAAATTAAAGAGACTTTGAAATCGAGGGCTGGAGGAAGTGCGGGAGTATTGTGCTTAATCAAGGTAGAAATACAAAGACAGAGCCAGTTCCCTAAAGGTTCACATCAAAAGGTGCATCCCACTTTGTGAGCTATTTAATCAGTTAAAACACAGATGGCAGGCTGCCGCAATTAATTAATCATATATGAGGCATCCTGTACCTGCTAGCAGAAAGTATGTCAGTGCTACAGAGATCTCATTTGGATATCATTGTAACTATGTGCCACCAGAATAATTGCCGAATATGAATAGGACTAGCTTTGGAAGTTATGCTGGACATAATGTACTGAGTCTGAACTACTGCTCTCCCCTTGTATATTTTATTTTCATTTTACTGTGGCAGGATAAAAATCAGTTATTATGCTTTAACTTTTTCAAGGCGAGGGTTGGTAATCTTCAAAAAAAAATTTGGGTTATATTTGTTTAAGTTCTCATTACATCTTGACAGCAATCAATAAATCAAATCTGGTCTGTGGTTGTCACAGGGCTGTAATATGCCCGGCCGGTTGTGATGAGCAGCTCAGGGTTTTATTTTCATAACACTCACACAATTGACCCATTATGAGCCAATCGGCACTGCCCAACCTGCGTTCTCTACCACCTGAACTCGACCCAACCCACAATCCACCAACTTCATGCATTATAGTAGCACAGTTGTCGGGATTGAGGTCTGTGACAAGGACAAGTAGACTCGAGCGCCATGGCTGTGTTATGAGACAAAGACAGAGAGGGGAAGAGAAGGTGCACTATAATACACACAATGCTTCTGTAAGTTATTATTAATAGGCTACTTTTTCAGTTTTTGACCCACCCGCCAAACCTGTGATGTTTTCTAGGAAGCTCACCTGAACCCACCCAAGGCTGTCTGTCCCACGGGTTGTGGGTTGACCTGTGCATCACTGTTACAGGCTACCTGTCCACAGTATCTACCTGCCTTCCTGCGTGCACTCTGTCTGTTCACTCATCGTGCTACAAGCCGCTAGCTTGACAGCTATGTGTGCTAACAATAACCATGTTTGTTGTGTAGGTTCGTGGGCGAGTGGCTTTGGGGGGAGGCCTGAAGCAATGTGCCGACTTGGCGAATTTCTCGCTAGATATATAGTATTTTGGAGCTACTGCTGCGAGCTACTTTCATGGAAAATAGCTGGCAACACTTTTTGTATTGATAATTTTTCAAATCTAGCGTAGTCTTGCTAGTTTCTTAACATTACTGACCCTACCTTTTAAGGTCATTAAAACGCTATTAGCTACCAGATAGCCTCCATAGGAATATTAAAAGGATTTCATACATTGCTTAGACCTCCTCACAGAATAAAAATGATAGGCCTGAAGAAATTGAAAGTAACCTCACAAAGCTTTGAACTGATGTCTATTTCGTTTGTGTGAATACTGTATAAATTGGGGTATAAGTTGGGGGTGTATGGGCTGATCTATGGAATGGCCAAAACAACAAAACTTAGATGCGCTGCAGGAAAAAATGAATGAACGTGATCTTCAAAAGTATTGATTATAAATTTTCACTTGGTAGTTGCTGGTTTGTGAGCATAGATGATTTTTTGAAGGTCAGGACAATTACACATTTACAGGTTGTGACACTGTCTGCACAAGAGGCCTAGCATGAATGAGAATGAGTCACTAAGAGGTCACCTGTAATTTTTGTTGAGAACAAGGTCTGATTTGTTAAACTTGAAATCATAAGTGTTTTTTTTCTGATAAAATGGTCTCTCTTTTTTAGCATTCTTTGAAATTTAACATTTTTAAATGTTTTTTTTTTAGATGATGATTGGTTTAACATCGGATCGCTGTGTTTTGTATCATAGCAAGTCAAGTGCACATACAGAAGCTTAAATAAGATGAAGTGAAAACAAAAGGGTTCTAGGTGCTGACAACAAAGATTGAAAGAGCCACTGGTGAAGGCAGGTCTATACTACAGTATGTTAGTTTTCCATTAACGTTATAGTACATGGTCAAAAAGCACATTGTCTCGGTGTACTGCATTGTGTATAATAATGAAACTGGGGCTTTGATTCCTCAAGCATGAGCACATGGTTTGTGCATTTGTGAGTCATGGATAAATTAATCCTTTATTCCAGTTGTAAAGTGAACGAGCAGTTACTTGAATACAACTGATACATACAAAACAATCTACTCCACACTTTCCTCTCTCACTCTGTCATTCATACATACAGATATATACTCCAGTGTAGCTACAGCAGTAGACTTTTTTGAGACATTTTTTACATGAAATGTTTCCACCCAATCCCATAGTGTGCATCCTTATGAGTGTAAGGAGACTGGATCAAAACACAGAGATAATCAAAAATAATAGACAGTATATATTCTGTCTGGATCATCCATACTCAACAAGGTGATGCTCTCTCTCTCTCTCTCTCTCTCTCCCTCTATCTATCTCTCTCTATTCTTTACGAGAGGAGAAAATTGCACATGTAATAAAATCCAATTTTGTATTTCATTCTGAGAACTACAATAAACACAAAACAAGCAGTAAATAAGCTTTTCAAAAAGCTGATTACCAAAGCAATTTATTGCCAAGTCCAGGGCTGTGTTAAAGCAGAGCGGGGCTGGAAAGTGGAGGGGCCCACATTCCAAATCTTCTCTCCCTCAAGCTCTTTGCTTTCCATGTGATTAGCCTGGCCGCTTGGTGAGGAGCCAATCTGATCAACTTATTTTACTATATAATGCTCTAGCTCCCGCTGAAAGCAGTTAAAAAGGATTGTGATTGAGGTCATCCTTGCATCCATCACAGTGGTAAACGCTGGTACGTATGTTATCATGGACTTTTTTTTTTCAGTGTTTGGTATGCAAGAGGGACAAAGCCAATAGACATAACTACTGTGATTTTAAGGTTTACGTAAAGCTGATGTATCTGAATTGTATCAAACGCACCACGCAGGCCTACAAGGTCCCTGGTCAAACTGCGGTTCCTTGTCAGCAATGATGTAACGGACTTTTAATTGACCACCCATGGTTCGGCATGCATGTGAAATGTGGATTAAGTACACAGTTTAACCATCATAGTGCTAAATAAATTTTTACTGCCACTCATTATTGATAGTCTGTGAAAATCTGTGCTCAGGAGATTGACATTAATGCTTTCTTGCCGCCAATTTCCGATAATGTTACATTGTGAACAACAAATCCATGTTCAAATTGACAGAAGGAAAGTTAGTAATGTTGGCAGCACTGGAGCTGCTAACCGCTAACATACAGAAGATTCACTGAGTTACATTATGGTGTGTTCAAGTGTCGTAAAAGTAGAGTATTGGGTATTAGATTCTAATGTTATGTGCTCGATTGCAATCTTGTAAAATGTAGTTTTTGGCGAGAAACTTGAACAAATCCATTTGTTTGAAGGAGATGTTTTCACAGCAATATAAAATGGATAATAGAGAGGGAATTATGGATTATTTAACTTTAATTATTTAACACTGTAAACAGCTTATAATACAAAATTAGAACTAATGCCAAGATTTCTCTATCAATAGACATAATAAGAAATAATAATTGTGTATTTTTATACAAAATAAAACACTGTAGACGACTATAACAAAGTAAAAGGATAACTTTTAAATTTCAAAACAACATCCATCCATTCATCTGCTGCCACTTATCCCGTTAGGGGTCGCTGGGGGGCTGGAGTCGACCCCAGGTGGGGTACACCCTGGACAGGGCACATAGAGAGAGGCAACCATCCATCCATCCATCGTCAACCGCTTTTCCTGTTAGGGGTCGCAGGGGGGCTTGAGCTGATCCCAGCTGGCATTGGGCGAAGGCGGGGTTCACCCTGGACAGGTCGCCAGTCCATCGCAGGGCACATAGAGACAGACAACATATAGACAGACAGACAACCATTCACGCTCACATCCACACGTACGGGCAATTTAGAGTCATCAATTAACCTAAACAGCATGTCTTTGGACTGTTGGGAGAAGCCGGAGAACCCAGAGAAAACCCACGCTAACACGGGGAGAACATCCAACCTCCACACAGGAAGGCCGCAAGACGGATTCAAACCTGCGACCCTCTTGCTGTGAGGCGACAGTGCTAACCATTGTGTGCAACCTTTAAAAGCATTTAAATTTATGAACTACAACAACAATTTGTATCAGCTACGGATGTTAATAATTAACCATTTAACCATTAACCAATATTAAGCATTTCAATTGATTAATGCTATCGGTTAAACGGTTAAAAGAAGTATTAATGATTAATCAAGGAGGAGAAAAGCTGGTCCACCTTAAGAGAGCCGGCGCCGATAGAGGAAGCTGGCTCAGGACTTCCAGAGGAGGAGGTGTAGCTTGTAGCCTCGTAGCGTTTATTCACCAACAAATAAACTGTACACACACTGTCTGCTACAGCTACGTTCACAGCTATAACACCAGCGACAAACCCACACTCACTGCTGCCACACACACACAGTCTGTGGGAAACTTGCTAAGGTTACGCCGTAATGACAGAGTGTTTATGTGTGGCGGCAGCAAGCATGAAGCTACCAGCAGAGCTACAGCTGCTGACTTAGCACAAACACACAAACACTGTTTGTTAGACAATTGCTATTGTTAATCCAGGTAGAGTATCGACACACAGCTGACAACCTGCTAAACTAAACTAAATGTGTGGTAGAGACTTTTACTGGGGAAGTGGCTGCATGTCTGCGACACTGCATGCAGCGCCGTGGCTGCTAACGCTCCCGGGCAGTGAACTGGAGACAGTGAACGCAGCGCTGTGGCTGCTAACGCTCCCGGGCAGTGAACTGGAGACAGTGAACGCAGCGCTGTGGCTGCTAATGCTCCCGGGCAGTAAACTGGAGACAGTGAACGCAGCGCCGTGGCTGCTAACGCTCCCGGGCAATGAACTGGAGACAGTAAAGGCAGCGCCGTGGCTGCTAACGCTCCCTGGCAGTAAACTGGAGACAATAAAGGCAGCGCCGTGGCTGCTAACGCTCCCGGGCAATGAACTGGAGACAGTAAAGGCAGCGCCGTGGCTGCTAACGCCCCGGCAGTGAACTGGAGACAATAAAGGCAGCGCCGTGGCTGCTAACGCTCCCGGGCAGTGAACTGGAGACAGTGAACCAGCACCGTGGCTGTTAACGCTCCCCGGCCAGTGAACGCAGCGCTGTGGCTGCTATAGTAGCTCTCCTAACAGTGAACTGTTGACTCAGTTTGTTGTGCTCATACACTGCAGCTGGCAGCTAGCGTCCCTAGTATCGGCTGAGATGGCTCATCAATAATCAGCAACCTGTATCTGTGGCAAAAAACGTGATCGGGCCATCTCTAAAAGTTATGTTTGGGCCCTTTTTTTCCGATCCATGACCCAAAACAGTGGTACGATCTAAACCTTTTGTGGGATCTGTTACACCCCTAGCTGTCAGGTTTTAGACATTACTTAAGTGGCTCACTACAGTATATAGATGAAGGCCTACACTCTGAGAAATATGCTAATAATAAAATGTTCTTGTTATCAGACACTTATCGGCTATCCTGTCAGCAAAATCCATATACATCGCTAATCAACCATCTACTCAGATTACTGTTTACTCCCCCTAATTTAGTTCTACTGTTTTGTTCACAAACATGGATAAAATAGTAAGAATATGGAAAATATTTTAGGTTTTTATGTCTGCAGTATTGTATTGTAGATATCTTAAATTAGCTCCAACTTTAGGTGGGGATTGAGGAATGAGCAAAAAGTAAAAAGTCTGCATAATATTTTTGAATATAAATTGAGGCACTGATGGCACAGGAGAAAATGCTATGTGGGGATTATTCACAGTTATATAATGTTAGGAAGAAAACCAGGCGCTTCTCATTTTGGTCACTTATCCCTCATTGTAAAGGTCTGTATATTTCATTGCTGGTGCAGCAGCTTAGGGGATACATTTCAAAGCAGCAAATAAAAATTGGCTAAACTTCCAAAATTAGCACTTCAAAGTCAAACATGATTTGCAGCGAGGGAAGGGGTGGAAGGGGTGGAAGCAGTGTGACTGTGAAAGTGCGTTTCTAAAAAGCTAACTGTGTGTGTGTGTGTGTGTGTGTGTGTGTGTGTGTGTGTGTGTGTGTGTGTGTGTGTGTGTGTGTGTGTGTGTGTGGTGGAGCTGATGTACAGAGTTCAGCATTAGGCCTTAGAACCAATTTCTAGGCAAATTGGTTTCATTTAAGAATGAGATCACAGAGTAAGCAAACCTCTTTCAGGGCAAGTTCATGCATCTGTAGCCATTTATTTCAGTTTTATATGCATTGCTTGGCACAGGCTGTTTGTAGGTAGAATATGCATAATCTTAGCCGTGGGCACCATACTATAGTTAACAGGTTCACATTTACCTGTTATTACCATGGAGTTTAATAGTTTCTTCCATTTCATTGCATTCTGTCAAAAAGAGATTCAGCAGTAATTTAGTGTTTTGTTTTCTATATTCCTTCCAGCACTGTTGTGGAATCACTGCTAATCAAAGCCACATGCAACTAATTGCCCTCTCCAGTCTCTCGCGCATAGCACAAGCAGACCCATTAGGCATCAATGGAACATATGTTGGAGTTGAGTGGGTGTCAAAATCAGTTTATTTTCAAGCAGAGTAATAGTCACTTGACCACAGTTAGCATCTCTGCTCACATTTTAATTTATTTAAGATAACTGTGTTCAGCACATTTTAAAACTAATGCTGTAGCTTTGTCTCTGCGGCTGTAAGGTCACAGCTGTTTGTTAGAAGGACGGCATAATGGTTCATGAGTAGAGAATAGATTATCCATTCAAAGTGTTGTATCATAAACGTTACACATTCAGACACTGAAATACATCAACCAACCACATTGGCATCAGAATCGCTTATTTTTAGGAGACCAGCTGCTTTTTTGAATTTTTGAACAGTAAAATGCTAAATCCCACATATATCCACTTAATGATGGCAATATATCCAATACTGCCCATTTCATCTAGTTGTTTTCTATTCAGTGGCAAAAGACAAATAACCCTCTGGTCAGGACAAATATTCAAATAGTTATTCATTCCAACTTCCATTAATATGATGAACAAGCAGTGAAGGGCTTAGTATGCTAACACATGCACATATTTGCACATATTTCTTAACTCTGGTATTTTTATTCTTATTTTTATTTATTTTTTGTAGTCCGTCCATTGGTCCACAACTTTGGTCCATACTGAAATATCTCAAAAAGCATTCGATGGATTATATGATGATTATATGATAATGATTTACATGCAAAGATTCGCGGCAGACTGTACAACAGTGGCTCTGTGATGGATGTTTACAGAGACTGTGATAATGCAAACAGATATCACTGTTCTGACTGCATAAGAAAGCAGACAATTTTTAACTCTGATTTTATGCATATGGCGGTGTGTTCTTTATACCATGACAGTTTTCCTAAAATTAGATTTTGAAAATCACAATATATCGTCATACATGCATATTGCAATGTATTGAATTGTAACCCAGTATCATGAGACATATGTCACCAGACTGTCAATACTCAGCCCTAATGAATTGCTTTGAAATGTAAGCCATTCATGATCCCCAGAAGATGAATACTACTCACTTTGATGAACCCTGAAACTTTTCTGATATTCAAGGATACATTCTACTGATTTTCGTGATCCTCTGACAACAGACAATAGACGTTAGACCTCAACATCTTCATGATGGATTAGTATAAAATTTGGTACAGACATTCATGGTTCCCAGAGGTTGCCAGGTCCTGCTGTGCAGACTTTGGTGCTCCTTTGACTTTTCTACTAGCGCTGCCACGAGGTTGACTTTCTAGTTCTTTATTGAAATATCTTGATCATCAGCTGGTTCGCTGTGAATGGTCCCCAGAGGATGAACTGTAATAACTGTGATCTCCTGATGTTTCTTCTTACGACATCATCTGGGAAACATCGACCTGCAAATTGAATGAAATTCCCATCAGCCTCAGCTGTGCTTTGTGTTCAGTGCTAATTAGTTAATGTTAGCTTGCTAAGATGCTAAATCAAATGGTGACCCTGGTAAATATTATACCAGCTAAACATCAACATGCTAGCATTGGCATTGTTAGCATGCTGATGTGAGCATTTAGCTCAAGTACAACCTCACAGAGGATAGCATGGCTGTAGACTTTTAGTCTACTTACACTGTGTGTACTGTGTGAGCCAATTATGTTCATACCAGACAAATTCACAAGTCATGTTTTTTTCCCCCCAGTGCCAACGTTCGTTGCTAATGCAGGATGTCAAGTGATCTTTATGTGCCGTAGCAAATCGGAAAATGGGTGCCAAAAACAAGCACATCCAAAGCTCTGATGCAGCAGTTCAGAAATCATTGCAGACCTGCAATTCATTTGCACTTTTTCCTTCTTTTTTAATGTAACAGCAATTTTTCCATAATCATAAAGGGAAAACCTTTCATATGGATGTCCAGTCAGTACTGATGGTAAATGAAGTCCATTGAAGCAATAAATCCCTCAGCGTGTGCTATATTGACAGAGAATGTGGAGTTCTGCTCGTGGAGCTGTGCCGGCCTGTGCGTACATGTACCAAGATGAATTGCATGCAAGCTACTGAAGCACCAAGCAAAAACTTTGCGTAGCAGAATTGCTCCTAAACTTATGCAGGTAATAAAATAAAAACATGGAGGCGGAGCAGTCCGACCCAGCGTGAACTCACTCAATGGTCATTTGTTTTCTTGGCCTGGCTGGTCTTAGTTGTATTTTCCATTTTACCTTTGGGATCCTGCAGAAGGTCTCCAGCTCACCTCTGTCCATGTGAGGAGTAAAACTTTCATGCATAGTGACGCACACATTCTCAGGTTTTGCATCGACAACAGCATCCAAAAAAACTGCCCACACTGACAGTCATTACAGCGACATCGGCGTGCAATTTGAACAAATGCACCACCAGTCAGTGTTTGTTCTTGACAGATCAGATCCGTTGCATTTCTTTGGCCATATACTCACTCTCAAATAAATAGGACTGATAATCTGAGTCAGCCAAAACACTGTAAAATGTTTATTCGTCCATAACATCCTCTGCACTCGTATTTTGGGATGCCATTTTCACTGTTGGAAACATAACTAGTTTGCAATACAAGCAAAGAGGAGGAACTTTTTAAATTAATTTACATGCTTTTGAGCGGCATTTAGAGCATGCACATACAAGCTGAAGTAGTTTGTAGTTCCTCTTTACCACTGACTATGTGACTGTCTCGTTAAATGATGCTGCTAGATGCAGGAAGTACAAATCAGTCAATATAGCACTGATTAGACAGTGGTGAATTTTAAACAAGTGGTTTAGTTGCCTAACAGTAACCACATTTCAACTAGTTCATTGTCCATAACCATAATATTTTCCTTATCTTAACTATACTATAGTTACCATGGGCAAATAGCGTATAACATTTTTCTAACTTTGCCTTATAATGTTACAGAACATTTTTGTACGTAATCCGGGGTTTTGCAGTTGACTATGAATAGTTGAATAGTTGACTCAGGGTTCTTTGTGGTGAGAGAGTTGTGCCACGGCGATGCAATCTGTTAAAGAGAGTTTGTAACATTTTGGGGGTTGCAATCTGCAACCACACTGCTCGATGCCACCAAATCCTACATACTGTCCCTTTAAATAAAGGTCACATTGGTACAACAACCCTGTTGAGGTACAATATTGTGATATTGTAATATTATTGTCATGCTTTTTTTTGCTTTGCTTTTTATCTACAGACTCTGTCTGAAGGTAGCTTATTGTGGGATGGAAATGATTGTCTGGAGCTGTTATGCAGATAATGATTAAAATTTCCCATATGGCAATAATGAGGTTGATTCCTCGCCAAGAGTTGGACACCACACCAGTTTAGAAAACACACTGGCAGGAGAGTATTACACTATATTACCTGTAGTAATCAAAATGCACGGCCTACTATCAGTTTCTTCTTCCCAAAAACCCATCCATAAAATTAAATTTGGTATAATTAGGACTGTTGCAGTGTTGATGAATCCAGAGTGAAACACAGAATCAGTAGTTTCACTTAGAAATTTGGCAGCCTTTCCACTTATCTGCCTTCCTTGTGGTTTTTATTCTACGTGCACCCTTTATGACCACGCTCTGCTGACAGCTGTCCCTATGTCAATATGAATGTCTGTCAAGAGAGATTATACATCACATGAATCGAGGCAGATAATGAGCAAGAGGGAAGGGCACTTTTTAACACCCCCTCGTGTGCAACATATGACACAAGCCAAGCTAATTAAGCAGATGCCATAATGCAGTAATCAGGAACACAGAGGAGGTTGGAGAATTCACAAACTTGAGTCATAACAGCACAACATTTGGTGCTTAAGAACTTCTCCACTAACACAAGCAGATGGGAATGCCAAGCTGCACTGCATGTTTATGTATGTGTGTGTGGATGCCTGTGTGTGTGTCATGTTTGATAATTTTGTGTGTGCATGTTTGTTTCTGTCTTCATGTGCATGTGTTTTATTATATGGTTACTTTTAAAAATGCGTGTTGTGGGCATGTACACACATGCACATAAGCCTACATGCGTCTGTGCATTACAGCTGGTCACAGTATTACCTGGTGAGGTGTTTTCATCATTATTTTTCCAGAAAATGAGCAATCAGCCATATTGCACAGAGCCTGATTGTTTCCCTCTGTAAATCAATCCAGGAATTGCAATTAAAATGCTCTCTTATGTAGTATAATTGATGTCTACCTAATCCTTTATTTGCACACCTGCCGGTGAGTGTGAATTTTTAATGAATTTCTAATTAATGCTCTTTGCGGACTTGATTTATGTGTTAGCAAATTATATTGCTGTTCTGTGTCCTGCTAGTGGAAAAGTGTCCACAGGATATCACATCATGGGTTGAAATCTGAAGTTTTTGCCCACTTTCACCAAAAAGGAAGACGAATTCTGTGTTGAATGATAATAATAGATAAAACAGCAGTGGAAGTTAAATGTCTAATACTATTCTGTAATTGTTATAGGCCTTTTCCATACCCCTGAGATGAGCCACATTCAGCATTCTGTATAGTCCATGTTATGTTTGTAATGATTTTTTGAGCATTTAGGGCTGCCACTAATGCTTATTTTCATTGTTAGTTAATCTGTTGATTGTTTTCTCGATAAATCAATTAGTTGTTTGGTTGATAAAATGTCAGAAAATGGTCGATCAGTGTTCCCCAAAGCCCAAGATGACGCCCTCAAATGTCTTGTTTTGTCCATAACTCAAACATTACTGTCATAGAGGAGTAAAGAAACCAGAAAATATTCACATTTAAGAAGCTGAAATCAGAGAATTTTCACTTTTCTTAAAAAAAAAATACTAAAAACAATTAAAATAGTTGATTATGAATTTAATAGTTGACAACTAATCGATTAATCACTTAATAGCTGGAGTTCTAGAGAGAAGGTTTTCAGGTTCTACCGTGAGGTCTGGTAACGTGACGTCACCTCCGTCCAGGCTGATGTATGGCGTATTACCTGTTACTGAACTTGAACTTCAATAAAATGGATCACATGATGTAACAGCTATTAATTTTTCCAAGCTGTGCCCATTTTGCTTTCTGCTTCCGTCCTTTTCTCTCTCTGAAATAATGATGTTTGTTCCCTCTAATTAGTTGTGATTGTTTCACCATGTAAGAAACATGGCTGTTAAAAGTTTCGCTAATAGTAACCAGACCATAGTGTGGATATTTTTACGTGGCAGAATTAATTAAACTCGACTCTTAGTGGCTCTGCAATGCTTAATTTAATAGGCTGAAGGTGAAACAGTTAGGCAAATAATCGTGTAGTAGACCAACAGAAAATGTATATGTTGATAATGAATTATTTCAGTCATTTTTCAGACAAACATTCTGTCTTCCATTTCAATGTTTTTTTGCTTAACGTTGTAAAATAAATATTTTGGGGTTTTGGTCAAACAAGACAAACAATTTGAAGAAGTCACTTTGGGCTGTGGAAAATTTTGATGGCCTTTTTTTTTTTTTTCACATTTTCTACACTAAACCGCTAATTAATAAATCAAGAATGTAATCAGTAGATTAATCAATAATGAACATAATTGTTAGTTTCAGTCCTGTAATAAACTAATTGTATAATTGGCTCAGCTTCTTGTGACTCAAAGCCAAAATAAACTACAGTATAAATTATCAGCAGAATAATTAAAATCACTCTTATATAAAGAATGCAGCACTCTTGTGTCGCCCTGCAGTCATAAACCTTTCTTGCATAGTATATTAAAGTTAGTCAGATCTGACTTATTGTGGTATTTCTGGAAGAAATCACAGGTATGCATTGAGCTGCCTAATTAACATATATAGCTGTTTTTTCACCTACAGTGTGTTATTTGCAGCAAATAAAATCCTCACCCAGTGTTATTTCTCCCAATTTAGAGATCAAGTTGAGGTGTTAATTCGTACAACTACATGTAATAAACGAAGTCATTGACATGAATTATCACTTGAAGGATCAGCTGAATATCTGACAGCTCCAACAGACTCTGTGTATCGTTGGTGTGTATCAGAAATCACCTCATCAGTTAAACAGACGGTGTCACACAGCTCCATTAACAAGAGTCTTCTGGGAAGGGTGCTTTTTAATACAGCTGAGTTTGAATGAGCTCAAACTCAATGAGCATTTATTTTCTCTCTAATTTATTTGCTGTTGCATTTCATTTCCAGGCCAATTCACCCTCATAATCAGATGGCAATTAGTGAAGCATGAATCACGGAGCGCCGCTCAGCTTAACTCGCTCCCTTTCATGACACCTGCACGCTCACAACAACACAGTTTGGAGAAGCATTCTTTTATTCCAAATAAAATCTGATGTAGTTCAGTTTAAACAGCATTTCTAATTCCATCAGAACTCTGTAAAATGTAATAAAACTTGATTTGTTGCATCATGTTTTTGAAGAAGGACTTCAAATATATTTTTCTCTTGCAAAGCCTTTGCTAGCGTTGACGTTTTCGGAGGAATGATTACACATCAACACACGGGCCGACTTCCTCCGACAACTTTGGTTTTTGGTCCAAGAGAAAAAAACACTATGAACATTTAAGAATCTTTAATTCACACTAGTAATAAAATTGCATTACATTTCATAAAATAAATGTTCCAGTTTATATATACAGAGAAAACAGACTGTACATACCCTCCAATGAACCATTTCTAGAAGGAAAATAAAACCAACCGGAAACAAATTTCACAAAACATACAAGCAATACAGTGCTCAGCTAAGCAGGCACAACTGTACATCAAAATTTGTAACTGGTCAGTGTCGGGGTGTGGGAGGGGCAAAAAGTTGAACATTTACAATAGAGTCCTTAGGGACTGATAAAGGGGTATTAAAAAGTATTGCAGGCAAGCAGACAGACGCTTGTCTTTTTCCAAGTGCAGCAGAACATCCATCTCGTGTGTCAAGTGTGGAGCTGATTGTTGCTGCCACGAGGTTCCAACTATTGGACCTGTGTCTCGAAGCTCCCGTTCAGCTGGCCCTCCTCATAGTCCATTTGACACAAAATCATGTTGTTTTTTAGGAAAAACTTGTCCCCCACGCAAAACCTGTTGGAAGAGAACAACAAACAAATGCAGAAGTGTTGTTAAGATGATTACTGTTGGCATTATGGCAAAGTGGTGTGTGTTTGTATGTTGACTCCGCTCTGCTCTGGCAGTGAAAATGTTGCGTTTAAGATCAGCAGGTAATGATGATTCTGTTTGATTGCACACATTCGGTTGGAGATGTTTTACTTGACACTGTGCCCCATCAGATTCGAAGCCCGTTTTGATGGTCATCATAAATGTGCGGCTTCAAGTAAAGGTGGATTAAAACCCTATCATTTCAGAGCAAGCAGACACAAGCGCTGGCGCCCGATAAAAGGCAGGTCAACTCTTTCTGGCCGGCCAGGCGAAAAGGCGCTGGCACTGCGGGAGTTTCCAAGGAAACTCTGCCATAGGGTTCAACGTTTCACACGCCAGTTTGGTTCCGATGCTCGAGAATGCTTTTCCTCTGAAGTCTCGGAGTCCATTGAAGAGGGGAAAATAACACATAACAGCCTGCCCTACTGATGTTCTTCTCTGCGCTGCTGTTTGTTTGTGTGACACAGTGGAGACAGCTCCATAATGCAACGGAAGGGGGAGTGAAGATAAGAATATAGCCGAGCATAGCTCGGCTTTAGTAATGAGCCAGGCTGGTAAAACAGTCACGGCCATGGCGATACTGTGCCAGATGAGACCTGGCTTCATGTCTGCCAGCTGAGAAGAGAGACGGCGGTCATAATTCCCTTATAGCAGGTGTTCACTATGGTAACTGAATCCGGCCTGCAGAAGGTTAATGGGCTTGTGCTGTGTGGAGGAACAGGGTCACAGCACCCCTGACAAGCATGCAAAGGACGCTCTGCTCCCAGAGTGGTGCCATTACTGACAGTATATTAATGGGAAAAAGCAATATTTGGGTATGTCATATTCTATGTGTATCATACCATAGGCTTTGTGCTCTCTCCAATTTCATAATAGATCCTATCGCTAAGGAAACACCATTTCACACCTGTGTAGGTTCGTTCGTTCTCCTTTATGCAGCAACACACCTCTGGAGGACCTTAGTTTTGTAGTTCCTATACCTCATAAGAACAAGTGCTAATTTTACATCCCCGTGGCTTAAAAGATTTACAGATTTAGTCACAAACAAGTACAAACTGCTGGCAGTGTGTCACAATAGGAAATAATTAGCAGAGCATTACAAATGCAATCTTTATTTTTACAACGCAGGAAGACAATACCAGTTTTCACCCCCCAGACTTGTTCAGTGGTCTGTCATAATATAATAAGAGAAAAAGTACCTTAAGAGAGCTTTTCAGCAGCTTCTGATATTTAAGCTATTGGCCGTTTTAGCACTCCGTTCATGTTTGTTTTTAAAAAAAGGTAATGTTGTTGTGCAGTTATTATGATCCCCGCTCTTACCTCTGGTTACAAAGCTGACAGGCAAAACAGTCCAAATGGTAAACATTATCTCTGGCTCTCATCACCATTTCAAAGGCTGGGATCAGTTTACTGCAGGCTGCACAGTTCCCCGTTGTACCAAAGAGCCTGAAAGACAGAGCACAGACAGAGATTAACCCACCTTCCCTTTACCTTGATGCAATAAAAGAGCAAACATAAACGTACTGACAGCAAGAACAATAGAGGAAAAATGCTGCAGAGGAAGGGAAAAGGGGGCAAAAATCGAAACACGTCAAATGTAATGCACAAATCTTTCTTGGCACCCACTTGATATTTTTGTAAATGAGAGTTACAAACATAGATCTTAATTCTTGGCTAATGATCTAATTAAAATGATCACATGGTTTTAATCTCCTTCTTCAAAGGATTTCCTCCCTTGCACATTACCAAAAGCAATGAAAACAGGTCTGAAGCAAACCATTTTGAATTGTTGAAAGTTTTCTTCTTTCATAACTAAAATGCCTAATGAGTCTATCTCCAACCAAAGCCAGCTGGATTTTTACACAAGAGGCTACGTTCTGTAATATAGTCATGAGTTCAAAAGATTTCTGTTACAAGGATTCAGGCTCAATCTCATCTCTCGTTCTCCGTCTCGCTCTTTCATTCAGAGAGAGACAGTGACAGGAGATGTAACCTTGAAGAGTTAACTAAATGTTTCACAGTGAGTAGACTGACTGCTCAAACCTCGCCGCTGCTTGTTTAGGCTTATTAGATAGCAGCCAAATGATAAAGGTCACAAACGGAGCAAGGAGGCACTGGTGTAGCTCTCTTTTCTCCTCAAAGCAAAGGAACCTCAAATGCTTTTTCCCAGTCCGATTTACATTTTCATTTTCCAAGCGCCTGCCCCTATGTTTAATTTGGAGATTCTGAAGCAGATAGATTTATATATTCTGCAGGAGAAGAACCGTTTCACAGCTTTGCAAGAGGGGATAAGGCAACAGCAGATTGCCATTCCTACAGTATGTTAAACACTTTTTCCCCAAACTTGTAGGGGGCTCAGACGGAGGAGTCACGGTGTTGATATTCTGCCTCGTTTATACTAGTCCCATTCAGTTGCTTTCACCTTGTTAAAGAAAACGTCTATCCTGCAGCCCTGCTTCTAATTAGGGGCCGCTGGCCCAGAGGAGCCGGAGAGACAGAAACGGAGGGAGAAAGGCTGTTATGTTCCATGAGAGGGATTCACACGGTGTTAAACAGAGACATTGTTACAACTGGTTACTGTTTCACTAAAACACTGCGTGTTCTCATACAGTAGACATCTGCCACCCACGGGGCACTCTGTAACACAAAGAAGTTGTTTTTTCCACAGAGACACATTTTTAAAAACATGTTTTTGTTTTTTTCCTTTTCCAAACATCTAGAAGTTTCTCACACATTCAGTATTGATCCAGATATTGACAAAATATCAGTGCTACAGTGCTCCTAGTTTCCATTACAGTATATTGGTTTTCCTGGCAACCCTGATTGCTAAGTTTTGTTTTCAGTGCCCGTCCAGAACGGGCCGATTGCAGGTTCCCCAGAAGTTCTGTTTGCTGCGTTGTCGAGAACGGCGGTACGGTTGCTCGTACCCACCAAGTGTGAAGCTGATTGGGTGAACGGTTCTCGAGATATTGGTGAAGGGCGGTTATACAGACATACAGACAGAAGTTCCTTCCTTTACAGGTAGATGCTGCTGCTACAGTTCAACCTATTGGCCAAATGTCACCAAATTTTCCGTGGGCACTCAGACAACCTATCCACACCATGGATGTACTGTATGAAGAGAACTGGATTCAGCATTGGGGGCGGGCTCCCGTTCATTCCTATGAGAGGTACTCTGTGGCACACGAAGGAAAGCACCCGCATCATCTGGTGATCTTCCGTATCCATAGGCCCATAGAGCGGGCTCAGTAGTGGTTTACTCGGCCTCCCAGCCCTCGGTCCAGCTGCGGACTGGAGCTGTTTCACATGAACAGAGGAAGGGAAATAACCAGCCAGAGAGACTCACAGCTGTCAATGTCGACGTCTCACCCTCTTTTTATAGCATCAAATAACTAATTAAAACCAAACTCATCAGAAGAAATAACACTTGAACAAACATCAGCATAACTAACATGACAGAAACCATACCTTGGAGAAGTTTATATGGCAAGTACTTTTTAATCTGGTCCATGTCCCATCCGCTAACAGGAGGGGGCCATATACTGCAGCCAACCACCATAGGGCGATCCAGATGCTTTGGCTTCACTTTTGGGGAACTGTCATGTCGTCCATCTTTATATACAGTCTATGATCCTGAGCAATACGGCCGCCAAGTGTGAAGTACATCGGAAGAACGCTTCTCGAGATGTGCAAAGGACCTACAGACAGACCTCTATAGGTACCTTTATAGACCAGACCTTTATGGGTAGATGATGAAATGAAGGTTAATTCTTTCCCCTTTTGATCAGTACAGTGTTGCCTCCATTAGTTACAACCCACTGGCTCACACCTCCTGCATCATCATGACAGTCAAATGGGTCTGCTCCAGGTTTCACGCCACACCTGAGGTCTATGCTGGACTGGAGGGTCACACAATAATGTCTTTCCTCTCCCCCAGGGAACCGAAGCTGAAAAAGAGCCTAGAGAACCCTGGTCACTTAGTCGGACATGCACACACTTATAGCAGCTCTTGGATCATTCTAACCCGTCTCTGTTGCACCACGCTGGGCTGTGGACACGGTGCTGACTGGATACATGCAGGTTGTGAAAACGCCTGGTGGGGAAGCCCAGCTGGCTGCCAACACTAAGTTCTACCTTCAGTCAAGGCAGCATGCGACACCTGTGGCTAGTTTTTACCTATCAGCTACATCAATACAAACCAATGACCTAAATAGTGTGGGTCTATTGTCTTTTTCCCTTTATTATGAAACACAAAGAAAGTTTTTTGAGGATCACTCCTCTGCTATGTAGGTATGCGGCGTTTTAACTCTACTGGCCTAGCAGACTATTTTGATTGACTTTCAAGACTTATTTTATGAAGCAGGGAGACTAAAAACATTACTAGTAAAATACTAGAAATAATATTGTTTCCTTTGCAACAATTTTAAAGGGGCAGTCTACCAATTTTTGCACTTCAAACTACAGCAGGGGTGTGATGACACGAAAATGCGAAATTGTCGCCTGCAAATTTTATATGTCTATGACTTTTATTGTGAAAGGTACGAATTGAAGGTGGTTCAGACCACAGAGCCTTCCTGTTGTTATTGGTCATCATAGGTGCAACTCAAACGGTTGTGCACAACGTGATTGGTTGATGGCTTTATTCGAGGTGTGAAATCCCATAAAATCAACTTTGTTCTGGAAAATTACACATCGCTATTTCACCACATAATATTTTATGATTTCATAACAAAAACAACAGAAAAAAATACATTGACATGCAAATTTATCGCGTAGGAAAAAAAAACGCTGCCAGTGTGTTACTACCTTTAAGTGTGCTCGTCATGTTTGTGACTTCTCTGCCTGTGAAAGCAGCTGTATATTGCGCTCTGTGGCTCTGGCTTTGTCAAGTCTGAAAAAATAACCCTGGTGATGTCATTATGGGTTATCTCATCTTTTGATTTGGAAACATAACAAAAAGCCTGAAGACCCACCCTCCCTGGTAAATACCCATATCTTTCAAACTCCACACCCCCAGTTTGATAACAGTGATGACATTGTCACGCTAAATAGTACTCGCCATAGCGAGCTGTAAACACAGCGCACACAGGATTTTCAAGAGCCACAAGGAAGGCTGTAGTGGCAGAAATTAACGTGCATTTAATGTAGGCTTTCTATGTAACTAAAACCTGGTTATTGAAAGTAGACTATTATTAATGAACATATCTGATGTAGCGGTAACATAGTGGATGAATATCTTGGTTTCTGTTCATCAAACTTGAATTTGAACCATCAATGAACTTTAAAACAACTACACTTTGTTTCGTTGGGTGTCTTCTCAGTATTAACATTAGGGCTGACCCCTCCTATTCAATTAGTGGACTACTTGCTCGCTGTGGTCTGAGGCGACTACAATTTCTTTAGTTGCTTAGTATTTTTTTTTTGCTTTTTTCATGCTGAATGACTTATTTTCAGGAAACTTATTCGCACGTCTGCTAAACATAAGATTTAAAGTGTTGCTTTCATGTGATTCTTTCTGGAGAAACTCAGTTTCACAGATCTGTCGATTGAGTCAGCTACTCAAAATCATATGAATTTCTTTGATCGAGGACAGCCCTAATTAACATCCATATCAGCACCATCTCCACCTCCACCTACTCCGCTCTGCTGGACCTGCTGCTCTCTCAGCGCACATGCTGCGCAGCAGCATTTAACGTGTGCTGAGGCTGTTATCTTAAGAAAATATTTGGTAATACTTTTGTTTAGCTGGCCAAAAAGGACACACAAGTATTCTGATAATAGTGCAGAAAGGTTTCACACACCTTCTAGGTGGAAGTGTAAAAATGAAGCTACAGGACCGTGGCATGTTCTCTTAACTTCACTGGTTCCACTGAATCACCCTGATAGTCTTCAATCATGAAGAGATCCGCTTCTTCCATGCTAACCCGATTTCCTTATCTGCTTTGTGATTTACTATCACAGGCAGAAATTTGGCACGGAAAAAAAAAATGTCTTCCATCTTCACCATAACATGAAGTATTAGAGTGTAAGAAAGTGTCCCATTCACAGTTCTTCAGCCAACAATTGATGTTTCTGGGTTATAAAATGGCATCAACATAAGGCTTAATTGGACTCCTTGTGCTAAGAGTAGATTACAGCCTGAGAGAACTGTTCAAACACATTACACTTCTCTCTTTGTGCTCCTATGAAGCTAAAAGCAACCGCAGTTGAACCAGCACTGCAGCAGACTCATGACTAACAGCTGAAGTGGAGCTGCACATAGCGAGCAGCCAATGTCTCACACCAAAACATGATCTAGAGGCAGATGTGAAGCTCAAGGGATTCAATGTCAGATGCAAGAATGAGAAGTAAAATAGACACACAATTAGGTCCGTTCAGGCTTTTGAAAGCATAGCTAGTCAGCACATGAATGGACTGACTAGGTCAGATATCACCTTATGCTGAACTATGGAGACATAATATCTATACAAGTCAAGGAGGTGTTTTACCTGACTGTAATGAAGTATTCTATAAGAAACCATACCCGCCTATGTACAGTACATGTGTATAATCACTATACACTCAAGAAAAGTATGTTAATACAGTTTATTCCATCTTTTTTCCTCTTTAAACTTGATATGCTTCACAGCACTGAAACATTGCCTTCATAAATGGTGGATTACCTCTGAAAAACTTTCAGTCATTTCATTTACAATAGCTTTTTTTTTTTTTTTTTTTAAGTTTGAATAGACTATTTTCTGCAGAATTCCCACATATTGTTCTGACACATGTCCTGTATTGTAGGAGTGCAGTGGCTCATGCACTTCAATTTCCCTGGTCATTTGGATTAAATAAATCAATATTCTCCAAAGAAAAGTGCAAAAAAAAAAAAAAATTCAACATCAACACAGTTTTTTTTCAGCATTTCTATTTAAACAGAGTGTTAATGGTGAGTTTCTGGGAAATATGAGTGAATTGTTCAGAGCTGCTCATAAGACACTGAACCCATCGGGTTTTGTGAATCAATCATCAGCACTGCAACAATTTAAAGCACAAGGAGTCGTCTTTTAAAATAGTCGCCTCTGTTGTTTATTTAAATGGATTAGAGGAGATGATTTGGATCGCTATCCAACAACCTGTGAGACATCCTGGTATGGATTTCTGAACAGCATAACAGTATAAAGTGAATGCAGGCTATTCATTTTAGGAACTTTCAATTGTCATCATCTTTTTGGTTATATGACCCCTTTAATAGTACGTAACAGTTAATTTCCCTCCGGGGATTAATAAAGGTTCATCTCATCTTATCTTAGTACGGCTGCAACATGGCAACTATGGTAGTAGGGGTAGGGATCACCCAACGCCCCACAATACAATATCATTACGATAGTTAAGTCGTGATATGATTTTACACATTTTACAATATGCTGAGTATTGCGATATATTGAAATTTATGTAACCGTAGCCTTAATTTTCCACATTGCATGGACGCAGGTCTTTGCGCATGAAGTAAATGAAGGATTGTGTTATTTTTTTTAGCTTTGTCAAGCTAAGTGTGCTCAGTGTTTTCGGTGGAGCAGATTTAACGTTGGCTTGGCTGTCAACAGGTAACACTATCTCTGGGTGGTGGCGTGTGAGGTGAGCCTTCCTGTTTGCAGTACTCCCAGAGTATTTTATTTTCATACGACACTCCTCACTAATCACATTTGTCATATCCATGTCTTCCTACCATTCCTTGTTAAAAAAAATTTCTCTCTTCAGTGTCTCCATCTCATGGACCCACTGGACCGCACCAGTGAATAAACTTTGTATTTGCAATAGTAATAGATTGTATAATAAAAGATTAATACTTTACACCCATGTATGGATACAATATTGCCACACAAAACATTGCAATACTATGCTGTATCAATTTTTCCCCACCCCTATATAGTAGTATAGTACAAAATATCAATTATAATTTCATAAAGACCAAGGTGACAATTTTTAATGTCAAGTTTCCATTAATTTACTATCATATGTGACATGAGTAAAGCAGAAAATACATCTTACATTTTTGAGAAGCTAAAATTGAGAATGATTTGATTATTGTAATAATAGCTGTTTAATATAATTTTAATATATATCATAATTAATTAAATATTTAGATGTTGGATTACAAAGTCCCTCTCTCTCTGACTATAGGCTTTGATATTGGGATTGATAAATCCAATTATGTGAATATTGTTTTGTTGTGTAAAGAACAGCTATATTAGTTGCAGTTCTTTCCAACAAAGTCAAAATCATTTCAAATCAAAATTTTTGGTAGCTCACACAAGGGCTGTCAAAATTAGCCATAACGGCGATTCAAAAATCTGTTCTAAAAAACACTTATGTTCAAATTATCTGAATAGATATGATCTTGAACACACAGCTGATGCTTCGTTGTTTTGTTTACATGATAACTCGAGGTGAGGCTTGCTGTGGCTGAGATCTCTGCTGTCGTTACGTTTTTGTTGAATTATTCCTCTTTCAGCTTGACCTAAAGTTATATTTCATTTTCCGTTAATAAAAGTGTCGCTGTGTGACTCCCGTCATGGGGTGCATGGCGATGTGTGGTGCAAAGTAGACAGCCGCACTATCTGTTTTTTGTTTTTTGTTTTTTTTTCCAATTCAAATATACATTCAAATTTATACTGGTTGACAGCCCTATAGCTCTTTCTACAGATGGTAAATTATCAATATGTCAGCTCTTACATGAATTATATGACAACATGTATGGTTTCTTTATCCCTGCTTCCTACCATCCTCCACACAGGAGAGCTGTGGTGCTCTGCTCCTTCAAACAGCTCTTATTTAGCAGCTAAAATGTGTCTTTGTGTGCCAGTGTGGGTTGTTGGGAGCAGAGTTGGATGGCAGGAATGTAAAGAAGCTCAGCTCTCCTTTCTCTGTTATTGAGTTATTACAATCACTCTTTAGAGAAAAAACAGCTCTTCTTTAGGTCTTTCAACTTGCTGCTATGCCAACTTCAAACCCTTAAAGCTCCAACAGTGCATCATCTGCCTCTCTGTATTGCTTCCCTCAGATTGGGTTGTGGCTCTTGAAGTTTTCTACCTGTTCTCTGAGCTCTTTGAGACTTCTCCGCCTGCACAGAGTTTGTCAGATTTCATAAAAGGGAAAGCTGTTAATGCATGCGTCGCATGTTCTGACCGTCCCCAACAGTCGCATCTTTTTTAAAGTGTAAACCTTTCTGTTCAGATCTCTCTTGCCCAGAGAGGAAGAGCAAACTGTTATGGAAGGAGAGCAATTGTTTTACTTACTAATGTAGTACGGAGAGGACAGATTTGAAAAACAGTCACATCCAGATGGAGCTATCATCTTCCCCCTGCTATTCCACTGGTTTGTGGATAACTTATAATGCTCATTATCTTGAAAACGTTTCCCTCTTACACTTAATTATACCCCATTTTGATAAGTGGATGACTATTATGTCCTCTCTAATATATGAAATAGAGGATAAAATGATTTCAGGCTTCAAGTCCTGATGATCACACCATGACTAGATTGTCAACCCTCTGGTGAAGTCGTGCGATCCTGGGCCCTAGACATAAAGGAAACGCCTAATTAATCTATTATTCTCATTTATAATGAGAGTGTGGCCACGTTGATTAAAAAAAAAAAAAAAAAACAGTGAAAAGTCAGGGATATTAGAAACTGAACTTTTTGTTGCCGTAATGGTTTGGAGGGCAGGGGAGGACACCGTTTTAGGAGTGTGTGTGTTTTGTGTGTAAGATTCAGGAAAGCGTGAGTGCATTCAATAAGTTGCTAATGCCACTGAAGGACAATCACAGATGGAGCTCCTATAATAATTAATGTGAGCATGGCAGGGATCCAAACTCTGGGAAATAACCAAAGTGTGTTTGATCCACCCGCTTGTCTTTAATGAAGTGCAGGAGGCTAATTCAGCGCACAGATTTAACTTCATTACCGCAGGTGAGGGACGCCTTGGTCTTACTACACAGAAACGAAGGAATGGGAAGGAAACTGGTGGCGGATGGAGACTGCATCACCTACTTTCAAACACTCTGGTCTCTCAAACTGCCTGTTCTCTGTACGCAAGGCGAGATTTTTAATTTGCTCCATAATAGAATTCATCTCAAGCATCTCCAGCCATTAAGTGTTCTGCATTTGTCGCAGGCTGAAGAGCAAGCGAGTGGGATGGATTTCATTTGGCAATCCGGGCCAACAGTGGAGCACAGAAAGCTCTCTCCTCCTCTTTCCTTTTCGTTCTTATTTTAGTATTCCTAACTCTTGATTTCATATGTCATTCTCAGTTCTTCATCCCATCTCTGACCTCTACATCTTACTGGTCTAATGTGCAAGAAAGCTTTTCCCTCTCCCTCCACACTGCCAGTTAGGCACTTATTGCTCGGGGGTTGGGGTTGCTGTCCTTTCAGCAGATGTATTTTACCAAGTGAAACTCCGAGCTTCATCATTTTTGCCTTCTCTTGGTCATTTGCCCATTTATTATTACCTCATCTGCACCATCTGCCCGTTCTGGGGGCAACATCAGGTCTTAGTGGACCTCTCACTGCATCTTAAAAGCATTAAATGTGGGTGGGAACTGATGGATGGTAATGGCCTATCTCAACGTAACGTCCCTAAGCGCCTTTCAAGTGGGCTGCAGGCTCCTTCCAGGTCAGAGGAAGAGCTGAGATGTAAGTAAAGTGTCATGGAGACCCACGAGGGAGGTAGGGAGGAAACCAATGATGAAGGGTCTCTTTGGTTTTAGAAGTGATGCTAAATTATCGCTGCTGTTTTGGATGTTTTTAAATCAGTATAATGAACTGATACACACCTAGTGGGTAGCAATTAGTGTAAGAAAATATTGAAAATAATAGGGATGAGTCCCAATTTTAGTGAGTCACGCGGCAATTTTCGAATAATAATCAAATAATTCCCAGTGATTTTCAAATAGTGTTTTTGCTTATGATACTGTATTGATTCTCAGAAACACTTGATTTTTAATTAATAAGTTACATGCAAAGATGAACTCAGTCAATACTATTTCATTAGCAAAGACTGTCCTCTCAAAGTAGTGCTATGATGTTGGATGTTGCAGGGACTGTTCACAATAATGTAGGCCTCCCTTACTCCCATTTTATGCATTTGATGGTGTGTTCTTTATACTATGTTTTCTTAGACATTGATTTTAAACATTGCAATATAGCGCCTTGCTTACAGTATCACAATATATTGAATCATAACCCTTGTATCATGATGCCAATACACAGCCATAGTAGCAATAATGACGAGTAGAGAGAAAGGGGGAGGACAACGCAGGACAGGGAGTTTTAGGGGTGGGTGGGTTGGGGGGGGGGCTAGGGCACCAGCATCCTTAAGTCGGCCCCTGGGGGATTCCTTCTCAGATAAATGGTAGGATCTCATTGGGAATGTGACTTAACGCCCAGGAAATGGTCATGTTTAATTTAACAAGCAGATGGCAGGGGCATCTGAAGGGGGGTACACAGAGCCAAAGACACTGATGAAGCAACAAGCCTGCCTGGAGGTTTCTCACAGCCTACAGAGCCAGCGAGTCTACTCCGTGACAGAAGTCTCCTGTGTTGATGTAAACAGAGCGAAAAGATGAAAATATGACAAACGTAGTGGTTTAAACTTAGCTCAGCTGGCATACATCTTGTTGGTAGCAGTGAGACTGACTGGGTTTTTAATGTATATTGCAATTGTTATTGTTAATCACCAGTTTCATCACAGTACTAGGGCTGACCTGAATGCTTTGAAGCTTTCACTGTTACCATGGTAATCAACCTCCAAATCAATATTTGAATGCTTTGTTTGTTTATTTTATTTTATTTTATTTTTTTTTACAAATGTGAGGATGTCATAAGAATGTAGAAATCCCACATTATTCATATACATTATTAGTTATTTTCAGAAACATATTGCTGCTTGTTGCGTTTAGAGGTGTGTACATTGTTGCAGTGGCGACACTGTCCTGAAGCTTCGGATACCTTAATATTAAGCTTCAAAGCCCAAAATATGGTATTTGGGACTACCCCTACACATTACAATAATCAATAATATATTGATTCTTTGGATAACGATATGATATTTGCTGATATCACAAAGTCTGCCATGATTGATTTTGATCCGATCTAATTCAAGAGACAATATCATATGTTCATATATTTACATTTATATTAACTCACAATTTAAGCAACTAATTATAATTTGACAATCATAACTTTTCCAGACATATAAATGAAAAAAAAATCTATTATTTTTAATAAAAAGAATAAAAATAGGCTCTCCATTATAAAGTGCCACATTTCTCATATTTAAGTGCAAATGTTTTTTTTATTAGTCAAGAATTTCAAAATAAAGGCGTATCTTAAAGATGACGATACATATGAATGTTTTCCTTTTGAATCAGTGATATTGGATTGTTGATCAATGAATCGATATGTTGATCCAGATCGATGTATCATCACACTCCATAATTGTTATTTAATTTGAATTATATTCAATTTCATGTTGTTTTTGAGGTAAATTGGTCCACCTGATACAATGTCTTCACAATGTATCACCAGCAGATGTTAAATGTTGAGTAAGAAAACAACCTAATGTAAATTAAAGTGTAAGTCACTGCTGCTTACTTTATATTCAAACTACGACTATACATTTTGTTTTCTGGATGCAGTAACACAAATGTCAGGATTGCATGACTCGTTTTGATGGTTGCAAAAGGATTTTTATAAGTTATACAGTATTTAGATTTTAGTTAAAATTGAGATGCACTGCTGCTAAAATGCTCCAAATGTTGTTGTTTTTTTTTTTCTGCCAGTGCAATACGGCTGCGTTGAAACACCCCAAAACAACAGGGGTGGGGGGAAATAATCAATTCAGCATAGTATCAGGGATCGTGTCAATACGCAATATCAACCTTTTATTATTTAACTTTTAACCTCTTATCAAATCAATGGCTGAGGAAGCTAAAGTGAAGGTACTGGAATCATAAATAACGCTCCAAAGTTAGGCTAAAATTTGTCGATGAAAAACTGGCATGGCCATTTCCAAAAGGGTCCCCTGACCTTTGACCTCAAAGTATCAATGAAAACTCTGAGTGAAAGCTGTATCTTAGGTAGATAAGATAAAATAGATGTTCACAAATTGAATAATTTGCAGATGACAAAAGGTAATACAGTAAATCACAATATATCGCAATACTCAGCATATCGCAAAAATAACAAACATTGCAGTACTCATTTTCTGCAGTATCCATACACGAGTTGTGTCAGTTTTTCCCTGTGATATTGGAAAATGGTATAGAATGTCTATATTTTTCAAGGTATTTTATCGTGACAAATTCCATTATCGTGACAACACAATGTTTAAAATCGTAATAAGATCATATCTTGACTTATGTATCGTGATGATATTGTATGGTGGGGCCTCTGGTGATTCCCAACCTGACAAGACATTACTCTCTGCTAAATGCATGCTGTAAAAGACCATGACAACAAACTGTCTACATTGCTGTGATGTGGTTCTGACACTGGGGAATCTTTACATGATTTAGATTTAGATTTTAGATGCGTTTCTGTGAATGGGAGCCACAGGAAACACACACTGAGAAACCAAAGCAAACGGCACTAGGAGGCAAAAAACCCTTTTGTGATTCTTTCATGTCACAGAGCTTTTGGAATGGCACAGCTTTTGTGTTTGTTGTGAGGGGAGAGAGGTGATTGTGTGTGTTGCTTGCCTCAGGTAGTCCCTGCGACAGAGGATGAGGTTGGCTTTCGTGTAGAGGGTGGAGCCCACCTCCCCCAGGCGGCAGTCACAGCAGGCACATTTGAGACAGTCCTCATGCCAGTATTTGTCCAGGGCCTTGAGCAGGTAGCGGTCTTTAATCTTGCGATTGCAGCCGGCACACCCCTTCTGTTTCCCTTTGGGCTGGACGGAGAGCATCGGCACACCTGTAGTGATAAGGAGACAAACAGCCATGTGTGATTTACGGCGCCGGGAACACGAGTGACTTTTCATGTTCTCTTTTTGATAAGCCGGCTGCTTCTCGAGGCGTCTAAGCCCCGGCCTCGCGCGTGGCCACAGCACACTGCCTACCTGCTTCATATGCATTAAAGAAAACATTCTTCCATGTAGATAGGCGCACAGGTCACATTGGACTACAAAGCCCTGACTTACTTGTTCCACTAAGAACATGCTGTAGTACAAAAGTTACATGATCACTTGCAGCAGCTTTCAGAGGAAGGGGCATGTCTTGTGTATTCCTGAGGATAAAAGGCACAATGTTTATTTCGCTCACTGCTGTATTTACAGGGGGCTGTGCAGTACGTTAGTTACCTGCCATTTCATCAAAGCCCATTTCACTCAACCATCTACAGCTGTAAAAGCTCCTCATGGGCTTTGTTTGGTATAGATTAACATTAACCTTTTAAAAAGCCTCTGACCACAAAAACGCTGCTACCAGACCCCAGTGAGATATGTTATGGCCTAAGTGCCTTTTAGCATACACTCACTCTGTGCGTCTCATACATACACACACACATTTGCACACACAGACCACAAACACACACACACACACACACACTGTTCCCCACTCAGAGCATTACAGCCTTTCCTCCTTTTACACTTATCTGTACTCATGTGTCTGCAACGAGCGAGCCTAAGTTACCAAACTCGCAAATTGCCCTGCTGTCACGCAGGTCCCCTTTAAGCGCACCTTTTAGCCTCCTAAAGGACAAATAAAGTCCATTTAATAACTGCACTAAACACTAATAGTCTATGTGTGGTTGACATTTGTGTTTGGACTAAAAGCCCCCCTCAGGCCGCTGCTGGTACAGAGGCAGGGGTGCGCAGCTCCCCTCTGTAGCACTAACAGGTCTGCCACAGCTGAAAGCACAAGACAACAGCTCTTAAGACACTCTCTCACACACTGAGCTATTGATCCATCTAAAAGAACACACAGTGGACGCCACTTGCCACTCTACTTTCAAAACACATTTCTCTCTCTCTCTCTCTCTCTTTCTCTCTCTCTAAAAAAAAAAAAAAAATACCGGACACTCTGCATCACAGGGGGTTAGGCCAGCAGTTTAGTTTGTATGTGTGGGTATCTATCTATAAAGGCCCGTTTTTAAGACATGTTACACTGCATTTTATACAAAATGTCACTGTTTTACTCTTGTGTTTTATTTGCCGGCCAGATAAAAGTTTACACTTAATTAGCATGTAGGGGTGGGAAAAAAAAACAATTCACCTACGTATCCTGATTTTTTTTTTTCTACAATTTTGAAATTGATTCTTTAATGGCTAGAATTGATATAGTTGCTTAATTTGAGTGTATGTGGAGGTAAAGGAAGTTACTGCTTTTATTGTATTGTGAGTAACTTGATGTCATATCTACTTCATATCCACCAACCAAAACAAACCACAGCTGCCCGCAGTGAGAAATGAAATGACAAAGTAGAAAATGATGGAGGGTCCGCGTGGATACGAGCTGCATCCTTACGTTTTAAAGCCAGAGTAGGAAACGCCACACATACAGTAAAGTATGGAAACACTTTGGATCTCACACATTGTCAGGAAAAGTACCGCTAGACATCACAGCTAAAGCTGCATGCTAACTCTGTCATGGACAGGAAATGTTATCGTATTGCGGTAATGTGCGGTCAAGCCAGCCGGCAATCTCTGTGGTCAAATCAGCCGTCGCTACAACTGCAGAGCACCCATACACTGAGATTTATGTTAAATACATTCAAACAGCCCCGATGGAGCTGAACATGGATGTATAACGAGAACGGCGCTGACAGGGAGAGCTAGTGATGGACTTGGAGAAGTTAGTGGAAGTATACACGTGTGACGAGGTCCGGTTTACAAAATAAGGTTTTAATAAAATGGACTATATACAAAATACATACAGTATATGGAAATAAGATTGATTAGATTCAACTTACCAGAAGTATAAAACATTAGATGAGATTTTAAATTAAAATGAAAATACCATACCTAATTTGTGAAGGAATTGTCTGCATTCTTTGAGTTTTGGGTTACTGGGAAAAAACTGAAAATAAATAATGCCTGAAAATGACTTATATATTTAACTTTGGGACATCTCCGACTTCATACATGCTGAATATCAAACATTTTTTTCTATTAATTTAGATATTTTCCAAAATAAAAGTCAGTAGAAGTGTATGACTTAACTTTTTCCCATCTAGTGTTAAAGTTAACAAAAATCACAATAAATCATTGTATCGAATCGCAAAATATTTGTAAAACAGCAATACTCAAAAATCGCAACATATATTGAATCGGCGCCTGAGTATCATGATAATACCGAACTGGGAGCTAGGTGAATCGTTCCGGCCCTATTAGCAGGTAAGTATGCACAGTTGTATCAGTGTGATATTAAAGTGTGAATGGGGTCATTCTTGTAGTTAGAGCTGCCATTTTACAGTAACGTCTTTGGCTCGCTCAGTGATAAACACAACCTCAGCTGGTAACAAGGGACTGCTTCACTCTGAGCACTGTTTTTCTCCACTGAGCCTGTCAAGTTCGCTCTCTTTCTCAAAAACCTTATACCACTTTTCAAAGGACTTCTTTGGAATAGAAAAGCATATTTTCTCTCTCTATTTCTGTCTCTCTCCCTCACACACATCTGCACACCTAAATGGACTCGCAAAGTACCTTATTGGATCCAGATTTTCATCCATCCACACATCAATAATGCTATGAATGTAATATAATTAGCATTTCCCAGTTTCTATCTATCTATCTATCTATCTATCTATCTATCTATCTATCTATCTATAAATATATATATATATATATATATATATATATATATATATATATATATATATAAGAGGTGAATGAAATAGGAGAGCTTGTTAGTCAAATTTATGGCTTTGGTTTATATGTCAGTGAGTGCTCTGGTGGTGTTGAGCCGTCTTATTTCTTTATCAGAAGTGGAAAGGAGAGGCTAATTGGTCCGGTGCCGGTGATGGGAGCCATCAATTAGTGTTCTACCTGCCCTCCAGCTCCCTCACCTCCCTCCCTTCTCCAAAACAGGCCCCTTGAAGCTGGCACATTAGGATCACAAAACCTGCTATAAATACCAATGTTCAGTGTAAATGAAGCTAAAAAGCTTCAAATTCAAGCCACACTGGCTAAGGGCGGACTCTTCTACCTGCATTTCATGGCTTGTTAGGGGAGCTCTCTGCAGGTATGCCTGACAGACTTCTACAGAACTAAAAACAGTCTTAATGAGGAGAGAGAAAATACGTGTGTGTGTGTGTGTGTGTGCTTCAGAGCTTGTGCGAAGAAAAAGAAAGGAATTGCTGCAATTCCCTCGGGGATCACAAAAATCTTTAATTTGCCTTTTATGACACCTAATTAGTTATTCTACTCAAAATCTTTGCTTTAAATAAGAGAACTAATTATACAAAAAGGTCGTTCCTCCACCTCCAGAGAACTACTCCTAATTGGTTGAGACCACCACCCGCCACACACTCCTTAAACACATCACATGTGTGTTTTACATCACGTTTGAAAAGGCCAAAGCTTAACCTATCCTGGAGTTACTGAATGCTGCTCACCCCCGTCTACTGGATGCACTCTGTTTAAAACGCGGCTCAGTGTCATCAAAGTGACAACGCTTTTTTTTTTTTCCCAGTCTGACGCTTGTATCTTCATGCATAGCATACATCCTGGTCCTTCAGTCCTCCGGGCTGCAAGAGAGATGTCTCAATGGAGGAATGTCTGCCGGGAAACCGGTACGCACATTCAACTGACGCCTCTGTCTTGAAGCCATTGCAGGGAACAAACATTGGTTTGATGTCTTCTACCAAAGCAGCCTCTGGAAAACAGCTTTAATAGTAGTGTAGCAAGCACTAGCTCAAACCTACTAAACAAAGAGCAGTGACAGAAAAAAAATGAGTGTGTAAAGTAAATGTCTTTTCAATTCCCTTAATGCCACAAGACATTTTCTTGCACCTGTCACCACTCCCGGCGCTATGTGAAACTGTGGAGGAGAACAGCACCTCCCATGCTCGCCGCCTCCCAGAAAGAAAAGCTGCATTATGAAAGGAAGCAGCAGCCTCCACTTAATCCAATCCATTTAACAGATACAAGTGCCACTGACCTTCCAGTGTCATTTGATGTCACCAAAAGCATGCCTCTCCACATCACGATTCATTCTCCAACAAGGGATGCATTTTACCCCTCAAAGTGGAGAGACAGCACTTGCCCTGCCAAATATTCTTACTGAGAGGGAATTTAATTTGCCATTAGCACTGTGTGTACAGGCCTGTCATCTCCCTCCTTCTACATCCATCTGCTTTCTGTAAGATTGTATCTTTCAAGAATATGTACAGTTAGTTTTCCTCAGCCCAAGCAGTCTGTCAGAGCATGTATTTTCTATTATAGAGATAGCATCCGATTTCTATGTTACCCCATTTAGACTTCCGTCTTTTACAGCTATCAAAAAAATCCCATCAGTCCACTAACCTTTTTTTGATATATTTAAGATTTTAAAAGAAAATACGCTGTTTGGAGCACTGGAATGTTTGAAATTGGAGAAATACAATTATGACTCGCCCTCGACTGGACGAGAGTTTGAAAAGAAAGATGATCATTACCGCTAAAATGTTTGGTTGCTACCAAGTGAGCAGGTGATTGCAGACCATGCTGCATGCAGTAATGTATACAGCCATGCGGTGTCATGCCATCTAAAAGGAGATTGGTTATTTCCTGAGCATCAACTGCAGAACCAGGAAATAATAATGACCGTAATAATAATTCACGACACTTGCTAAATTCTACACTAACAGTGTTACTGTTTGTTCTCGCTCACCTTACTGCGACCGGTAATTTATTATTTTCATGATTCATAACATCAGTTATTTTCTGGATTCATTGAGTTGTAATTGTGTTGTTAAAAAGTGAAAAATTCCTGTTATATTTCCCACAGCCCAAGGTGATCTACTAAGCTAGCTCTTTTTACGCAACCAACAGACCAAAACCTCAAAATATTCTGTTTACAGTCATATGTGACAAAAAAAAAGCTTTGAATCCTGATATATGAGAAGCTGGAACCAGCAAATGTTTGATATTTTTTAAGTGACAAAGGTGATTAATCAATTCTGCAAATTAGTGGCAGATTACGTTTCCTTATCAACTAACTGATCAATTGATTAATCGACTAATAATTGCAGCTCTACCCGTCACAGGTGCAGAGTTGAGAGATGTAGAGTTGGGAGTTGGCAACATTTTGAATTTGAAGCTGACAGAAGTGGTGAGCCGAAAAACAGATGAAGCAACATGAAGTGTCCTGCTGCGTGTGATGCCGCTTCACTCTCAGCTTCCTCTTCTTTTTCTTCTTCTTCTTCTTTAGTGTTTACTGGCAGTTGACAAACCAGCTTAGAGGTGCATTATCACCACCGTATTCATAGTGGAGATGTCACAAGAACCGAACCTTTGGTAGCAAGTCCATGTCAAATTTCTGATAATGTGACGGTACTGATTTTTCTACAGGGCTCGAGAGTAACGGCACCCTGGGGACGACAGAAAATGTGTATGGGACACAGTAAACTCACTATTGACGTGTCCGGGGTATGCACCTTATTTTTTCCCTGATAACATTACATTGTGAAAAACAAATCTGTGTGGAAATTGGCGGGAGAAAAACCAGTTAACGTTAGCCGTTAGCTCCGTGCAGGACTGTGTGCTCACCAGCTGCTAATAGCTAATGGTAACTAGCTCTTTTCCTGCCAATGTCAACACGGGAGGTGCCATTGATTATATTATGATGCGTGCAGGCTCTAGTCAGTAAAAACAGTGTTGGGAGAAGGTCAATTCTAACATTATCATCATGCGCTTTGGCGAGAAACTTGAATAAATCCATTTGTTTGAAGGAAATGTTTTCACAGCAATATAAAATAGCTAATAGAGAGGGAATTATGATCTGATTAACTCCCTAGTGTATGTTGAACTACATGGGATTTATTGTTTTGTTTTGTTTTGTTTTTTTACAATGGTATTGAATTGGTATTGAGAATTGTGGAATTTCATTGGTACTGGTGTCATCTACTTCATCTCTGGTATCGTGACATCCCTACTTTGTGTACGAATGTATGCATGCAGTGTAGCATTTGGTATCCTGGTCCGGTCCGCTGTTTGGCTTAAAATGAAATTGTTTATCAAAAAATATTAAACCACCTACTAAACCTGCATCATATCTATATCATATGAAACTAGAAAACCTAAAGAAATCCATCAGTGTCAATCATGTTGCACCAGCTTGTCACTAATTAACACTTTAAATTTTCACTAAATTTCAAGATATGCAAATTAAAATTTGGTTCTCTGGGTACCCACAAGTCTCCCCTTTACAGACATGCCCATTTTATGATAATCACATGCAGTCTGGGGCAAAAACCATTGCAGTTTTTGCATGCTGTATAATTGTGTTAATGTACCTGTTCTAAAATAGTGTATTTCTGGTGTGTTTTTTATACTATGACAGTTTTCATAAAATTATTTTTTTAAAATATATGGCCTTGCTTTCTGTATCGTATTATATTGGAATATATTGAATTGTTACCCCAGTATCATGATACATATCAGATTATTGCCAATACACAGCCCTACTACTAAGGTGTCGTCTTCAGATTGATTGTTTAGTCCGACAGTCAAAACCAAAATATATTCAAATTACAATTAAATAAAATTGGGAAAAACAGCAAATGCTAACATTTGAGAACTTATTAATTATCAAAATTGTTGCCAAATGATTTTAATCTTGATCAATTTTCAAGTGCATACCACAAAATTGTCAGGAAATTGATGGTTGTCCTTCACTGCACTACAACACACACACTCCCAGTGGAACAGCTGCTCTTACAGGCACTTAGCCTTGATGGCAGAAGGGACAGTTGCATCTGATTCTGTGTTTTGTTAAATGTCTTTTGATCAATTAAAAGCACTGACGCCATGGTGTGATGCAGACTTTGCCGGTTCATGGGGAGGTAAAGGATCTTGATGAGAATCACTCAGCCTTCCTGACACATGGGGAGGGAGGTGGGCTTTTAAGGAGGTGGGAGCTGGCACTGGGTGGGCCTTTTCTCGGGGGCCCTTATAATACCAACTCCCAGCTGCAGCGAATAAACCACCAGCGTGGTGAATACACAGGCTGGGACGCTCAGGGAAATGAGATACTGCATTACCAAATGATTGCATTTAGCTGAAACAAGTGTATTTGTCGTCATCATCATCATCACTTAATTCAAAGCACAACCAGACATTACCTACGATGAATCTATTAACATGAGGTTACCAAACCACTGTACGTCAACCCTGCATGACTGAATGAATCATCTAAATGAATCTTAAATCTAAATTACATTAAATTATTACAGGGAGAACTATCGAGGAAAGCACAGTATTAAAACTCTCAGCTCTCCCCCCTTTTATTTTTCTGCCACCACTGTAAATGTCATGGCGATCCCAAATAAAAATTGTCCCTAGGCCAAGGTGTCTGCCGCTAAGGTTAATGGGGATCTCATGCAGATGTCTTGCCATTGTGTGCATGAATCAGCCCCTTTCATTCAGCTCTCGTCATCGCTGTAATTGAGCCCACAGACACGTTTCTCTATTGCCAAGACAAAACACAAGACATCTGGTAATAACATCAGCTGGAATACACATGCCAGTTGAAAGCAGACTGATGAGTGTATTCTGAATGATAAGTAAAATAAACACCACTGATTCAATGTGTGATTCATGTTTCTATCCTTAGTTGGAGCATGTGCAAGGAGCAAAAAGAAAAGATATGGATGAACACATGCTCACAGAGACTTTCTCAAATTAGGTAGTTTCTTACAAGGCCCAAGTCAATATTACATTTCATACTGACTGTTTTTTTTTTCTCTTATAGTTCGCTGTAAGAGCCTTCTATGTTACTGTACGGCATGCTACATTTCCAGATGGTTGTGTATGAATGCTGGGGTCTGTGAGGTGAATTCTGGGACTGTATGCATGCTATGATTATGACATAATTAACACCCACAGTAAGTGGGAGAGAGAGCAGACAGGGCTGGTGCAGATGAGGAGGGGACTGTTCATTAACAAGATGCACTCTCTCAAACTTTGCAGCTTGCCATGGCTAATAAGGCCCGGTGAAACGGAGCCCAGCCGTCCCTTGCATTGACCCTGGCACTGCCCAGGATAAGGGAGGGTTTTGTCTCCTGGAATAATTGCTCTTTTCACATGTTACAAGTGTCCTGACCCCCACGGTCGGCAGCCACTTTCCGTACCATAATTACTCCTGATCCGCTCCAAATGAGTCAGCCGCATTAGGGCTGCAATAACACTGGCCCAGCTTCAAGCGCGGCATGGGGAGTCTCAGCAGAGCAGCCTGGAACAGGACTGCCTTTTCTCCCAGCCCACGGTCATTTCCATCACGTCAGAGGTGCATTTCTTACACTTGAAGTCAGCACGAAGGCCCTGGGCCCTTTTCTGAGGCTTACAGAAGGCATTGTTAGCTCCTGGTGCTCACTACTCACTGCGGTTTTGGCACCAGACTCCATCCCAATTAACGGAAAACTTCATTAGGGTGTTTTTTCCACACTTTTCAGCCCCCTATTATTTTTAATTTATTCACATGGGGTTAATTAAAAGAAATGTATCACAGAGATATGCAACAGCTTTCTAATTAAATTCATTGCGGCTTTTTTTTTTTCTTTAAAGACATGAAACTGGCAGAGTTTCCAAATTATTACAGAAGGCGACTTGTTCCAACACTTGGTTGCTCAGTAGTAGGGTGAGATTAGAGCTCTGCAAGGTAAGCTGTCAACAGCAGAGAGGGAGTGAGAGAGGGAGCTGGAAAATGAGAGTGAGGGAGTAAGATGAATGAGGAGGAGGAGAAAAGACATGGTTTTATCATGCAGGGTTCCCCCCAAATAAACCCAGGAGAGCTCTTAAAGAGGGAGGACTGTCTGAGTGTTGACACAGCAAGGAGTAGATTTGGTGTTGCATCTAGCCAGTTAAATGTGGGCATAGCGTTGGGCTTTGGCTGCTGTTGCTCTGAGGTGTTTAGTTCTTGAAACCTGCCATTTTACCATTTTTTATTTAAGTGCAAGCTGTCAATAACAGAGAAAGGGAATGCATCTTCATTTTCAATCTTCATACATTTTTTTTTCCAATGGTCTGAGGTTGAATAAAGGAAAAATCCATCTATTCTCAAACTATATACTTTGATAGACGAGGCAATCTTATCTGCCACTTCTTGATTCCTTGCAAAAATAACCTGAAAAAAAAAATCAAACTGTTAAGACCTGTCGCAGCCACCTTCCACCATCCGGAACAGAATAATGCACAAACACTTTTAGTCCACATTAAAAATGCATTTGGAGAGGAATAAATGTAGCCCTCTAAAGTTTGTGTCACTCACGAGGTCAGGAAGTGATGTACAAAACCCTCCCCACTCCCCGGCAATTACTGCACACTTATTATTTCAAAGGATATGCCAGGAGACAGGTGTGCCATTCAGGGTCCTCAGTGAGCCGAAAATGGAGGGGGAAGAAGGGACGCCATACTGTGGTGCACTGTGTGAGGCTCTTTAATCTTGAATAATGCAAATTCCCCACAGGGGGCAGTTATTTGGCAGCACCGGCCTCTAATGTCATTCATGCACCTACTCCCACACCTGATGGGGTAAATAATGAGGGATGCTGGTTGGGTGCAGATCTTCCTGAAGATTGGGTGGGATTGTAAACTAAATGTCTCGTGGAGTACAGCCTGTCCTAAATCTCCCAAGAGAGGAATATTATAGATGATGTTTCATTATGAAGATGGCTTGCTTTTAATGAACACTTTTATATTACCTCATAATATAAAGTCCAGGCCTTTTTCCTACAGGAGTAATTTTTGTTACTGGCTAAAATCAAATGGCAATTCAACTACTGCTCCAATTATATAAAAATGAAAGATGTGTGACTGAAATGAAGGGGTCTTAGGGTCATAGAAACAAGGTTCAGTGGGAATATGTGTGGACGGCGGCTGACATTCGCCTCTGAATTTGTAGTTGCAAACAGCGTAGTTAAGCACTGATTAAATCAGCAACTTCAATATCCCAAACCTAATCTACTAGCTTTAAGAGGGAAAGAACTACCCCCCTTTAATCACAGGCTTTAATTAGCTATTTAAGATTTTATTTACTGAAGGTCATCCAATAAGAGATTAGTTCTCAGCAAGTTGGCTCTTATTTAAGAAAAGGCACCCCAGGCTTTTCTATTTACCAACAAGATAGCTGTAATATCTTAAGAATGTGCGAAGCCTCCGTCCTCCTCTATTCCTCTGGATTCTTGTACTGAAAAGCAGCTCTTACAGCAGGAGGCTTTTAAAAATGCATGTGGTATTTTGTTTTTGCAAAAAATAGCAAAGTAAAGGTCATTTTAAGTTGGATTAGAACTACATATTTTATGTGAATGTGCAGGAAAACAGAAGAACTGCAAGGTGTAGGCCAACAAAATACCAGTTGTCCAGTAGCATTAAAACAACTTTAACTGCTGTTAAGTTCACGCGTTATTGCAGTGAACGCCGTTTTTATCCTCTGACTGGGAACCTGCATTCCCAGAAGGAGGAGAAATGGATCAGAAATGAGAAAGGAAACTGAAATGCAGCAAAGAGCAGAAGCTCTAACTTGAGGCCAAAGCTACTTTTTGATACCGACACCTGCAGAAAACTGAACACTGCAACGGGAAAATAACAGAAGATATTTACAGTGAAACAAGACTGAAAGTCTTAAAGCCTCGCTAGCGGCCCCTAGAGGCTGTGCTGCTCCTCACACCCACCAGAACAAAGTGTTTTACTGAACAATCAACACTGTCATCCTCTCACACAGGCAGGACCAAAAACAAATGAAAAATACTCAGCAACAACGATCAGGGCTTTGTCAAATAGGAAATATGGTATCGGCAAGAATTCCTGCTGGCACTGTGATGTGTGCATTATAGAGAGAACACAGCAGGTCAGGTCATATAGCTGAACCCTTTATTGTTACAATAATTCAGTGCTAGATTTCTGCAAGTGTCCATTTCCCCATGTTTACCATACTGTAGACCAGGGCTAATCAAACCAATCAACACCTGATTTAACACAGATTACGAGCATGTGCATGTAGGTGAAAATTGTCAACCACTACTCTCAGATCGCTCCATGTTTTTTTTTTTCTTTTAATTGAAAAATTCCTTGAGAAGCTGATGAAACACTATAATTCTTATTATTACATATTTTACACATCCACACACTGAAATCCTGCACAGTTTACATGTGACGTCCTACTCCCATCAGAAACACTAGAGCTACACCAGTAATCACTTATTGGCTTATTGAAGATATAGGGACAAAAAAATGCCAATGTAGGATTTTTTAATTGGGCATATACAGGTAAATTTTGCTTTATACAAATGTATGCGTATATTTATTACTGGACACCAACAACACAAATATTGTCCAGAAACCCTCACAGGTACTGCATTTAGCATAAAAAATATGCTCAAATCATAACATGGCAAACTGCAGCTGTCAGTGTGCTGACTTGACTATGACTTCACTATGACTGCATGTGATTATCATAAAGTGGGCATTTCTGTAAAGGGGAGACTCGTGGGTACCCATAGAACCCATTTACATTCACATATCTAGAGGTCAGAGGTCAAGGGACCCCTTTGAAAATGGCCATGCCTGTTTGGATCTACAACCTAAAACTTGCAAGTTGTGGTTGTGGCATTAAAACAAATTTGCATTAATGTGTTATCATGTTAATGTGTTTTATATCTATTTATCTATCTCTCTCACTCTCTTTCTCTCTCTCTCTCTCTCTCTCTCTCTCTCTCTCTCTATATATATATATATATATATATATATATATATATATATATATTAGATATTTTTCTATATACACATATATCAGGAATCTGTGGTATCATCTTTAAAACTGATTGTTTCAGGTGAGATTAAACAAGACCCTACTGAATGTATAATAGTAAATAATTTAGCGTTAAGACACGAGAAGGCATTAAAAGACATCAGTGCCATTATAATGATTATACGTGACATACATAATGCTCCATAAACTAAACATAAATATTCAAGTTTCTTCTGGGTCTAAAATCCTTACACATATGTCAGTTAAGCCATATGTGTTTGATTTCCACTGAGGCTCAACTGTACAAAGTGCTTACGTTGCCTTAGAGTGCAACAGGTGACGTGTTATTTTATCACTACAGGTAGAATATGAAATCTCCTCTTCAGTAACATTTTCGAGGCGTTGTGACACCTGCACTCAGCTGCCAAAGAACTACAGCTAGTGACATTGTAGTTCTGACATCTGCTCATCTCAAGAACTTTGCTGCACGTCATTCCCCTTTCCCATCTTCACTGCCTGCTTTACTGAGCCTATGGTGACAGAATAAATTATTTTCCAGAGAGCAAAGAACAAGTTTTACAGAGTGCATCGGTATGCCAAACAAAGTCAGAACAGAGAGCGTGCAATAGGTAAACAGGTGAATAAATAACTTTATGAGGGAAAAATGGAGGAGATGTTGCAGGAAGTGTGTGCATGTGTGTTTGCAGAGGCATCAATGAGAGGCAGCTTTGCAGTGACAAACGGCACTAACACCTGCTTCAAACAGGTTTAAACCAAGGAATAATAATAACTATCAATCTGTCTATCTATAGGGATGTAAGAAAATATTAATTAGCGCAATATTATGTTTTGCGATACTGTATCGATTCTCACAAATACTTGATTTTTAATTGATAGTTTCCATGCAACAATTAACAGTGTCAGTACTTTGTCATTTGCAAAGATGTGCTGATATGATAAATGCCACTGTTCTGCTTACATACAAAAGTAAACCTTTTTTTTTTTGCATGTTTTTTTTTTTTTTTTTTTTTTTTTGATGATGGCTGCGTCTGAAATTCCATACAAACATGCTATGTGCAACGCTAAAACTGTATGTGAGATATTTTAGTTTGTCTGAAACCTTAGTATGGAACCAGCTGTTTGTGAATTGCATACCATTTCTGGTGAAATAGTAGAGTATGCAACGCTGGACACTAGGGTGGCATAAATATCCCACAGTGCAATGCGGTAGTGAACAACTCTGTAACATCAATAACGCATCAATTTAACTGTATTTAAAGCTTTAACGTCACTGGGCACAATATATATATATATATATATATATATATATATATATTCTAAATTAATTCAGACCGTAATTATGGTCACATGAGGTTGGCATGGGTTACCATAGTTACATTTTTCCAACCAGCAAGGAGGCTCTCAGTAAGTGACGACGTAAACTACTGCCAGTGTGCTTGAAAAGATACATACTACTGTTTCTTCACACAAAAGTATGTTGAACGCAAAAGTATGTTCAACACATATTGAGCATGTAGCGCATAGTATGCAGTTTTGGATGAATCTTAAGACAGTTTTCCTAAAATTTAATTTTATAAAATTGCAATATCGCCTTTCTTACAGTATGGCAATATATTGAACTGTAACCCTAGTATCGTGATACGTATTGTATCACCAGATTCTTGACAAGACACAGCTCTAATATACAGTACATACATGAACATAGATGGTGGGTCGCTGTCATTAAAGCTGGATTACATGTTGATAAATAGAGTAATATTTTGTGCACCACCTCAACTATGTATGAGGTTATTGGGGTTTATTTTTTGCAGGTGAGAATAGCTTCGCGCCTGTGCAACATCAACATTACTTCAGTACATGTCTGCATTTGTCTGACCTCGCAATAAGACGTTGGGTTTCTCCAAGGTGGTTTAAAAGTACCGATTCATCTCAACTTGTCAGCACATTCGTGGATTCTGTAAAAGGTTTCACTGAAACATTTGGACTGACGTGTGTGCCCTTGCGGCTTCGGCCTCATATAATTTTCAATGTAGCATCTCTATTTCTGCAACCTTCACTTTCCTCACACTCAACAATATACCAGAAATTCTTCATGACATTGGAAAAACATTTGGAGTGAATAAAAGGGTCAGACTTTGGACAACACAACAGGGATGGTCTGTCCCCTGTGATGCATGTAGTCGACAGAGCTTGTTGTGACAGTTTGTGATAATAACATGGCTAGCATGTGGCCTCTGGCAATAATAAAAGGGATGTTCTTACAGCTCAAAAATGCATAATTGAGTTTGTGTGCCACACTGATGAGTGCAGCCATTTACATCAAAGGCAGGTGGGTGCGCTCGCTAACACATGTCTCTTAAGTCTCAATTCAGTCCCTTTGAATTCCACTAAGATTATGGAAAATGATATACAAGTCGAGCACTCGTAGATGTGAAACGATCAGGGCTGATAGGGATCTAGAGGTTTAGTGGTGACAGACGAGATAGACTCCAGCGAAGAATTCTGCATTTGTAATATCAAAAACAGATTAAACGCAATTAAACACTCATAGCTGAATTGTATAATGTGATTTTGCGTTAATTTGTGAGAATACCTTTAGTATAGTGCTCTGAGGGCGCAAACCATGTTGCATGTCACTGCAGAGTACTGTAGTTAGCTGTTTTCACATTCCTACTGTATGTTTTGGTACGATTTCATTACCTTTTCCTGCATTCATTTGTGCACAGGTTACATTGTTTAAAACACACAACTGTCCTTTGACAATCTATGTTTACGACAAAATTGGAAAAGTACTGCAGAGGCGATGCAGGTGCCTGTCATAAAGCAGTTTAAAGGAAACCGCAGTGACTTTAAGAAATATCAACCGAAGCAATGTGTTTGTAATATTGTTCAGGGCCCAGAGCTCAAAAACCAGACGTAATTTCAATATTTGAAATGGGCAAGTTTAATTTTGAAGTAAGAGCAAACCAATAAGCTGAGAAAATAGCAAATACAGGGGAGCAAATTGCATTCCTTTGGAAAAGTGAAAAGACTTAAGGAACATATAAAAGTAATCTCCAACTGGAAATTAGAAATCAAGCCTCAGAAACCAAATAACAGAAAAGAAATATTACTGCCCACTTTCTAAATCAATATAACATCGCTACGAGACAGTATTACCATGGTAACACCGGTAAAGAATGAAGCAATTCTTATTATTTCAAAATAAAAATCGGAGCCTGAAGCCCAAGTTTTATTACAGCAGCCGACAGATCACCAGTCTGTATTCGTCTGAAGCGTCGCTTTTCAATCACACGTTATGAATGTACAAATTTCACCGGACAGGATGATAACAGGGCCATAAATTAACAAGCAAAGGTAACAGAAATGTATCAGTATAGCTGGGGAATATTTCCTCTGCTCAGGTCTGCAAAGAGCATCCTGTAGTTGTGTTAATGTTCAGCAAAAATACGCCTTCAGTGTGGACCTACTGCAGTTGGGACGAAGAAGGGGAGGAAATGGCTGAGTTGCTTTTTCCTCTCAAATTAGACGCAAATAGGAACCTTCGTATCACAGGGTGAAATAAAATGTTGACGCCGAATTGGTGCATGTGTTGATATTCTGACCTGCATATTAGGTTATTTCACAGAGCATTGCCTGTATTCCTTTTACAGTCGTCCTCCGTGCTGTCTGACTCAGTGGTTTGCCAGAAAGTGTATATTATAAGTTAATGACTGCATCATCTGAGAGTATGGTGATAAGTTTACAACGTGGATGTAACTTGTGACAGTTAATATGAGCAGGTAGCTATATACGACATGAAATTAATATGAGAAATATTTTAGCTTTGATCAACTGATGGCAGTCTAATATTAGGGATGCACCGATACTGGAGAGGATATCAGGCTGATTCTGACTTACATAGCTGGATCAGGTATCGGTGACAACAGGGCTGATCTATTCACTTCAATTCAGTTCAGTGTTTCTATACTATATACATGATATACTAGAATTTTAATCCCAGTTTAAGTTTTGACTAATTTGTTGCTGCATATAAAAGAATTGTAATTCCTGTTACTTTTGAAGTTTTTTTATTACCAAGTTACTGGTGCAAGATTTATTATTTTATTAATAAATAATAATTCAGTGAATTTGTCATGTTATCTATGTATTTATTTATGTATTTGAGCCTGATGTTGCCTCACACATAAAATGATCCCAGTCGCTTCCACACAGTGAGGCATACAGCTTATTAATTAAACACTGGTACTGGATCGGTACTCAGCCGATACCCAAAGCCCAGGTATCGCTATCGGGACTGGAAAAGTTGGATCGGTGCATCCCTACTAAAATTTTAAGACTCGTACTAGACTGATGCAGTGGGAAATGGTTTGTAATGCAGGCAGATTTTCTAATATAAGAGGTCACATACATTAATTTCTGGTCAAAGCTTTCGTTTTCAAAAAGAAGTCAGAGTTCAAAAACCAGTCTGCCAAACAAGCAGCAGCGTTACTTTGTTGCCATCATCAGGCTTTAAACATGAGCCCAGACACATTGGAGATCTGTTTTATGGGCCACATAAGGGCTGAAATATGAACACTTAAGCGGCCCGCACAAACACACACAGGAATAATAGCGAATCAATCAAGAGAAAACAGACAGTAATCATACACATACACCCATGTGGCCCACCCAAAACACCCACCCACACCTCCCTCTCTCCACGTATGCACGCATCTATTTGTGCAAGGCACTAAGTGGATACATTAGACAAGAAGGTTGAATTGACAAGCCTATAACTTTAGAGCCAATAAACGCTAAGAGGCACCACAATGAAAGAGACCAGATCTGAGCAGCTCTGTTGACAACCTGGCCAAAATGCATGGAGCTGCTGGTCGGGCCCAGCAAATAAAGGGTGAAGCTTTTAGGCAATGAGCAGCAGGTGATCTCAGCTTTTCTGCAAGTCCTAATGCTCCTAAAAGCCACTCTCCCTGGTTCTGTAATTGGGCATCAGTAGTTAATGTAGTATTGACTGCATTACATGCTCCTGTGCATCCTTTCCCACTAATGCCATTTGCATCACCTTGTACATTTACCATATTGCTTAGCCAATAACTGTTAAAAGCAATCTGAATCATGAATCATACAGGGAACTTTTAGCTAGACAGACATCCAAAGGAGACAATTTACAGTTGAGTTAATTTGGGTGCATTTTGCAGCACAACATGGATTCAGCCAGACAGACCAATTTATGTCTCTGCTGCAATCCTTTTATTGGTTTTTAGATGTGTAAGTGAAAGGATGCTCCACTAAGAGATATGAAATATCCATTTTCAAACATAAATAATGGGTTACAAATGCATCCATTACTTTTGGAGGAGGAGGAGGAGGAGGAGGGGCACTGGCTGAACTCAAATGTGCAAAGAAATGGCACAAAAATGTTTTTTTTTAAGGATAGTGGATGTTGTGATTGTGCATGTCAGCAAGTGGTCAGCAAAACAACCCTAAGATACTCTTAAATTAAGAAAAAACAGGAGGATAACTTCACTTCAGCCCACAAAAACCCTATTATCATCATGTCGTGTAAATGCATTTAAATGCACACACACTGAGCACCATTTAGACCCGAATGTGATAAATGCACTGCACATCTCAACATCAGTTTAATCCGAAATGGGACGCCATTAGAGGCGAGTTTGATTTAAATTAAAATTAATTAGATTGCCTCACCCATTAACCTAAATACATTGAAATAGATAAGTAATGCAAGTAGGCCTATTTGGACGGAAAGTGAGTGAACGCTGCACGGCGCTATCCATAATTTGCAATCAAGTTAAAAGCACTCTGCTGTCATCTCCCATCCCGTGGTGATGTCAAAGGCTGCCTCGCTAACTTCACAGACGCAAAAAGCACTTAAGAGAGGAGGAAGGAGAGGAGAGAGGAGCCACATGCACTGCAGCGTCTGTGTGGAGTATCCTCAAACTCCGGGTTACGCAAAATGATGCACACAAATCTGCTCTAAATGGCATAAACACGAAACTCTCCCCCTAACTAAACTGCAGTTTCGGCTATATGTGTATAACTTCATGGTGCAGAAAGCAGCCAGGTCTCCTCCTGAAAACGCGGACAGTGTCGTGACTAAATGGGGTTGAAAAAGCCGATATAAAGCGGAGGCTGCGGGTGCGCAGGGTCCGGGGCGACGGGAAACACTTAACGTGGAAAATGCCACTAGTTTTCCGTGTTCCTCCCCCGGGTTATAGCATCCTTAGATGTTACTCACCCTCTTCCTTGTCCAACACCATCGTCCTGAGGAACGAGGAGTCCTTCCCCGGGCGATCCGTCCTCGGCTCCAGCAGGCTGCACCTCTCGGTCCGCTCACAGCTTCTCCTGGAAATGGCTTTGAAACGCGCGGTTGACTAGACTACGCCTCGATAAACCAAAACCCTGGAAAGATGAATTGCCGTCTGCACGTTTTTTTTCCTCTCTCTCCCTCCCCCTATCAATAATAATTCATACACGGCGAGATACGCGGCGAAATCCCACTATCCGGACTGAACTGTAACGCAAATAAATAGCGATCAAACAGCTCGTGATGAATTCCATGCGAATGAAAAAGAAAAAAGGGCAAAACAATGAAAAGCGATATAAATCTAGTGTCGCCTGTCTGTAACTGTGCACACACGGACGGATCGGACGCTCAGACTGAACGGCTGAGCTCTCCTTTCGCTGTTAATATTCTCTCTTTCTCGCTCTCATTTGCTCCGAGACGGCAACTATATTCAAACAAATCCAATTGCAAATCTGACAACTGCTAAAAGCAAACTCACGCCGCCTCTCTCCCAGTTTATGTGCCGCGCTCGCCTCTGCTGCTACTGAATAAATGCGCGCAGTTTCCAGAGACCCTCGGATTCCCCTGTTAATTAAATCAATTCATTATGCTCAGATCTGATTAGCAGCCCTTCCCCCCTCTTTGAATCAATTATTCAATACACAAACATAATTGCTTGTGCCAGAGGTGTCTAAGTATTAGCTTATTTAACTCCAAGGACACTAATTACCCCTAGGGCAAGGGAACTTTTCTCATTAATTCTGACAAAACACAAAAGCACAGCTAAGGGAAAGTGTGTGCGCGCCCGCGTGTGCGCGCGTGCGTGTGTGTGTGTGCGCGCCTGCCAGTCTGAATGTGCGTGTTAGAGCAGGAGAGCGCGCGCGTGCACGCCAGGTTGTATTGATGCACGTGCGCACGGACGCGGGTGCGCGTGGAGAGAGAGAGAGAGAGAGAGAGAGAGAGAGAGAGAGAGAGAGAGAGATGCTCCATCGGTGCCTGGTACAGTTGGAGTAAACATAAAAATGCGCTTATTGTTTTTCTTCTCCTTACTTTTCCTCCCCTGCAGAATTTAATAGAAATAACATCTAATTGTGGCCTATTTAGCAGTTAATTAGTGTCCAGACACAGTTATCATACAGGCAGATAAACAGTCGTTTCAAAAGAGAGACAGCACAACAGATGGGCTGCGTTTTTGATTAGTGGGTAGATAGAAGGTTCAGTTTCGAATCTGGTAATATAATTGTTGCCTGTTATTGCCAAGATGAAAGTGTTGCTGTTTCATGGTGGAGCCTTAAATAGCACCACTTTCACTTGCCCTGCGGAGACTGTTAACCAATTAAGGGTGAGATCCAACAAAGATTAGCCATTTAGGAGAGTGGAGTGGAGTATAGCTACAATAACGCTGGTTCGTCAGCAGCCAGCAGGCTGTCTGTGGTGTGAGCTCGCTCAGTCTGTCCTTGCCTTCTGTTGCGTTTTGAACCAACCCTGCACATTATCATTAGCTACTCTATAATCAAATGATTGCAATAATAAATAATTTTAATAGTAATTGTGCTCAAACTGGTTCAGATCAAAGGCAACCTTTAAGATCTGCATTCAGTCTCATTTTCTAGTGAGATTTCTGCAGTGAAACTTCATGTGTGAAGATAGAGTTGGGGGTGGAGGTAAAAACTTACATACAGGCTCTCATTCACTGTTCATAGCTATACCTATGAACAGTAATGCTCTGTAATTCTTATACTGTATATCCCACGTAATCAGTTCATATGTAATCCATGTGATTGTGAACCAGATAGTATAAGAATGAAAAAACACCATGTAGGGAGGAGATCGGGGTGGATGGGTGGCTCAAAAAACACCAGAATTTTGCCCAGCAGTCTGGTGTTTGTACCCCATGTGAAACTAGAGGTCAACATTGATTTCTTTGTCACATAACTTTCATACCTAAGTAACGCCACTTCCAGAGTTATTTTAACCCAAACATGATCTTTTCCTAAACCTGACTAAATAGTTGTGTTACCTGATGACAGGTACACACTACACAAGAACTGAGCTCAGCTGAGATCAGCTCGGAAATCCATCCTGGCCGCACCAATTTCAGATCGTAAATGTTAAACATGTTCAGTATTTACAATGAAATATCCTGTTGTGTGTAGGGAACCTTCAGGACAGCCCACGATGCAATCGTGAGAAAAAACGGTGGCCAACAGGGAACCAAACCGACTGAGGACAAGTCCCCATGTAGAGCGCCGGTATGATCCCAACATGGTCGTAGTGGCCAACGGTGGTACGTCAACTTCTGTGTCCGTCATGTGACGCTATTGGGCCCAAAAAGATGTTTTCTCATAGACTTACATTGAGAAAGAGATGTCTGTAACTCAGCAGATAATTTGTTTTGAGATGAATCAACTTCCCAGTATGAACACTCTAATGGCTCTTATTTAAATCATTAGGTCTTAAAAGTTGTAAAACGCACTAATAGCTGAATCCAAAGTTATTTCCTCCCTCTGTTTACGTCTACAGAGACCCAGACTTTAACATTGTAACCTCGAGTCATGTGACCTCTACCGCACATATTAGCCATGCATACTACGGCCCAGTAAGACCCAGAAGATCCGGGTACTTTTCCCGACCCGGAAGTCTACCCATTGAATTAATGCGCCTCCGAGCAACTTCCATAGGAATGAACGAAGCCCCGCCTCCAACGCTGCATCTAGTTCTCTTGATACATCCATGACTGAAGTGGAAGGACAACCACTGCCGTCATGGCGACCATGCTAATGCATGAGCTAATGCAAAACATGAAGCATAAAATAGTAGTAAGATGGAGCTCAGAGGTGGAGGACCAACTTGTACAAACGCGAGTGTTTATTTAACGTGTCTCCATGACTTCTTCTATCCATGCTTCATGAATTTTCAGTGCAAAGTAGAGCAAAAACTAACATCACTAATTCTTCTTGCCCGTCGTCAGCCATGTTTATTTACACTGAAGTCACGTTTGATCCTGTGAGATTCTTTGAGATTTCCATTTCCTTAGTTGGGGCTGTTCTTGATGAATGAATGAACTCTTTTAGTATGTGGTGTTTTGGCTGATTTAGCCAAATTGTTACTCACCACATACAATAGGAATAAAACTCTTAACTTTAACATGTGTGGAGTCTCTCACATTTTTAATATCTGTTAAGATTTGAAAATCTTCTAAAGTGGGCAAGCCTTAAACATAATCAAGTTGTTTCCTGTGAAGAAGGAAGTTTATTTTGAAAAGACTGGAGTGGAAATTGACACCTGCCTTTTGTGTTGCTGGACATTTGTAGGAACACGCATGAAAAATGAGGAATACCTGTTTGTAAGCTATCACATGAACCGCTACATGAGGATACATGTATGTACTAAAACAATAACCACATCCACATAACGGTGTATTTATTTTGAGTTGAACCACATTGTACTGTTTTAGATTCAGTTATCACAGTACAGTATATGGACTACACATTTATAATTATCCTGCCCTGCATATGATTATTATTTTTTTTAATAGACCCGCTAATGTGATCATGCACCACAAATCTAAGGTATACTAAAGCTCACTGTACATAGCCCATAGGGATAATTTCAGCTCCGGGCAGCAGGCTGTGGTGAGATTGGGTTGGCCCTGAAATCAATGGCCTGATCCCTCTCTGTCCAGCTTCCTGGCTGACATGCTTGACTTTTCATCTCCACGGTCACATAGATTGATGACTTATGACCGAGAATGTATGTTTGCTGACCTCTAGCAAAGTGAGTGGCACATAATTAATCCAATCACACAGAAAACTGGAAATGAAAGAGGGAAAGAATGGTTCAGTATCATCGGGGCTTGACTTTAAATAGCCATTTGACATTTGAATGTGGAAAAAAAACACTATATCAAGACCGTTCAGAGAGAGAGCGAAAATGGTGTGTGTGTGTGTGTGATGGGTGGATAATAACGGACAGAGCTGTGAATTTACCCCAATTACCTCACTAGAACGCCAGGTTTTGGAGTCCAAATCATGTAGATGGGGAAGTTTCATGTATATTTAAGTGCTGCTGGTATTTGATCCTCATTTGGACCAGTGGAGTAGCTGCAGAGACTGTGTGTCTCAGTCCAGCTGAGATTATGTGAAGGCATGGACAGGTTGCAGAGTGGCTCTCAATCAAGCTTCTCATCAATATAAATTACCCACATTACCTTTGTGTAAAGACACAACATCATGTGTGTGTCTGTGATATGTGGCTCATGTAGGCCACGGTGTACTCTTCAACCCCTCTCGCGGTGTCTTGGGTGCAGACCCTTCCCCACTCCACATCCAACAGTGGGGTCAGTACATACTACAAACAAGCCCCTGAGTGGGCCTCTCTGATACACAGTTAATTAAAATTCATTTCTGAGCATGCATTAGCCATGCCCATCTATTTATGGGCGGCTCTCAAATGCAGCCACTACAAAACCGTGCTCTGTAATTAACCCCACCTAATCAGATAGCGCACTAGTGTTGTGTTCCTATTCGTCCTCAGGCACACAGCCATTGGACAGAGGTTTCAGAGAGAGGATGAGCCCGTTCTATAGTTCAGAATGGCTAAGCAGATTAAAACCTCATATCAAACATGATATTTACAGGCGAGGCTCAGTGGAGAGTGCTCCTTTTATGTGGGATGGGGAGAGGCTTCGGGGCTGGGCTTTTAAAGCCATGTCCCTTAATTGTATTCTGGCTAAGTGGGATGAATGGTGCTTTTTAATCAGACTACTGACGGGGCTCTGTGTTGTAAAAGTATAGAGATGGTGCCTGATAGTTAAGATGCTGAATGATATGCTTTTAGTCCATGGTTTCCCAGCTTCTAGCAATATTCAAATGGCATTAAGCCGACACCTGTAAACATCAGTGTTATTTCCCCTGATGTTTCTGCTACTGTAGCAAACACCAGTTTGGTAAGCACTTGTCCAAAGTGATTTAAAGTAATGTCACCATCTTTGTATTGAGTTTAGGCCTGTAACTTTCATTCAGTTACTCTTTATGTTTAATATGTGATTCTATGTTCAGAGAGAAGAGCATTGCCTGCTACTTGAGTGAACTTTCATTGAACAGTGAGATGTACTGAGATTTAAGGCTGTGCTCCTCCTAGTGGCTGATCTCTGCCATGTTTACCCCTCAGAGTTGTACACAAATGGGTTTGATAGAGGTTTAACACGTCATATAATAAATTGTAACCTCTTTTTATTATCTCCCCAGCGGTGTTCCTGAGATGGTATGTGCAAAATAGGAATCTTTTTGATGTAACCTGACAGGCTCACCATATAGGAGGTAATGGGAATGGTATAAGCCCTGCTGTTCACCTCGTCAATTTGAATTTCATGACCAATCAAATGCAGACAAGGTGTCATTTGGTGGGTAGGAAAGAGAGGAGAGTGAATCCCTTTCCCAAACAGTTAATCCAACTTTAATCCTAGTCATTAGGAATTAGACATGCCGAGCTGTCCGGCCGTGCCTCTAAATTACAATCAAACGGTTACCAATTACACAAATTATTGATGGTAGATTCTCTTTTCAACTGCAAATTAAGGCTATTAAGGAAGGCTCCTTTTTAATGCAAAAGTGACTAATTAACCAGCGGATGGGAAATCTGCTGCCCAGATATCAAAAAAGTTCTCAGCACACATTGCAGAAACACAAGGGAACCAATTAGTTTAATTATCAAAACAGCTAATTAAAATTGCACAGTTCCTAATTAGTTCTTTGCTTTTGCCTCTAATTGACAGCATGGAGATAAATGGGCTGCCGATGAAAATGGGGAGAGGAGAAAAACAGGAGAAACTTCAGCGGAATATTTATGCTGACTTTATCTCCGTCTGTGTGGCAGCCCTTTAAAGTGGAAAATTAATGACCTTAATTCCCAAACTGTTTTTCCTCTAACGGTGCTCCCTTCTGCGCTCCCGGTGCACGCTCCTTTGTATGGGCCTGCCACCCTGCCAACTGCTGGAATGGGGGAATGGGGTACTTGGGGGTGGGAAGGAGCCACGATTCTCCTCCTAATGTGACAGCTCCCACCTAACAATGGAGAAAGATGAAAGAATGGAGCAGATGTAACCACTGGGAGCGTTGCATCATGGGACCGCAACTCTGTTGCTCTTTCTTTTAAAGTGCCTCTGTCATCTACAGGGGCACTAATTTGTCCCATGAAAAAGAGGGAAGTCTGCCGGGACAGAGATAAAAGACATGTGATGGCTCAGAAAGACTTTTAATAAGTTTTCAAATTTGAATTTTAGATTGATTAATACAATGTCTGGCAAGTGAAGTGCCCTTGAAACTTTGCACAAACATATATTTGTAGATGCTACTGAGTAGGGGTGGAAATATTTTTTATTCACTTTCTGACAAACCAGCAGAAAATGGCGGAGGGTCCACATGGACACGACCTGCACACTCACATTTTAAATCCACAGTGGTAAACACTACACATACAGTAAAGCATGGAAACACTTTGGGTTTCACACGTTTCAGACATCGGTGCTTACGCTGCATGCTAACTCTGTCATGGACTGGAAACATTATCGTATTGCAGTAAAGTTTAGCCAGGCGCCACTCTCATCTCCGTGGTCAAATCGGCCAACACCACAACCACAGAGCACCTAAATGCTGACATTTATGTTAAATGCATTAAAACGGTCTGATGGAGCCAACCATGGATGTATAAAGAGAACAGAGCTGACAGGAGAGTTAGCGTCGGACTTGGCGAAGTTAGCGGAAGCATACACGCGTGACTACATCTGTTTTTTAAAAATAAAATGTTAACAAAGTGAACTGTATAATATATACAAGATACATATAAGGAAATAAGTTTAATTGGATTATATTAGCCAGAAATATAAAACATTGCATGTCCTTTATAAATTAAAAAGAACATACCACTAATTTGCAAAGGAAATGTCTTTTTATTTTATTTTTGGGTTGCTGGAAAATCTTTAATTAGTAATTCCTGACCAATATGACCAATGACCAATATATTTGAAATCAGGACATCTCTGACTAAACACACGCTGAAAATCCATCATATTTACTGTAAAGGTCCCTAAAAGTGACATGATTAAACTTTTTCTCATGGTCTAGTGTTTAAAAAGTTAACAAAAATCGCAATAAATCCTAATATCGAATTGCAATACATATCAAATCGCCACCCAAGTATTGCGATAGTATCGAATCAGGAGATAGGTGTATCGTCCCAGCCCTGTACCAAGTGGTCTAAGGACTGCAAACACAACTGAGTACCTATCGTTACGTCCTCCAGATTTATTGTTACGGTTCTCCCTCCTTTTTGGTATGATCTGTTCAAAGGTCCTTGAAAATAAAGAAGAAAGATAGATCCTGTTAGACAGAAATGCTACACTAGCAAACCTGAACGACAACCATTTACTGTGTTAGACTTTTGTGTGTGTGTGTGTGTGTGTGTGTGTGTGTGTGTGTGTGTGTGTGTGTGTGTGTGTGTGTGTGTGTGTGTGTGTGTGTGTGTGTGGTTTCCCTCTCTGGTTTCTATCCTTCTGGCAGGCATTGTCTCTTTGTCTGTGCTCCTGCAAGGCCAACCTTGTCATGTGTAATCCCGTCCCTCTGCCTGCATGCAAGTGACATGTGGGTCCTCTTGGCACATTAGTAGATAACTATCAACTAATCAGTTTACTTTTGGGACTGTGTTAAAATGTAAATTGCATTAATGCTCAAATTATGCATCAAACGCCGCAGATAGGCCAGGCCAGAGGCCGCATAATGCTGGGATCATTCAGTTAGTGCCTTCTACATGCAGTGTTAATGCACTCTGATTTCCCCTGCTCTGGTTCAAATCAACGTGTGGTACGTCAGCCAGTTGGTGTCTGGGAAACTGGAGGAGCTTTGTATGAAGTGGAGGAGAAAGCCTCTTTGCAAAGCTCCATTAAAAGGCAGAGAGATGATGGCTAGGCGCCTGTTGGATTTCTTTTGTCTAATTCAGTGGAAAGGACTTTCTGCTCCATGTGCATTTCAACATTTTACTCACCTCACCTTGAAACTGTGTAGATATTAATTTACTAGTAATCTGTGAGAGCAGAAATAGAGCGCCCGCAGTGCATTCAGCAACACTGAAAATGTGATTTATCTGAGCTCATCCTATCCGTTTCAGAATTACACCCTGAAGAGGCAGGTCTGTGGCAAAGCCCCGGCCTGGAGGAACTTGCTGCCCATGACTAACAAACACACGTCTACCGCTAATTGATTGTCTTGTGTTTTATTTATGGTGCGGCAGTAATTAGTGGACAGCATAATGTAAGCCATTCATTAGCACCTGGCTACCGCTATGGATTTCGCTGCTTTGTCTCAGATGCACACATCATTAGGGAGAAACAAAGAGTGGAATTTATTAGCATGGCGTCTTATAAATATTCTTAAAGTCAGTGTGCCTTTAAGGAAGAACACAGGCCTGTAAAACTTTTGTCAGCATTTGCTCGCTGATTCCATTTGCTGCAGAATATGTTAAGGAAGAGCGGTATAAATTTAATTTTAATTGTTTTGTACACACGCCAGTGAAAAGGAACTGATTGGATACAGTTCAGAGACAGTATATTAATACGTTATTTTCATATGTTAATTGGTTTGCATAATCTCTCCCTTTGCTTGGTTTGGAAGTACCTGGCATTGAGAAGGGGACTGAAGAGAATAGAAGACTCCAATTTACATAAAACCAGCTCCTCTGAACATTAAATAATAATGCATCTGCAAGCTGAAGGTGTGTTCAGTTAGCAGAAAGCACATTTTTATAATTTATAGTCCAGCTGTTTCAGTGCTTTCGAGTCCATTTTCCTCCCTGCCTGCTTTTAATGAAATCTTGTTACTGGAGAATTGACTGGAGTGAATTGAGATTTTAATCCCATTGACGTTCTACCGTGGAAATGCACACTGGTGGGAACTTTTAATGGTGGGCCCTGTAATCAGACGACACTTGTATTCAGCTCCCTACAATAATGAATCTCATCAAATGTTAAAGCCCGGGCCGCGTGCGAGGGGCTCAAATTTCAAGGTTTTTGACCATCCCCATTTGAGAAATTCCTCAGGGAGTGTGTGATTACTCAAGTTTAGCCGTTTATTGCCTCATCTTTCAATAGCCACTGAAGCACAAAATTCTCATCTAGGTTGCTCTTTTTTTTTCCTCCACTTGAAGAACAGGCCAATATAGACTGCAGAACAGCTGCTCAGATCCCGAGGAACTGCTGTTGGCGCTGCAATGTTATTAGCTGCCACCATCACTGTCCACTGACTGTGTCATTTAAAGAATGAAAACTAAATTCCCCGGCAAGAATCACTGGTGTGATTTTAATTGTGAACATTGCTTGTTTGTAGCAGTGTTTGTACCTTTGACTGCAGTAGTAGTCTGAGCAGCACATGTTAAATTGATTTATTTACACATATAACATGTTATATGGAAGTGAGCAGGAAACATCTAGCCAGATCGCGCTCAATGGGGTATGAATGGAAACGGCAGTTGCAAATTATTTTGCATGCAATAAGAAGAAGAAGTCGTTCTTGCTTGGCAATGTAAACGCATCCATGTAAACACCCAGAGCTAAAGACGTAGAATATAAAGTGAGAAAAACTGCTTATGACGGGCTGGACTTTCAGTGTTGTTATATTGAATTTAGGTTGGTGACGTTTGTGACAATGTCCTGTCTTCCATACTTGTGTTACATTGTTTTCATACGTATTTTACTTACTGTACTTGTTTTAAGCCCAACCATGACGTTTATCCTAAACCTGAGTGGATTTGTTTCCTAAACCTAACTGCATCCATTACCGTGGTTTTGTTGAGTGGCGTTAAAATGACATGTGACGGCCAAAAAGCGTTCACATCATAGTCTGTATGTAAGAAGTAGACATAGTCACCGTGACGTCACCCATTGGTTTGTGCACTGCTGTTTCGAAGCCCTGAGATTGGCATTTTGGCTGTCGCCATCTTGGTTTTTGGCCATTGCCATGCTGGTTGTTTTTGCAACCAGAAGTGACATTTTCAGGCAATCAAAAAGGTTATAAGTAAATTTCATGAACCGAAAAAAACACAGTGAAAGGGTTACAATTAAAAAACATGGACATGGTAGTGACCTGTCAATCACAAGGTAGCCACGCCCTAAAGCATATCCTGTGATTGAGACCATTAATTTATGTTTACAATGTTTACTGAGGTAATACATTAAGTGAAAAGTAGGCTCTTCTTGTTACCAGCGGAGTCGCCCCCTGCTGGCTGTTAGAAAGGGTGCAAGTTTAAAGCACCTCAGCATTGGCTTCACTTCTCAGATGTTACCTACTGGTTCCATTAACATGTGAAATGCCTTTGTAATATTGTGCCATTTATCTGCCTTCCCATATGATTGTATTGGAAATAACACACGTCCAAGTAAGAAAATGTAATGTATGGATGTGATGATATGGATGTGTTAGGTTTCATCTTAAACTGACATCCTTTTCCCTCACTTAACCCCCGACATTAGAGCTTTGTTGAAACAGTGATTGCCCAGAATATTAAGTGTTTGGACAATTCACGGCTGTCATTATGACACTGTGCAAGGACAAACCCTCATCCGGCTTCTTAATGAGGATTATTGCTTGTGTGTGTGGTACGGGGCCTCTGAATATTAATTGAATATTTAAATAACATTCCTTACCAGTCTAGATTAAGTATCAACAGAGTCATCACCATCATTTTTGGGCACCTTAGAGGCTAATTATTGCTCCAGGATAAACTGCCCGCTTGTTCTATGTGTTTCTGTTGTTTATTTTTTTTGTTTTATTATGGAACTGTTTCGTTTTCGTCTGTTTTCTCTGAAAACCTCGGCTCTGCAGAGCAGCAGGTCACATGGGTGCGAGTGATGTGTGATGCTGTTTTATATTTGAATGACTAAATGTGACCTTTGAGATTAGAGGAGGAGTTGCTTCTCAGGGGGCTGAAGAGAGTCCCCGCTGCTATGAAGCTCATGTCCCTTTGATCCCTCTGTAATGAGAATAACACCAGGCGTTGTGGTCACTGAACACATTGACACACCACTGGAGAGCCGACAGCTCTACTGCCTGCTACTTTGTGTGTGTGTGTGTGTGTGTGTGTGTGTGTGTGTGTGTGTGTGTGTGTGTGTCTGTCCACAGGTACAATAGCGCCTGGAGACATGTAATATATCCACTGGGATTTACTATTTGGCTATAATGCACTGCTTCATACGGTAATTTGCCGTTAACATACCGTATGAATGATGTATGCAAATGCACACCATTTGTTATGCCAATTAAAATGCCTCACAGGGCAATACCACTTATGATTAGACACACTAAGACATCTCATATTCTCCAAACAAGGAAAGTCAGTTAAAAGAGCGTTTGGTCTTCTTCATGTTGCGCTCACCAAAGTTCTCGGCTGCCGTGACGCCACACATTCAAGTGCGAGGGCGCTCTCTCTGACCTGAACACGACTCTGGTGAGACCCAGCTCTCTGAGAGACATCTTCAGAGATCCACTGAAGATCAATCATGACCAGACCGTCCCCACGAGACCCTTAGTAACCGCCACTGATTGCTTTCTGCTGTGCAGGCCGTTAAGTGGAGTCTGGCAATGGGCTCCTGGACAACACTTAACAATCAATCAGAGGGCACAACCACTTCTCATTGCATGCTGGTTCTTCCCCTGCGTTACACACAAACAATAATTCAGGTGGACACGAGTGACACTTAAGAATCACGGCCGGAGTTTGCCCCATGATTTAGCTGGAGAGGGATGCGCTGGACCGGAGACAGAAACTTGACTTCTGGGATTTACATAAAACCAGTGATTGAGGACTCACCCTCTGTCATTTGGACAATACCGTGCGGATATGACGGCAGGCGTTTGATACGTGTCGTGTCTATATGCTTTGTTTCTGACCGTCAAAGATGAACAGTTTTTTGACTTTGAGATTGGAACAAGAAATTGTTTCCCACAAATATCTGCCCGTTGATATTTCCTCAAAGGCTCATCACAGCACCAAGCTTATGAAACAGATTTTCAGAGGTCAAGGGACCCCTTTTGAAAATGTGCCAGTTTTTCCTCGCCAAAATTTTGCACAACTTTGGAGCGTTATTTAGCCAATCAGTTAGGTTTTCTAGATTCATATAATACCAGCATCTTCACTCTAGCCTGAAGGCTGAGCCCGCTACAGCCTCTAAAACACAGAATAGTGGCCGGAGAGCTTGTTAAGAGATACACGATAAACTAAGCATAAGGACGTGTAAATGCTGATATCATGTGGTATCTCTGGGTTCGCAGGTAGTGTGGAAAAAATGCAGATAAATGGCTGAGATTGACGGTAAGCGCCTGGCAACGATTTGTTGTGAAGTGAATGCAAAAGAACGGGGGAGGGAGAATGTGACATCTAGTGGCTGAAAGTTATCAGTGTTATCAGTAGCAGCTTTCATATAATAAAAGATTGATACTTGATGTCTGTGTATTGATACAACATTGCTGTGCAAAAATATCGCACTACTAGTGGTTTACCAAGGACAAAATACACAAAAGTTAGGAAATATAAACATTAAATAAAATTTAAAGATTATAAAACTAAGTCCATGTCTGTTGAGTGATTTGTGCCTTACCAGTGTAACTAGATATGCAGTAGAGATTCTGCCATAAAAGCCTGGACTTAAAGTTTGCCTATTGATTAAGGATTCCATTGACTTAATGAACCTTAAACCCTCCATCAGATGACTAGCCAATATATGCTCTAATCTCTAAAACGGATGTCTGGCTGTGGTTCCTTTTAAATGAATTGATCTACTCAGCTCTCCCCAAATGGGGAAATGGGCAAGTATTGATATGATTCTTGAGTCAGTGATGGATGTGTGTGACGGTAAAACACGAGCTACATGGGCCAGCGGGCTGTAGGGTAAGCAGAAATTCAGAGAACAGCTTTACCGGAGCTCTTCAAAGACAAAGCAATATCATTTGTGTCACTGCCAATACTCAACCCACCTGTTTGTTGCCTTGTTTTTTTTTTTTTTAAGGAAATAAAGCTCCAACATACAAAGTAAAGGTTTTTGTATATTTCCATGTCAAGAATAATTATATATATCTGTCTTTGTGTCTGTGAAATTATTCAAGATGGTTTTCCTTTATTTTTCATTGATTTTTAAATGGATTTTTGTTCCACTTTCAGCTGCATATCGTGCCTGGTTGTAGATGTTTTAGCAAAGAAAGTCACTTCAAGGCTAAAATCCATCTCTGCGGTGGAGTAAAGCAATCACAACAAGCTTCACAAGAGCATCACAATGGTTTTGTGTGATGTTCAGACTGCATGGCAAATATTTATCCAAGTCGGATTACACCCAAGGGAGACAGAGATGTGCGCATCCCTCCAGCCCTCCGTTGTTTCACTGCCGAGAGAAATGCATAGGGCGATTGTTTTGGCAGAGGTTACAACTTCTAACTGTTCACTTTCCCACAACAGAAAACCATTGTTCTGTCTCTCCAGCATAATAAGCGTGAGTGCCATGAATAATCACCAGTGTGTCAACTAGCTGTATTGTGATCCTCAGCACTGGTGAGCCTCAGATGGCATCAAATAATTTTGTCTGTCTTCCCTCTGAAAGCTACGCAGCCAAGAATGTTTGATGTCCCTGCAGTTCATTTCAATAGCAGAAAAAAAGCATTTTGAGAGAATTGAAACAACCTATTTCTTCCTCTGATCTTCTCCTGCCGTACATGGTTGTCAGAAATGTTCAGCTTTTCTTTGACGTACGATAATGAGTCAGCTGTACAAGTCAAAGGCCTTGATAATTTGAGCTCTTATTTTATAAACTCCTTTCTTGTCACTAACTACTGTGATGAAGGCAGAAATACTGAATCAAAAACACATTTCCAAATATCTGCAGATTGCATTGTAAATGTCAGTCTAGACGGAAATTGTAATTAGGGAGAGGAAATTGTTTCAGGGAAGCATTCAAATTTGAAAATGAACCAAAGTGAACCACTGAATTATGTAAACATTTAATTATAGACCAATTTTCCAAGACTGCTCCTGTCTGTCCTCGTTGTCAGACCCTTGTTCTCGTCTCGTCACCGGCGCTATTGAAGGGTTCAGATAGAAAACTCATACCAATTATTTTAGTCACAACCAGGATAATTATCTTATTTATCTCACTATGCCTTTGACTTGATGCATGCTTGACTGATCACTGACAAAAACATTTTCACATGCTTTTGTTTTTTTATTCTTATGAAGTAGCCCGTGAATACGTTTTAAGGTAATATAGAAAATGTACTATTACACAGGCTGACAATTATGTATTACCAGCAATGGTTATGTTTTGTAAGCCTGGTACTATGATCACAGTCTACGGTTCTCTCGCTGGTCTTCACACTCTTTCATGGGGACTAGCAAACCTCTGCAGTTATGTTACTGATTGATTGTTCCCACATAGCTCTGTGGACGTATGCAAAGCACCCAGAAGTTCATTCATTCCTATGGGAACCTCTGTGAGCTCAGATGTTTGTGAAACTCCTGCTTTCATTTTTCTTCCAGCCTGTGGAAAAAAATTGAACATTTGCAGCAGATTACGGAAAGACCGTGGTATGTCCCTGGAAGTTAGCATGTTATGCTTAACTGATTGATGAATGTAATACAAATCGATTTATACTTTTTTTTTTAAGTGAAAAGGTCGACGACATTTTTTGTGAACCATTTTGTTACGTATGACCCACTATGCATGCACTCAGAGTTACACAGCTAGCATGCTATCAGTGTTGGCTAAATACGCAATAGAACTTTTCAATTAGAAAAAATGTGTAAATATGACTCATCTGTTGGAGTGGATGGCTGAAAACCGACAGTAACTCATAGATATAAAAAAACACTGTTATATGCAATAACTTCTATCCCATATCCACGGTGGTGTTTTTATCGATCCTTAAAGGGATGCATTTCTTGCGTTGAGCACCAGGAGGCATAACTTTTACAACGTACAGTTTTACAGGCACAAAACAAAACTGTGTGGAAACAAGGCGTAAAGTGTAAATTTAGGAAGCAAATAGAGTAAAATTGCATACATGCTATAAACGTAGCCATTGTAAACATTTTAACATAACATTCTTGCAGCTTTTCCTGCTTTCGCCAACTGTGAGAGCGGTCTGTCCATGAACCTGTTGTAGCTTTGTCCACAACACCCGCCACTGTGTCAGAGAGCTGAAAATATACAGTATGCATGTTAACTAGAGGTCCTTTTTTTTTTTTTTTTTTTTTTACATTTTTTTCATAATCGGCATCGGCCGATGCCTGAGCATGTTAAGCTGATTAGCAAGCAGGCGCATCAGGGGGCAGCCCAATGTTGTTGCTGTAGAACATGTGACTCCGCCACTTGTGTCAATCAAATTTGCGTTCTACCAGCAGTGGATGTAGCCCAGTGGGCTAACCTCATTGTTACAACAACGTCCTAACTGGGAGAACCTGTGCAGACACAAAATGCAGATCGGAGAGACAGACCATAGGTGTTGTTCAATAAATGTTGACTTAAGTTAAGAAATTTTCTCTATCGTTTGTTATTATTAAGCTGTTATATTTTATCAGATGGAGGAAAAAAAGAGCACAGTACAGTAAAAAAAAAAAATCAGCATCATATATCAGCCATTGTTGTCCTGATTAAAAAAATTGGCATCAGCCATTAAAAAAAACTATCGGTTGAGCTCTGATGTTAATTGTTGTGGACAAAGCGCACACAGTCGCAGAGTTTAGGGCTGTCCTTGACCAAAGAAATTCTTAGTCGACTGAGAAACTGAGTTTCTCCATAAAGAATCACAAAGAGCATATGTGTTTACCTGAGATGTGCTCATTCAGCATGAAACTAGCATTAAAAAATGGCTAATTAAGACTAATAATTATGACTAAAGAAATCTTTGTTGACTAACACCAAAACAATGACTAATCGACTAATTGGCAGCCGTCGTGCAGTTTACCGTTAGGATCATGTTTAGCCTTTAATAGGACCTCTTCTTTGTGGAACCTTACCTGATGTACAACACTTGCTTGCTAAATCAAGTATTTTCCCACCTATATTACCAACACACCTATTATTGACCCCATATTATGGGTAGCGTGACCCCACTGGGCAACCCCCAAATCAGCAATTTGTGAAGTGGCAATGTGAAAAGGCTTGTCATCGCAGAGCTACATTTCCAATGAACAGGTTCTGTATAGGCTTAAGGGGGAAAACATGACACTCACACCTCTTGCTGTGACACCAGCATGACATGAAATCAACATGAACTGGTTACATAGGAGCAGCTGCCTTTCTGGCAACTGTTGTGATGGAGGATGGGAAGGCAAAATACAATGCTCCAAGCTTGGTTGACCCTGAGCAGGATATAGGAAGAAACCCTGTCCAGGGACCAAAATTAACACAGTACAAACATGGACTCCGAGGCCAAAGGCTAACCCTGTGAGCCACCACTGACTCCCAGAGTGTATGGCTTAGCAAGTTGGAGGAACATTACTCATGCATGGTCAAACAGATAATATAGATCTCACGCGATAGCCCATCAGCCTTCAGATGGTGCTGCACTGACTTAGACCGACTTCGACTTGTTAGTGATAACTTGAACATTTTCAAATATTTGCAAGGTGCTGTGTACATTTCTGCCACAGCAAAGTTTTGATTATTACGACTTTCCCTAATCCACTAATGCATCACAGTATGTGCCAGCCAAAAGGAGTTTGATGCTGAATCAAAACACTAAGCTGTGTTGCAGCTTTCCTTGGATGTGTACCATCAGTTATAGCCTTTGGTTTCGGAGAGCTCAAAGACCTCGCTCTAAATGGAAGAACTGTCATGCAAGTTCAACCCTGTCTCCCACAGAATTACATTCCTGTACGACTACACTGCATAACCAAAATATGTTTTGAGGGAATGGAATTTTGCCCTGGATTAAAGTCACATTTTTAAACAGTTTTAAATGTGAACAATATTGTAAATTGAAACAAAACTAAAGGGAGCAAAACTGCTTAGTAAGGTTTATGTAACAAAACTACAGTATTTAGTAAAAAACATCATGGTTCTGCTTAAAATGGCTAAATAAAACAAAAATGCAGCAAATGACTGTTACACATGGGACATGAACAATGGTCTCCTGGGGAAAAGTCTGGGGTCTATTGGACTATCCACCTCCCCTTCATATTTTCATTCACAGTTGCTCGATATATTATGCCACCTGCTCAGCATGTCGCTCGTTGTGCTACGTCACAAAAGGTTTTTGTGATACGTAAAAGTCAAATGTCATCTGTGACAAAAATGCAGAATGCAATTTAGTGGTATGGTAACTTTTAGTAGACAAGGCTGGCAAATCCAGTCCATTTCTATGAGGAGCCTGCCTGTGAAAACCGATGCATAGGTGGACACTCAAAGAGAGGATCTCTCCAGAGGACCAGGCTGGTCTGACTGCTGGGAAAATGGTTAGGCTGTGATGCTCAAAACATATCTGCATGCACCTCATATGCAGGAGGAGACCCAAGAGAACCAGTGTGTTAGCTGCTGCCCATAAACCTGAGAGATGTCATATGATATGTCATATAATGTCAAAGCTGTCATTGTTGTGCGTCTGGACTGGCCAAGTCTGGCATTTAGTGTGGCAGAAGTCACTTCCACTCCTGGATAAAGCACCTGGTTTGATGGGCCGAGGGGAGCTCTCCTTGTTTTTCTTACCTGGTGAGGTGCAGCATCAACAGCGCTGTGTAGAACACAGCCGACTCTGGAGACCAGGCCAAAAATAATCTTAAGGTCATTTAGGTAGGAGAAGACTCTAGTACCTTGGCAGAAACCTTGGCACCCAGAAAGTAGCTGAAAAGCAGCTTGCTGTATTTGTAAGCCACTCCCTGAAAGCTACACAGAGGAACTTTTCATCTCAGGGCACCACTGTAACATAAAAATAAACATCTTTCAAGTTTATAGTGGTGAACCACCTGGCTGAGCCAGCTCTAGTAAATGCATACTGGCTCTGAAAGCGTTCAACAGATGAAAATCCAGAATGGGTCTGGTGTCCTGTTTTTGTGGGAACTAGGATATAGCTAGACTCGAGTCCTCCTTCCCCGTCACCCACTAGAACTCTTCATATAATCTCTTCGATTCATTGAGTGGAGCATTAATTTCTTCTTGATTATCATCTTTAAAACTCACAGCTAACGGTGCTAGCAGTGCTAACAGGCAAAGCTCACAGTGTTTAGCTGAGGGGGAACTGGACTGTGGATACTACGTTTTCGCAACAACCAGGTGAAACCGCCACATGAGAGCATGAAGAGTGGTGAGCTAGCCAGGGGGCACGCTCACGTGCACTAACATGCACATGCGGCCGGCCTGGCTATGAAAACAAAGCACAGAGAAGTTCAGATTACAACACAGAGAGAGAGCAAATTCATTCTCTAGTCTAAATCTTTACATAGCAGATGGTTGTTTGTTGCTACAGTATATTAATGCTCTAACTGTATTATTGTATATTAAAATATTCAGATACCAGCTTTAAATATGTAAATGAACCAAATAATAATTATATGCATGAAAGGTAACATTACAAAAATGCAGTAGTCAAAATGTAGTCTCTGTACTTTATGTTTAAGGGAATCAAGCTTTTAATGGTTAACTTACATCGCGTTTAGAAATGCTGCGTTTTATATTTTTATATATACACACACTGTAAGGATGTCCCAACTGTGTGTGTGTGTGTGTGTGTGTGTGTGTGTGTGTGTGTGTGTGTGTGTGTGTGTGTGTTTTCCAGTGAGGGTATGGGGAGGCACAGGCCCTGTTCACAGTGATGTCACGCAGCCTCTCCGCAGACTGGCTGAGTAAGAGGAACAACAGAATTTCAACTGGAGAGATCAATTATAGATAGAAGAAAATGAATGGGAAAAGTAATTTAATAAATTATTGACTTGATGTCTTATATCATGTACAAAAGCAAATGAAAAATTAGATTGTGCATTTGGATGAAGTTGGATTTAAAGAGCTTCAAAATTATATTTAATTAGACAAAGAAAAAAAATGTGTCATGGGTATATGAAGTTTCACCGGGAAGGGTAAATTAATGATCGCTTTTGCAGCAATAGCAAATGACATGCCAACGCAGATTGTGACTGTCTGGGAAGGCACGGACTGGGTGGGGGTGGCATGTGAAAGAGTCAACACCACAGTGGTCTTCTGTCTTCCCTTTTTCCCATTAGATGGACAGATTGGAGGGAGCGTGTCTCTACCCCGGGGACTCTCTACTACCAGCACCTTACTAGCTGCTAATACAGTCCTACCTATAAAAGATGCTAGCTTTGGCATGTTAAGGTGACAAATTAAAGGAAAACCCAACATTAAGTGTCTTAGTAAGATGTTGGGCCACCATGATCCTCCTCTCTGAACTCCACCGAGTTATGAGCACCAAAAGATATTCCCTCATTCCCTGATTTAGTGTTTCGATGATGTTGGTGGAGAGCGCTGTGCAGCACATCAGTCAGAAATCTCCCATAGATTGAGCTGAGATGTGGTGACTGTGAACGGACATGGAACGGCTTTCTGTGGACATTTCACTTGTACAAAAGAAAATTGTGATTGTTGTTATGGTGACGAAACACATCAGTTGGGCTGTACAGTTTGGTCGCAGATTAAAGAGAACATGAACAAGAAAACTGACGCAACTCAGGAGGTGGATGGCTGGCTAGTTAGCTAGGAAGCTTGTCCTCTGGAGTGGCGGGCGTGAGGCAGAGGGACCATTAGACCCAGTCTGCTGTTCGGCTCATTTTCTGTAACCAGTGCAGAACTAAAGCATTGCAGAGTTAGAAATCTAGCTAACTAAGAGGCTGTCCCCTAGTTAGCCATCTTGCTCATTCCACCATGCTTTAATGCTGCACTGGTTACAGAAAATGAGCTGAACAAAGTTGTCTCATGTGGCAATAGCAGTGTGCTTTCACACGGTGTGACGAGAATGCGTCGATGAAGCATTAAGTTGTTGAATTGAGCCTATTTACTCTGACTCTCTTTGCTTCTTAACGTTACTTCTCCACTGCTCCTTTTAGCCAGTAATGCAAATCCTCATCTCAGTGAGTCCGCGACTTGCCATAAGTAGGTTTAATTTATATGAAAGTGAGCCTGCTGCAACAGTCACAATGGTAATAGTACACATAAAAAATGGCTGCCGCTCTGACCATGCTGCTCCGTTGATTTAAATGGGAATGTCTAATCTACTCCTATTCTATCTCTATGTTTGTACCATAGTCTTACTCATTCAGTGACTCCTTTGTGTCATACATTGAAGCGTCTATCACATGTAGACATAAGATCATTCACATCTATGGGCAATTTAGAGTTGCAGATTCCCCTAGCCGGCCTGTATTCAGAGTCTTGGAGAATTGCCGTGTCAGCTGACAAAAGACGGAAACATGGAAACTCCACCCAGAAAAAAATCTCATCTGGCTTGGGTTGTAAAGTTAAGCTGCTAAACCACTTTTTTTGACGGAGGGTTGACAGATTTTCTTCTTTTCCTGTGATTTACAGTTTGATTGTTTTTTGTTATTAAGAAGGAATGATAGGCTGACAATAGTAAGGACACCAAATCATCATACCTACTGTGTCAAGAGTTGTGCACCTTTTCTTTTCCAGTGATGTACACTTTACTCAGTGTCAGTTTTCACCAGTGTTATGTGGATTTACTGCACATGAAGGAACATTCACATGCTCTCAGTGTCATTTTCACATCTAAAACTGATATTTTCATGTGTTACGGCAAACGAGAAATGCTCAGAGAAAATTTAATTGTGTGTGGGGAAAGGAAATGCAAAACAGCTCTGCCAGCATATGTTGTAAGCAATAATCTATTCTTAAATATTGAGAAACAGGGTTGATGAAAACACAGTTTATAGTTCATTTCATATGATGTAAACATGATACATTTAGTCCAATGTAAAGTATGGGATTCAGCTTTTTGGGTTTGGGTTTGGCGTGAACTTTATTTTACACTGTTGTTTTATTATTCTAAAGGACACGCTCAATGCTGAATTAAACATTGGTTTCCAGACTTAAAAAGCCGATATGCTGGCTCACACAGCAGCCCCAGGAAAGTAAATACAGATTGCAATTAGATGGAGAAAAGTTGGATTTGACTCTCTCCTTTGCATGAACTGTGATGTGATGAAGCCATGGGACAAATAAGGGGGAGAGGGGAGGAGCAGCAGTGGGAGAAGAGAGGGAGGAGAGATGGGGGAATAAAGACTAATTTATGTGTGAGCTCCCAATGCCATCTCTGGGACGCTGTATCCCCTTAGACTCTGTCGCCTGGCGTCTGGAGAGGCAGAATGCAAATGGAGCAGGTTTCTAGGTGAGGTTGGGCACAGTCACAGGCCCGTGTTGGGACCCGGTTGTGCAGTTGCTAAACAAGTGTTCTTTGTCATGCTGGGCCCCTGGGGTTGAGCCAAACGAATCCTATCATCTGCACTGTTGTGTTACTTAAGCAAAAATACTCAAGTTTGCAGCCACTATTTATAAGATGAAAGACCCTCTTCAGGGAATGTCAGAATTAGTTATTTTTTTCCCCAATTAATTTGTGTAGTGAGTATAGTTTCATGGTCCCTGCATGGGCTTCCCAGTGGATTTGGTTTGGTGTGCTGTGTGTGCGCGCGATAGTCGACGTGTCAAAACTCAAGGAATAAGGGAATGTTTACCGGCTTTGTTTTGTTTTCCGCTGTGAACCCAGTTCAAGACGCTGAGCTCCTTCTCAAATAACAGAAAACTGTCTTATGCTAGCGGATTTATTTTAACGAAAACACATCCATGTCGTCTAATGTGTTTTCCTCTTCTCTCTCCCCCTGCCTTTGCTAATCTAATGAATGCTTACACACTGACTAATACCGGAGACCTTGATGAATTAAGAAACACTGTGTTGACTAATTGACAAAATCATTGAAAAGTAAAGATAAAATCCTCACTGTAATTGAATGTGAAGCATCATTTATCTATAGATTTGTACCAGACTACTTTATCGGATTGCTTTCCCGCTTTGCTGAAATATGCTTGAGCAAATTGACCTAAATTCTCACTTGGGAACATTAAAAAAAATCAGCTAAATTTACTTTAAATATACTTCTTTCAGATTCATAATGTGAAGTTTTACAATATGCCCTCTCTAATCATGGAAGTTCAGAGCTTGGATGTCTGGTCTTCATTGTGGAGAAGCTGTGTGTCGGACCCGTCAGGCATCGCTTGCAGCTCTGGAACAGAATAAGGTGCTAATAAAAAATGTGCGACTCTACTAATGAATCCGATTTTGCAATTCTGCAACTCAAGCACTTAATTATCATAAGACATTTGCTAATGTGCTCATTCAAATGGGCAACACTTTGCTGGGAAAAAAAAAAAAAAAAAAAAAAAACCCCGGCATGGCTTAATGACTTGAGAAAAGAGCCTGATGACATCCTGCTCTCTTATCAACACTTCCCGAAGACTGGCACAAGAGATGGTGGGTGGATATGATCAAACTGGCCTATAAATGAAGCCACTAAATATTCATTGGCGTCTAATATGGTCACAGAGATGCACCATTTTCAACTCATCATATTTTTATACATTGATCTGGATTCGAGTAGAGAAATGTAAATGGAAGTCACTCTTGAGATCTGAGGGTAAGGAAGTGATGTCATTGCTCTTTGTTCTAACATCTGCTTGTGAAAAGAGATAAAAAAGAATGGAGTCATTACAGGATGTTTTCAAGCGCCTTTTGCTCCCGGTCTAAAATAGGTCTGCTTTGACAACCGACATCAAAGTAAGTCATTATGTGCTGTATATGATCCATCCATTAGCTGCACACTCAACTTTGGCGGCATTAATTGCTCGCGTGTGCGCACGCCTGTTTGTGTGCACGTTTGCCGGCATGTATGCGAGTGCCGTGCACGTGTGCGCCCACACGCACTCACGCAGCCTGTTCAGACAAGTAGAGGTGTAAAATTAAATCCCTCAGTGCAGTTGCATGCAGATGATGTGCTTCAATGGCCTTGCTGCTCTTTGCACCATTGTAATTGAATAACCTACGGAAAAGTCATCACATTCCCACTTTGCTATTCCCTCTCCATGTAACATGTAAAAAGTCCTCTTGTAACTACCTGGGAGAGCAACCCATCAACAGCTGTTAGAGCTGACTTGAAGGTTAAATATTAGGAAGGAATCCAATTTCTCTTGTCTATTCAGCTCAGCGGTGTGTTAGATTGCAGCTGGACTGTGCTTACGGAGTGTGGGATATGAAGTGGGCTAATCAATCCCCTCTGCTTCATTCTCAAATTCCTCTCATATCAGGTCCCTGCCCCCCGGGCAGGCCTTCTGCTTTCCGAAAGCCAATTCCACACGAAATAAGAACTGTGACCTGCAGCTAGAGGGTGAAGTTGAGTTTTCCCTTCATGATTAATCTCTTCTTGGGTGGTTTTCAGAAAAAAAGGAGAGGGGGGAGGATAGAGCGAGAGGGTGAAAAAAAATAAGAAAACATGCAAGTCGCTGCCTTGTGACCTGCAAGTTTTTTTCCTCTGAATGAGCCCGGTGCACTGGAGCCTGCTTATCTCCCGAGAGAAAGACAGAATTCATTTTTTGACAAGGTTTCATGTTGACATTGAGAAAATGAACTACCCGATTCTTATGATTAAACCTGGGCTGTCATAATTGTCATCTGAACTGTGGTGACGATGAAAATTTTAGTTATTTTTTTTTTTTCTTTTTCATTGCCTCTTGTTTGGAGGAGCTGGAGCTCAGGAAATGGAGTCTTGATTCAAAGCTTTAAAAACTATACTGCTCTCAGAGGCAGGGACAAATAGATGTTGCTTTGTTGTGAGAGAATAATAACATTATACCGTACATCTAACACCTCATAGTGCACAACAGGCTCACAGCCTAAATATATTCCTTAATATCTCATTTCAAAAGGGACTGAAAATAATAATTAGGGCTGTTAAAGTTAATGCGATGTAACGCAGATTTGATTTAACGCCACTAATTTCTTGAACGCATTAATGCAACTTTCGGTTTCGGAGGTTGTAGCGAGCAAGCTAGAGCGAAGATATGATATGGAATCATATGAAACTATAAAACGTAAGGTAGCATCCCCTGGTACGAAAGCTGTCATACTATCTTTTAGGGAAGAAGGCTAAATAATGCTCCAAACTTCACTAAATTTTGTGGCATGGCCATTTTCAAAGGGGTCCCTTGAGTTTTTTCTCTAAATGCAGTACCTGTGAGGATTTCTGGGCAACTTGTCAATGTTTTGTCTTTTTAATTGAGTTCCAGTAATAAATACATACATATCTGTGCATAATGAAAGCATAGCTGCTAAGAAAGTATTAAATACTCCCTTTAAGGTGAACAGCTGAACAGATAAAAAATATGCGATTTGCGATTAATAGCAAATAACTGTGGACAATCATGCAATGAATCGTGATATAATTTTTGAATCGACTAACAGCCCTAATAATAATAAACGCAGGTGAAGTAACGGATCATGAACACATTTGCTATATGACCGAAAACAAAGGAGCATGCCCTTATTATCCAGCAGATGGGCTGCCAGAGTTGAAGGGTAAAATGATATAACCTTAAAGTGCCAGTATCACATTTTACAGGTTATAATGGCATCTGTCACTGAGAGTGGACCTGTCAGACACTACTTTCATGCAGTTGAATTGCTTGTAATGGCTGTTTCTCCTGGTTCAGACCCACTTTAGAGGCAGGGTGATGTCTGTCTGAGGGACAGTGACGTTAAAAGCATTGAGCTAGAATGAGATGGACTTACGGACCATTTCTGCTTTGCCATTGTCCTTTGTTCGATGTTTTTGAACTAGGTTATCCTCTTTGTTAAAGAAAAAAACTCCCTCGAGGATGGTTACGACATCAGCGTTAAATGGTCAAAACTGAAAGCATCGGCGTAGAAGAAATGCGCCCACACAGGGACTCTAAAAGGCCTCCAGAAATGTTTACATTTTTAATGTCATAATGATGATCCCACAGTCAATGTACATGTTTTACTCACCCGTCTTGTAAATTTTTTACGTGTGTAAAACATTCCATTTGGAAAAACAGCCCATTTGCCCCCTACCACCGACCAAACAAATTGGTTGAGAACAACAAAGTTCAATCTATGTCTGAATATTTCTTTGTTTGTGTGTTTTCCCTCTCCGGCAGGGCACTTATGAAAGTGCTCTTTTGCATCAGAGATAAGGTATGCTGGCCCACTGGGAAGCGAGTGAAAGTGGGTTTTAGAATGTGTGGGAGACCAAATTCCTACAGCTAGAAGTACCTCTGCGCCAGGCTAAACAGTGGGCACAGGCCTCAACACACACTGTAATGGAAGAGTGAAGTAGCGCACAGTGTTGGAGGTTTGGGCTGAGGTAAACAAGGCTCGACCCACTGCTGGTCCACGGGCCTGTAAGTTATTCATTAAAGATACGTCAGCGCAGGACACTTTACCTATTCCCTCAGAAACCATCCCATTGTGTTTTCTGTAATTTAAGGTGGTCTGCTTTCCAATCAGGCAAATTAAGCCTCAGTTATTACAGATAACGTTTTTCAAAAGCTGTAATCAAGCGTTATCTAATCGGCTTAATCTGCAATTTATCTACACTTTGCGAATGCTTTGTGGAATAAATGAAAACCAACATTCAGAAAAAAATGTAAAAAGTTACCAATATATGTATTTGTTTTTTGGGAAAAGTAGTGTTTTTCTAGTTGTTTTTTTAACGAGAGGCATTTGTAGTAATTAATTAAGTTGTGTTTTGTTATGATTGGAGCTGCAAATTCTGTAGTAATTAATTTTTCTGTCACTAGAATCAAGTCATTAAGGTAACATAACCTCTCTACGTTGTTAGACAGAAGGCAGTCTGACACAATTGCCAAAATCCATATGCTTTTGCACTGTATAGCAAAGGAAGCCCATTTTGGTCGAAAAGACGTACAAACTAAGGTACTGGTGACAATGGGGCTGATCTATTCAATTCAATTTTATCTGCATACACTATGTTATATACTGGAATTTTATTTCCTGTTTAAGTTTTGACCAATTTGTTGCTGCATTTAAAAGGTCACCCATCCATCTGCAACCGCTTATCCCGTTAGGGGTCGTGGGGGGGCTGGAGCCGATCCCAGGTGGCATTGGTCGAAAGCTGAGACAGAACCATTCACGCTCACATTCACACCTACGGGCAATTTAGAGTCATCCATTAACCTACATGTCTTTGGACTGTAGGAGGAAACCAGAGAAAACCATACAAACTCCACTCAGAAATCAGATTCTGACCTGTGAGGAGACAGTGCTGCCCCACCATGCAGTCCACATTAAAAAGGTTTACAGTCGAATATAATTCCTGTTAATTTAAAGATTTTTTTTTACAAAGTTTGATTTATCATTTTAATAACAAATAACACCAGTAAATTTTCTATCTATTTATTAGTTAATTAGTTTATTAGTTAATTTTGTTTTATTAAGACAAGAAAGCAATGTTTAAGTCAGGCCTGATGTTGCCTTACACATAACATATATATATATATATATATATATATATATATATCATATATATATATATATATATATATATATATATAATATATATATATATATATATATATATATATATATATATATATATATATATATATGGTCATACTGGTACAGACTATATGGCGTACAAATGACACACCAAAAGCAGCCTTACACCTTAACGTACCATCGTATCGTATCGTCTGTGCTGCCCTCTTGGCCAGGTCACTCTTGGAAATGAGTTTTTAATCTCAATGAGTTTTTCACTTCCTTGATTTAACCAAGTGAAAAACTCATCAAGATCATGTGATGCTGGTAATGGTGGGGAGGTGGATGGGTCCAACAAACACAGGACTGTCATCCAAGACGCCGGTGTTTGAGACCAATGTTTTGTTTTATAAATTACATTAGTGACACTTGTCTTGTGTTTTTTAGTGGCATTTGTGACATATTTTCTGTGCTTCTGTTATGTTTTTCCCAGACCTAAATATGTGATTTTGTTGCCTAAACCTAATTTTGGACATTGCCTGTAGTTTTTGTTTCGTGGTGTACAAATGACATCCAAAAAGCCTAAAATACATCCTCTCAACACACACAATGTCTGTGTAATGTGCTATTTATATGCCTTGCAGTGAGACCGGGTTGGCAAAAGAATACAAGAATAATGGTAAAGTGAACACCTAATTAAAGTAAAGTGAAAAATAGTTCCTCATTTCTTAAAGCCAACTTAAACATCAATATAATGTTTGACTTTTGAAAGTATTTTTCAAGTTGTCCCACTGTTTCAGGCCCAGTCAAAGTAGAACAGGATGTTTTAGATAAAGTGGGACAGGGTCTAAAGGACCACATGTACTAAAGCGAGGCAAATCTCTGCTTCTCGCTCTGTTGTTATTATAAATCAGGTCAGAATCTTTTGGTCCATTTGTATCAAGAAGAACATACTGTTGGTGAATTTATTAAAAAAAAAAATCTGTCAATAATTACTTACTACTTTACATATCACTCAGATGAAAGCAATCACATTATTCATGAGCTATTCTTTTTCATTGCTTTCTAAATGTCACTCTTACCTGTCGTTGGTTTCTTGATTACAATTTGACGCTTTACAAAACAGCCGTCTAGGCTTTAATTCAATGCATTATACTGTAATCCAATTAAGATGTATGTGTAACACATGTTTCACCAGACCACTAACCTGTAAGGTAATTATTGAAAATCATTTCATAGTACAATACTCTGTCATTTCATGCCATGTGTACTTGTAAAGCTCAATATCGATAGAGTGAGCTTTAAAAAGCCCAGAGCAGCAACTGTTCCCAATACAGGCCAGAGGACAACTAAAGACAACACACATAAACAACTTGTAATGGAAAATATTGTAAAGAGAAATCCTCTTCTTAGACAGCTGGATTGTAACAGGAGCTGTAGAAAAATGGCAGTTACAACAAATGAGCAGAAAGCTTGTATCATTATATACAACACATATGGATTATACTCTTTACTTATACCTTGGAATGACTATGACTGTAATTATGACATAATGTTGTCATACTAACAAATAAAAGCAAAATAAAAGACGAGATGGGGTGTAAGATCAGCTGATGGCAGGCAGGGGTCAGGGGTCAGGTGTCAGGCAGCTTTAACACAAATCAAAGACCAAATCACCTCAGAGCCCCGTAAAGTCCACTGTTAACATTTAAACACATTAGCTGTCACAGTTGTATACTTGAATCTATATATAGCATTTTGTATAACAGCATTGAACTAATGGGAACTACAGTTAATAATAATAAGGTGTGTTTTTTAGCTTGTAGTGGGCACGATTTTAAAGTTAGAGTGAAGATAGCGGCATCATATGAAACTAGGAAACCCACTGAATCCAGTGGTGCCAACCATTCATGCTAGCTTGTTGGGCTAAATAATGTCCCGAGCTTGTGCTAAATTTCGGCAAAGAAAAACTGTCATGGCCATTTTCTAAGGGGCCCCTTGGCCCCTGACCTCTAGATATGTGAATGTAAATGGGTTCCCTGGGTAACCACGAGTCTCCCCTTTACAGACATGCCCACTTTATGATAATCACATGTAGTTTGGGGCAAGTCATAGTCAAGTCAGCACACTGACAGCTGTTGTTGTCTTCTGGGCTGGAGTTTGCCATGTTATGATTTTTCATATTTTTTATGCTAAATGCAGGACCTGTGAGGGTTTCTTGACATTATTTGTCATTGTTTTGTGTTAGTAATTGATTTCCAATAGTAAATGTATACAGACATTTGCATAAAACAAGACTATTTGCCCACTCCCATGTTGGGTATTAAATACTTCACAAATCTCCCTTTAAGGTACATTTTAAACAGATTAAAAAAAAAAGTGTGATTAATTTGCGATTACTATGGACAATCATGATCATAGTGATTAAATATTTTTGTGATTGGCAGCCCTAGCTTAAATATAATGTGTAATAATGCTTGCTATATGTTTGCTTGCTTGGTCAGGTCCCCCTCTGATTTAAAATAGCTGAAAACAGTCTAAAACTGACTGTAGGTGGATTATTCGGTAGTATTTCTCAGTCAGTATTGGAAAAAAGTCTTTCTGTAAAAGGTATCATTAAAGGTTGACATTCCCAATAATAATGGTAAAATAGCTTTTTAATAAAATTGTTCACTTTTGAAAGAAAATGTTCATACTGAGTGAGAGATGTGGAGTTTTTCCACATATTCATGACCTTTTTGCACAAGCAGCATAAAAGTTTTGTCCCCGGCTCTTAATGATGCGAATGATGATGTGGAAGACTGACACTTTGTCAGATGCTTTTACTGCGAGGGTGGGGGTGCAGGGCGAGAAATGCTGCCAGAGTCCGCCTCACCTCATTGTCCTTTTGCAGGATGGAGGATGGAGTGCCGATGCCCTCTTTTTGCACCAACTACAACTGTCATCTCAGGCTCATTCAGAGCTCCGCAGCACTTAGGCCCCATTTGCTTTTAAGGATGTCTGACAGGACAGCAGCCACGTATGATCAAACTTTACTTTCACTGTGCACTTGTGACAGTTCATTGAGAGAGGCTCTAATGTGCTGTCAGCAGTGCTCTCCACTCAGCTGCCTTGATTTACCTTCCCCATCTGTCTCAGTCAAACAGCAGTAAGTTGAGGGTGAAAGGAAGGAAGGTAGCATGTTAATTCCACATCCTTGTATTTCACAATGAAATTACTTCACATGAACCAAAAATAGTATTTCCTCAGTGAACACTTATTCTAACTACCCACACTGCCCATGAACAGTCTGCGGTAAGGTTCAGCTTGGGCCTGTTACTGTCTAAATATGAGGAATTTCTTATACAGTAGCTTTGATTGTAGGTGATTTTGCATTTACAGTCTTTTATTAGCATTAGCCACAAGCAGATTAACAGGATAATCAATATTTACCTACAGTATATACTGTAAATAATAGCTGAAATTGAAATGCAAAAGGGGTCACTCATAGTGACGAACCCACAGAGAATTATCATCCGACTTTCCCCACAGCTTACAGTGTGTTTTAGCGTTTTTCATTTTAAGCCCCTTAACTTTGTTGTTTTGGTTCACTCCCACAGCTCTCATCAGCCTCTTTACTATATTCAGTTGGCAGCTGTTTTCAGATTAAAAAAAAAAAAAAAAAAAACAGCACTGCAGTTTACAAGTTAGCGACAAGCTTGTAAACATATTGGAACATTTAGCAGCTTATCAGCCAGATATTTCCCTCAGGAGATGGTGGAGACCAAACACAGAGCTAATAGAGAATGAATATTTGACTTAGGTTCAACAGAAACATGACTCCAAATTAATGTTGTTCTGTAACTGCTGGATGTGAAAACAGGCAACTGTTTGCTAATAAGTTCACCACACAACTTAAAAAATGTTAATATGCAGCACAGACAGATGAAAAAGTGTGTGAATGACAGTAATGCGCAAAACAAAAGCATACCATAAGAACACCGTTCTTGCATAGACATGTCGTTTGTATGGCATGTAGTGTGTACTAACTGCAGTGTAAATGCATTTGTGTGAATGTGCTACGCTCAGAGCTGGTGACATAGAATAAAAAGTGAGAAAGACCGCGGTAGTGAGCGGGTAGGGAGGTGGATGGGTCCGACAAACACAAGAGAGTGTGTTTTGTTTTTTAAGCTACGTTAGGCTCGTTTGTCACACATTTTACAGTAATGTTAGTGACGTGTTTTCCATACTTATGTTGCACTGTCTGTACGTATTGTGCTTAGTTTACATACTTAGTTTGAAACCAACCATGATATTTTTCCTAAACCTAAGTGGATTTGTTGCCTCCTGCTGGTGCTGCACCTTAATACACATGTAATATTCACACCTATTCACATCTATTACACGCTTTGCCATGATGCCGGGTTGTAATATGTAAATACTGTGTTCAATACTTGTTTCTACCGCCTCTCAGTGTCCAACAAGTTAGGTTTAGAGTGGCATATAATTTTTCCCACCATTACTATAAAGAAAATGCCCTGATATAGTTCTGTAGGGTTAAGACCTTTTTTTCCGTTTTTTTTTTTTTTTTTTTTTGTGCTTTTATTTTTATTTTATTATTTTTAACTGTTGGTTTTGTTATGAGTACTTTCACACAGAACAAGAACATAACGCAGTGAAAAAGCAACGTAATATTGTAACCTGTTATTGAACGAAGTGTTAAAATTGTCACAAATTTGCATCACTGCTGGTATGAATACTTTTGAGGTGAAATCCGTGCAGGTGAGTATTAGCGTTTTAGTTTTGTTTAATTGTCAGACAGTACTGATTGGAATCTTTGTGACAGTGTTCGATAAGCAAACCTAAAGTTGAGTTTTTAAATATGTTGACATGGTGTTAGCACTTTATTCACTAGTGACATATGGATTAAAGTGCTGTTTTTTAATGCTACAGCAAAGTAAAATGAAGGACAAAATATAAATTGTGTTGCATCCACAGCAAATGTGAAGTTCTGTAAAAGCACTGTAAAAGATAATTTTTTGTGATTAAATGATGACTCTAAATCTAAAAATACCCGTATGCACCAACACATACAGGCTGTGGAGACATTGTGTGCAAAGGTCCTGTTTTCTGTTCATTTATTTTCGTTATTCAGGTTTTATGATTTCAAGATGGTCCAGCAGCTATTTACAAATACTGTGTTCACTCCTATGATATATTTGAAACAAGTATAAATAAGTTGAGGAACAAAGGTAGAGGAGTACTGGGGAGTTGAATGCTTTATTGAATGAAATTAATGAATTCGACAGGGTGAGCAGAGATATGCATTTAAGTGATAAATATGTTTTTGATTAGTCTGCTTGTCTTCCTCTTGTTTCATGTATTTCAGTTCTTGAATTGGTGTTAAAATATTACAGTCAATGTGTGCTATTTCACCCTATAGTATTACTTCATTGCGTTTTAGTCAGTCTGGATCACGGGTCGTGAACAGATAAATCCTCCCCACTCTGCCATTATGCCAATGATGAGCCATTCAGTGTAAAGCTTAGAAACTAACAGTAAGTGTAACCCCTTTTAAATGTTTCTCTCATAATGATTCACTGCCCTTGATGAACTGAACCAAAGGGAAGGGAGCCAGAGATCAGTCAGTGTTTGGAGGCTTCAAGATCTCTCTCTCACATTAGCTCGCTGGAGTGCTCCTCAAAAGATGAAAATGTGTCTGTTCATTTCATTCGTCTTCATTTTGCTTTTTTTTTTTTTTTTTTTTTTTACGATTTAAACTGCATTTTTTTGGAAGTGGCTGCGTTTACAAGCTGTAATACAAGTCTCTTGAAGACCTAATAAATATGAAACTGAATGAGATTCCTTTCTCTCTCTCTGTTGCTCTTTAGCTTTCTGCTTTGATCATAGCATCCCATGACATATCCATCGTCAGCTTTTCACTCCTCCCGGAGCAGGCCAGGCCTAATTGGTGCTACGAGGAATAAATCAAAGCATGAAACAGGACCAAACAGAGCTCATAATGCACTAGAAAGCTCTAATGTTTCCTGCGACTGTCCAGTGAGTTTAAGTGTCACCTCATGTCATACTTTCCCAGTACTGCCTCAGCTGATGTATGGCTGTTAAAGAGTAACTGTGGCTCGACGTTACACAGCCATCCTGTGAGGTACCTGTGCTGCTCTCTTGGTCCTTATTCTAATCTTATTTAACAGTCTCTGCCTGACACGCAATTCAATGCAGACCCGCAGATTGGAGAGTTTCCAAACAATCCTGAGCTCACCCAAGCTTGGAATTGGTTTTCCGTGGAACATCTCCCTCCTCCCTTTGGGCACTTTACCAATTTGACCAAATTTGTTCCATCACTGGTTCTAAGTACCAGAAGTGTTTTCTGCCCACACTTGGACTCGTTTCTGCAATTTGCACATTCTTTGCAGAACATTAACAGCTTTGTCAGGGACTGAGCTACCGGCTGCTGCGGTATGGGGGCCTGCGTTTCAGGGGATGCTCAGCGGAAGCTTGCCGAAAAAATGTTTATGTTTCAGATCACTTCTCATCCTGTATATACGGTAAATATATGGGTACCAGTTTATTTGTACCTGTCCTATTTATCATTTCTAAGACATATACAAACACCTAAAGGTGCTCTATAGGATAGCCAGAGCATTAATATAGCCTGTGTGTTGTTATCCAAGCTTCTCTGTGCGTTGTTGACAATGCTGTCTTGACCAATAGCGTCGTTACAGAAGCGTAGCACCCGTCTTCTGGTTTCTCTCCAGGTACACTGTCTGCTCTGTCAGCACTGTTGCCATTGTTTGCATCATTAGCACTGTTAGCACCATGAGCCAAAGAGTATAGAAGCAAAGGGACAAAACTGGTGTTTTGTCTTTTTTTTTTGACAAATTGTTGCTGCCATTTTGGTCTGAAAACACTTTAAAAATATAATTACCTCTGCCATGGAGGTTATGTTTTTGCCGGCGTTTATCTGTCTGTTTGTTTGTCTGTTTGTCTGTGTTCAAGATAACTCAAAAACTTATAAATGGATTTTGATGAAATTTTCAGGGTGTGTCGAAAATGTGAAAAGAAAGAACTGATTTAATTTTGGGGGTGATCCGGAAGAAATCCTGGATTCTGGATCACTTTGAAATTTTCATTAACACTGGGGTCAATGGGACCCAAAAAAATGTTTCTCAATATCTCTGGTAATTGTTGCCCAAAGCTCATGAAATTTGACTCAGGGATTTACAATGTGTACTTCTATCAAATCCCAAAGGCTGATCCAGATCTGATCCAGATGGCGGATTTTATAGCAATTTATATTAAAAATAGGGGTACTCTTACATTTTGGCCTAATGTGCATTTAATATTAGAGGTAGAGATTTCTAACAAGCGGCATTCCGTAGCTGAGACAATTCCGCATCTGAAGTATGTCAACGAATTTGATCTGATTTAATACTTGAGGAGATAGATCCAGAAGAAACTGCTATTACCGAAAAAGAGATTTTCATTAATAACTTCTGAACTAATAATAAAAATGTAGGATTTTTATTTTGGAGTGAATTACAATATGGGGGGAAACTATGGTGCTTGGCGGAGGTCTGCGCTCTCCGAGTGCTTTTCTAGTTTATAATATTTTATAGTTCAATTGTTCAGCATAGACCATTTTGGTAAGCTATGACAATAGAAAGAAGGGAATAGAAATAATTTAGTTTCACTTTTGTACTGCAGACATTTTACCAGCGTCCGGAAGTCGCTTTCGGTCCAAAATGGTGGAAGCGTAGCTTTGCTGCTGGCCACTGATTTTGCAGTGGAACAAACGATTGACTTTCATTTCTTGATAATATACCGTCTTTGCATTAATTGCAAGCTGCTCGGCTCAGCCGTCGCCATGTTGAGAGCCGATGGAGGTAATTGTAATGCTCTGAATTTTGGATTAAGCACCTTTAATAAATGATTTATGATACAGGATAATACACTCTAATTTAGCTATTATGAATGTTATTATGAATGTTAAATGTTAAATGTGTTACCAATATATGCAATAGTATGCTGAAGCCTTGCAACCTTATATTTTGACCAAACCTTCTTTATTTGCCTTTGTGTTTTGCTAAAATAGTGTCATAGTGAAAAGATAGTTTGCTCCACAGCAACAATGTCTGTACTACAGTTATAATTATATAAGCATAAAGCACTGCATCCAACTAAAGTAGAGCCTCATGCCTTCTTATTGAAGGTAAATAGTCTTTGCCACAGATACATCTGTCCAGTTGATGCAGACTGGGAATACAGTACCACTAAAAGTTGATATACTGTAATGGACTAAGATAATTAGAGTTATAAAACCCTCCATAAATGCCCCATTGAGATCAGGAGTGTAAGATTATGCCCACAGAAATGCACGCCCACTGCTTTTTTTAATTTAAGGGATGAGTGTTAGCAGAAATATCATTTAGCCATGTGATCACATTTGAGGTGTACATACAGATAAAGACGGGGATGCTTCATAAAACACTGCTTTAGAGTTGGGTGATAAGTGCTCGAATTATTAGTCGGGTAATGTGACCGCGTGACTGTAAACTTTCTGGCAGTTCTGAGGCGTGAGCTGCTGCAGCGAACAGCTCCGGGCTCCAAAAGTAATTAACAAAAACTTAAAATAATTTGAGCTAATTCTTCTCTTGCTATCTGGTAGAAAATGATGCATTACTGTATATGTTGATTATGAGTAGAAAGAACGTCTTTATCTGCAAAGTGAATACCTTATGCTGAGCCTGCGTCTTTAAAGACGCAGCTTCAGGGGATGTTTGCAACGTGCTTTTTTCCTCCCTCATTTTCATTTGTGACAATCCTCTTTACATCCTCAATTCAAATGAAAACAGTTTGTGGTTACATGTCAGGCTTCACCTGCAGGAAACGGCAGCCTCCGCTTCTGTTCAGACGTTGTGAATATAAACAAATTACTGTGCATTTTAACTGTGACTATATCATGACTTTCTAAATGCGTCACAAATTCCTCCTTAAATAGTGATGATGTTCTTCATAAAAAAACAATGAGTGGAAAAAAAAGTGATGATTGATACTGATAATGCATCAATGAACAGTTTTTGTTTTAATTTACAGAAAATAATTTATCCTCGCTTAGACTTTGTTTATATTTGATTTGAACACAGTTATGTACACAGCAGCATATGAGTTTTGGTAGCAATTTATTTGTGTAGTTGTGCAGGCCTTGTGTGATCCCGGCCTGCTACTGTAGCCTCCTCTGCTCTGCTGGTTCCCTGTGAAAGCTGAGAGAGGAGAGAGTGAGATCTGGCTCCATTTAATGTCCTCTGATGGGCTCATCCTGTTCTTTATCTCTCTCTCTGCGTCATACTGCTCTGAGTGGCTGTAATAGGATAATAGACTCATCTGTATTTGTTTTTAGACCATTGACTTGAAACCTTGTTGATACATTTATTTCAGCAAATGCAGGTAAATCATGTTTTCCGCTGCCCTTTACATGTATTTCCACCTCGAAATATCTCAGAAGCAAAACTAGAGAAACATGAAAATATGTTTAATGTCATACTAAAGAATTCTGTGTATTATGCCACTTTATTATGTACTACTAGCTAAAATTAATGCAGTCTAATACAACAGTCAATCAAACCTACTTTCATGAAGGTCGTCATTTATCTACTATTTTGTCCACCCCATTTACAGTATCTCACAAAAGTGAGTAGACCCCTCACATTTTTGCATGCAAATATTTAATTATATCTTTTCATAAGACAATCGGGAAGAAATGAATGTAACTTGTAATGAAATGTAAATTTATTGTCCCCTCAAAATAACTCAACGCACAGCCATTAATGTCTAAACTGCTGGCAACAAAAGTGAGTACACCCCTAAGTTAAAATGTCCACCATTATTTTCCAGCACTGCCTTAACCCTCTTGGGTATGGAGTTCACCAGAGAGCACAAATGCTCAATAGGGTTTAGGTCTGGAGACATGCTCATGGTCGTCTTGGAGGTGTGTTTGATTTCATTATCATGTTGGAATACTACCCTGCTCTGCCTCAGTATGTCACAGTACATGTTGGCATTCATGGTTCCCTCAATGAACTGTAGCTCCCCAGTGCCGGCAGCACTCATGTAGCCCCAGACCATGACACTCCCTCCACCATGCTTGACTGTGGGCAAGACACACGTCTTTGTACTCCTCACCCTGTTGCCGCCACACACGCTTGACACCATCTGAACCAAATAAGTTTATCTTGGTCTCATCAGACCACAGGACATGGTTACAGTAATCCATGTCCTTAGTCTGCTTGTCTTTAACAAACTGTTTGCGGGCTTTCTTGTGCATCATCTTTAGAGGCTTCCTTCTGGGACGACAGCCATGCAGACCAGTTTGATGCAGTGTGCGGCATATGGTCTGACCACTGACAGGCTGACTCCCCACACCTTCAGCCTCTGCAGCAATGCTGGCAGCACTCATATGTCTATTTTCCAAAGACAACCTCTGGATATGACACTGAGCATGTGCATTCAACTTCTTTGGTTGACCATGACGAGGCCTGTTCAGAGTGGAACCTGTCCTGTAAAACCGCTGTATGGTCTTGGCCACCATGCTGCAGCTCAGTTTCAGGGTGTTGGCAATGTTCTTGTAACCTAGGCCATCTTTATGTAGAACAAGTCTTTTTTCAGATCCTCAGAGAGCTCTTTGCCATGAGGTGCCATGTTGAACTTCCAGTGACCAGTATGAGGGAGTGTGAGAGCGATAACCGCATTCACGCCTGAGACTTTGTAACTCCAACAGGTCACATGACACCAGGGAGGAAAAATGGCTAATTGGGCACAATTCAGACATTTTCACTTAGAGGTGTACTCACTTTTGTTGCCAGCGGTATAGACAGTAATGGCTGTGTGTTTAGTTATTTTGAGGGGACAGTAAATTTACAGTTAAACAAGCTGTGCACTGACCACTTTACATTGTGTCAAAGTGTCATTTCTTCAGTGTTGTCCCATGAAAAGATATAATTAAATATTTGCAGAAATGTGAGGGGTCTACTCACTTTTGTCAGATACTGTATATCAGGCTAAATAACAGAAACATCCCTCTGAACTATATCTATACATCTGTCTATGAACCAACAGACAGTGACTAAAATACAGCAGCTGCGTTCGTCTCATACTTTGCATTCGGTGTAATTATTTAGAAATAATGAATTGAGTAAAGACGGCATAATTTACAACTTTAGTTAATCTGGTGACTGGCTGTGTTAATCAGTTAAGCTCCTCAGCTGGTACGGTGCATATTCAATGAGCGAGCGCTGCTACCTGCGGTATCATGCAGGAGAGCAGAGGTTCGACAGTAGGAAGTGGACACCAACAACTTGTGCTTTTAAAATACTTTCATTAATCCAACTGAATTTGAGCTGTTCCAGTAGTGAGTTACGGTCGTAAATCCAGTTAAGTTATGACTCTCTACTGTACAAAGTTGTACATGCATGTCCGTGTTGTCGCAGCTAATTGTGGTGATGTCCCCGAAAACTAACAAAATGCTCCCTGCTCACTAGGGATGTTCCTAACGACTATTTTCCCTGACGTTTAAACAGAAGTTTAATCTTAGACTCGTGGACCAGTCTAAATGAAATCACTCAGAAAACAGTCAAACTACTGTAGATCACAATTTAATCTATAACGTTAAACATTTTGTTAAATTGTTCACATCATTCACATTTTATAATTAATAAATAGTATTTTAAATGCCACTGAAATCAATATGGAATGCACCCCTCACAAACCCGGTGTATGGTCGTAATAATCAAATTAAGGGTCAGCAGCGAATGTGGTCTAAGAGTAGCCCTGGTTTGGCATAGCTTATAGACTACTATTAGTATCTTAGTTTACAAGTTTTATTACCTCCCAGCTTCTCCTTCTATCTCTATAAAGTTACTATTATTATTATCATCTCTGTAACATTAATTTTTGCAGTCCTAAAAGTCAAAATTTATTGATAAAAGATAAATGTCATCATTTCCAAAATTCACGTTTTTATATAATGAAATATTCTGCATCAGTTCATATTTGTTGGTGTTTAGCCTTTCAAAAATGACATCACCTCTAACGATCACTAATTTGCACATCATATCTCATTTGTTTGATCTGTACAAAAGTTGGTGTTTAAACATTGTGGTTGGGTTGTTTCTGGGGGTTATGTGCTGGACTATATCTTAGCCGGAGCAGTGACTTCCTGGAGACTCCACTATTTGCTTAGCAACTGCTTCCAGCTGGTAAATAGTTAGGATATGATCCTGTAAACCACAACCTGACATTTTTACTCTGTTTATTTTTTTTTGTTCATATTAAACAAACAAGATATAACAGTAAAGTAGCAAACTTTAGAGATGGTAGGTGGATTTTGTTGCCTTTAGAGAGAGTCAGGCTAGCTGTTTACCCCTTTTTACAGTTTTTATGCTAAGCTAGGCCGACCGTCTCCTTGTTTCATATTTAATGGAGCCACTGAGAGTGGTTTGAAATATAAGAGTGGCATCAAATTTTTTCATCTAACTCTGTATTACCCCAAAATTTCAAACCATTCCTTTAAAGTGGCGCATAATACTATATTATTCTTTGAGACACCAAGAAATATCATCACTCTGACTGTCAAACATAATTAGATTTGCAATGAATCACAGATGTTTGGTTAGACTATGGACTATCTAGCGATTCTGATTGCTACGAGGAAAATAGAGCAATTTTTTAGTCATTCCTCACCTGTTCCAGAGGAACGCTTGACATACAGCGAGTGTAATCCCTCAGCAAAGTTCATTCAACACATATCTGAACAGAAATCATGTCAATGCATTAAAAATAATATTTTTTTCTAGAATAAAATATAAAATAAAGTTACAAACTAAATGATGCATGACAAACATCGTGCCTTAGATGGATTTGATTTGACGAAGTTTAGTCACTGATATTTCAGTAAAAAACATAACTTACTGATCCTTTTGCAAGATTTGAATAAAAGTCTGTATATCTGAATTACAATTTCTGTCTTCATGTTTACTGTCAACAGAATTATAGCAAGTCAGTCGTTAAAGGTCAAATTTTCTTTTTTTCCCATTTCTCTTTTGTTATTAATTCATTAAATTGCAAGTTAAAATTAGAGGACTCAAACAAATGGCAAATTAAAGTACTCTGTTTATATATATATCTTATATATATATATATATATATATATATATATATATATATATATCGCATGAGCAACATCCAACGGAGCTCTGAAACTGAAATGACACTGTACTCTTCTCGCTAATGCAGTGTTGTATCCAGCAGGAGGGGGCCGTGTAGACACAATGCATATGCAGGTAACAGACGCACCACCCAGCCCAGTGTCCCTGCAGCCTTTTAGTGGGGATGTCATGTTTGCTTCCTGGGGATATAGACGCCCAACTCAACACAGCAAACCCTACTTAAAATCTGAGCATATTCAGGCCAGTGGAAGATAACAGGATTGCACATGAGACCTGTGCTAATGTCTTCTGAAGGGCATTGGGATAAACAGGCACTTGTCTGTGCATTCAGTGGAGGGAGGGTGGGGGTCGGGTGGAGGAAAAGTGGGGACTTGGGATGGGAGATAGCCAGGCTCTTCCAAGCAGATGGCCTCCCCAGCTACAACGCAGCTGAATCCCCCCACCTTTCTCCACCCAACTTTGGGGCCTCATTTCCTCTCATATTGTTTTGTATGAAGGCCAATGTCCTTATTTATGATTTTTTTTTTTCCGTTCAATGTGTGCGCTTAGAGACTCCAGTGGTGAGGAAGTTGCCATGACTTTCATTAAAGCCGAGGCCGAATGAAATATGGATGTGCAGGGAGTGAATTAGAGTGATGGAATGGGCCAAATATTGCCTTCGTGGTGTCTCGGCAATACTGTCTTAAGGGGATAGAAACTCAGGCCTGAGGAAAGTAAAAACCTCTCTCCAAGTTCAGTGCATTCATCAGCAGGCCAGAGAAGTTTGCCTCCATGCAATGTTGATGACTGTTGTGCTGCTGAGTATTTTGGCATGTGAGGAAAAACTGTAGTTGGTGGGAATGTATCCGTAACCTTTATCTGTGATGAGCATTTGACCTTAATAACAGGATTCTAACAACTTCAATGCTACTTCAACAAATCTATTATGCCTCTGACATTCAAATACCAATGGTGCTTAAAATGCAATTTGCTTTTAATGATTTAATGAAATGAGTCAGAACAAAAAAAAAAGGTACAGTACTTCATAAAATCTTTTTCTTTGTGTCTCACAGAACGACTATATAATATAGAATATTAGTGAAAACCCTTAATGATGGAGGACAAACCTAAAGTTCTCATGAATTAATAATTAAACCTACTGCATGAGAAAGATGTCAATTCTTGGGGACAGAGAAATGAAGACAAAACTGGCACTTTATTTAAACTGCTAAAACTACTATACAGAACATGAAACATCATATGAGTTAAAGCAAGGGGTTGGTGGTGATGTTCAAATACATTTTTGTTGTATTTGTTGTCATTCTCAGTACACCTCGACAGACTCAAGTAATCAAATGCTCTGACAAAAAATGGAAAAAAAACGGCAATCTATGGCTAGTCCATCCAGTATTTTCATTCAGCCCAAATGTAATGATCGGATGGGTTGTCTGCTAACTAGGGTTGGGACAATACACCTATCTCCCCATTAGATTCTATTACGATACTTGGGTGGTAATTTGATATGTATTGCGTTTATTAGTATTGCAATTCTACAAATATTGTGATATTTGTTAACGTTTTTAACGCTAGACTATGGGGAAAAGTTGAATCATACACTTCTAGGGATGTGTAGTCTGGAAAATATCAAATTAATACAGTAAAAGTGTTTGATTTTCAGCATGTATGTTGTCAGAGATGTCCTGAAGTCAGAGTGTCAGGCATTATTTATTACATTTATTTCCAGCAACCTATAAATTAGAAAAAAAAGTGGTATTTTCTCTTTAATTTGTAAGAGACATGTAGTGTTTTATACTTCTGGTGAATATAATTCAATCAATCTTATTTCTATATATGTATTTTGTACGTTCAGTTCCTTTTGTTTCACCCTATTTTGAAAACCGGATGTAGTCGTGTACACGTCTGCTAACTTCTCCAAGTCCGTCGCTGGTTCCCCCAGTCACCTCTGTTCTCTTTATACATCCATGTTCAGCTCCATCGGGGTTGTCTGAATGCATTAAACATAAATGTCAGTATATGGGTGATCTACAGTAGCATCGGCTGATTTGACCACAGAGATGAGCGCATGTTACGATATGATAATGTTTCCTGTCCATGACAGAGTTAGCATGCAGCTTTAGCCATGATATCTAGCTCTGCTTTTCCTGCTGGTAATGTGTGAAACCCAAAGTGTTTCCATACTTTACTGTATGTGTAGTGTTTACCACTTTCAATTTAATATGTGAGGGTGGAGGTCATATTCACATGAACCCTCCGCCTCTGTTTTTTGCTTTCTTGTTTTGGCTCGCTTCAGTTTGTTTTGTTTATTTAGATGATTACGGAACGGATACGTTACATCGCTCAGACTACAACAATAAAAGTGGTAACATTACCATATCTGCTCCAAATTTCTTATGCCTGATAAAAGTCCATGCCTGAATACATTCACGTGCAAATTTTGGCTCGCAGTCATGGCGGCACCTAGTAACAACAGGAAATGTCATGTTTTGAATGTTGATGTACTCTGTCTCAGAAATTAATTAGATGAAAAGTTGTTGAAATCGTCAGTTTTTATGACATGACATTGACATGACGTGGTAGAGAATTTCCACGATTCACTGTTGAAAGTCTGCCCCAAACTTAACCTACTTCATAACGGTCCAGGACTGAGGACATCAACATGGCAATTTTGACTCATAGTGGTAGCGCCACCTACTGGCAACAGGAAATCTGTGTTTTGTAGCAAACATCATCCAATTCATGTGAAATTTACGTTGTGTGATCAACATTTGATAATGAGAAATATAATTCATGTCTGGTTTGTGTTCTCTAATGCCACATAGTGGACACAGGAAGTGGTGGAAAACCTGCAATACGTCATTTCTTGTGCAAGCAATTATATTGATTGTGGCATAAAAAATAAATTTCAAAATCATATATTAAAAAAAAGCCTCCTACCCCTACATCCCTACCTACCTGCTCGTCTGTGCATACTCTGCCCATACACTCATTACATGTCACCAGAGTCTTCCACAAGCTGCTAGCTTGACAGCTGTGAGGACTAACAATTGTCATGTTTGTTGTTTATGTTCATAGTGATCATTTTTGAGAAATGGCTTTGGAGGGAGGCCTGAAGAGACGCACTGTGTTGCCGACTTGGAGACTTTCTCATTAGATATAGTGACTTTTGGAGCTAGTGCTGCTAGCTCCTTTCACTGGAGAAGAGTTGTCAACACTTGATTGTTTTTAAAATCAAGTGTGCTCTTGCTAGTTTCTCAGCATTTACCATCTCTACCTTTAAGCAAGCTGCCTGGCATCTTCCTCAGTTGTATTGCATCAGAAAGTATAAGCTGCATATCTCAGCCTCTGGATCAAACACAATCCATCCAATGTGAAATAAGAACACTTTTTTTTGCAAATACAGTACAGATGGAAGCTCAAAAGTACCATTTCAGCACACTGAACAATTGGCTAATGACCCCAAGTTGTCACGACACCAAGTTGGATCCATTTGGTCCCAGCTTGTTGTCACGCTGCATAAATGAAATGCAGCAGAGTCAACAATGAATTCAGTTCATTCAGCTCAAAATAATCCCAAATAGGCCTTCGTGTGGAAAAGTTTGAGAGTTCACCTCATGAGTTTATTCAACAGCACCAGCAGACGGCTGCTTATTCGAGTGTCTTACAGTAAAATGTAAAATGAGAATTAATCCCCCCCCCACCCTCCCACCCTTGTTGTCTTGTTTTAGCATTACTAATCACAGTTCTCCTTTCAAGGACTTTCCACATACAGATTGATTAAGTTTAGCCTCTAAATCTAATTTGGGTCACATACATATTGATAGAGATGTCGAAGGCTTTCCGCCTTTACTGCAGTGTATACATGGAAAGTCTGCTTAAGCGGAGCAACTTTTGCTGTACCAAAAAGTGCATTCTCGCGGCGTGTGTGATGTGGGGAGGGCAGGCTGAAGTGGGAAAAGAAAGCTTAATTGAACAAACTAATGAGTAGTTCTTATTTCCATTGGGGATGTGCCAGTGAGATTGCTGGACAGTTTATCTGTGATAAATAAATGCTTTAGGAGCTAATTAGCTTTTAGGCCCTCAGGGGAGGGGGGTGTTGAGTGTCCGAGTGTGTGTGTGTGTGTGTGTGTGTGTGTGTGTGTGTGTGTTGTTCTGTATATTGCCATATCTTCAAGTCGACACTAGTCCACTTCCTGTTCTTTCTCACTCCACCCCCTCACTCACACATGCACAAAAGCAACACCCATGAAGCTGCTAAACAAGCTACAATTAAAACGACTAAATGCAATAAAATGATAATGAAACTGTTCTTTAAGTGAAAATCACCTTGTAAGATAATGCATTCTCTCTCCACGATGACTGTTACAATGCAGACAACAAGACAATCTAGCTTCTTGTTCCAACTTAAAGGAACACTTCAACACTTTTTAGCATTAGATGAGAAGATTGATATCACTCACTGTCAGATCAGCCAGCAGGATTAAATGATTGATGAGTGTTATGTGATCAGATTATCCGCTTTAATTTGTCATTTATTATTATTAATGATAATTTATTCTTTGCATGCTGTAGGATTAAAGGAATAGTTTGAGATTTATGCTGAGAGTTAGATCAGAAGTCTCTCATATCTGTTCATTCAATACGAGGCTACAGCTGGCAGTCCGCAGGTGAATATTGTGAATATTGTGAATATTACGCAAAAAAAAAAGTTGTATATTTTTCCAGAACAACGTTGATTTTCTGAGCTTTCACACCACAAATAAAGGCGTCAGTCAATCATGTTGCACTTGTATTTATGGACAACAACACGGAGGCGTCGTAGTCTTAACCAAGATGGCAAACTTTATTACTTTTTTCAACCTTGACAAAAGCAGTGCAGAGATCCACTCCTTCCGTTCGCACCTTACAAAATAAAAGCCCAAGACATACAATATTTGCTGTCAAGTATTTTGCATTTTTATGTCATCAGTGTTGATCTGAAGTAATAAATCTGCCAAATAACTGTCCTTTAACAATTTGTTTGCTGTAGTCTAATCTTGACTGCACTTCAGTGAATCATACACCACAGTCGTATGTGTTAAGAATTTCACCTATCACACTTTTAGGGCCCCTTTTCTGTGTCAGTGTGTTTAGCTGTTGGAAGATGTATGCTGCAGCCTGTCCTGATAAGAGCATATCTGCCAGTGGGACCACATTGAAGAGTCAGAGGTTGGCCATATCTCAGTCTCTGCCAAGACTTTGCATCTGGGCGTCAGGGTCTGGGGTCCCCATGGTGACGCACACTCTGCGAGGCAAGATCAAGCCATCACTTACTGATTGACTGTTGCCTCCTTGAACTACTTTAAGTGGCAATAATTAAACAGCATCATTTTGTTTGACATATGGTACAGCACGTTTCCCCATTATTAAGGTATTAGTGATAGTCCAGTTGGCTCAATTGTATGTAAGATGTTTTTCAATCACCTAAAAAATGGATGAAAATAACAGTGTGCATTATGTTAAACATACAAGCTTTTTTTTTGTCTTTTAGAAATTTTCTCTTGCAGCTTATCGAATGCTGAATTTCAAAATAAGCTTTATTGAACACACTCAAGTTGCCCTATTCAAGCATCTTAATTAAATGTGGTAACTTTTGTGGAGGTTCCTTTTAACCGAAAACTGAAAGGTTTGTATTAGTGGCTGATGTTCTACAGACAAAAGCATCTTCTCTGAAGCATCCTTAAGATACAGTTGCAAGAAAAAGTATGTGAACCCTTTGGGATTACTTGTATTTCTGCATAAATTGTCATAAAATGTGTTCTGATATCTGCTACTTTATGCAAATGTATCTATGTATTTGTTATTGTAATTCAGTTAACAATAAAAACAATGACAAATTTTGTCCAGGTACCCGAGCCCTACAGGCAACAACAGCTGTCAGTGTGTTAGTGTGCTGACTTGACTGTGACCCCAAACTGTATGTGATTATCATAAAGTGGGCAGGTCTGTTACGGGGAGACTGGTGGGTACCCAGAGAACCCATTTTCATTCACATATCTTGAGGTCAAAGGTCAAGGGACCCCTTTGAAAATGGCCATGCCAGTTAGCATAAATTTGAAGGGTTATTTAGCCTCCTTCCCAGAAAGCTAGTATATGTTGGTATCATATGATTCCAGTATCTTTGCTCTAGCTTTAAAACTGAGCCTGTTACAACCTAAAAAATCTTAAGTTGCTTTAATGTGTTAAAGAATTTAGTGGTGTTAAAAACAAATTTGCGTTAACACGTTGCCATCATGTTAACTTTGACTGCTATAACTGCAACACATTGTTTGTATATTCAAGGAATCTGCTCTTGCAAATTCATTAAGCAAAAGACTCCCTCTATGTGCCATGGTCAAACATTCGAGAGGGGGACTGTGGGTTTCTACACAATCAGAGCGAGCTGAAGTAAGAATTTTGAAGAATAGAAGGTGGAATACAATATGCACCGGTAGAATAGAATGAACACGATAATTATGCTAAATTATAAAGTGTTGCTGACATCTGTCACCCCAGAATTTCTTTCAACAAATGAAGAGAAATAAACACAGAACATCCCTCTGTTGTGAAGAGTGTAATCCTCTTGCCTCCCTGTGCTCTTTTCTTTTCTACTGGCAATGATAATTACAGTTTTTGTTGGACGGCTTTCAAGGATTTATCTTCTTTTTTGTATTAATGGCTTTGTGAAGCTTTTAAATCCAAAAAGTTTAATTTGTTGGGTCTGTGTGGCCACTGTAAGTTTTCAATTTTCCATACCTTTTGTTTGAAAAACCTTTAAGTTGTGATGTGAAATTCTTCTTGATGTTTTGCTGTAAAAATATTTCCACAGTTCAGCTGCTCCTCTAAATATATATAAAACACACAATGTTCAATTTTTGCTAAAAAAATGTGGAGTACACTTTAGGATTGCCCTTGGGTCAATCGCTTTGAGCAATTAAATGGATTTAATTCAAAACCCACTCACTTTCAACTCCCCCAAAATACGTAGTTTGTAATTTGTTAGCACCATATATGCTGGGCTGCCTGCCCTGAAATTAAACATACTCTACACTTTTGCTTCTCTATTCATTAGCATGCACCCCAAATCCCAAAACCAACACTAATCTGTGGGATAAAACATCACATATAAACCAAGAAAGGAATTAAAGTACTACAAGCCATCTGGGTTTAAATCAAAGAAAACTCCCTGCCACCAAACCCCTTGTTGGGCCAGCTTTTCAAACTGTCCTCCATGTTGCAATTTGGGGACAATGTCTGACAGACCACAGAGCGTATCCCCTCATTCAAAGCCTAGTCCTTATAACCATGCTGGGTTTTAATCTGACCGAGCCACCTGTGAGGCTCGTCAGAACTTGAGCCCACAGGGGCAGAGCTGGGCTTCATTACTGTGTCGCTGGTTCTGGCCCAGTTCTCCCCTTGCTCTATCTCTCTGCCTCTCTATTCTTCAGTACCTTGCAGGCATGGTACAGAAATGAGAGCCGGCTGCTTGGTCCTCCACATCACTCCATGGCCGCAATTTGTCATTTTTCACACGAGATGAAGCCTTTTATGAAACGAAATGAGTTTCCCTAAAATGAAGCGCCACAAAAGCCCCGTGATTAATTTGCTTGTTAGGCCATTGCAGCTGTCACCTGTGGAAGACATCTGGACAGCAGATTGACTAATGCCAGCAGTAGGGCTGAAACATGGCTCTCTCTCTCATAACCTACCCTACAGTCAGCCTTTCAGCGGGCTTTTAAAGGCACTACTCACTGTTTGAAATAGCCCCTTTCTGAGGGGCAATTAATAAGCATTACTTGTGATTGACATGGTAATTAGGTGCATTAATGTGGTCATAAGAGGCTTTGTATGGGGGGGATGCAGTGAACTGATGAGGGGTGGGCAGTAGACGTTAGGGGGACTAGGAATGAACACTGTGACCTCACTTTAAAAACTAATTGTCCATTTGATTACCACCACTTTTTTGATGGTAATTTTGCCAGAAATGGCACAGCCAAAGTAACAAAGTGTAATTTCAGCTTTTAGATTATGTACTACTTAATCACATGAACCATTTATGCCCAATTCAGAGTATATAAGAATAGAGCTTTTATGATACCATCATTAAAACACTGCTAATGCACTAATGCACATTGTGTTGTGCCGATGTACTAGGAAGTTAAGAGTGCAAAAGTCAGACTTTGGCTGTACTGTGTGCCCCCCCCCCCCCCCCCCTAAAGTTTCATAACTTCTGAAATTAGGTATTGTAATTATCCAGAGACAAACATTAATTTAGGTTTATTAAGGGAATTGAAGAGAATTAGTGTTGATTAGTTTTTCATATTGGCTAGAATGAAGCTCCTTTTGCAGGGGATGCAGAGTTGTTTTTCCCGAATAGTGCACCTTCCTAAAGGAGCTGACCATAATGATTAATGTAACCTCAGAGTGGTTCATATGATATTTTACAAAAACATATTTCCTCATTTTTTGTGTTTTCTTAATTCCTATGAATGTCAAGTAACATATAACATATAAGATGCATAAATTTCAATAAATAGTAACAATAAACTTCTGTCTTCATGGAAAACAACTTGTTTATGTTCATGCAACAAAACTACTTGGCTAAGTTTAGGAAAATTTTGACTTGTCTAGATTTAGGCAACAAAACTTATTAGGCTTAGGAAAAGATCATGGTTTGGGTTAAAATAGCATCAGAGGTAGCGTTATTTAAGTACAAAAGGTACATGACAAAAACTACTGAGTCAGGTTTAGGAAAAGATGACTGTAAATTTAGGTGACAAAACTATTTAGGTAAGTTTAGGAAAAGATAACTTTGTAAAGTTTAGGCACCGAAACTACTTGGGCTTAGATTTAGGAAAAGATCAATCTGTTTAGGTTCAGGCAACAAAACTACTGAGTTAGGTTTAGGAAAAGATGACTTGTTTAGGTTTTGGCAACAAAACTACTTTGTTAGGTTTCGGAAAAGGTGACTGCAAAGTTTAGGTAACAAAACTACTTAGTGAGGTTTAGGAAAAGATCATGGTTTGGATTAAAATAACTGAGAAATCAACGCTGACTTCTGGTTTCACATGGGGTACTAGTGTTGTTTCTCTTTATACATTCTGGTTCACAATTACATGGATTAAACACTAATTGATTTTGTGGGATGTATATAATTACAATGCACTACTTTTCGTAGGTATAGCTACAACGGTGTATGAGAAGAGCATGTAATGTTAAAGGGTTGCTCCTACTGTTGATCTCACTGAGAATCAACCTCTCAGCTCTGTGCACATTTCAGCTCACTGTGTCAGTTTGACATTCTGATGAACCAAAACAACTTTCACAGAAAGCAGTGCAGCCATGTCTGCGCAAAACTGCCATAAACATGTAAAACCAACCGTATATTCCTTTAAACAAAGGGCTCTTAGAGGGTCCTCTAACCTGCATTATTCTCTCAGACACGTTATGATTGAGGGATTTACACTGCAAACTCAAAAGGTTTCATTTTCTTCCTCTGTGTGAGCTGTTGGAGGTCTTGGAGCCCATCGCAAAACACAGAGTCATGTAATGGTGAGCACAGGCTTATTTTTTAATTACTGAGGAATTAGAGGGTAGCATTGGTTTATTTGTGTATCCTGTGTAGTAAGGAAACATTTCTTAGAAAACCGAGGCTTTGTTGGCATAACTGATGTTCAGTAAATTCAAAAACACAACACAATACTCTGAGATTCGCAGACCAGAAATTTGATCAGTGTATTTTAAATGGCATCTGATGGATCCTATCTTATTACTGTGACCAGTGCTTTTCTCTGTACAACTATGAAATTCCTGAGAGAGAGGCAGCATAAAAAGGACTCTGCTACTGTAATAATAAACTGCATTGCAATGACAACATCACTGAAAGAGAATGGTTAACACACTCAAAATTACACTCAGTTCAGATCACAGATACACATTATGTGCTTAATAGCCAGTTTAAGGAGAAAAAAAAATAATAATACTGATAATGAGCTTCAGGCCCAGTTGGTCAATCTTTTACAAACATGAATGTCTACTATACTGTGCAGAATCCATACTCATGCCTGTGCACTTACACATTTACATTTACCAAGTAGGTCATGCTTATCCACCTATTGTTTATAATCAGTGAGCAGATAGAGTTCACTGTCTTATGCAGGAACTCAGGACATTTGGAAAAGTTGGTGTATCGATAAAGTAATGCGACAAAGTTTAACAGAAACAAATGATTTTATGATACCATCATTAAAACACTGCTAATGCACTAATGCACATTGTGTTGTGCCGATGTACTAGGAAGTTAAGTGACTTTGACTTTTTTTTTTTTTTTTACTTTTTTTGACATTTGACTTAGACTGCATTCACACCAGATCAGGCTTTAAGGAGATTCACTGCAGGAATTTGTGGCAGTGTGGGAGAGTCACTTTAATGGACCATTGACTGCACGATGATTAACATCGTCTGTTTCCTCATGGCTGAGTTGTTCAGCTCTGGATTGCCGGTTACATGAATGGCCACAGCAGCATGACGTTGGGTGTCGTTTTTCTAAAAGTCGATTTGGCACCCCCTGTGGCTGTCGCAGCCCAAGGGACATCGGTTTTCACTGCACTGCTGGATCTAGTGTGAATGCAGCCTCATGGTGGAGATGCAGATTACAGTAACACAATATTGAAACATGTTTGATCAACGCTGCCTAGTTTGACAGTTTGAATCGAATTGAATTTTGCGAGCCATGGTGTTTGCTCCAGCCGGTTGGTGGTGTTTGGTGTTTGGCTCGACTGTTTTAAACATGGTTGCCGGTCACAAATGCATTTTACAAACAGCATTCTTAAATAGACAATGCAGAAACAGAATCTTGATTCATATTTGATCAGCACTGCGTAGTTTGACTGTTTTGACCTTGTGATGGACTGACAACATTTATATAAAGTTGAGGTGGAGTCATAATTATGCAAATTAAGATATGCCGAATTGTCAGTCTACTCACTGAGTTGTATCCATCATACAATATGCGGCCGTATCTCCACAGAAAATGTACAGGCTCCGTCAATTTCACATAACTCAACCAATTTGTTGTAGCACCACCTTCAAGCTTTAAGCATGTACAAAGAGACTAAAAATTGCAGCAAACCAATCAGAGATCTTAACATAATTCAATCATGTTTTCCACATTATTTTTGTTCATTTGAGATTTGACTATAGCACTCTTTAATTACATAATCTTGTGCTGTCCTCCTCTGCGGTGGTTTAATGAAACCTGAACGGAGAATTAGCGCCACCAGCTGTTTATCTTGATGCAATTAAGTGTACTCAAAGCAGTCAGCATGCATACTAAAAACTCTTGTTTATTAAGTGTGCTTTTGATGGACATTAATCTCCCACAATGGAAAACACAAGGAAATGACAGAGCTGCTCACAGCTGCAAAATATTAAAACTTTGTGGATAATGGTGAAACTGCTCCAGGGACACCCAGAAAACAAAAATTAACCATTGCAAAAAAGAGTTAACTTTATTTTAGGACTGTGAATTGATTAAAATATTTAATCGCAATTATTCCCATGATTATATATAGTTAATCATGATTATTTGCAAATTAATCATATATTTTAGCTGTTTAAATGTATGTTAAAGGGAGATTTATCATGTGTTTAATACTGTCATCAAGATGGGAGTGGACAAATATGCTTGCTTTATGAAAATGTATGTTTATATATACTACATAAAACACTGACAAATATTGTCCACAACCCCTTCACGTCCTGCATTTCGCATAAAAAATATGCTCAAATCATAACATGGCAAACTGCAGCCCAACAGGCAACAACAGCTGTCAGTGTCAGTGTGCTGGTACCCACAGAACCCATTTTCATTCACATATCTTGAGGTCAGAGGTCAAGGGACCCCTTTGAAAATGGACATGCCATTTTTTCCTCCAAAAAATTTAGCGCAAGTTTGGAGTGTTATTTAACCTCCTTCTCCACAAGCTAGGATGACATGGTTGGCTCTAGACAAAGACCGCTACATCCTTAAAAAAGTGCCAATAATGCATTAATACATTAATGCCTTAAAGAAATTAGTTGCGTTAACGAATTTGCATTAATGCCTTATGGCATTAGCTTTGATAGCCTTACTTTATTTAGAAAGAAAGAAAGAAAGAAAGAAAGATATTTTTTGTCACAGTGGGGAAATAGTTTTCACTCTGTTTTTAACAGTACATATACATGTAATGGAGAGATGTAGAGTGATGGGGCTGCTCCTGACAAGCGCCAGAGAGTTGGGGGTTTGGTGCCTTGCTCAGGGGCACCTCGGCAGTGCCCAAGAGGTAAACTGGCACCTCTCCAGCAACCAGTTGGTCTTGGTCATGGGGGATTTGAACCCGGGTCCTCCACATCCTAACCCAAGTCCTTACGGACTGAGCTACTGCCGCTCTAAAGTTGCAATTTGATTGACACCTAAGATACATGTGTATTGTTTAATATTAATTAATGTAAATTGGTTAAGTATGTTTATTTCTGCAAAAACCAAACGCTGTAAAGGCTAGTATATTACACACTGTATCGGGACACAGCATAAGACTTGATAAAATAGCATCTACCTTAGAGGGGACACTATGGTGGGGCCATCAGTGACCTTTTAGGATGCTCAGAGCCTCCTTCCTAGAGTACGCCACACCTGGCATGTGCTCTTCTCTTGTGCTGTGCGTTGTATTTTTCTAGCTGTTTTTAGACAAGCATAAAAGTTAAAGTATTACCATGGCCCGGCATGGAGTCACACCCAGTGTTGGAAATTAACTTTTTTGTCCACCGGCCACTTCATAGATTACCTTTGTCTTTTTTGGCTGGTGAGTGAAGCAAATCTAGCAGCCAGCCAGTTGCATATTTTACCAGCATTGGCTGGTGGCTGATGCTAATTTCCAACCCCGGTCGCTCCACTTGTCAATGTCCCATTTGGCCCAGGCAGCCAATCAAATCAAGCAAGAGGTGGGCCTTACAACTTTACCACTTCCTGTTCTGATGCTGGATTGCCAGTAGATGTGGTAGGGCTAGCTAGCTAGTTAGCTATTGGACTGTGAGATAGCTAAGGAGTACTTGAGAGAGAAGGGGAAATATATAGTTTCATGTAGCCTACTGTCTTTGAGGGAGAGAGAGAAACCACATTTTTCCTGTTAATCACATTTGATCAGCCGTTTGCAAGCAGCAGCCCCGCTCCACAGGAGCACTGCTGTTTTGCCTGACACACTTTGCCGAGGGGTTTTTGAAGCGGCCCTGCCTGCAGTGATGCGTCTCGGTGTGATCAGCCCCTTGTACACTATGTGGTCTTTTCTTTGTAAGCACTTCAGATTGTTTTTGGTTTCACCCACATGATTACATAAAAGGTAAAAAAGGCACTTTTGCCCTCTCCTGTGGATGCAGGTTATATCTCAACACGTGTCACTGACTGTTTCTGATTAACATGAACTCGTAATGGCCGTGACTGGAGAAGGTGTGGCGCTTCTCCTGAAATCGGGCAGCATTTATTTTGCTCAGGTTGACATGTGGGATGATAAATACAGCATTTAAAATGTAAATCGGCAGTGTTTCTGTTGTGCTAGTTATGATGGGTTTGCGAAGGCAGCAAATTATACTCTTAAGTTTGCTGTGGCTGCAAGATACCTGATACAGTAAAAAAAAAAAAAAAAAAAAAAAAGCTCTCCAAGTCATAATCAGTCCACACCTTTTACCACGGCTGTCCTTACAAACACCAAACCGCAAGGGGAATGAAGGGCATTGTTCAGTGTAAATGCACTTAACTCCTTGGCTAAACTTCTACCGCATCCCTGTAGCTATAGCCTCAAAGTCATTTTAGACAGGACTGACAGACTAATCTTGCCCCTCCCAGGCACTCAGTGAAATGACGCCTCCTCCTAAGACTTCAGATCCCAGCCTTACTGCCTCAATGTCCTAATATCTCTCCTCCCATAACAGCACAACCAGAAATACAAACACACCGTGGCATATTGCCATGACGCCGGTGTTTTTAAGATCAAATGCCCCGGCCACATAAAAGCAGCATTTCCAGCCAACACACACGCAGCCACACAGATAGACGCACACACAGACAGACACACACTTTCTGCACTACAATGGCTGTCGCAGGGCTATTTCAATAATCCCCCGCATGTATGTTTAATGGTGAGGGCCCAACAGGAAATGATCGGCAAATGAAACGAAGCAGCAGGTTATTACGTACCACTCTGGTGTCAGCCCAGGCCTCCCCACCATTAATTTTATTGTAACTCATTTCTGCGGCCAGAGTGGAGCAGGATTTAATGTTTCCATTCCCCACTCCTGTTCTGCATGACAAATTGTTTTAATAAACATATACCGGGTCATAATAAAGTAATAATAATCCTACCAGTCACCTTATATCACTGCAGTTAAATTTTCCCATAAGCCAACACTGGTTACAATGACAATTACATGGTAGCCAATCCTCAGCAAGGCAAACACAATGGGCAGATTTAATATAGTTTGTAAATATGATTAGTGTGCTGTCGTGTTATTGGAGTCTAGTATTTACATTTCTCTTCGGGCCTTTTTACAGTACAGGATCAGCATTGAATAAAGCTTTCGCTCTTTTTCCTTTCTGCTCTCTTTCTTCTTCCAGAATGCCTCCCCTCGCTCCCCTTCACAACTTAATGAAAAACGTTGTTGACCGTTAATATTCCACGGATCAATCACCATTTTTAATTTTGTGGATAAATGTGCTATTGTAAAACCCTCAAAGGTCTCTCCCACCTCGCGTATGTGCGCACACCTTTGTGTGTTCATGCATGCACACCGTATCTGTGTGTGCGCGAGGTTCGGTTTCTTACTGAAAAGGAAGAGAATGTGTTCACGTAATGGCTCATGGTTATTTGCAGTTGGCAATTTTATGCTACAATTCAATTATTGCCTCAATTTGTTTTTACCTCCCAAAGTCATTTCTTCCACCTGCAATTTACTCGAGACACAAACATTTACATTACACACAAAAAAAAAAATCAGTATGCTTTGGTGTGTGTTTTCACATACAGTAGGGCTGCAGCAACTGTTTAAACAAATAACAGAAGTAAATACAGTTCATTATGTGCTGCTGGTACTGACGGTTCTTTTGAATGAATTGTCTCCTGATACTGTTCAGCATTATGATAGACTAATTGAAACAGTAACTGCTTGTTAGTTTTGCTTATCAATGTACATAATGTGGCCAAAAATATGTAGACACATACAGTTGCAAGAAAAAGTATGTGAACTTTACCTGGATTGTTACTTGGATATCTGCATAAATTGGTGATAAAATGTGTTCTGATCTTCATCTAAGTCACATCAATAGACACACAGTCTGCTTAAACTAATTTTGCAGAAAAAAATATCTAAAAATCTATAAATGTTTTCATGTTTTTATTGAACACAACGTAAACATTTACAGTGCAGGGTGGAAAAAGTATGTGAACCCCTAGGCTAATGACTTCTCCAAGAGCTAATTGGAACCAGGAGTCTGCCAACCTGGAGTCCAATCAATGTGATGAGATTGGAGGTGTTGGTTAAAGCTACCCTGCCCTATAAAAAACACTCAATAGTTTTGAGTTAGCTTTTCTCAAGAAGCATTGCCTGATGTGAACCATGCCTCGAACAAAAGAGCTCTCAGAAGACCTACGATCAAGAATTGTTGACTTATCTGAAGCTGGAAAGGGTTACAAAAGTATCTATAAAAGCCTTAATGTTCATGTGTCCACGGTAAGACAGACTGTCTACAAATGGAGAAAGGTCAGCACTGTCGCTACTCTCCCTAGACGTGGTCGTCCTGTAAAGATGACGGCAAGAGCACAGTGCAGAAAGCTCAATGAGGTGAAGAAGAATCTTAGAGTGTCAGCTAAAGACGTACAGAAATCTTTGGCACATGCTAATGCTACAATAATCTACAATAAGAAATACATTAAAGAAGAATGGAGTTCATGGGAGGACACCACGGAGGAAGCCACTACTGTCCAAAAAAAGACATTGCTGCACATTTGAAGTTTGCAAAAGAGCACCTGGATGTTCCACAGCACTACTGGCAAAATATTATGTGGACAGATGAAACCAAAACTGAGTTGGAAGGAACACACAACACTATGTGTGGAGAGAAAAAAGGCACAGCACACCACCATCAAAACCTGAAATATGGTGGAGGGGGCATCATGGTTTGGGGCTGCTTTGCTGCCTCAGGGCCTGAACGGATGCTGTCATCAACGGAAAAATGAATTCCCAATTTTATCAAGACATTTTGCAGGAAAACTGAAGACCATCTGTCCACCAACTGAAGCTCAACAGAGGATGGGTAGTAGTAGAAGTAAAGTTGAGGTTATTGCCACCAAAGGAGGGTCAGCCAGTTATTAAATCCAAAGGTTCACATACTTTTTCCACCCTTCACTGTGAATGTTTAGATGTTGTGTTCAATAAAAACATGAAAACATATATATTTTTTGAGGTATTAGTTTAAGCAGACTGTGTTTGTCTATTGTTGTGACTTAGATGAAGATAAGAACACATTTTATGACCAATTTAGGCAGAAATCAAAGTAATCCCAAAAGGTTCACATACTTTTTCTTGCAACTTATTTATAATGAAGAGAAATCTAAACGAGACAGTATATAATTAAGACGAACGTGCTTTGTCCAACTTTTTGACAACAGACACATATCCATGAAGAAATGGATTTTCTGAGTTTAAAGTGTGTTTTCATTGGTGTATAATCACCTGAAACTGAGAATCGTTTTCATTAGTTTTGAATATCATATCTACATAGGTAGCGGGTCTTCCTCACGGAGTCCGCCATGTTGCTTCGCCGTGTTTCTACAGTAGCCCAGAACGGACAAACCAAACACTGGCTCTAGAGAGAGACTTTAGCATTTTTACTTGAAGGCCACCGTAGTTCTCCGACATGCCTGTGAAACTGTGGTAACGTGAGCCATCAAGTGCAAAACCGTGGTACCTCCAGCTGACTTCTGTTCCTCCTAAATTAGTGTTATTATGGTAATGAGTGAGGTTAACGGCGTCATCACAGTTTTGTACTCGGTGGCTCATGTTACAGCAGTTTTGGAAAGGGGGGAGTGAGCGGATGGGTACTCAGTTGGTTGCAATCTGCATCTGTTGCCACATCCTACGCACTGTACCTTTAATGCGACGATCATTTCAGACAAAAATATCCTTTGTCCAGCTTTATGACAGCAGTTAAGGGAAGGTCCTTTTCCTGTTTCAACGTGTCAGTGCCACCATTCCAAAGACATGTCCATTGATAAATATTTTTATGATGTGGAAGAACTTGATTGGTGCGCACAGACCCTCTGACCTCAAACCCATCCAACACATGTGTAATGTGTAAGCTGACATGACTTGTAGGTTTTGTTTTGTTTATGCATATATTAGGTTTGTATATGTGAGGCTATGTGTACTCATTTATTTAATTTCCATTGTTGGATATCTCCTGGGACACTAAATGTAGGCTGTGCATGCACATAATAGTATGACAGTATGTTGTTGTTGCTGTTAGATGCTGGTTGGTACACATATGGGAATGCTTGTTTTCTTGTTGATTAATGTGTCTGAATAACCCGATGAGGGATGGGACATGTGACTAGACACTAAAAAAAATGTTTTTTTTATTCACCGTAGCGCTGACTGCGAGCCAGGCCTTATTGCTCAACAATATGGCTGGCCTCAGTAATGCTCTTGTGGCTGAATGGGAGTAAATCCCTACAGTCATGTCCCAAAATGTTGTGGACAGGCTTCCCAGAAGAGTGGAGACTGTTATGGCAGCATATTTAATATTGTTCTATGTAGTAGGTCATTTCAATATGTTTTGCTCAAACATCAGAAACAAAGTTTGTATCTCAGCATCCACATTAGGACTGTGAACACCCAATGGTCCACAAGAAAAGACACTATAATGGGTACAATACTGCTACATTAAGACTGTCTCCCACAGAAAAATGCAATAAATCATCCAAATTAAACAATAAAATACATCCAAGACTCATGTCTTGATCAAATGCCCCTGTAAGCTGGACATCATTTGTGTATTCCTTCCAAAAACGTTAAAAATCAGTGTTTAAAAGTAAAGAAATTGTATAATGTGACAACGCTATGGTTTAGGTTTGGTTAGGTTTCAGGAACCATTATGGTCGTCCTTAAAAAAATGTTGGCTGATGGTTTGAAACAAGAAACAGTGGTCTGCCATGTTAAAGTCTGATGTTTTGTTGACCCATCTGTACCTCAGTGTTGTTGTACTTCCTTCTTTGCTCACATCCTTATTACTGCCACAGCCTCTAGAGAGCTTTGTCACTTGAAAGGACTGGTGCTGTCATTCCACTAGGGAGGAGTTTGTAAAAAATGCCTAAAAATAACATATGTTTGCATGTAACTGTCAAAGACCTCACGCATTCATATCAGTTATGACTGTGTGTCAGGAGCAAGTAGTGTGGCAATGTTATAGAGCCTCAGAGTGTGTGTTTGGTTTTTGCATCGAAACCATAAACTGTGCAGAAGAAGTGGTCGTAGTCACAGTGATGTCACCTATTGTTTTGTGGACTGCCTTTTTGAAACCTTAAGTTTGTAATTTTGGCCATCGCCATCTTGGTTTTTGCAACCAGAAGTGAAAACGCTGAATAACTTATTTTTAGGCAACCAAAAAGGTTATATTAACTTTCATGAACTGAAAAAAAACGTAGTTAAAGTTCTAAGATGTAAACACGGACAACTTCCAGACCAGGTAACGACATGATAGCGACCTGTCAATCACAAGACAGCCATGTCCTAAAGCATCACCTGCTTTATGGTCTATTTGACTCTAAATGGGACTATAATTTACTAAATGAACATCATTAAAACTTGAAACTAGTGACTGTGACCATAGGCTCATGTTTACAGTGTTTACTTAAAACAAATCAAATGTGAAGTAGGCTCATTTTCTCATAGACTTCTATACAATCAGACTTCTTTTTGCAACCAGAGGAGTCGCCCCCTGCTGGCTGTTAGAAAGAATGCAAATTTGAGGCACTTCAGCGTTGGCTTCACTTCTCAGACCTGGGTGTTGCCCGCTGGTATAAATCAAACTTAAGACCATAGTGGTGTCAGATCAAAACATGAATATTTGTAACAGATATTTTTAAAGGTTTTCAGAAGGCAAACAATTGTGTCCTGCTGTATTTAGTGATTTAGTCTGGAGGACTTGTTGTTGATGATGTTTCAGCTGGACATGTTTATGTAAAAGAAATTTGCTATTTTCCTGTTTCCAGTTGGACCTAAATGTGTGTGTTCTTGACTCTTCTCGTCCTAAACATTGCAGTACAGTATCAGTCTTGTCTAGAGATGTGATGAGGCTGATTGGTGTGGTGGTCTGACCTGCTGTGAAGTGAGAGTTGGAGTCTTCTTTGTGTCGTATATAGGCCTGCCTATCACTGCTCAAAGCGGCACCACTAATTGTTGTCAAACGTCACTCCATTCGGCTGGACACCCTCAGCTTTTCTCTCTGCTGATCATACTGTATCAGTAGAGAGAAAAAAACAGCGTTCAGCTCACTCCTGCTGGTAGCCTGTAGTAGCCTCAATTTTCCCGCACCCATCCAAAAGCCAGAGTGACATGAAAGGGCTCTCTTCCACCACATACATGCCATTGACAGTTGAATGAAATATTTATTTATGAAATCTAAAAACATGTATTCACCCTTGACACTAGATTCTGGGAACATTGACTTCTGAAGCACCTCACCGCCACCAGAGCCTGGCCCTCCAGTGAGTCAATTATGATGGCTTAAAGGAATTTCTGCCTCTTTTTTCAAGTGTCTACTTGGCCCTAATTTTTCATCTCAGGCTCTTTTCATCAGATTCTGTGCTGAAAACATGAAAATAGTTGAGGCCGGTTCTTTTTGACCTGCATGTAAAACTGAAGTCAAGATTGACATATCCAGATTTTTGATGTAGTCACTTCAGGGCTGATTCCTCTGTGGATTTTCTGTGGATAGATTACATTGGAGGCATCCACAGTATAGTCAGGTGATATAATCCAGATGCATAGGACTCTCTTTAAGGTGCAGGTTATTTTAGATCTCAAAATATTGCTAGATTAAAACTTCCCAACCTATTTTCCTTAAAGCCTCCCCTACTTGTGGCTAAGAAAAGCTGAGCCCTCCCCCGACATAATCATCCTAAAAACAATGACCAACCAAACAAAATCCTCAATTTAAAGTTGATTTGGTGTATTTTTATTAAATAAACTTTATTTAATGAATAAAACTTGTTAGTTTTGTCGACATAAAGTGATGACATCTTGAAGGATGAAGCAAATGCAGATACATGATATGATCTTTTTTTTTGTAATGACTTTTTTAACTTACCAAAATAGATAATAACTATACCAAAATATATTTTTTCTTATTGTAGTGAAATAAATATAATTTATGGACCATCCAGTGAATACAAGTGTGTCAAGCAGGAGAACAAATAGGTTTTTGACCACAACGAAAATGTTTTTGAAAGGCTAAATGCCGACAAATACGGATTGAAGCACAATACTTTGTTAGATTTTGCAAGTAAGTAGCATAAACTATATATCTTTTTAAATAGTTTTATATCCAGACTTTTATATAAATTATCCAATGAGTGTATTGTTATGATTTTAGTTATACATGCACAAATCAAATTTTGACAGCCTCAGAGCAGATATCTGCCGCATCCCCTGAGATCTTTGGTGACCCCCTGACAGGGGCCCGGACCCCAGGCTGGGAACCACTGGCTTAGATGATTTGTCCCACAGGTCTGGTTGGGGTCCAATTTCTACTAACTGTGATAGTATTTGAGTTGTCACAGGCGGTTAGTGCTTCCAGTGTTTTTTTCCTCTCATCACAAAGATCTTTGAAAATGATTCCCAACCTTTACAAATGAATTCATATTTGTGTAATTATGTTTCATGCAGGCTGCCCAGTGTAGTATTGACTTCCATTTTACTGTCCTGATTTTACTTTGCAATTTTTTGTAGAAGAAAAGAAAGAAGCGTGATTACCATCGCTAATGATTTGTCTTGTGCTATATAGCATTTGCAAGTATGCAGAGACAAGCCATATTATTCTCCAGCGTATGGACTGGAGGGGACATATGTCAGAGAGTTGATATGTGATTTAAGATTGTACGGTATTGCATTTCTGACAGAAACTGATGTTGGGTTTGTTGAATTCCTGAAACAAATATTTGATGTTTTTTTTCCTCCCGCTAATTTGTCAGTGGCGTCTTTTTTGAGAATCCCTTTGGCCTGTTTTTTTAATGTGAAGAAATTGTATTTGTCAGCACAGGTAGTCCATAGAAAAGCCAACATGAAACATAGTGAGACAGAGTATTGTTTGATTTTGCAGCTCTCTGCTGACTGACTCAATAGATGACAGAAAAGCCATCAGATTTGACAGTGGCCATGAATAGTTTTTAGCACCATGAACCCTTGCTGCTCACTTCACAATACTGTATCACACCTACACAGACTCTTTTGGATGGGTCATGTCCACCCAGGTAGCATCAACCTGGGTGATGCTGCAGCAATCAAAAATGGTGAAATCAGTTGCCACCCTCCCTGTGAAGAACAGGAAATAAGAGGACTGCTCTGGAAGTTGGAAAGCATTGTGACATTGAGATCCTCTGCATGAAATTACCTAGTTCTTTCATTAGATGCAGAATAAACTCAACACTTCCCATTTAATCTGCAGGACTTTAAACTCAGCATCTTGACATTCATGAAAAGAAGCGGAGGAGAGAGGCTTTAGAGACCTCCCTGAAGGGCAGGCATGAAGAGAGGCAACCAGAGATGGTAATGTAGCTGTGTGGGGGGGTGCAGAGGTACTTGAGGCAGTCGAGAACTCATTTCAGACCCAATCCTAACCCTCTCAGTCACTCAGTCATCTCTCCTTACAACTCAATACTAAGGACCTGTGTGTCTCTCTGTCTGACACTCTATGTAACTCTTCATTATCCTCCAGCCAAATTCAACACAGCCCCCTCCCTCACCCTACAGTGGTGCAGTAGTGAGGGCCCTCTTTGTCAGCCCAGAGTCAAACAAGCTGCCCCCACCATGTGCTTTCCAACATGGCTGGAATGTTTTCCTGTTAGTTTAAGTCTCATCTCAACTAATTAATATTTTTGCTTATAGCTGCTGTAGTTCCCGTGGGAGGCCCCTTAATTAATCATTTATAAATCTACACAGCCTCCCAGTTTATTAGTCTCTGCCTTTGGCGTTGGCTGACTGCATTGGGAAACCGCAAATGATTAGTTACAGGAATGAAAGCTTTTTTTCCCCCTCTCTCCCTCCCTTGTTTGCAACTGATTAGGGCCTCACACAGAGGTATTTCCACAGCCTTGCTCTGCACTTTAATTCATTCGGAGTACCTGACACATTATTCACTCTCCCACCTCTCTGATCCTCTGCCTATTGTTTGAACCGATGTTTTTCCTCAGCTGCGTTGAGGCATGGCGATCAGTTAAGGCTCACTCTCAGCCCGGTCAAAACAAAAGCCACAGCACCAAACATGGAAGAGGGGAATTATAACGCTGAATGAGATCACTCGACCACAGGCTGAGCCTGGGTTGGGCCGCCATAGAGACAGGGTGATTTCTGGTCATCCTTTTGGGATCGGGCTGAGGGCAGGGCTGGTGACGGGAGCAGAATGCATCCACAATTAATTCCTTAGAGCTGAGGACTTCAAACCATGTCGCAGTGCTAAAGCTGTCAGGCTTTATTGGAAAAGAGGCAATATTTCCATCAGTTTAACAGAAAAATAAATTAATTGAATCAACTGAAAGCAGTGTGGGAGGTTTTCATAATGTCTTTGCACTCTCAGGGAAGAGCGCCTCATGCAACAGGGTTCCTTCATCCAATTAGACCTCCGCTGGCTGGCTCACGCCAGCCTCGCTCTGCTCAACATTCCACCTTATCGCTGCCTTTTTATCCCTTTTATCATCAAAGTGCCTGCACTTTACTTTGGCATATAGGTAAAGCTAGCAAGACCCTCCTAGAGAGATGGACTAATTACGTTATGAGAGCCATACTGTGCAGATCTGGATAACCTGCTACACATCCACCAGCGGCGGTTGATCCTAATGCTGAAATGATGTGAGAGTGGATGTTCAGTTTAAAACATATTGCAAAGGAAACATGGCATGAAATGTATAATAATATAATAATAGCAAAAGCAGGCCCACTAGCTATAAAAATATCTGAGTGGATTAGCAGTTTTCCTTTTCCCGGAAGGCCTCAGCTCTCTGTCCAAATACGGCATATGTTTGCACCTAACTGGACATTGGGGGGCTCATCACAGAGTTATTTGTTAATCAGCACAGCAGCACACTTCTCTCTCAGATAACACAGGCAGAAAAACATAATCATACGAGAGTGCGGGAGGCAGAGAGGGAGGGAGAGGGGCTTCACAGGCAAGGTAATTACATTCGCATTCGTATACATAGTGATAGCAAATGTGTGGCTGTTTTGTCTGCATGAGGACCAATTACTTTTATTGAAATGTGCTGCAATTTCCTTTTTTCCCCCCAATAGCAATGGGTCTATTACCAATGCCTAGGAGACTAACTAGTTCAAAGGAAGGCATTTTTAGGCAGCTTGAGCATTGAATGTAGACGTAAGATACAGTGCTGTTGTGGCTTTTCTTAATGGTGTCATCATTCTAATATGAAACCATTTAATCAGAAATAATCTGAAATTATAAATTCTCATAACACATATGAAACCTGTTATGAATCCATCTGAGTCAGACTAGAAAATGTAAAGAAAAGGCACAAAATTACTATTGATGAACAGCCTATGGAAGATGACACGAGAAATTAAACGAACCAGGCTGTAGCTGTATGTGCAGAAAGTAAATGCACTGTCATTTGAATATATCCCATGAAATATTTCTTTGACAAACACTGCAGGAGGAGGTCAGGATGGATGGGTGGGTTAAAAAACGTCAACACCGATTCATTTGGCACGTACCGTCTGTACTTAAGTTACACCATGTCCAGTGTTATTTTAACCCAAACCACAATCTTTTCCAAGTAGTTTTTGTCAGTTGTGCCACTTATGGTGTGGCGTAACTCAACCACAGTCTTTTCCTAATCCTAACAAAGTGGCTTTGTTGCCTTAAACTAACCAAGTCAATCTTTCATGTGAGTTCTTTCATGTGAAGACATGAGATTGATGCTGGACATTTCTAGTAAAACACACAAATGAGGAATAACTTTTCATAAGATATCATACAAACCAACCGTATGAGAATAGGCTGAACAAACAGTATACAATTTGGTGGAAAATATATGCCACTTTAAAAAAACAAACAAAAAAAACATTAGTAATGTGCATTATTCGAGGTGCTCAGAACTCGTGTACACAATGTTTCTATGACAGATTACATAACCTGAGCATTCATCCATTTTGCAAACCATTTAAACTGTCCAGGGTCACAGGAGCAATACAGTAGAGTGAGCAGGTTAACACACAGGCTGACAACCACATGGACATTTCAGTTTGCAATGTACTCAACAAAACAACATGTCTTTCGACAGTGGATAACCTGGAGGACACCCACAAAAACACAGGAAGTACATGCACAAAAATAAAAGTCCTGCCAGCCAGCAGGTTTAAAGCCAGGAACATAGGAACACTGCTGGCCTCTGTGAGGATTTTGGTGTAGTGGTCACCAGCAGGATTGCAGATAATGTGTTTTGTCCTCGGGTCCAAAAAGGCATTTTCCAAAGGAAACGGCCATAATACAATACTTTTTTTTCCCTGAGCATCACAAATACTCACACAGCCACAGCGAATTCATGCTTTCAGAGGTCCTCCAAAGTTGTTGTTTGCTTTATCATGCCTTTTATTGACAGTCGTTTTTTTATTAAGAGCAATATCGGTGTATTATTTCATACAATTCTTGTGTACAGTGGCTCAGCTAGTGAAGGACTCTGAGTTTACTATATGGGCCCAAAAAAACTGGTAACACATCTGTGTCCTCAAAATTACATATTATTTCTATTTTACTCATTTTTTTTCCATAAACATTTTCATAAGGCTTCGGTTTAGACAACAAAAGCAACTTTGGTTCAGGTTTTTTTTTTTCTAATATGAAATAAATGCCCCAGTCTTCTTAACCTTAACGCTGAATCTGCAATAACTGATTTTTCTGGCCTGTAGCAACAAATAGCAACAAATTGTGAAGGCAAAGTAAGACAAGGGGGTGGAGCTAAGTACAACTGAAAACTGAATAAGACATTTTTAGGTGACGACAAGGTAATAATTAACTTTCATGAACTGGAAATACACTGTGAAAGGGTTAAAGTTGTAAGATGAAAATGTGGACAACAACAAGGTAGCCACACCCTAAAGCATACTCTGCTTTATGGTCTATTTGACTCGAAATTAGACCAGAATTTACTAAATGAACATCATGCTGTATTGAAGACTTGAAACTAGTGACTGAGACCATAAACTCATGTTTACAATGTTTACTGAGGTCATAAATCAAGTGAGAACCAGGCTCATTTTCTCATAGACTTCTATATGATCAGACTCCTTTTTGCAACCAGAAAGTATGTAAGTTTAAGGCTCTTCAGCATTGGCTTCACGTCTCAGAACCAGAGGCTGCCCACTGCTTTTTACGTTGGTGTGGCGAGTATGTTAGCAAACAGTTGCTTCTATATCCATCCAGCAGTTGCAGAACATGTGGAGCCATGTTTCTGGTTACCTGCCTGTTAGCGCTTGTAGCGGATATTGTACAGTAAACAAATCAAATATGTTGTCAGTGAATGTTTGTGAGAAACATTTTATGACTGCATTTACAACAAATGTAATTTGAGCAGCATTATGTTTATCCAAAAAAAAACATTGTTGCTGTTACAAATTAGTATATAACCATAATTTCTCGGGGACATTGATGCTGGTAAACAGCTCTCATTGGAATCAATGAGGTGCCACTTTGGAATATGGTATCAGGCTTTGTTGATTCATCCATGTTCGAAACCAGGACCTTCCTGACTGCCCCGGACCTAAACAAAAATACCTCTCTGTTTATTATCATACCAGAGACAGTCGTCCTTGATCCCTTTATATTGTAATTGATTGAACTTCTTCAGCGCTTACTTGTTAGTAATTCTTGGTGCTTTGTGCATTTTATGCGTACAAGGCTGAATGATGAGTGGAAAAAGAGCAGGCGCACAGAGAAAATGAAATGTTTAATTTGGATGTTTTGACCTTGTTAGATTAGATGATTATGCACTTAACTGCTGCTTGTGTGTTTAAGGCCATGGATTAATAGGTAACCGAAACACACAGCGGCTCACATTATGGCCAGTGATTTGGTTGTTATGTACTGTACTGTGCAGGGGGTGGACACAATAACAGCAACACCACAGACTATTGACTAAAAAACTGAGAGAATTGAATCAACAAAAAGTCAGCAAGAAACACAATGTTATGAACAGTTATTGCAAGGATATGTTCATACAATATTTATATGTGCTTCTAATTTAGTCCCATATTGGGTTGGTCAGACTGTTAAAGTGACCAGAATGAATCTAATAGTGCGTGATGAGTTTGGAAACGGAAATAAGCTTATAAAAGTAGACGATAATAAGCAACATTACTCTATCTACTATTATTCTCACAGTTCTCCTCTAGTCTTTAAAACCACTAAGAATGTAACATTAGTTATAAATTTAGTTTATAGGCCATTGTGGTTGGCTTCAAAGCTAAAATAACTGTAAAATATCATTTTGTTTTCAGCTGAAATGTAAGACGTAGCCTTAGGGCAGGTCTTTTATTCTTGCGTTGTTGTTTTGATTAGATTTTATTTTTCAAAATTGCACAATACAGAGCGCAGACTTTAGCACACAACTAGAATAACTAAAAGCAATATCCTTTGGAGTGCTGCTTTCTTTATGTACTTATACCCACCTTCTCCATTATTTCTTGCTCTGTCTTCCATCTCTCCGCCGCTTTGTTGAACACCTAAATTAAAACAGGTGAAATATTGAAATCTGTTTTATGAATGATGCTGCTTGTTGCCTTTGATTTGTTCGCGCAATAATGAAACTCTTATCTCTCCTGGGAGCTATTTGGTTGTGAAATTGCTGCACCACAAGCCTGACACATTAGAAGCCATGATGTGTTTTGGAGGAGATATACAGTAGCATGTGCGAGCGTGTTGTCATTTTAAGGCTGCTTCTTTGAGCGCTGATAGGACTAAAACTCTGCGCTGTTTTCATGAAGAGAGTTCATCATCGTCAGACTACAAGAGTAAAAGGTAATTGCCGTGACGGTTAACTGGATTAATCACTGCCAACATCAACGGAGCAGCACATTTAAAGGGTGAAAGTGTTGATCCTTGTTTTGGATATAAAAATATTATTAAGGGTAAAGATGCAGAAACAAATTATTATTATTATTTCCTCAGATAATGCAAAGGAGCAATAGAAATGATTGAAAACAATGAAATGAACAATAATAAGAGGCCTAAATGTGGAATCATACTGGCACTAATATATACACTTATATTTTCAACTTGTTAAGAAGCTTCACTTAATAAATTGCTTCCTGAAAGCTGGAAAGAAATTGCTTACTAATGTTTTTTTTAATTATAAGACCAGAACATGACAGATAAATCAGCAACATAATACCAAAGTAAGAGAGTTTCTGTAGCCAAAGAGAGAAAGTAGAGTAATGTCGCCCTGAGCAGAGGGTGGCGTTGCTCTCCCTCTGTGATCTGAGCTTCTCTGTACTTTGTGTATGTAGTCGGTCCGGACGTGCATGCATGTTAGTGCGCGTGAATCCCTGTTTGTGTGTTCCCCTGTCTAGCTGATCGCCGCCGCTCTGCACTGCGCTCTTACAGTAGTCACTCCGGTTTCCCCTCAGGTAAACAATTTGAACTCTGTCAGCATGGTTGCCTTTGTTTGCCTTTGTCTGTTCATGCTGTTAGCACCGTTAGCTTCTAACGGCTGTTGAGACAAACCTTCAATCATAGATTTGCTCTGAAGTCTGTATAGAGAACCATTTATCAATCTGCAGCTTATCTGCGTTCGGGGTTGCAGTGGACCAATCCCAGCGGACTTTGGGCGAAGGCGGGGTACACCCTGGACCGGTCGCCAGTCCATCACAGGGCTGACACATAGAGACAGACAACCATACATGCTCATATTCACACCTACAGGCAATTTAGAGTCAACACTTATCATGTCTTTGGACTTTGGGACGAAACTGGAGAACCCAGAGAAAACCCACGCTAACACGGGGAGAACATGCAAACTCCACACAGAAGACCCCCAAGCCAGATTTGAACCTGCAACCTTCTTACTATGAGGGCTAACCAGTGCACTACCGTGCAGCCCTGTATGGAGAACCTTTAAAGATAAAGTTTAGGCTATGATAACAGTGCAGTCACTGCACAACATAATGGCAAGCGTAGTTTTGATTGATAAAACAAAGTGTTGTTACTGTGTCCTGTTTCTCGCCACCTGAGTTCATTTTTATGCCTCAGCACCAGACAGCCGTGGCCAGAGGAATTAGGATTTTGGGTTGTCTTGTCTGTCTGTCCGTCCATCTGGCCGGTCCATTCTTGTCAACGCATATCGTGAACACCTGGAGGGAGTTTCTTCAAATTTGGCACAAACATCCTCTTGAATTTAAGGATTAACTGATTCGATTTTAGCTGTCACAGGTCAAGGTCACTTTGGCCTCACAAAACACGTTTTTTGCCAAAACTAAAGAATTTATATCCTAATTATGTCAGTTTCACGCAAATATTTAATAGGATGATGTGATGACATTTTAGACAGACATGGATGTAAAAGGTTAAACTCGAATTACCCTTGCAAGGCAGTAATTTGAGTTTAACCTTTTACTGTATAACCATGTCTGTCCAAAATGTCGTCACTTCATCATTTTTATCTTTGTTTTGGTCTCCACCAGCTAGAGTGAGAAATATAGTACCAGTCTGTAGTGAATAGAATCAAATTGAAATCAAACCAGCTAGTTGCTAAGTTTATCTGTCTGTTGTTGGTGCTGAGAAGGTAGCTTACTGTGGGTTTATCAGAGTTTTTTTTGCTAAAAAAAAGCTTCCTGCTGTAAGTGGAAGTGACACTGATGAGAACGGTGGGGGTGAACCTGAAAGATCATAGAAAGTCCTGTAGAGCTGAAGGCAGCTGTCAGGGTTAGGGTTAGGTTGTAGGTCCATCACTATGAGAGACCCCTTTCTCATTATAAATCCATTGTAAATGCAGACATATTGATTAGAGCAGCTTTAACTTGCGTTGCATGTATCCATGTATAGGAACTGTGACTCCCTTTATCCACAGAGTTGACTAGCAGCAGGCCTTAAAGTTCATTCCTCCATCCCAAAATTAACCTACTCAAAAGCAGATTAGCTGGCGTGCAGCATCAGTTACCATGGTGATCCACCCTGAGTATAAGTGAGATCTAAAGCCCTAAAGTGAGATCATTGATTCAGTAATCACACTCTTTAAGACGGGCCTCTGCTCAAAAACAAATAGCTAATTATAATAACTGCAGTTTGCTGTGAAACTACAGGAGTTCTTCTAATATTAGGCCTGCGCTATTGTCTGTCTTTCTGGTGTATAATTTGTCTCATATTCAAACAGCGCATATTCTCAAGACGACCTGCGAAATTAATTGAGTTACTCGCTGCATAAGATATTTTAGAAGTATGTCTGTAAACTATTGTAAAAGTAGTGAGGAGGATTGCTGTTGAATGGTGTGTGTCTGTATCTAAAACAAAGATTAATACATTAGTATTAGTCACACATACAGTAGCAATAGGCTTCTGCAGCCATACTGTGAAAAAGAAAGAGGAGAAATCTGAGTGTTGGGCGAGTCATTCCTCATGGCTGATGGTTACAGAGGAAAACTTCAAAGCTTGGGATTTGTGACATGATGTCCAATGCAGTCTTCCTAATCTGCTCTAATAGAATCCTGATTTCTTTCACTTAGAGATGAGAGTCACTGTGATATAGTGCTCAGGCGTCTGCTGGGGATGTGGCCATCTCTGAGAGGATGAGAAATATCAGACAGGTAGAAAGACAAAATAGTTACTGAGTTCTGTCTGAAGCCTCTGCAGTGTGAAATGAGGGAAGCTGTGAAATATTTTGCATATTTATTTCACCACTTTACTTTTAATGACATTTTAACAAATAATTTGAAAGTTGAGAGACTTTCTAATAGATAATACAGTGATCTGAATGACACAAAACATATAGTAGGCTATGGATGTAAAAAATGGCAATACTAGTGTACATTATATCCCACTTTGTGGACAGAGAATCAATCGGCGACCGTTCTGATAATCAGTTTGTGTTTGTGCATTTTTAAAGTAAAAATTCCAAACATTGCTGGTTCCAGGTTATCAAATGTGAGGATCTGATGCATCAGTAGACTAAATATCTTCATCTTTGGGTTTTGTATTTCGAAACAGTTTGACGATCTCACTCAGGGAAATTATAATGGGTATCTGCCACTATGTTTTGACATTTAATGGAAAAAAACAATGAATCGATTAAAGGAGGAAATAATGGGCAAATTAATCAATAATTCAAATAATCATTACTAGGACTGTCAGTCAATTAAATATTTAATCATGATTAATCGCACGATCGTCCGTAAGTAATCAGGTGTAATTGCAAATTAATCATGAAGCACTTTTTATCTGTTCAAAACGTACCATTAAAGGGAGATTTGTCAAGTATTTAATACTCTTATCAACATAGAAGTGGGCAAATAGGCTGCTTTATGCAACTGTATGTATATATTATTGGAAATCAATTAACAACACAAACATATTGTCCAGAAATTCTCATAGCTACTGCATTTAACCTAAAAAATATACTCAAATCTGACATGAAAATCTGCAGCCCAACAGGCTGCAACAGCTGTCAGTTTGTCAATGTGCTGTAGAGGTAAGATCGGGCCTAAAAAATCCAGCCCGACCCGACCCAGGCCCGATCAATTAACTTGATTTGCAGGCCCGAGCCCGAAACAAACCCGAAATTTTATATTTTATTTGTGAGGACTCAGGAGGAGGAGGAAAGGGAGGGGATGCGTCAGTCAGACCCGGACAGAGCTCTGCTCCGGAAAAAGGGACTGGTTGCGATTTGTGTGATCACATTTGTGACGATGCCTGTGCATAATGATAACAAATTAAAGCCTGTCTTTTGTAACAAATTCAACAACATTTATATCTTACCATACAGCGCCTTCTCTGTTTTATCCAAATTATTTATTTTATAACAAGTATTCCTTAGTTTAATATCCATACATTGTTTTAGTCTCTTCATCTTCATCTTCAACTGCTTATCGGGGGTCGGATCGCGGGGGCAACAGCTCCAGCAGGGGACCCCAAACTTCCCTTTCCCGGGCCACATTAACCAGCTCTGACTGGGGGATCCCGAGGCATTCCCAGGCCAGTGTGGAGATATAATCTCTCCATCTAGTCCTGGGTCTTTCCCGGGGTCTTCTCCCAGCTGGTCGTGCCTGGAACACCTCCCTAGGGAGGCGCCCAGGATCGTTTTAGTATACATAATATATAAATATATATTTATTAAAAAAAGTTAGTGAGAGAGAAGCCCGGCCCGGCCCGAGCCCGACCCGGCCCGAAATTCGGGCTCGGGCTCAGGCTCAAGATCTTACCTCTAATGTGCTGACTTGACTATGACTTGCCCCAAACTGCATGTGATCATAATAGGTATAATAATAAAGTGGGGATGTCTGTAAAGGGGAGACTCGTGGGTACCCATAGAACCCATTTACATTCACATATCTGGAGGTCAGAGGTCAAGGGATGCCTTTGAAAATGACCATGCCAGTTTGAATCTACCGCAACTTTGGAGCGTTATTTAGTATGACATGGTTGATCCCAATTGATTCCATAGGTTTCATAGTTTTATATGACAGCAACCTGTTGGATTTTTAAAAGGTCGATTAAAAATCACAAGTTGCATTAATGTGAAATTAGAGCCAATAAAAAGAATTTGTGTTAATGTGTTATAATCCTGTTAACTTTAACAGCCCGAATCATTATTTGCAGTATTTGCCCAAATATGCATTTACATATTTAACCCATATGTAACATACATTATAAGATTTTGGGTCATGAATTTTGCTTTATTTGACTGAAGTTTGACGACATGTGCTACAACTGAATCTGAATATCTAAATATCCTTCTGCTTTTTGCTTTTATGCTTAATACATTGCACAGCTTTTAGTCTAGTGACATATGGAGTTTAACCTGAAGAGTTGATGTCATGTAAAATTAAATACTGAATTGTGCATCACCTTGCACTGATGCAAAAATGTCACTTGCCGGGTTGTTGTACATTGTACTCACAAACTGAAGATCCCTCTCTGTTACATACTCTGTGTCTATACTTCCTTCACTATCGTACGTTACATCAGGATGAGAGATGAATCAATATTTGAGGTAGCTACTTAATTATGCATTTAAAAGGACGGCGAGCCATTTTGCACTAAGAGCTTCTACATGTAGATCCGGGCCCTTTCACAGGACCTTCAATGGTTTCGTGGTGTCATTGTGGACCATTACAGTGAAATCAGACCATTTTGATAATGGCTTTCTATTAGTGACCTTGGATGAAAGAATCACAGACAATCTACATCTAAACTAATGTATTTTGTCCTCGCAAGGACAAAGAATTTGGTTTAGAAACTGGCACCTCCCCAAATAGAGGCGTCCGTTCATCGGTTGCGTTCACACACACACACACACACACACACACACATTCAATATAGACACACACACACTGCAGTGTCAGTGAACAGTGAGAGGGCAGCAAATCACCCTCTGACACCAGAGGAATAGACAGAGCCTAGTAACCTTGTAAAAGACAATCTCTGGGGCCACAAATTAAATGAAATGGCTAATAAAATTACTTGGCATACCGTTCACTTAATAAGAAACAGGCATGTCCCAACTTTAATGCTATTTACCCACCTGACTAAAGTATAACACCGATTTGGCACCTATGTCCAGATTGAACTGGAAAATGACTTGCTAATCTGTTTAGGTATTTGGAGTAATTGGGTCTGGTGCCAGTGAGGGGGATTTCCTTGACTGTTGAAAGTCTCTGCTAGTAGTCCATTCCCAGCTCCTTGGTATAATTACTCTGACAGAGCTGTGGCCACAGGGCCTGTGAGCAGGGCTGCTTTTTAAACTGTAAATTATGAAGGATTAGCATTTATGAATTTTAAATCAGGACTGTGGTAGGAGACACTAAAGCTGCTTAGTGATTGCAAACGGCAGCGTCTAAGCAGGCGGCTCTACACCCCTCACTCTCCAAGCTGTTCATGTGTGTGTGTGTGTGTGTGTGTGTGTGTGTGTGTGTGTGTGTGTGTGTGTGTGTGTGTGCGTGTGTGCATGTGTGCATGTGTGTGTGTGTGTGCGTGTGCTGTTTATTTAAATGCAGCACCACATAAACACAAAATGCTCAGACTGGACTCTGACTATTCGCTTAAAGCGAATAAGGATCTGACATCTTAACATCACTCCCATCCCAGCCTATACTGTGTGTGTGTGTCTGTGTGTGTGTGTGTGTGGGTGTGTGTGTGTGTGTTTGAAGGAAAGCGTGGGTGTGTGTTTGCCAACTCATGCAGGGTGCATCTCCCCTGTCACTTTTTCTCAGGCTGGGGTTCTGCTCATCGCTAGTGTGTCACACTATGCAGAATATCCAATGGGTGATTATGTTAATGTGGGACTTGATCCATGTTAAATTATGCATAATGGATTGATGTGGCACAAAGTCATCAATTAGACGGATATCAGCACTAAAAAGTGTGACACAGCATAATATTCATTTTTTTTCCTGCTGTTTTTGGTTTACAGAGAGGCAGTGAATGACAACTTCGGGACCTCACACACACACACACATGCACACACCTCTGACACAGACTGTGTTCGGTATACCCGGTTTAGCAGTGTGTCAGTTTGTGTTTGTGCATACGAGTGTCCATCTGCGTGTGTCAGAGTTGACCTTGCTTTGTTTCGGATTTACAGTCATCATGCTCTTCGGTCGAGGCGTGAGTCCATGACTGGCATGTAGTGATATTCAGCAGTGGGTGAGGCTGTGGGACAGACACCACCAGAGGCCTCATATCACACTTCTAGGAGCTGTCTGCACCAGGGTTGCTGAGCCGTGACCTCAAGCCTGCGGTGTTAACTGGTTTAGCCAGGTGGCAATAGCAGGGGGTGGAGGATTTGGTGGGTTGAGCATTCACAACCCCCATGAGCTGATGAACCCCAGAGTATAGGACAACACCTTCTCCTTGCCAGGCTTTCACACACACCTCTCCAAAAAAGACTAATACATTCTGATACCTTCATAACATAACACTGTGTGCGCATGTTTCTCTGGTGTTTTACCAAACTGCTTTTGTCAACACAGTCCCTGCAGAAACAACCCAGCTGAGCGCCTATCGTGGTGGAACCGACTGTTTCCTGGACATTTCAAAGGGCCTTTAAATGAAGCGTTAATTTAGGCCTCCTCACCTCCTCAAACAGCAGGAGTCTTTTGACAAAGTGGAGGTAAAATATTCCCTTTGAGTCAATATTTACATGATCAGCGGTGGTGCAGAATAAGAAAGTACATTTACTCCAGTACTGTACGTAAGAACAATGTTGATGTACTTAATTTTTCTGCTACTTTATACTCCTACTTCACTACATATTTGACAATGTTGTACTTTTTAGCTCCTAAATTTACTACAGTAGTAATTCTTCATATAAGGATTTTACATTCAAAACATTTGATCAGTTTATATAATATGATGCAGTGTTCAGTGAACTGCAAAGTCTTGTCTTTTTTAATTTTTAAAAAAAATACAATCTAACAATGCTGTATCTTCCAACCTTAGTTGATTTAAATTAAAAAATAAAATATACATACTACTGCAATCAATGACTTTGCAGTAGTTTGTAATGATTGTAAGTCAAAATTTAATCAGTTCATTTAATAAATCAATAACTTCAATAACTCAATATTTTTCACTTGTAACACATGAAATACAAAACAATACACTCACTTTTCAGTACACAAATCCATCAAATCCTTCATCATCAGTGTCTGAGTTAAACAGTTGGGTGACTTTAAGTGCGAAAAATGCAGTACTTCTTCCACTACTGATGATCATAGATTTACTGTATATAACGTAAAGGATTATAATCATTAGTAAATCATAAAGGAACACTAAACTTTTATGGAAAATATACTGTAGTGTTTCTTTGTAAGAAGATTACAAGATGTTACCTGGTTTGCTGACAATTGATTAGCGAACAGCAAAACATTAGTGAAACGTTGACAGGCTTCACACCTTGAAAATCTCTGTTGCTGCACTAAAACTACCCTTGTTATCTATCTTTTTATCTCTGATTAAACCAATATCCCTGAGCAAAAATGATATCACATAACAGTCCCTCTTACAGTGTCATCCAGTCTGTTGCACTACTCATTTTATTTTGTCTAAATATAGCAGAAATATTTTTGTTAAAAGTTACTTCCTCCTTTGACATCCTGCTTGCATTTTTTCAAGGTCCATTTTTGATGTTATTTTCAATAGTAGTTTTCGTTCATGCCCTGTTGGAGTAAATGACTTCCTGTCTCTGTCAGTCCACACCTAAGGCATCTGTGAGACCTTCAGGAAGTGGACAACCCCAGTTTGTAGGTAAACAACAAACAGGTGATTTGTCACAGAACAGCCACACTGCGTGGTGTAGTCAGGCTCTGAAGTTAACGATTTCACTTCCTGCCTTTGTGGCAGGTAAGTATTTTTGCGTGCCCCTCAGAAATGTCATCTGCCACTTTTTAAATTTCTGCACTAAATGAAGGAATAACATTTTAGCTCTGATTTCATTCCATGTTCAATATAATTTACATGAAAAACTATGCATGGTCAGTTTCAGTGGTTGAATTACACCGTAGCTTCTGGGCGATGGTGGGAGGATACTGTACTTTATTATTGTCATCTTAGTGGTTGATTGCATACAAACACCCAATTCAGATTATTATGATTATTTAAATATTTACTTTGATTAAAGATAAAAAACTTGACATCAGTACTTGTGTTTATATATTATAAGCTGCTTAGAGTGTTGGGAAGTTAAACAGGTCATTATTCTCTCTCTATTATCTGTTTTATATGGCTGTGAACACCTACTTCAAACTACTGGATTTTACAAGATTGCATTTGAACACATCATGATAACGTTGTAATTTACATTTTACCCAATATTCATTTTTACTGAGCAGAGCTTGTAATGTAATGTAATGACACCTCGTTAACGTTAATAGTAACATTATTTAGCCATGCAGGACTGTGTTGCCAACACGTAACATTACGAATACTCATCCTGTTGATTTCAACTCAGATTCGTTGTTCACAGTGGAGCATTATTTGAGGATAAATGCTTTTGGGCACTTTTTTGTCTCCGCTGTGGCTCCGGTCCCAAACAAACTGAAACATAATACAGCATGCATGTGCCGTTGCGTCACTGTGCATGTACAACTGTCGGAAAGCATCAAAGAGGAATCGATAGACATGGAGGCATGACATCCCAAGGAACCGGACCACTATGGTTCTCTATTCCCAATACTAGCGTTTTCCCTCTCTGCCAAAGTGACTGATGACCTAACGATTTTACCTGCCATTGCCAACAATCTACCCACATTTGGCAGGTGGCGGGTGCTGATTTCAGACCCTGGGTGTAGTTTTTCTGGTCTCTGTTAGTACATCCTCTTCATTCTAGTATTGTCTTCAAAGAATATTTATAGAGATCCTCTTTGATGCCTTCAGTAGACTGTATCACGAAATGACTGGACTTCAATGTGAGATATGCCTTTATATATATATATATATATATATATATATATATATATATATATATATATATATATATATATATATATATATATATATATATATATATATATATATATATATATATGAAAACTGCAGAGCAACCACAAGAACACCTCATGGAGCATTTTATGAAATCTCTCGTGTTGGTTTTGCAGCTTTGCTTCAGCAAAGGATCCTCACTCTGAGGCATAAGTGGACACATCTTATTGATTTTCTTTCAAGCCGGATCGCATTGATTGCTGCGAATATGGCAGGCGAATCCAGCTGGTTGTGCGTCCATTGGGAGAAAGTGGGGAGACAGACAGGGAGCTGAGGCCGGGTGTGCCACAGCAGGGGGCCAGGCTTCATTACACCAACTAAGAGCCCGCTGGCCTGATGCAACCCCAACCCCCGACCCCCACGCTCTCCATCCTCTACTTACCCCCCAAATTAAACTGAGAGCTTTTTAATTATTTATCAATACCATGCACTCATCGTGGATCAATCAGTGTGAATGGTTTTTAAACATAATGAAGGAGCCTGCTATGCCAATGGACTTGTGAAAATTGATCGTGATCTTTGCCATTACGCCTTAAGTAAAGATAGGCCTGTGGTGACAGCAGTGTTGGTAATTTGGGGTTTGGGCGAGGATGAAGTGGAGCACCCCGGGAGTGCTCCCCTGCCTGAACAGAAGAGTGCTTCAGTACAGCCAAACAGTATCTGTGCTGAGAGGCCATCTCTTCCTCCGCCATTAATCAAGCTCTTAAACAGGACACCTCATCTTATCATCACATCACACCGTACTCACAGAAGAGGGCAGGCCTCTTCCTGGGGCCAGAAGCACCACACACCTCCTCAGAGGACACTTCTCAGAGCAAATTACACAGGTCCTCACCACTCCCAAGGTTTAGTAAAGCTTGATTCATTGTGCTTCTAAGGCCTCAGAATGAACCTAAGCAACCTTAACTTTCCCTCTCTGCCTCCATATTTCTCTCTGGGTGCATCATGTCAAGCAGACTGAGGAGCTATTCCATCTGGAATTATTAGCCAGAGACACACAATGCAATTTAATTTCATACCACCACATTCAATCACTACGAATTCAGTGTCGCAGGGGCAGTAAATAAGACATGGGGTGCAGAGTATTTCAAAATGAATTAATGCTCGGGGATGAATTTCTGTACCTGAAATTTGATGAAATTAGAAAAAGATCACCTGTCGTTCACTTAGATTCCTGTCCATTCAAGAGCTGCGAGTAAACACTCTGATATTGAATTCAGAAGATTGTTTGTGAGGGAACAAGCCAACATAAAGCAGGACAGTATAATGAGATTCTTATTTCATCCTTTTTTTTTGGCGGGGGTGGAATTGGATTATAGGGGACTTATTTGTATGTGATATTGAGCACTGGAAAATAAATTCACACCTATTCAAATTGAAATCAGACCTAGGAGCATCAGATAATCCTTTTTAAGATAGTATGAACTGACAGTCCAAGCCCACACACTGGAAAGAAAAAATCTATCTCCAACAAACACATATAGAGCCTACCTTGCCAAAAGCATTCCAATATTTTTCTTTTTTACGAATATTTACCAGTCAAGTATGTGCTTGTTTTTTTTCCTTCTCCTAGAGGCATAAACAGTTGCATCCATATTCATAGAGAATTTGAGCCTGTCTCCCAATCATCATGTCACAAAGAGTCTTAGTAAAAGCGCCTTCCCAATAGCTCAGTTTGTCGCTGGATCAGGAGACCTGATTTTGTTTTGAATCCCGGAGCCTTTTGAGACGTCAGGCCGTATCAGCGAAGGAGCCCGTGATGGCTGCAGTTATACAGCACGGCGGCTCCAGCTGCTCATGAATCTTTTTGAAATGGCTTATTTCTGAGGGAGTGTTGAGACGTAAGCCTGAAAGAAGGACAAGGTTTAGTGTGAAGATGAGTGGTGGGTAGCTGCCGCGAGGATGTGATGTGCTCATGGTGGTGTCAGTGGTTGTGGTGAGACTGTGAGAGGCTCTAATGTGAGAAGGGATGAAGCAGAGAAAAAGAGAGGGTGGTGTTGGTGGTGGTGGGCGGGTGGGCGTAATGCAACCTTGACATGAACCCAAACTAGATGTGAGTTTCAGACACATTTTTCCCGATGCTGCTGGCATTCATATGAGCAGCTTAGTGCTTTATCTCCCCACTGGCTGAGAGCAAGTGGGCCTGCATGATGTCCAGTCTGGGATCTTGTGCACTGTGGTTCAGGTAGTGCGAGTGAGGCTGTGTCTGTTGCACTGAGCTCTGAGCTGCTGACTCCCAATGTGAAGTTCTCCCTCCATCCCGACCCTCCGTGTCCTGCTGGAGTATTAACCCCATACAGATGTAACAGCAGAGCGGTGCAGAGACCAAGTGTGGACACGTTGTGAAGGCCAGGCCCATTTGGATAGAGTCACCTTCATATTCCTCGTGCTTCCGTGCCAGACCTTTGTACATTATGCAGTGTGTTGAATTTTTTAGACCAGCCCCACACCTATTATTTGTCCACAAAGAACAGACCTGCAAACACATGCAGGAGGATGTTGTCCGAGAGTTTAAACATCACAGCCCTCACCCTTATTAATATTTCAGTTTTTTACTCCCAGTTCTCAACCTAATGCTGTCTTATCTTTTTTCTTGCTTTGTCTCATTCTGTTTCTGTACGTGTGTCCATCTCTTTCACCAACACTGTCTCCTAAAATTGTGTTTATATACACCAAATTTGCATTAGCTAGTACATTTTATAGGGAATATGGTATATTCTTTGTTATGTTCCCATTTTATCAGTATTGCCTGTCATCACAAAATCTGTATACTGAAATCGTCAATATATTCTATTTCTATTATTTTCCCTACAATGTCGGCTTGCAACTAAAGCATGATTAATTGGGATGAGTTTTTATGATTGTTTTGGCCACTCAAGGCACTTGGATTAGGGAGATATTATGGGGAGGGTTGTGTTAATGAGTGCAAGTACTCCGTCTACCCGTCTACAGACAAAATTAAATTATTCCATCATATTCCATTTATTCTTACCGCTAAAAAACATAGTTATTTGCACTATTTATATTCTAAAATATAGTTGTATAAGGGCTGCATGGTGGTGCAGCTTCACAGCAAGAGGGTCGCAGGTTCAAATGTGTGGAGTTTGCATGTTCTCCCCGTGTGGGTTTTCTCTGGGTTCTCCGGTTTCCTCCTACAGTCCAAAGACATGCAGGTTAATTGTTGACTATAAATTGCTCGTAGGTGTCAGTGTGAGCGTGAATGGTTGTCTGTCTCTATGTGTCAGCTCTGTGATAGTCTGCGACCTGTCCAGGGTGTAACTCGACTTCACCCAGTGTCAGCTGAGATTCCCTCCGGCGAGGTAAGCGGTTGCATAGATATTTACATAAATGAATACAAGTATTTATTCAGTAAGAGTGGAAATAGGAATAGCATACATTAAATTAGTAAATGTTGCAGTAAAGTGTTTTACTTTATACTTTTAATGCATCAGTTGGTGCCAATGCTGGGGATAAAAATCATAGCAAGAATGCACTGGATTGCAAAAAATATTTTGAAAACACTTGAATACACATACTCCCCTAAACCCAAATCAGTCTGAAACATCTTCCAAGCCACAAGAGTAACACACCTAAAAGCCCTTTTACCTCATTTCAAAATGGCCGTCTTGCAAATATGTCACAGAACGGAGATGGCGGCTTCCAGCATTTTTCAGATGGATACATGGAAGCAAGTTAAGATTTACCGTATTTTTCGCACTATAAGGCGCACCGGATTATAAGGCGCACCGGATTATAAGGCACACCGGATTATAAGGCACACCGGATTATAAGGCGCATTAAGCGAAACAAAACGGTCAGATAAGTCAAACTTTATTCAATTCATTTAATAATTCAATGACTTCAATAACTCTCAACATTTTTCAGTTGTAACATATGAAATACAAAACAATACACTCACTTTTCAGTTCATTCCTCTTCTACAAATCCATCAAATCCTTTATCATCAGTGTCTGAGTTAAACAGTTGGGCGATTTTAAGTGCGCCTTATAGTGCCACAAATACGGTACCTTATAAATACAGACCTGTCAGTGATTGCTGACCTACCCTGGCATACAGGGAGCACTGGTGAGCGAGGGCCTTAATATTTTATTAACCTCAATTTTTCATAGTACACAGTGTCTAAAGAGTGAAAGCATTGAGAAGATGCACCTGAAATCATCAGACACTGGATTTAACCAGGTGCTAAAATGACCACCAATCAGAACAGTTTCATTAATATGTAATCCCGATATGAGCTGCATTAAAGAGGGAAGAGTTTCACTGACCACCAATGGTGTCCTATAGCAACCAGCAGTAAAATGAAGTGTTTGTGATACCTCAAGATTAAGAGACAAAAATTCAAAATGTTTGCTGAGTGATTTAGAGAGTTCCACCTTTACATAAAACCTGTTTTTTCTTAAGGTAGCAATACCAGCTCCCTTATTTGGCTGATCAGTCCTATAAACATTATAACCTCAATACTAATATCCTCGTCCATAACGGATTCACTTAACCACAATTCACATAACAATTACAGCTGCATCAGTTGAGCGGGCCCAAATACAAATCATGTTTTAATTAAACAGTGTACATTCAAATGGATGCAACCTAGACCAGTCCTTGGTTCACAATCAGCAGGAGTATTTATGTTTGAAGCTTCTTATAGTATCAGCTGGGCCAGTATTTTGCAACTGGCAAATATTCGCCCTTAACAGCCGATGGGTAGTAAAGTTTGTAGCAAAGTACAACCGATAGCTGGAATCAAGTAACTAAATACATATTTTCAGAACTTACCATGTAATCCTATGGCTTTGCTTTTTGTGACAGCGTCAATAAGTTTGCCCTCCGTTTCTGATTGTCTGTGACATCAGCTCGATCTCAGTGCTGATAGGCTTTCACGACAACAGCATCAAGCAAATTTGTCGCTCAAGCTGAAACATTTCAGCGTGTCCAGTCACATAATTGCATTTACTTTGTACGTCATCAAAAAAATCAAACAATTTGCTGTGCGTTTGGTTTGACCACCTTTAGGCTGCACATTTCCATAAACAATAACAGAAAAATCAAGAATCTCTGCTTTGCTTTTCACATCGCAAGACCCCTCAAGTCTTGAATTAACAAAATCAGGGAGTGAATTGTCAGAGCATATAAAACAGGTTTTCGGCACAGAAAGGCATATAAGATCAACCAGCCTATCAGAATTACAACAGTTTGCATGACTGTGTCTCGGTTTCTACCCATGCGATTCATCAGGGAAAAGCTCTGGTGATTGCTCATTCGCGTCACTTCGTTCAGTTTGGTTCTAACTACAGTATATGAATAGTAAAAACAAAACAAAAAAGAAGGTATTTGTAAGACTAAAACAAACGAGATATAACATGTTGATTCGTGAGCTTTACAGGTGCTGGTGGGCTGTTTTGTTTTGAGCCTTTGGACAGATGGTTCCCTGTTTTCCTGTTTCCAGTCTTAATGCTAAGCTAAGCTCCGTCTCCTGGCTGTAACTTCATATCTTACAGACAGATATGAGAGTGGTATTAATCTTCTCATCTGACTCTCTGCAACTAAGCAAATAAGGGTGTTTCCCAAAGTGTTCCTCACATCAGATATCTGTATGGAGTGATCCTCTGGAGCTCTCTGTGAAAACCTTGTTCCATCTCTCAGTGTGAAGTAGCCCACAAACACTTTGAGGAGCCCACACCGACACCGGCAGAAGAAAACTTATTTGGGTTGTAATGAGTGACCTTTCCATGAAGCAGCAAACATGCATTTTTATGCCAGGGCATAAATAGCTGAGCTACATAACAATTAAGGTAACCTTTCTGTTTGAATAAGAGGCAATTGCTCAGAGAACTGAAATAACATGAATGATAAATTATTTTTGTAACCCGGTGCACAGACGGTGAAGAATAAGGAACAATGAAGTGGGGGAGGGAGAAGTAGCGCCTTGTCTCAATTGTAAATCCCAGTTATAATGCCTCGTTAAAAAGATTTGGGAAGGCGAAACAGAAGCAGACACAGTCTCTCTTTCTTAAAGGTAGACAGGTCTCAGTGGGATTCATTAATGTGTGTCCCGGTGGTAGTCTTCCTCTTACAGCACAATCGCCTGGGTTAGCACCAATCCTGAAATTACACCTAATTGGACAATTACTCAAACTCAGAAACCTCCTGCAATAAGCCAACAAGGCCCCTAATAAACACCTTGTCTTCTAATAAAAACAAGGAAGTCATTTGCGTCACCCAAGAGGCCCAATTTTTTTTTTTTTTTTTTTATCAGCGCTAAATTTATTTTTAAAATAATTGCATGTGCTATGAATGAGAATATTAAAAAGGTAGCTGAGAAAGGGGAAAGAAAGTGTGTGAGGGAGAAAGAAAGGCAGCAATGCAAACCCTACCTTAGGCTCAGTGTTGCAGTCAGCTCTCCTGGGGGAGAGCTCATTTGTTCCACAGATAAGCGCACTGCACACTGCACGACTGTAATATTATTGCTGTCATACCATAATGAAATAATTACTGTTTTGTCTTCCTTTCAACCAGCCATGCCCACCCCATTCCCCTCCCCCTCGCATAGCGGTCAGAGATGTATTTCCTCCACATGTTAAACGTTATTTAAACAATGACATTGATAATAGAGTCATCTCAGCCTTGTGAAGCATCTATTCAGGTTGCTTACGGTGGATGGTCCACAATTTTATTTATGCAGAGTTAAAGGAATAGTTTGACATTTTGGGAAATATTAGCTTATTTGTTGTTTTCTTATTTGTCATTTGTCTGTTAGATATGAAGCTACAACCAGGAGCTTAGCTTAGCATAAAGACTGGAAACGGGGAAACTGTTAGCCTGGCTTTGTCCAAAGATTAGAGGTGCTGGGAGGCACCTTCAGAGGAAGCCGGGCTAGCTGTTTCCAGTGTTGGTGCTAAAGTAAGCTAACTGGCTGTTGGCTAATGTGTCATGTTTACCAAACAGACATGAGAGTGGTAGCAGTTTTCTCATCTTAAGACCTTTGTACACCAAGTCTGTATTTTTCATCCGAATTTATCGCACATTTATAAAATATATAATAAACTATATATGTCTCAAATAATCACAACATCATGTTTACACACCCGCTTCAAAATTTTCGCCCAACACTCAAATTTCGGACCACCATCAATTTTCTGCATTTTTTTCTCATCCATCAAAAGGCAAAAGAGGGTTGTTTGACCACTAAAAGCCACCGTCCATGCAAACATCATCATCCAAAATGACATGATAAACAGTGACATCATCTCCCAGCATGAAGCACTTTACAGTAAAGGTGTAGGTATGATTAGATGTAGGTATGATTAGACAGTAGTGTTTGTACTTTAGGCAACGGTATTATCTTGCTAGGGCTGTCAATTGATTAAAATATTTACTCACGATTAATCGCATGATTGTCCATGATTAATCACACATTTTTTTATCTATTCAAAATGTACTGCAAAGGGAGAGTTGTCAAGTATTTAATACTCTTATCAACATGGGATTGAGCAAATATAATTGCTTCATGCAAATGTATTTATGTATTTATTAATGTGAAACCAATTAACAACACAAAACATTGTATAATTGCATAATTGAGGTCATGGCTGCGTGAATGACAGGTGGGTGCTGTACCAGGTCTCTAGCTGCTAGATGTCTCCTCTACTGCGTCACCAGGACCTCAGCCCCACCAATGATCCACCTCTTTGCCCATTTTTGGATTATCCGGGAATTAGGCTGTGTCATCTTTGCCAAGATGGTGATGACCAGAGATACCCACTTTGTGCATTGACAAATATTGTCCAGAAATGCTCACAGGTTTAGCATTGAAAAATATAATATAAAAATGTATTTTAATATAAACAATATGCTCAAATCATAACATGGTAAACTGCATCCCAACAGGCAACAGCAGCTGTCAGTGTGTCAGTGTGCTGACCTGACTATGACTTGCCCCACACTGTGGGAACTGGGCATGTCTGTAAAGGGGAGACTGGTGGGTACTCATAGAACCCATTTACATTTACACATCTTTAGGTCAGAGGTCAACAGACCCCTTCGAAAAAGGCCAGGACAGTTTTTCCTCTCCAGAATTTAGCACAAGTTTGGAGCATTATTTAGCCTGCTTATGAACAAGCTAGTAGTTGGTAGCGGATTCACTAGGTTTTGATCACATTCAAAAATTAGTGGCATTAAAGTGGTTATTGTATTAACTCTGACAGCCCTTCCTGCTGCAACCATGTATTTCATTCAGTTTTGTCTTGTATTGCGAATTTTGTAACGAATACAATTATAAAATGCATCAGACTCGGTGTGCAAGGTTTCTGTATGTAACGTTTTTTATCAGATGACAGATTTTAAAGAAACGCATACGAAAAAAAAAACAGATTTGTGACCTTGATTCTCAATGAAAGAACGAAAAAGTGTGTTCCCCAAAATGAACTATTCCACAAGGTTTGTTGTCAGGTTTTAATATCACTATCCACCCACCCCTACACCTGTGGTACTGCATTTCAGATGAAGTTTTATATCCAAATATATTTCTATATTATTTTACATCTCTGCGTTTCTTTGCTTCTGTAATCCCCCAAGAAGCGTGGAGATACATTTTTTTGTGGCCAAGTGCGACCTTTGAACTTAAAGAGTCCTCTTCTTCCTCACTTGGTTGTCTGACCTTTCTGTGGTGTGCACCACTCTGGAAAGTTAACAACCATTATCACATCTCGCTACTAACGTTAGACAAACAGACAGATGAATGAATAATCATAGTTGACCTCACACAACCAGGGACAGCGGTCTAACACCTCCGCTGGCAACAGTTCACCGAAATGCCACTCTGCTGCCATTACAGAAGAAAGAAAAAAAGAGAGGAAAAAAAAAAGAAAAACGACAGGAAGAGGGGATGAGAACCCACAAGAGGTGGACAGTGACAAATGGTGTGGAAAAAACAACACAGGCAGCCATCTGAAGGGAAGACAAGAGTAATACTCACAAATAATTAACTGGGTAAATATTGGATAGCAGACTGACTAATTACTTCACACGTCTCACTGCGCTCTCATTATTGTTGCTGTCGCAGTTAACCCTTTCTCACAAGGCGTGGCTGTGCAATGAGCTTGACTCTTTACAGGAGAACGGATGAATCACTTTTCAGTATTTTTTAGTTATTCATGCAGTTGGAAATAAAGAGAAGAACACACAAGAGAAAGATTTTTAAGCCAAGGCCAAAAGAACCATGAGAGAAAAGGTTTTAAATGACCACACTGCTGGTTTTGCATGTTTAAGCTTATTAATCACAAATTATGTGATGGTTACATTTATATATATTCAAACTATGTAAATCCTAAGCACACCATGCTGTCACCAACGTGATCCCATCCCTACTCATCATTTTTTGCCATTTGGGCAGAAGTGCCCAGCAGCCTTTTATGTAGCATCTTGATGCTGAAGGTTTGCATACGGTCAATGTTGAAACCAGTCAGCAACCTCTGGTGCTGAGAAATGAAGCCAATTTGCCAAAAACTGCAGTTCCTCAAATGGCCACTTGAGGCTGGCTTCAAAAGTGAGTCAATCCCCGTAGACCCCCATAATAAAATGGCCCACTTTACAAGTGAAATAAATATATTTACAGCCTGGTGCTCTATACCTCTATAGCTAATTTCCCTGTTCATGACAACTTTAGATGGGGGGAATTTTTATATAACTCACCCATTTTGATTATATTAACTTAAAGTAAAGGCATAATAGAGGTCATGGCTGCGTGAATGACAGGTGGCTGCTGTACCAGGTCGCTGGCTGCTAGATGTCTCCTCTACTTTGTCACCAGGACCTGCCTCAGCTCAACCAACGATCCACCTCTTTGCCCATTTTTAGATTACCTGGGAATAGGCTGTATCACCTTTGCCAAGATGATGACGACCAGAGCTATCCACTATGACTATGTTGTGAAATGGTGGCAGTTAGCATTGTTTGTTTAGGAATTAATGATTTGGCCCGTGAGTACAACAGGGTAGGAGATACAGTAGAACGGAGCTGTTCTGACTAGAGCTCAGTTGAATGTTCAAAATGTGCCTTAAAGCCAGATTGTCAAGTTTTTAATACTCCTACAGCATACGCTTGTTTCGTGCAAATGTATGTATATCTTTATTATTGGAAATCAGTTAACAATGGCAAATATTGTCCAGAAACCCTCACAGGTACTGCATTTATCATAAAAAATATGCTCAAATCATAACATGAACTGAAGCCCAATAGGCAGCAACAGCTGTCAATGTGTCAGTGTGCTGACTTGACAATGACTTGTGACTTGTGGGTACTCGTGGGAACTAATTTTTACTCGCATATCGTGACATTAGTGGTCAAGGGACAGTTTTTCCTTTGTCAAAGTTTGGAGCGTTATTTAGTCTTCTTTGCAGTAAGCTAGTATGACCTCCTCATGTTGTCTAGGGTTCCAACAATGCCAGTGTCTTCCCTCTAGCTTTAAAACTGAGCCTGTTACAGCCGAAAAATTGCAAATGTTATGTAAATGTTAAACGTTAGTGCCAGTAAAGCAAATTTGCGTTTATGTGGTAACTTTAAAGGCCCTAGTTCTGACCAATGAAAGAGTCTAAAGTGCACAAAGACTGTGCACCTATTTGTGAACTCAACAGGGCTGTGAAGAGGGAGATGGAGGGAGTATGTTCAGCCTTAACTTGGTGAAACAATAACAGTTTGGAAAATACTGAGCACACAGGTGGACAGCAGGAGAAGTAGATTATGCTGCAGAAGTGGTTTGAGAAGTTTGTCCACTATGAAAACTGGTCACTGTGGGAATTCATGGCAGCTGATATGAATTCAAGCAGACTGCAGCTGTTATGCTCTGTGAAGGTCAAAACTGCAAACTCTCTAAGCGTACATGGAGGCACTGAAAAGACAGACTCTGGGTGGAGTGTTGCTTTAAGACCAGAGGGTGTGGATATGAGCTGTTTGTACCTCAGTGCTAGTTCATCTCACATTGGAGTTCCAACCGACAGTCCTCAGGTAAACTAGTGAATCTGCTCACACAAGGACGTTTCTCCAATAATCTGCAAGCCGGTGGTTAATGACAGCAGCTGTGAGGCAGGCATGCACCACTTCCAAGCTGATTTAAGTTTAACGAGCCACTCCAGAGTGCTATTGATTCAAATCCATATTTGACAGGATACACTGTGAGCATATATTAAATGGATAAGAACACCTCTTGGACACTCGGAGAGCATTGCCAAATGGAAGAGAAGGCATTAAGCAAAGATAGGGTGTCTTTTGTTGAGCCATCAGTGTGCAGTGTATCCATGGATCAGACTCTATGTCATACCTTGTTTTTGACAATTTCTTTTCAAAGGAGAAAAAGCAAACACATTTAACAACCATTATAATTCTCCTCTCCTTCAAACCTGCCAGCAGCATGTTTTAAAAGGATTTAGAATGCGTTTTTATTTTAATTATACTCACTGTTAAAGACAGTAACAAGATTTATAATGACTGCATTTACACTCTGTATGCTGCGTCTTAACTGCTTTAGAGAGGCAGGTCTCAGAACCATCATTTTGCAAAACAGAAAATTTGCATATCACAAGGATTTTGGATTCAGAAATTACCCGGTGGGGCGGAAAAAGCTAAACAGCACAACTTAGTGTGACTGTTGTTTGTTGTATGTCTGAAATTTCGTTTAATGTGCTGTTGCAGTCTTGGCCTGGACACTCTTAAAAAAGGAGTGTTTTAATATCAAGGAAGCTTTTCCTGGTTAAATATACATTTTAAATACAAATATAATATAGTAGTGGATTACACTATGAACTAGGTGTCACCACTTTACATCGAATGCCAAGGTGTCCAGAGGCGGCAGACCGCAATACTGTTCATTTTCAGTTCAGTTCAACTGGTAAAACCAAAGCTCAAAGATTTTGATTTAACGGGCTAAGAGAGCTCTTGCATTTTCTTTCTTTCTCCACCGTATAAACCGGTGGAGATTTTCACCTGGTTCCCTGGTCCAGAGCCTCAGCGTTAGCATGATCACAGTTTAAAACAGGATCACTAATTTCTGTAACACTTTAATGCAACATGCAATGTTTAGGTTGTAACAGGCTTTTAAAGCTAGCAAGAAGTTACTGACATCATATGAAAACCTAAGGAATTATTGGTACCAGACGTTTTGGTGAGGAAAAACTGTCATTGCCATTTTCAAAAGGGTCCCTTGACCTCTGACCTCCAGATATGTGAATGTAAATGGGATCCCTGGGTTCTCCACGAGTCTCCCCTTTACAGACATGCCCACTTTATGATAATCACATGCAGTTTGAGGCAAGTCATAGTCAAGTCAGCACACTGACACACTGACAGCTGCTGTTTCCTGTTGGGCTGCAGTTTGAGACATGTTATGATTTTTCTTTTTTTTATGCTAAATACGGTACCTGTGAGGGTTTCTGGACAATATTTGTCATTGTTTTGTGTTGTTAATTGATTTCCAGTATATGTTTGCATACAACAAGCATATTTACCCTCTCCCATGTTGATAAGAGTATTAAATACCTGACAAATCTCCCTTTAAACAACGGGCAATTAATTTGCAATTAATCGCGATTGACTTCGATCATGTGGTCAATCATATGATTCACCACAATTAAATATTTTAATCACTTGACAGCTATAAATAACATGTTGCCAAACATGTTCATATAAAATGTAAAAGATAAACAATATTTTTTGAGAAGTAAATCAGCTTAGATCAAACTGTTACTCTCAAACTGAGTGCCATTAATGAAAGTGGTGTTTTAGAAACAGCTCCATCATATCAAGCTTCAAAAAAAAGATCATTTATATTGTTTTTCTACTTTACAGTTGACAAGGAAAGCTTTACTATAATTAGCAGCAGCTATAAATAGCACTAATTTTAAGTACCACTTAGAGAAATTGCACAGATGGGTCAATAATGTTAGGACTACAAATATATCCACTAAATGTTACCTGAATCATAACCCAAGAAAAACAAGAGAAACAGGCGACCTGCTGCATTTCTGTACGACTGAGCGAGGCAGCAGACGAGTTTGAGAGAAGAGGGGAAGCATGGTAATTTTCTCTTCTGTATCCTTGCTTTTATGATCTTTAAACCTTTTTTTCTTCATGGTAAGCTGTGTGAAATGAAATTAAAAATGCCTGCTTGATTATATGCATTTTTGAAGTGAGGATAACAAATGTTTTCAAAATCCTCGATGAGTTGGAATCTGTTTTCCCCACCAACCCAACTGACAGCTTCCTAATGCTGCCACATTAAAGTGGTTTTCCAGCGCGTGTGATGCAGCTTTAACTAGGTCCCGGGGGCATTGTTAGTTATCATTGCCTACTGCTGGAGTGAGCCCCGGTGAAAGCAATTTTAGCTTTCCTCCCAATCAGTGGTGCAACATGAGAGATGGCCAACGAGAACAAACGGCCCGGCTCTCCACTTCCCGCCACCGATCTTATCTGAAATGCTGCTCCTGTCCCGAAAGGGCCTACTAACGCAACAGCCCATCCCCTCCCTTAAAAAGACATGAGATGGCTGGCCCCAGGCCCTCCCAATTCATGCAGATATCCGTAAATTAGACTCATAGAGACAGACCAAAACGTCCTCTGAGGGTATTAGACATGAGCACTTATGCTGCGGAACATGTGAGAGGCTTTCCGGGGGTGCAGAGGGTATGATCAAAATACATGAAAACGCCATCATGAAGTCCCACCACAGCCAAGGGTTTACATGTTTCTATTTCGGCCTGTTGTGCATGTGCTACGGCATCAATACACCCATACCTACGGGCAAGGTAAATTCAAATCACAAATAATGATTTTTCTACCTGCCGCCAGTGATGTATGTCTTTCTTGCGACAGGAAAAATGTTTTCCAAGAAGACAGTGCATCCGTTAGCATGGTGTAAGTAATTTGAAGAACATGTGTAATGTTTTAAAAGTTGTTGTTGTTGTAATGTTTAAAAGTCCTGAAAAGATATATTTTTAGATGGATGGCCCCAGTGATTTCTCATAATCAATATATTTGTGTCGATTGACTCCGCTAATGCTAACGCTTATGAACCAAAACAACTGAAGGAGAAAGCAGAGTTGGTGTTTTAAAGGTGCTCTATATGATATCCAGGTAATATAGCAGCAGATATCTGTTTGCTAAGTACAGATATAAAGGAGTAATGTCTAACTGAACAGAGAATAAAGTGTGTGCTGTAATCACAGTTTCTCTGAGGTTTGTTGACATAGCTGGGCCGGCCACATGTGCCTTTATATGCATGGGTTAGCTCATGCCATTAGCCGCCGCTCTGCATTGCTCTCTTATGGCGGCTACAGTTGATAACGCGGTCGCGACCAATGGCATCATAGCAGAAGTGTAATACTGTTATCTCTGTCAGCAGTGTTGCCTTTGTGTGCACTGTTTGTGCTGTTAACTGCAAGCCACCAGCTCAGGCGTCTCCATGTTGAGAGCCTTGTGGAGGCAATTTACTATATATGCTCTAAATCTGGAATACAGCACCTTTAAAACTGTTGCTGTACAGACTAGGGCTGTCAAAACTTGCCAAAAATGGCATTAAAAACACACAGGCTTGAGCTATTTAAATATCTGTTTTTGTACATTATGTGACAGTGTGTCCTAACTGGCTGCGAGCAACGAAAAGCCTGCAATGGATGAGGAATGGATGGTTTCTGAAGTTGAAATAAGAAGTTATCTATATGATACCTCATTTCACGACAAAAAACCTAAATAAGGTGACGACTAGCTAAAGATTGCCAGAAAGTTTCCTACTTGCTGTCGGCCATATTGTGTCATTTCCAGCAACTATCACAATTTAAATCATATTTTCTAATAGTTCAGAGGATAGCAAGTGCTCGTCACCCATCTTTTAGGTGGTTACATCTCTAACATTACATTTCATTTTCACATTTCTGTTTATTATTACATTGTTGCTTTTGTTTACTTTTTTGCACTGACATACTATTTTTCACAAATATCTGCATGCATTTTAAAGTATTTTTTGTTGTGTTGTTTATGTTGTTAGATTTATAATTTTGTTACATTATATCATTATATTTATACTGTTAATTGCTTTATATTGTAGTTTGTTAATATTGAAAAAAAAATGTTTATTTGCCAAAAATCTTTGTCCTGTATTTTATCATAATCATAATCAACCAACTAAAGGCCAAATCACAAAATCATTTAATGATCATGACATTTCAAGTAAAAAGTACCAGTATCTGCGATACTAGGCCTGTTTTTACGTGGTATCGGATCAATTCCAGTATTGCCCGCCCCTACTATCCATATGAGGCAGGCAGCAGCAAATTCAAATATCTGATTTTTTTTTAACTATTTGAACAGGTATTGAATGTAGAATATTTGTTGACAGTCATAGTACATACATACATGTTTAAGTATTGTGTGTATTGTGAGTGAGTGAGTGAGAGAGTGAGAGAGTGAGTGAGAGTCACGTCACTGTCAAAACAACCAATTTCTCTGGTTCTCTGAACTGAATCCAAATGTGAAGGAATCAATTAATCTTAGTGAGGACAGTCCTTTATGTGTTTTATCCACCAGCAGGCAGGCAGGCAGCAAACACACTACCGCTGATGTCTTTAACACCACTAGAGCACACGTACGTATACACACTTCTTCCGCAACAAATTGTGATTATTTTACTTAACAGCCATTTTATAAAACCATAGCACTGAGTGTTTAGATGGTTATTGAGTCTAATAAGTCACTTTCATTGTAATTGTGTGTAAATGAAGCTTTAAGCATGTTGCTGTGGGTCGGAGCAGTCGAGGGCTGGTGGGAGACAACATCGTGGACGTCAGAGCTTCCCGTTGAGAGTTAGGCACTGAACTGTCGAAATGCAGGAAGCTGCGAAATTCATTTAATCATTCTCATTTAAACATGTTTGCTTATTGCTGCTCTTCCAGGTTTCATCTCCTTCAAATATGGCTTATAATGCTGTTTTATCATTTTTATCTACACGTGACCATATTTACATCCCAATAATACAGTGAATTACATTGATATAAGGAAGACAAACTCTACAAAAATCATGGGAAGGAGAAAAGGGGAAAGGCTGAATAAAATACAGAAGTATTATATAGGGAGTGTTAAAAAGGGAAACTGTGGGCAGTTTTCTCATTGAAAAAAACAAGTGACGTAAATATGAAAGAGGACAAGAGGGTCATCGGTAAGATGGGATTCGATTGGCTCCTCTTGAATGCTGCTCAAACTTGACTTCGCTGTGATGCTGTATACGAACGGTGTCAAACAAAGTTCAAGTCACTGCTTTTAATTCATTTTCATACTGCAATGACGTGAAAATTTATTCACCTATGTATTGCATTTTTTTATGATTTTAAAATAGATTTTTTTTTTTTAATGCCAGAATCAATATATTTCATTTGAGTCTTCACTGAGCTAGAAGGAAGTTACTGCTTTTATTGTTGTAGTCTGGGTTACGTGACGTCATACCAGTCCCATATCGTCAACTAAATAAATCACAGTGAGCCAAAACGTAGAAAAAGGGTCTGTGTGGATACGACCTGCACCCTCACATGTTAAATCCAAAGTGGTTAACACTACACAGACAGTAAAGTATGGAAATACATTGCCAGTGTAAGCAGAGCTAGACATCAGGGCAAAAGCTGCATGCCAACCTTCTCATGGACAGGAAACGTTAACGGCCGAATCGGCCGACGTTACAACTGTAGAGCATCAATATACTGACATTCAACTTAGCGACGGAGCTAGCGACGGACTTGGAAAAGTTAGCAGAAGTATAAACGTCTCACTACATCCACTTTTCAAAATAAGGTGTTAACAAAGGGAACTGTATATACAAAATGTATATGTGGAAATAAGATTGATTGGATTATATTCAACAGAACTATAAAACATTACATGTCCTTTATCAATTAAAAAGGAAATGCCACTAATTTGTGAGAGAAATTTCTTTATCTTTGATTTTTGGATTGTGGGAAAAATGTTATAAATAATGTCTGACAATGACTGATATATTTGACTTCAGGACTCTGACTAGATACATCCTGTAAATCAAACATTTTTACTGTATTAATTTAGATGTTTTCCAAATAAAAGCCCCTACAAGTGTATGATTCAACTTTTTCCCATCGTCTAGTGTTCAAAAATTTAAAAAACATTGAATCACAATACTTAAAAATCACAATACATATTGAATCTGTACTTCTTGAATCAGGAGACAGGTGTCTCGTCCCTGCCCTAGAAACAAATGCAACCTGGATAGTAATGTAATTATAGAAATAAAAAACACCAAAACAAGGACACTTCAATCTAATAATCTGGACTCTGGACACATGTTGTCAGTGATAGAAATAAAACACTGTTCGATGCCTTCATGGTGAATAAAGCTCTAATTACTTCTCCCTCACCCACCATAGCTTTTAGAGGTTTTGCAAGGCTCCTTCTCCTCTCCTCATTCCTCTACTTCCTCTTTCTAGAGAGCCGTGGTTTCGCTAATATCAGATGTCAGATAGCCCAGGTGGAGGAAAAAGAGAGTGGTCTTAGAGACAGGCTGAGTTATGTGGCTGTCTGAGGTCTTATTACCGGCGCACTGCCTACAGGCAGCTTACCCATTAGGGAATACATTGAGCATCGCTCATACATTAACTCAACTTAAACAGCTGATCAATACTGGATATTTTGTGAGTTCTCCCAGATAGGAATCACTCCATGACACTTACCATGTGATACATCCTGCTGCTCCACCCACAGACTTTGTTTTTTCACCAGTAACCTCATCTGATAAGGTTATCGCAGTGCTGCAGCACTCAACTGTGTGCTTTTTGTTTTTATTTTACTACCTTTTATTTTGAAGGAACCAGTTAAAGACACTTTAATAACCGCTGGTTTCTTGTCTGTATATGTTGCTGATTTTCTGCATCAGAAAATAATCATTTCTTGGCACAGTGGGTCACAATTGAGTTTGTGGAGGTTGATGATTAAGATAAAAACGCATTGTGGTGTATTGAGGTAAGTGACCTGCCGCTCTGTTCAGATAAGACTCCAATTAATCCGGGCTGAATTGCAGTAATGTAAAATAAAGATAATTACTAAATCACCAGGCTACATTGCTTTGATAGATTTTTGTTACTCAGTGTTATTGCTGCAAGGAATAAGAAATTAAATGGATTATATCACAGCATTTTCAGATGGATTACAACTGCTTTTAAATAACCGCAAGAGCAATTTCATCAGCCCTGCAATTCGAGAAGCCACTGACAGGCACTGCATGATTCAAATTGAACTTGCTCTCATCATTTTAATAAAGCGCTTCAGTCTTCACCCCCAGCAGGCACACACACGGAAACACACACAAACTGTGCACACCATAGGCTCTATTTAATCTGGAAAAATAGACACACATTTATAAAATCTACAGAAAGCTGCTTCTGTTTTCAAAACTCGATTAAATGTTTTGAATGACTGCATGAAACAGTGAAAGAATGTGACATTTGGTGTCAATCCAGCATTTTTATTTCAATTTTTTTGTCCTTTTGAGCCATAAGTGAGAGACAACACAACGTGGGGACAATTTGTAGGCATACATCTTCAATAAACGTGGCCCTATGAGGACGGAGATGTCACAGGAATTGTGTTTTATTTGCTGTGTTTGAAGTTCAGGGTTTAAAAACAGTAAATAGTGGACAAGTAATCAAAGGCATGTGATGAGAGATTTCACGGGTGGTTATCTCCAGGTCCTTGCTGCCATTTCTGTGTGTGCCGAGAGATTGTGGAGAGCTCGGCGTGCCAAGCGCCCAGGGCTGCTGCACTGACTGCTCTCCTTTAAAACCATGCTGGCACAGGGCCCCCTATCGAAGCCAAGGCCTGACTCCGTAAGCATTCATTATGGCATCCATTAGAATAAACATCTCAACCTCCCCCAAGACCAGCTCCCTCGCTTTTAAGTGCCGTTTGACAAGGCTGCATCCAAGCTGCAAAATGAGAACAGTGCCCACATTTTATTGTATTTATTTATTCATTTCTGTATTTAGAGCCTTTTTTCAGACAGAATCCTCCCCCTGTTTTTACATGAAGAGCTTTTAAATGTTTGTCTCCAAGTGTTCCTGTCTCTATGGGAAACTGACAGTAGTGCCAAAAAAGAGTGGAAGAGGGCCAATCGCTAATCTATGCTCATCCTAAGTGCAGGGACACAGTGGTGCTATGCTGCATTTGAGTCAACACTTACAGATATTTTTATAGAATATATAATGTTTAAAGGTCCTGTGTACAATAGGCTTGGCCGGTATCTGTTTTTTTCATACCTTCATACCTTCCTGACCGACGGTGCCATTGTTGTGCCTGTTCTCATTCCCAGGGCATCAAATACCGATCGTCTGTCACGGCCATCGGCATTTGTTTCCACCACACAATGCACTCTTTAGCGTGGGTATGCGACACACTGGGCGTTCCATTAACTACAGTATAAACCCATGTTGTGGAAGCGTTAACATTGTTAGCTCTTTGTTTTCACCGTTAGCTGCAAGCCACCGGCTCAGCCGTCGCCGTATTGAGAGCCGTGCAGAGGCAATAGAAACGCTCCTAATCTTGCATTTAGCACATTTTAAGATGTTCATAAAGAGTATATGTTATGTTTAAGCCAGTCAATGCAGTCTTGTGTCTGGCTAGGGGAAACGTGAGCTCAAAAGCTCAGCCCGAAATGATTTTAAATCCAAATGGTCCAAGCAGCCTTTGTTCTTATCTGAAGGACACATCTAGAGACTAAAGTTTAATCAAGGTGGGCTACAGAATGCAGAGTACTTATTGATGCAATCGATAAAGGCAGGCTGATGGTAAATATTCCACAAAACCTCATGAAAGAAGTTGCCAGTTTAGAAAAATCAGGAATTTTGTGAAGTCAAGGTGTATATCACATTCAGTGTCTAGCATTAGACACACTGTAAATATACGAGATGCCCAGACTGAATATGGTCGTTTGTGCTTGTAAAAGAAAGAAAGAAGGGTCAAATCTAATGACAGACAAAACTTTCTGCTTCTGGTCCAGATTAACAGCTCTCTTGTTTAGCACATTGTTAAAGACAGATGAACTCTGGATCTGGAGGCTTCATCTTAAGTTTTGAATTCAAAAAGAGAGGATCACAATAACAAAGTGCAACCCCGAATGTGAGAAATTCCTCTCGCTCCCTGCTGCAGCAGCTCCTCTGCCAACAAAGCCTGTTTGGGTAGAACAACAAAAGAGAGCACTGAAACAAAACACCAGGCATTATCATCACCATTATTGACAAAAACAACAGCAGTAATAACAACAACAAAGGGCATCCTGGGATATCAAGTCACATTTGTTTCCCCATTTGCTGTATGAAACGCACTGTAATAAGGCTGCCTTTCCACTTTCATTTGGAGTGCCAGGCTTGTCAGCGGGCCACGGACAGGAGGGTTTCATCAGCTCGCTTTTTACCCAGCCAACTTCACTCTCAACCTAACTAGGCCAACAGGCTTGACACTTTGCGTTGGAGTACGAAGTCTCACATAAATGAAATGCAGATGATTGGTAAAATGATATGATACACAAAAGCAAGTGTCATCAGGCTGTCATGTCCGCCTTGTTCCCCCTTGGTGTGTAGCGGCACGCCTTGGGCCACGTCGACTTCCCTCCCTCCCTCCTCATGCGATCCAGGGACGCTGGCCGTCTGGCTGACTGACAGGCAGAGCGAGAGACGAGCCGGGTTGGGCTGCATGTCCCTTTAATGCAGACGGAGAAATAAAGAGAGACCAGCAGTCAACAACTCATAAGTAAATCTCTTTAAAAGTGAAAAAGACGCCGAGACAGTGGCTATAAAACTTTAACAAGAGCGTCACGGAGGAAAAGAGGAAGAGAAAGCCATGTCGGAGTGTGTGAAGAACGCCTGGGTTACAGATTATGAGACTATTTCTCCTGCCCCTCAGGCCAGTTTCTGAATTTCAGATCAGGTCACTCACATGTTTACATTTTAGGGATTTAAAGCTGATATTCTTCACCAATAGCAAATCAGCCGTGTGAGTCTGAGGGGCTCATTTCTTTCTGCCTTGATGCTCCAGCTATCACATGCGCCTAAACGTCATTTTCTAATTTAGTAAACAACTCGGCAGTGCTGAAGGATAGACGTCATATTAGATCAAAGGTACTCTTCATCTTCCTCCTTTGGATATCCTTAACAATGGTTCTAGTTCATTTGAATACAAGCTGATTTCAGTCAGGCTTCTGCATTTGATTGAGGCCTGCAACAGAGTCAGACGAATCTGATGAAATTCTTACTGTTCCTTGCTCTCCGTCGGTGGATACGTGGTTGCTTTTTATTTATATACGGATATATATTTGATTCCTGTTATCGCTGGAAATCATTTTTAGATAATAATGGAAAACAGCATTTTAACTGTGATATGTGCTCCACCATCATTCCCCTGCACAAACAATAGGGGGAGCAGCGAGGGAAAAAACAGACTGGTGGTGTTTCTTGGAAATTAAGCAAATTGGATCATTTGCTGCTTGGATGCAGTAGAATGATGTTCCTCCTCTTCAAATTTACAAGTAAAGTACCTAATAATGCCAAGCAATTAGGAAGGACTGCCACTACACAACAGGGACCAGAGTGATTGCTAATGTGGATTAGGCTGCATTATCCAGCCGGTGGAAGGAGAGGGGTTGACACTGAAAGGTGGTGTTATACGAGCACCAAGGACAAGGCCTTAAATGCCACACTTCAGCAGCGAGAAGGGATTTGTCTCTAATTAATTTCCAAAGATTTCTGTCGTCCATGGTTGTGAAGGCCAGCTTGGTGGAAACTCAACAGTGGAGTGCCCTCCAGTAGTTAAAGCCCTGAACAAATGTTCAGCATCATTAAAAATATCAAGTATCTCTTGCATCCTCCTCTCTCCCATTACATTATCTACAGTAGTGCTACTTTTTCTATCAGTGTTAAAACACTTCACTGGTAAAAGTTTTCCAGTATAAAGACAGCAACCGCTTTTGTATTGGCTATACATGAATAAGCAAACTTATTAGTTCCAGTATTTAGTCAAATACAGTGATTTTTCAGTTTTAATTGTGTCGCTTTCATCTGTTTATTAACGTGACTGTTAATATACAATTTGGTTATTTATTTGGCACAATAAGACCAACTTTAGGAGATTTTGAAAAGCATTCTCTCTGTTTTCTAAACTTTGCGCCACACTATTTTCTCATCAGAGAAATGACTGCAGGGCAGTTTATCTGAGCTCTGGCATCTGACGAAAGGGTTTAGTGCCGACGAGGGATGTGGTTCTGGATGACAGATTTTAATTACAGGAACAGAGGCTAGTGACACTCGAATGACCAGTCGCAGCTTACCATCAGCCAATCACCGCTGATAACCAGATGATGAGCACAGAGCGACCAATTAGCTGTGAAAGGGCAGCAGTGCCACATCAGCTATAGTGCTGCTATGCAGTATGATCTTCATTGTAGGTGCAATTCTCAGAAGACAGACTTCAGGAGTCGCAGTGGCTAAATGTGTCGGTGTGTAAACTTTAAGGGCCATGTAACAGGTCTCACACATGTTTTGCAGCCTTGTTGTCGTGTCTCTTTTCTGCTTGAGGACAATCACGTTTCTCCTTGTTCATGATGTTGCATCAAGATTTATCTCTCTGAAATGTTGCCAATAGTAGTTAGAAAATGGCACAAAATGTCTTATGTAATTATATTGTATTCTTATACTTAATAATATGCTTTTTTCTCTTCACTTACAGTACATATGATTTTACACATGGCTGGAATAACCAGCTAGGGTCCCCTACTGACCCCCCGACCTACCACCCTCTGTACAAGGTGTATGTAACACCTTGTACAGAGGGTGGTAGGTTCAAGTTTAAGTTAAATTCCAGTACCACAAGCACTCGTATGACAGGATAATACTTTATCTGTTAGTTTGTGTTGCTTTCAGTTAGAGGTGCAACAATTAACCCATAAGTCGATTATTTGTCCAGTATTAAATCAATTGCCAACTATTTTGATAATAGATTAATTAGTTTAAGTTTTTTTTTTTTTTTTTTTTGTAGATTCTCTGATTCCAGCTTCTTACATTTCTGGTTTCTTTACTCCTCTGTGACAGTAAACTGAGTATCTTTGAGTCGTGGACAAAACAAGACATTTGAGGACATCATCTTGGGCTTTGGGAAACACTGATCACCAAACAACTAATTGATTAATCAAGAATGAAAATGATAATTAGTTGCAGCCCTAATTTCATTATTATTAAGGAATATTCACCACATGACCACAAGATACACACAAATATTTAAACTATTTAAACTAGATTCAGGGCTCCTCTACAAGACAAGGAAATTAGCTAATAATGAAGCACCCAACTTAGGCGATATTGTACTATAGTGATGTTAATCCCTGACAAATTTGCTGTTGATCAAATTACTGAATAGCGATTTTCCAGGGAACCTGGGGCTTTTGGGACCCAAAGGCAATTTGCTGGTCTAAAACATTTAGGTCAAAACTGGGCTAAACTTGTGTAAAAACTGAATTTGTAGATGTGTATGGTCCTGTGATAAGCTGTTAAAACAGATTTGTTACCCAGATGTCTGAGCAAATTTAGCCCATTTTTCACTGTCTTTTCACCATATAAATGGTACTGTTACTCTGTATTTTGTAATAATATTATGGCAGCATATCAAAGAAAATTCCTTTACATTTTCTGTCTCAAACTAGAGCTGCAACGAATAATCAGTTTTTAGCTTTTAGCGTTTTGATGTTTTGATAAATTGGCATGAGCGATTAAAATAAATAAATAAATAAAAAACAAGCCATAATCTCTGGTTCCAGCTTCTTAAATGTGAAGATTTTCTGGTTTCTTTACTCCTCTATGACAGTAAACTGAATATCTTTGAGTTGTGGACAAAATAAGACATTTGAGGACGTCATCTTGGGCTTTAGGAAACACTGATCGATATTTTTCACCATTTTCTGACATTTTATAGACCAAACAGCTAATAGATTAATCAAGAAATAATAAACAGATTAATAGACAATGACAAGTATCAGTGAGAGTTAAAGCTCAAGCACTTTTCATAGCAACAGCATGTTATTTATGTCACCACTTGTGTTTGTTGCCTGTTATGAGCACACGTCACTGTGAGTAAAAAATAGTTTGCTGCAAAGTGCACAACAACTCACCAGCTGGCTCCAGTGCTTGGTCGCTCATGAGTGCGGTTGTTGCCGTAGCGAGTGTAGTTAATATCGTTAGCCGTGATCATATTTGCTTTAGATCAGTGGCTGCTCCAGCACTGTGAGTGTGTGTGATGCTCAGGCCAACAGCATCACACAGCAGAGGCCTTTCCTGCTGTACACAGTGCATAGAGTAGAACCTGAGCGGCTACATTCTCGTTATTCTGTAGTCGCAGCCTGCTGGTCTGGAGATACATAGGCATCTGGGCGAGTGGCTGGGAGTAGTGCAGTGTGAATGGTTACACCCAGGACAAATTACATGGCGAGAGAAGAGGGGCCTCTCCCCCGCTGAGCCATGGTGGCATCACAGGGGCGGAAAATGACAATTCCTTGAAAAGGTCATACAAGACGCCTGCACTGTGATACGAGCTTACAGCCAATCTGACAATCTTAATTCAAATCATGACATTCCCCCAAAAAGTAGAACGTTTTCATCTCCCCATGTCAGAGCAGCAGTCTGACCTTTAGCATGTAAGAACTTTACTGAGTTTTAACAAATGCTAATCACAGTCCTTCATTAACAGGTCTGTCGCACGTTCCACGCACCGCCCCATTTGCAATTTATGCATTTCACACTGAGATTCAAAAGAGTAATAGGATTTCTGTTAGATTCTATTAATGCACCTATATTTTCTATAAATTGAGCCATCTCAAATGACATGATGGATTTCAATATGACATAGCGGTCACGATGAAGGTTGTCAGATTCTGTAGCATTTAATATTGTGTGTTTTAAATATGCCAGTAATCTCACATTATAAATGCCAGGAAGAGGGTTTATTTCTTATTTTCCCCACATCTGGCATTTTTTTCTCCTAAACTGGAAGAAAGTATTTGACAATGAATTTCATGCTTCAACCAGCCCCCTACCCGCATGGCCAGTGTCGCCCCAAACCTTAATACCACTGCAGATGAAATGTCATGGAATATTCACCTGCAGAGTTACAGACCCTACGTCTGCTCACAGGCTCTGTTTTTTTACACTTGCTTTCTTAGTAATCCAAGTCAGATTATATCAAGGTTCATAAGCAAAAATTCATCAACATATTAGGCCTAAAGTTCACACCACTAAACACTAGAATATCCATGACATGCCACTCTGGCAAAAATTGAATCGAAGGCAACTGGACTTAGATTTGTCTCTGAATACGTTTCGCCCCTTATCCAAGTGGCTTCATCAGTTCGAACGCTACAGTCTGACTAGTCAGACTAGTGGGGACTAGTCAGACTGTAGCGTTCAAACTGATGAAGCCACTTGGATAAGGGGCGAAACGTCTTCAGAGACAAATCTAAGTCCAGTTGCCTTCGATTCAATTTTTGCCAGAATGAATATGACCTGGATGAATGAGAGCCTCCACAGACTTATGACATGCCACTGTAGCTACTAGTGAATCCACACATTTTTTTCACATCATATTTGGAAGTTGGTTTTGCACAGAAGCACATTAAAGGTGCAATATGTAAAATGTTCCAAAGATGCTCCAAAGAAATAAGGGATGGTATTTCACCTCTAGTACTGCAATTAAAAATCATTGTTTATTTAAAAAGCTACTAACAGCAGAGCAAGAATACGCAGCTGAAACTCTGAGAGCCAGTCAAAATAATCCTGCTATTTTATAATCTTCACTTGTGGCTTCAGCCTTTTATTTACGTCAGCAATTTTTGTGTTTGTCCCTAACCTGGCTGTATGGTCCGTGTACGCTTTGGTTGTTTGCTTATTGTTTTAAATCCAAAGTGGAAGAAAGAAAAAAATGACTTGCACCTTCATATCATCCTCCTCGCAGCCAGGGGGCCTCCCCACCGCGGGGAGAGAGGTCGGCACACAGCATGTCGGCGGCTGCAGCAACTCAACTTCAGCCAGCACAAACAGCAGCGCCGGCAGTCACAGTGGCTGGCAGAGCGCTGGGTCTAACCTGTGTAACGAGAGCAACAGAAAGTTTACTGATCCGGCGGTGAGTTGGGGCAGCCACCGGGGATCAGACCCTGGTGCTGGGGTTTGCACTGGCTGAATTCAAGATGACTGCTAACTGGGAGTACGTCTCCTGGAGCTGCTCTACTCTGGATGAAGCAGCCTCCCAGCAGAGGGGAAGACGAGGCAAGGGTGTGATTTTTTTGTTTTTTTTTTTGTTTTTTTGACACTTTGGATTTAATACAATAAACAATCAGTACGCACATGGACCATGGATGTATTATTGACAAGTCCTCAGTGCAGCTCTACTTCTTTGTTCTCTTGACTGAAGGCAGACTGGAGGCTACAGTGACTCACTATCGCCTCTCGAGGTACAAGTGGTATTACAAGGAAATAAAGGCCAGACCTAGCTGGTTGGCAGTAGATATCTCTGCTGAACAATACACAGACATATTTGCTAAAAATTGTTACTTATTCACACTCTTTTGATAACGATTGTTCATTTTTTGTATGTTTAAAACTAAAACTCTGGTCAGATCTGACACATTACACCTTTAAGGGCTGTTCCTTTTATGAGCATGGTTTTACAGATACCAAAGCTTTTATTCTGACCACATTGTTACATCCAACACTTGGATGGCCTGCCATTACTGGCCATTGTTAAGTAACCCCCTCTAGAGGGGTTGGGACCAGTTGAAGGGATGAAATAATGGTACATTAGATTAATAGCCCATGAAGGACCAGTCAATAGTAAATTACCTGCATGCACACCTGTAAATTACCAACTATGCAACAGCCAAAAGGTTGGCCCACAAGCTGGTTAACAGCCTGCGCGGTTGTTGGAATTAAGGTGAAAGTAAGAATTTTGTAATACCATACTGACTGTTTTTAGTGCCCCTCCACCAATCGGATAGTGCATCAATGGGAGCCAAAAATCACTAATGTAGGGGGTGCTAGCAATAAAATAAATTATCACATTTTTTACCAAATAACTACAGTCAAAACAAATACCAGATAGCCAAGAAGCAGTACCTCAAGTACAGGTTCAAAATATTCACAGAAAGGGCCACGATTCACCAGTGTGCTCTGATCTGTGTTGCAGTGAAACGATCCCGGGCTCTCAATGAAATCCAAACACAGGCAGCAATACCAACGGGCTACTGTGTGGACCGGGGGAGATAGGGCAGCAAAGCCCTCCTCACAGCTGGGTGCCCAGATTAATAGGCAAGATAGACGTAGTGTATGTGTTTACTCATCAGTCTGATTGTGCCTGTCTGGGACAAAGGCTTTATTTGAACAGGTCAGGGTTGTAGATGACTGTATGAGAAGCATTATAAATGAAGATATGCTGAGAGGCCCTGGTAGCAGCATAATGACGTACACTCCATCACATCAGCCCTGTCTGAGCCACCCCTGCCTTTTGAATATTTAAATCTACTTACAGTATCATACACAACTCCCCATTCTCCTCTCGAAAAACCATCCCGCCACTTCAGAGAAAAAGGCCTTTAATATATGAAATGCCGACGCTGCTGTGTCAGTTGGTGAGAGTTCAGGTTTTACAAGAAGCAGCACTTCAGGATGTGACCCGGTGCCGTGCATATCTTCTGTCTCATTGTAACGTTTCTCCTGCCGAGGTTAATGAGCTTGACACCGGGTGCCCTCGGCCTCAACAGTTACTCTCCTTCTTTTCTCTCTGCGTGCCGTCAACCTGCAGCCCAACGTCTCCACGGCTGAAAACAGCAATTTCACTTAGCACATGCAGCCGGGGAAAAGTTATCAAGCAGCAGAGTGGTCACCTGTGCTTTTCAAGGCTGTTCAGCAAGGTCATACGCTCAGCAATGAGCTACTCAGTCTGTCAGGCGGAGCCTCTGAGGGATTAATTGTCACCGTTCTGTCTCATTCATGTCGTCTCTGTATCATGTAAGGTGCTTGCTGATCATTAGACACTCATTTTTGACATTTTTTTTTTTAACCAATCCTAATTATTTAATGAAAACACAAGCCGATTTGAAGGGCCTATCTTTAAATCTGTGGCCTCATGCATTTTTAATTGAACATGATTGTAGCATTAACAGCTGAATACGCAGCCAGCCTTTTCTCACATTAGTCTCAGCCTTAAGTGAAAGTGCCTTAAATTAAAAGGCTATAGAAATCAATATGAGTGGCATCCATGAGAGAGCACATATCTTCGACAGTCTGTCTCCTAATGCATCACTCACCACATGCTCTGCTCTTGTGTCTAAAAGCACTTAATGTGCAATAAGAAGCCGCCCACCTCAGATGTTGCCAAATACTGAAGATGGCCTGTCGGAGGAAGCTTAAAAGTTTGGTCTAATGCTACATTAATGGATTATCTAGCCCCGCCTCTTTGCGAGAGTGAAACTTATCATGCTGAGCAGAGCTGTCAAAAGATGTTTAATGGAAGCTGGCATGCAACAAATTCAAATCTAACATCCAGCTTTTATTTGATGCAACAAAAAAACATGTTGACAAAGTGCTTTCAGAATGAGTTGATAATTTAGTTCAATATAGTATATTCTGCATGATATCTGGATGGTGATAGAGTGCTGGAGTGGCTTTCATAATGTATTTTTAAACCACATGAAATAAAATTCATTTCAGAGAGAGCAGAGGGGATGATTGGGAGACTCAGACTCTAAGCTTTCTGACACGGACAGAGATGGAGGTCTGAGCTGCCCACTCCAGGTCATTTCCACAAAACAATCTGATACAGATTTCTTACTGGCAGGAGATTGTCTGTTTTCTTCCTCTTAAAGGTGTAGTCCCTTTCTTGGTATCCCTCATCTTCCTTCAATCGCAGGCTTTATCCTACACATATACTCCAACACACAGATTTGTAAGAGCAAAACAGTGAATCTGCAGCGCCGGCGAGCGAGGCTACGGAGGACTGCATGAAAAGAACTCATTAAAACTGTGACTCACACACGGAGACGCTCCAGCTTTGCACTGAGTTGAGATAATTTGTGAGTAAATCCAAGACTGTTGTCCAACAACATTTTTCTAATTGCCTCTGCACATACACACACTTGTGTACACTTGCAGACACCTGTGCACACACACGCACATGCACTCTACTGCACAAGATCCTCCTTCATACAGTGAGAGTCAAAACTGAAAAATAGATGAGATCTTTGTCACTCAAATGGCTGTAGGATTCTTAAGTGCTGTCAGAGTACGGATGAGGCCAACATGCATTATGGAAGACAGAGCCTTGCTAAGCGCCTCGGCTCTCTGCCTGGACCGTGGCACAAAACTGTCTAATGGAGTTGAAGACATGGTAATTTCTGTGGCAACCTAAGATTCTATAATAATATCTAAAGTTGGGAGCTAATTAATCTCAGAGGTATATCACAGGCTTAAGGCCTTTCTGCACTGTCTGGGACGGCTAATTCCTTCCATCTGGGGTGCTGAGGAGCATTTATGGGAGTTTACCAGATTAGCTCCAGACACAGGATCTTTAAAGGGAACTGCTTGTACTCTTCAGATTGGAGATCTGTCCTCCTTGCACAGCAGTGTGGGGGGATTGGCTAATAAAGCCCTATTGTATACTTATATGTGACTGGTTTGACTGGAGGGCTATAAATGGAACAAGAGAAAGCCCTTTCTTTACCGGCGTGTAAAGCAGGACATGTGTGGCATTCATTTAAATCCATGTATGCCTTTCCAATTACACTTGTAGTGGACTTCCTTCCAGAGCATGCACTTACAGAAGACACCAGTGGTAGATACGCATCTGCGTAGATTAACCACTGTATCTCACATTTTGAAATTAGAGTTATCTAACACTGTTATTGTAGCTGTTTAGATGGCAGAGATGAGTGAATTCTCATTACCGCTACCGCGGTTTATGCTGCTAAATTTGAACACAATGACAAATGAACAATGATATAATAATATATTTAATGGTAATATTATGTCTTGCCGGTTTTGGCGAGATCTAGACCTGTCCTGATAAGACCAAGGTCATCTGTTAGGAGTGTCTGCATAGGAAATGAGTGCAAGCTCCCAGCAGACTCAGCAGGAAGGCTGCAGAGATGAGTTAATAGTCACTGCTCGGGTTTTAAAGTCGGTCTGCGGTCCTAGTTGGGTTCCTAATTCTCTGTCCATGTTTGGCACAGAGAGTGAGACTGTTGGAGAGAGAGAGAGACACAAGAGGAAGACAGGAAGAAAGAGACATAATTGATGGTGAAAGAGAGACATAACAACAGAGAATAAGGGGAGTGTTCATGTGGCGCCGTCATCCATCCCTTTCCCCTAATCATTTTCAAAATCATGTCCCCTCTGTAAAGCACAACTTTCACTCTTTACTTTCACACACCAGAAATTCAGATTACCCACAGTGCCGCCGACCGGATCCAGAGTCGACTATGTTAGTTAAGTGAATTTCCCCATGTGCCATTTTAGGTGAGCACGAGAAGCCGTCACACCTACAGTTTGTGTCAGTCACAGCTGGCAATGACGAATTATTAAGGTGGATTTGACATGAAATGTTGGACGTAGTCACCCTCTACCTTTTCTCCACCCATTAGTCTCTGAGAGGGGTACTTGACAGGGAGTGCCATCAGCTAGCATCAGCTCAGGCAGCGCCAGCTCTCTCCTCCCCCGCAGATGCACCTTGGGCCTGCAGTGGTCTCCTCCTCTCCTTTGTTCAGTGCATCTGTTCAGCGTCAGATGACAGCACTGATTAGCCTCACTCAGAGTCTTAATAAGACAACCGGAGAACAGAAAGGCAGCACAAGGCGAGTACAGACACACAAACACACCGGCTCACACAGTCGTTGTAATCACTACACTCCCAGCCTGTATGCTTACCCCACTCCCTTAGCCTTAACCTCGCTGTGACTCTGTCCTTAACCCTAATGAGGTCTGGAAAATGTCCCTCGCTATTAGTGATTTGTCCAGCTTTCCCAGTCTCTGCTGTTCTTCCTGAAGTCCACACTGCACAGACTGAGAGCCACTTATTTTGATTTCCTTTATCACATCTGTAGCTTTCTGTTATTGTCAACCTCCTTAGTGTACTTTAGAGAGAATGCAGTACTTTACCTACAAATCTGTCTCCTACAGGAATGGCAAGAATCTGGCGATACGATACGTATCATGATACTGGGGTAATTCAATATATTGTGATATATTGTGGTAGTGTAAGCAAGGCGATATATTGTATTTTCTTTAATATAATTATTATTATAATCGTTAAACTGTTGTATTAAAGAACACATTAGAAATACACTATTTTAGAATAGACAAAAATAACACATTTGTACTGCATGCAAAAAAACTGCATGTTTTTAACCCCAAACAGTGGCCATGTCTGTAAAGGGGAGACTGGTGGGTACCCATAAAACCCATTTTCATTCTCATATCTTAAGGTCAAGGGACCTCTCTGAAAATCGGTATGCTAGTTTTTCCTCAACAAAATTTAGCGGAACTTTGGCGCATTATTTGCAGTTACAGTATTTTACAGTATTGCACAACATAATATCGTGATAGTCGTGTATATCGATACTTTTTTTACTACACTAAAAATTACATTTCCATACAACTAAACTGTGTTCTCAGTTCTGTTTGGAGGGAAACGTTTTCCCAGATTATGGTCACAGTTTTAGCAGTTTTAAATGTGATTTATACTGTAAATTGAAATAAAATTCAACAAAAACCACAACAAAGCCACTTAGTTAGAATTAGGCAAAAAAAAAATATTTGAATTAGTACAAAATATAATGGTTTGGCTTAAAATGACTACATCATTAAAACTAAACAAAACAAATAAGACTTACTTGATTGCTATATGTGTTATTTTACCAATAACGTTGTTATACTACATAACTTACATTCATTATTTTTGGCCACTCCATGTCTCTCACAGCAGCTGTCCGCGGACTATTTGGGATAAATCCAAGACAAACGTAATCCGTGACCAAATACGTGTCCTCCAAACATAACTCAGATGACAATGCAGTTTAGTTGTATGTAATGTAATTTTAATTGACACAACTGTAATTCACATTGCTTTGGATGTTTCTCCTGAATTGGAGACAATTTGAAAGTATGTCCTTAAGCTTAAATAGGGTAGTCTTGCATTATCTTTTTTTATTTTTTTTTTACAATAAAGTGGAGTTTTTAATTAAAGGGTAAAACAAGCACAAGACTGCTTCGGATATTCAGGAGCTGTTGCAAATAACAGTTTGCCTCTCACTGTATTCACATTCTGTTTCAATGGCAGAGTTTGTTCTCAGTTATTTGCATGTTTGGTAACAAAAAAATGCTTAATTTACTTAATAGGTAATTGCTAATTTGCTAAATTCGTTTGTCAAATCTCAAATCAGCGTTTGGGTGATTTATTGAATCCGAGTGTGACATACACAATGTAGAGCAGCATAGGAGAAATAAACATTTAGTTTTTTGTTGTAGTTTCTAGTCAGATGTGTATGTAGGTACGAGTGGGTGTGCAGCCTCAGCTCTCTGAAGGGCTGCGCTCCTGCAGGGTGAACTTCTCCCACTCGTCTCCGTCGTCTCCCCCACTGCCTCCTGGCGGATGCTCCTCACTCTGATATGTGTGTCCCAGCCCACCTGTTCAGGCCTCATTACTGTCAGGCCTGTGTTAATAAATATCCAGGTGTAGAGCGCTCCTCGGTGCCTGTACTTCATCACCGAGGAGCTCAGTCTGCTGGGCGCCCCCTCCTCTCCTGCAGCAGCCTGACAGGAACCATGATTACACTGTAAGCACTGTAGTTATTCACCTTCTGCCCAAACTCCGACACTGCACTCCATCTTACACACCGGCGCGGAGACACGCACACATGCGCCGCTCTTGCACATGTACACACAGTCGTAAGGGAACACACACACGCTGACAAACAAATACTTACAGATATTTGCTCTTTCATTCCCATTATTTTTCCCTTCAGTGCAGCCATGGGTGTGCAGGCAACATGAACAACGCTTTGCCATTTGCTCTGTAGGAACATCCCTGCAGCAATGTTTGGTGACGGCCAGTGTTGGTCCAACACTGAGCAATTGATTATGCATAACTTTTATAACAGGTTGTTTAGAAATAAAATCCATACTTACTTTTCTTTAACTCTCATCACCTAAAAGATAACAAGGTTGTGTATTTTATAAACAACTTTCTGAGCAAATTGAGTCAATATTCACTGTGTCATGAAGCCTCTTTTGAGTGTTTTATTTTTATATATTAGATTTTTGTCTCATCTGGTAGTACATCTTCAACCTTTGCATGAAGCCCTAGATCATTCGGAGTCACCAAGACAGCTTTTTTATGTAATAGATTATCCAGCACCTTATTCAATGCATATCAAGTCATTTTGTCTATGATTGAGTCCTAAAAGTCTTCCTGATTCCAATACAAATTAACTTATTTAAAGAAATGCTCTGGAAATGAGTGTCATTGTCAGTGTGAAACAAGACAGAATAAGACAGATTGCAGCACTAGAATCAAGAACAGTGACATTTTTTTTAAAACCTGGAAATAAGTTAAATTTATTTCACTTCACTGACAAATTGCTTTTAGAAATGCTTCAATAATAGATAAGAAAATACTTTATAAGAAATATATTCTTGCAGTGTTCCTTCATAGCGATATAATCTGTGCGTACCAGTATCCATACTACCATGCTATTGGTAGTTCTTCTATGTAAAGTGTCCCAATACAGAGCAGGTCAAATGCAATATGCCTAAAATAGCAGGATGTCTTACTACCTTGTGCAGTATGCAAGCCAGCATGATTTTCTGGCTATTGTGACCCACAACAATCTGTGCAGCAGATACATGAGCAAGAGGGTCAAAATTCAAGGCTCAGTGTTATGACGAAGTAATATGTCCCAATTGTATACATACTGCATACAACAGTACTTTGTAAGGACGGCTGCAGTACTAAAAGTAAAAAGAGGATTTTTGAATACATGCTGATTCTAGGGCATAATAACCTCCAGTTTATTGTTTTATATTTCACTGAATTTCATGCATCTTCAGTGGTCAAAAAACCTTTTTAATAGGTTTGCCAATATTAGACCTCTATTTGTAATACACGCAGTAGTTTGAGGATTCATTATTGGAGCTCATCACAACTTTGTATTTGCCTCATGATATGCTCTGCAGACTACTATAAAATCTGGAAAAACAAATTAGGGAAGTTGTTAAACTAAAATGTACATAGTCATAACTGAATTCCAAGTTTAATCAAATACCGTAAATACCATGACAGCGGTTTTCCCATAGATTTTTAGGTCGTGAACAGATTTTTATCATTGTTTTCATGAACGTAAGACAAATACCACCATCAAAGGATGTTGTTGGTGTTGGTGTTCAATATTTGGATCATCCTGAGAGGAGGTAACTAATAACAGTATAGCTCTTTTATTGCTTTGTTTAGTAGTGGTGTGTGTTTGTATTTTCAACGGTCTGTAATTTTACATGTAAGGCATGTACTTCACTCCTCACATTTTTTATTATTATTATATTTTCGGGTTGTCTGTCCATCCATCCCATTCTTATGAGCGTAATATCTCCGAAAAGCTTGAAGGACTTTGGCACAAACGTCCTCTTGGACTCAAGAATGAACTGATTAGAATTTGGTGGTCAAAGGTCAAAGGTCACCCCCTGTTTTTTGGCCATAACTCAAGGATTCATATTGTAATTATGACAATTTTACACAAATATCTAACAGGATGTGTTGATAAAGCGATGCCATTAGAAATACATGTAAACTGCAATTTGCCTGGTTGGTGGAGGCATATATAAAATAAAAACAATATCATTTGAACTGTGTCTACCGTTGAAGAGCGTCTAGTGAATCTACAGGGAGTTCTTTCTTCATACTGGTCGTTCTGACATTCCTGAAGATCACCCAAAAATCTCTCATATGTAATTGACTTTGCTTAAAAACAATCTTGGCAGCCTGTGGTGGAATCAGCACTCCTGTATCTGTCTGTACAGGCCCTTGCCTCATCGCATGTATGAGGTCAGTGTGAATGGGGTGAGTGGGTTAACCAGGCCTGTGTGAGGGCTCTCGTCTCAGCAGCTCCAGGCAGCCGGTGCGGCGATGGCGGTGGCCAGGGGAATGACAGGGAGGACACAACCACTTGACTCTGGAGAAGCAATCAGACACTAAGGGGTTTAATGCACTGCCTTGGGTCTGAGCCACAGCAATTGGGTTTGATAGCCGTGTCATTATGAGAGGAGGGCGTCTGGAGGTCTTCAGCGGCCGGGGATTAGAGGAGAAGAGCGGGGACGTAGACACGGAAAAGAGAAGAGGAGGAGAGCAGGCAGCGGGAATCTCTGCGTCCGCCGCTTTGGGTGAAGGCCTTTCTAACCTCCTCAACTCCCATCATCACACTCCCACTGCTCTCACTGATTTCCCCTCACAAAAGTGACAAAGAGAGCAAAGCCTTGAAAGGACAATACTAGAGGTCACTCCCACGTTGTGTTTCTGAGCTTGTTTTACACTAGACTTTAATTTGCTGTCATGCAGACAATTATAGTTTATTTCTCCAACAACAGCTAATTAAGAGGATATAATAATTTTCAGTTACCGCGTCTAAAGCATTTTGTCTCTTTAACTCTATGTGGCTGTTCTTCCCTTTATCCTCTGTAATCAGTGTAAGAGGGAGACAGTCTCACCAAAAATCTGAGAAATACCATGAAAAAGACAATTACAGAAGATTCTACATAAAAATCTTGACACTTAACTATAATTTCCCTTAATGATCTTCTTTTAATGACTTTGTTAGCGCCAGGATATGTAACTTATTCCTCTGTGTTTACTCAGCTCCTAGAAACATGACGTTCATACCGTTGAGTGAGAGCTCATAGTGCAGTCTGTGCTCATGTGTCTATGAGAGAGAATGTGGAGAGTGAGTGTGAAGGAAGTCAACCTGTGATGGATGCGATGGCAGATGCTAGGGTAAGAGTTGTCATCAGCGTTCCTGGAGCCTTATGGAAGAGAGCCAGGTACACGGCTTTGATTGGGCCTACTGTGGCTGTGCTGTTTGCCACAGCACAGCTTTGATTAGTGCCTCCATGAAAATGTATGCCCTATGCTCAAAGAAAACTGGGGGAGTAACTACCTGTCAGGAAATTCACAAACAAGGCTACTTAGAGCACAGGGAACTGTATATTTTAAAGTCTAATATTCCCGGCCATTTCGTTTCATTTCATTGTGGGGGGGCTTGCCAAATCCCTTCTGGTACCCCCACCCTGCTTCACCCTTGCAAAAGGTTCCCGGATAAGGATGAGGTACACCGCTATCCCCCACCCAAAAGATAGGTGTGGGAGAAGGCGCTCCCTCAACCACACAACAAAGGCTCTCTGCCAGATGCTGTGAATACCAAAAAATCCCTGCAACACACACACACACACAAAATATATAAATTAATCAGAGTGCAGGTAAATAAATAAATAATGTATACGAGGAGCTAATTAAATGTGTTTATTCCTGTTATCATATGCTGCCCTCATTTCCACCACTTGAAGTCATGAATCATTAAGTGGCTGCTAAATTGGTCTCTGGGGCCGTCCTAGTGGCAGGGGGCGGTCAGATCCTGTCTGGCAGAAGGCAGGTGTGCAGCGGACGGACGGATGGCCTGTGCTCCTGTAGTCCTCGGACAGCGGCGCCTGACAGAGGGGAAGCAGGCGTCATGCTGGGGGGTGAGTGGCCGGAGGAGAGCCCGTAGCACAGCGGCTGACAGGACTGGCCGTCACCGGGCCGGCTCTGCTTTGATTAATGAGGGCATTTGAAAGACAATTAGTGGGAGCAGATTTGCCTTCAACTACCTTATCAATCAGAACTCTTTTAATTCAATGTGTAGCACCCTCTGCACCAAAATGAGTGTGAAAGCATTGTGCATCGGGGCAGGAGCAGCCTGCCAGTCAACAGGAGGTGGGAGAGGAGGGCCAGTCTATAAAATGCAAACGCCATCTCTCCTAGGACTTTGGAGACTTAGATAGATAGTGGTTGTTGTTGAACTTGCGGCAGCCAACTTCTTCTAAACTGCATGTAAAGGTGAGACATAGTGTACATAGTAACTACACCGTATTAAAATGAGTAATATAATTCCTTTGTTTGCCTTAAAAATCCATATTAAGCGCTCAGCATATTGTAATTGAAGTGCTCTGAGAGAAAACTAGAGTTCTGCACCTCCTCATGGCTATATATATATATATATATATATATATGACACACAAACACATACACACTGTATTAGGGCTGTCTGAGTTAACGTGAAAATAAAGTGCCACAAATTTCTTTTACGTATTAAGGCAATCAACCTTTCGGAAGTTGTAGCGACTCAGTTTTACAGCTAGAGTTAAGATACTGTTGTCAAATGAAACTAGAAAACCTAATGACTATTGGTACCAACCATGTCATACTAGCTTGTTGTGAAGGAGGTTAGATAAAGCTCCAAACTTTTGGCATGGCCAGAGGTTCCTTGACCTCTAACCTGAAGATCTATGAATGAAAATGGGTTCTACCTACGAGTCTCCCCTTTACAGACATGCCCACTTTATGATAATCACATGCAGTTTTGGGCAAGTCATAGTCAAGTCAGCACACTGACACACAGCTGTTGCCTGTTGGACTTGAGTTTACCGAAGGAACAGCGGCCTCTCGTGTTCAAGGTCAACATTTTGTTGACCCTGACCTTCTCACTCTGCTGATTTTGGGACTCTAAAAAAACGCTGTCACACTACGTCCTTGTAAGCCCACATGGGCTCTGTACCGTATGGTGCAGGACAGTCAGATAAACAAATCAATCAAAACTTCCTTCTTTGCTCCCACCATTTATAATTCCTACGGCCACTAGAAGGCTTGGTAACGTGAATGCAGACGTTGGCATTTTGCTAAGTATGACTTGTGTTCATTTTTTTGGGGAGGACCTTTGACTACGTTACATGTTAGTTACTTGGCCAGGAGGAAAGACAAGTCAGAACTGCCACAAATCGTCAGAGAATTAAAGGGTAACTTTGGTATTTTTCGACCTGTGTCTAACTGACTAAAAGGAACAACAATTTCTGAAACTGGTCCAGTAGTGAAGGATAACATTTTGACCGATTTTGGCAGCCATGGAACGAGTTGCAAGAGCAGTGAGCAGCGTCAATGTAGCCAAAAGTGCTTGTTTTTGCCACTGACAGGCTCAGATTGTGGGAAGGACCCTACGGGGAAATAAAACATTTTTCTTATCTGTCGCTTGATGCAGTCTGTTTGTTATAGTGTCTGAGTCCCCGCATGCAGAAGTCTCGTTGTGAAATCTGAATATCTGTATACTCTGGTAGTTACCCTTTTTAAGTAGCAAGGAGTAAAGATGGCCCACACCCACTGTTAGCGGTATAACTGCCTCATGGCCTCAACCAGGTTTCCAGTCAGGTTTCCCTGCTTTTATGTTACAGTTGTAATTACTGAGGCTTTCCGGAAAAAACAACATATAGATCTGTCATCTAAACAAGTACAGACAATCCTGCCGAAAATCGTACTAAACCCGCTTCCCAGTTTTACTCATGAAAGACCTCATGGCACAATTTACTAGTTTCTCTTAAGAACTGACGGCTGCAGAGGTCGATATTCAGGAGCTATTTTCCCAAGTTCATGACAGCTCAGAAGAGTGCTCAATAAATATACATATTAAGAGTTCACTTCAGTGCTGCAGTATTTCATCTCGTTCTATACGGCCACCGTCTTGCACAATTACACTTGTCAGTAGTTTGAACTCAAATTATCTGAACCAGTAGAGGAATGATGTTGATATGCCAGTGTGCTTAAGAGGCTGAAAGATGTTTTCATAAAGCTGGAAAGAAGCAAGTGAGGAAGTGTCTCTATTGATCCCACTGCCTGTAAATAAAACAGGGGCAATGAGCAAAAAGAAACAAACAACTCTGGCAGAGAGAACATGGCGAGAAAAAAAAATCAATAGGTTCCCTCACTGGTGGGTCTTCTCTGGTCAGATTATTCTCTCTGGGTTAGGCTCTCTGCAGGACCGTAAGGAGGGGGAGCACACAGTCAACATCCTCTTCATTTCCAAATTTCTTTTAAATTCATGTGCATTTACTCCGCTACCTGAGAGAGAGTAGTGCAAACTGCTTTCAGCAAAAGATGGAGGCTAGTTATGAAACACACTCAAATGATTCAAGGTTCAGGTTTTAAAGGGGCACTTCACCAATGCTACATGTCAAAGTCAATTTATGAGCAGTGCAGTCCGTGAAAACAGTTGACAAGGCTCCAGACAAGCATCGCCAAGGACATGGGACTTGAGAATCAAGATTTCTCGTGACTTTTGCAGCACCCACTTCTCTTTTTGTGTGTTTTCCACACGTGTGAACAGTCTTTCAGCACTGTGAACTGGCTAATGTCATTTGTGTAGATGTAGCGGCAGGTGTCAGGCACCAGTTTGGAGCTTCATGTTACCGGCTTTCATTGAAAATAACTTATAGCCTGTTTCTGTGTCGCTCATAGAGTGAACACAACGTTAGTGCATACACTACAAAAGATACAGTCTAACCTTTTCGCATAAAAACACAGAATTCAAATGATTAGGAGATAAATGATTGTATATTTATATACTTAAATGTTTGCTTTAATTAAAAAATAATTATGTATTACAAGCTGCTTTGAGCTAGTGTTAGGAAGTTAAACAGGAAGTTAAACAGGTCATAATTCCCTCTCTAATGTCTATTTTATGTTGCTATGAAAACTGCAAACTGTATTTATTCAAGTTCTCAACCAAAAACTACATTTTCCAAGATGACATATGAACACATCATAATAACATTTACCTTCACTCAACTCTCAGTTTTACTGAATAGAGCTTGAAGGTATCATAATGTAAGTCAATGGAACCTCCGCTAACATTAGCAGCTAGCTCCGTTATTTAGCCAAGCAGGACAGTCCTGCTGCCCACTGGCTGCTAACAGCAACCAGAATACTTTAATGCTAATCTGTTTGCATCCCTAAAGATAATTCAATCAGTTCAAATTCACAAATCAGCAGATCCACATTCATTGCAGGGCTTTCAAAGTGATCATCAGAAATATAGAAACACAGAGTCTGGCAAAACTTCAGTCACGCTGTGCAGCACCACATCACTCTCCATCTCTTTGTCTGTGTCACCTGTGTGCAGTCCTGTCTTAATTTCAACAGGGAAATAGAGCAAAATAAAAACAAATAAACACATTTCTTTACAAATGTATATATTGCATCATAAAGCAGTCCAGCAGAGTCTATATTGAGTACAGAAATAAGATCCTTAGATCATATAGCATCTAGATAGCACGTGAACGTCAGTATACTGTATGTCTGGAAGCGGCATCATCTTGAGCACAAACACATTTAACGCCCCCATTTCCTAATACCCAAATGATGTATTTGGCTCCAGTGTGGTTAAAACCAGGCCGGTTGTGGACATCCGCCTCTGCCTGCCTCTCTTTCTTGTTCCAGCTTAGCGGGCAATAAGAAATGCTGCCGGCCGCCCTCCATTTCCCATTAGCTGTTTTATTTCACGGGAAATTTGCTTCCTGCTTGCTGTAATTGGTATCGAGGCACCTCCTGATGTGGGCATTAGGATTTTTAATACAATCTTTTACGCAGGTGAGAATGCGCATATATTACCCTTTCAGGAGCACATTATTTGATTGTCATTCACAATTATTTACCTATACACAGTGTGAAACAAAGTTAAAGATTGTGGCTAATGCTGTTAGCTAAACACAAGTGGGTATAACTTTGTTTCCACACTCTTAGTGCAAAATGCTGATAATAACGTCATCTGAAGACTTAAAAACTTTAGTGTCATTTTTTTTCCAGTAGCTGCTTGGAAATGGAAGCAAATCCTCCAAAGCAGGATGGTTTGCATGTTTCACCCATGTTTCACCCAAAGACAGCACAGTTTATTGTACAGCATGAGTAGAGCTGTAAAGAACAGGGATGCACCGATCTGATTTTTTCAGTCCCGATACTGATGCCAAATACCTGGGCTTTTAGTATCGGCCAATCCAGAGTACTGATCCGATACCAGTGTTTAATTAATAATCTGTATGCCTCACTGTGTGGAAGTGAGTAGATCATTCTGTTATGTGTAAGGCAACATCAGGCTGGACTTAAACATTGTTTTGCAACTTTGTAAAACAAAATGTCACAAATAAATACATAGATATAAATTTACTGAATTATTTATCATTAAAATAATGAAGTATATACCAGGAAACGTCTCACAGCAAGTTCAAATCCAACTTGGGGTCCTTCTGTCCTTCTTTTGTCCCTCTTTTGCATGTTCTCCCCGTGTTAGCGTGGATTTTCTCCAGGTTCTCCAGGTTAATTGTTGACTTTAAATTGCCCATAGGTGTGAATGTGAGCCTGAATGGTTGCCTGTCTCTATGTGCCCTGCGATGGACTGGCGACCTGTCCAAGGTGTACCCCGTCTTCACCCAGTATCAGCTGGTATCAGCTCCAGCCCCCCCAGCAACCCCTAACAGGATAAGCGGTTGAAGATGGATGGATGGACCTTGGTAAAAAATGTACAAAATCATCAGGCTTTACAATCCAAGCGTAAGACTTTTAATGCAGCAACAAATTGCTCAAAACTTAAACAGGAATTAAAATGCCTGTATGTAATTATATACAGTAGAATATAAACATAGAATTGAATTGGATAGATTGATCCCATTTTCGTTGATATTCCGATCCAGCTATTTGAGTCAATATCCCTTGTAAGAAATGCATATATTAATTGAGAAAAACCAGGAGAGAATGTTTTTTATCTTCATCTCTTGTCCATAAAGAGATCCACAGTCCATGTGGTGAAACAGAAGTCGCAACAATGATGGGGCCACATTCCCAACATGTGCTTTATGAATATTTGTCCATGTAGCAAGAGGAAAAAAAAAGTTAATCTTACCTCCTGGTAATTAACTCTGCATTTGCCCTTTTAATTCATAGCATTTCTAAGGGTTTGGTTACCGCAAATTGGTAGTCAATTGTGTGTTTGGAATTCAAGACACATGCGGTACTGAATGGTGAAATTGCAGCAAGTCTTCCTCCAGCAGAGGCCAGAACCGGGTGCCATAATGATATTCATTTTCAAACAGGAGAACATTCTAATGGGCAATTAAGATGATCAAGCCTGCCAAGATACACGTGAAGAACGGAGTGCTGGTGCCAGTGATTACGTGTCCTCCGCCCCTGCCTCCTTCCTGCGCTGGCCTGGGCTTTGTCTTATGTGTGTGCATAAGTAGCAGGGAGGGAAAGAGGGAAAAGGCTCCAAAAGCACAATATAATTGAACTTTCCACATTATTTCTCACTAATATGTGCTGCCACTTGGTCTCATTAGTGGAATGATGTGCTCTGCCATTCTGGAATGAACTCTTTGCCCGAGTAATTAAGGCTCCTAAAGTTTCTAGTCCTTTGTTTAAAGAATTCGTCCTTGTGCTCTCCATGCCCCATCAGCTGCCTAATTAGCAGGACCTTTGTGTGATTAAAAATTCTCACAGAGATTCCGTTGGATATTTTCCTCTGTTAATGAGTGTTTGTGGACAGCTGGGAACGGGCGCAGGCTCCCTCCTCGGAAGACCTCCTGTGCATTGGGCAGACCTCTGTCAGGGCCCGAGAGTGAGAGCTGTCATTTCCGTAATAGGGATGGAAATTGCTCAAAACCTACCAAGGCCCCCGCAGGAATGGAAATGCCTTGAAATATAAATGAGGATGAATATTCATATTTCTTCCACTTTGATATAAAAAAAAATGCTGAGTATTAATATACATGTCTGTCAGTTAAAGCAGCACCAGGAACTCTGTGTGCTGTATCTGCCCATTAGCGCAGCCCTTGGCTTCATTTGCTATTATCCTCAGGTCCTTTTTCTCCCTAAAGCTGGGGTCACCCTCTCCACTGAGAATTGCACATTGGAGGCTTTCTTTTTGTTACAGTTCTCCCACTTAGTGAGTGTTTCGGGGAGAGAGAGAAGGCCCTGAAAGAGCCAGAAAGACATTTAATGAAGCCCACTCGGAAGTGAGGTAAGCAGGGGTCAAATCCAAATGAAACGAACAAGCCTGCTACGTGTTCAGCTGGAGGACAGCAGAAATCCAGAGGGAGAAAAAGAAGCGACGTTGGGAGTCCACATTGGTTTAGCTGCCTGGGACAGATGCCCTTCAGCCTCACAGCCAATTCCTCGCTTCCACTCTGTCTTCATGTGCCTATGGAAAAATGTTAATGCACTTGTTCATACAGTACCTCATATCTATATTTCAATAATGAGCTGATTCCTTTTCACACGGGAAGCTCTCCTCAGTGTCCACAGCTAAAACAAACGACGCTACGAGCAGAGACGATGACGCCCTTAAAGCCAGATGTGAGTGTCGCTTTGGAGGCAGAGGGAAAATCAGAGTAATGATACAACTTGACTTGCACACAGAGAAACCGTTGAACCGAGTGATGGAGCAACAAAAAATTTTTAACATTGTTATAAACATAGACAGACATAATGTACTTATTATATTTCTCTTTCAAAAGATCCAGAGGAAAAAGACAGCTATGACATCTTAATCATGGTGGGATTTACACCTGAAAGGGCATATTTAGCTTTTAAGATAAAATCCATTCAAATCCCACAAGAACAAAGGAAACAGAAATGATTATTAACCCTTTTTCGGTATGATTTTCAGAAATACTGTAGATGAACTGAAGATGTGTCCACAGTGAAGGTTAACGAGATTGGATTGATTATCAAATAATAAATCAGTCAGTGATGATTTCCTATTTGCTGGGATCACAGGGTGTACTTGTGGATGTTTGGACCTCATCTTCTTGCCGCCTTATCATACTCCATTTACATATATTTTTTGGTCTATCAAAGGCTTTTGATGTGTTTCCCCTTCTCTCAGCATTAATAGACATTTAGGTGGTTTTTAAGAGTGTACCTGTATCACTCCGCAGTTAAAAGTTAAGTCCTATTTGGATTGAGTTAAATTTCCTGGATGCATGGAGCTCCGGGTAATTTGTTTGTTTTTAATTAAAATCTAATGTAGCTTTCTCAGGGCCTGGCAACTCTGCAGCTCTGCCCAGTGACTGGGGGATATTTAATAAGCTGCAGTGCTGAAAGTTGTTTCATTAGGTGTGAAAAGGGCTGATAACTCAATAGCCAACAGCCAAACATCCTCTCTGTGTCGGTTTCCTGCCTCTTTAATCTGTTTTTCATTCTGCCTGGCACGCTGTAGCAGTACAGGGGACTTCACAAAAAGGAAAAGACATTCATCACCATCGGGCCTCCAACAAACCAGGGTGATAGAGCGAGCCAGCTAGTTTGGCTGAGGAAGGAGACGATCAGACTGCAGAGCACGGCGGCGGCTGTAGCACCTCGTGTGAACTGGAGATTGATGCGTGTTTATGTACGCGTGCAACTGTCCGTTCATAGTCCAAGGAGTGTAATCATTAATTGTTTCTATCAATGTCAATGACACAAATCCCCCACAGCCTTCAACAACATGTTCCATACATTTATTTTTCATTATTGATTTCATACCAATCTTTTTACACCACCATGACTCCAGCAGCAGTATAATTGCGTGGCCCTGTGTGATATTTGTGGTTATTGTGGCTATAGTTTGACTGAGTAACACAAAATCGCTGTGCTTCAGATACTGATGAGCAACCCATGCTCACAGGAAGGTGTATAAATAGCGTGAAATCACACTTACATCCAATGTGTCATGAGGATGCATTTTAGGCTTTTTGTACATCGCTTTTGTGTGTTATTTGTATGCCATGCAATAAAAGTACAATAATGTCCAGAGTTATGTTTAGGAAAAATAAGTACCTAAACTAATTAAAATATAACTACAGAATCACATCACAAACATCACTAATTCACATGACAAACGTCTCTAACGTAACTCACAAAACAAAACACCAGTCTCAAACTCTCAAGTCCTGTGTTTGTTGGACCCATCCACCTCCCCTCACACCCATCATAAGTGGCCTTTCTCGCTTATTTTTGTATACTGTCACTAGATCACCCAACCATTTATACGCAGATGCGTTTACATTGCAGTCAGTACAGGGTACATGCCGTACAAATGACACACGGAAATCAAGAAAGGCTTACTTATTGCACGCTAAATATGTAAATTCAGCGGTACCAAGAAAACTCAATATCAAAGACAGTCCGAAACTAACCTCAAGTGTGCCTAACGAACACAACGACTGTCGTCCACTGGTAACGCACATCATGCCTAACGACTGTTGTCGTTAGCCCCATTGAATCCTTAACGACTATCCTTCACTAGTGGGACTCACTCACACAGGTGAAACTCCACTAATGAACTATTGTCTTAGGAGAATAAGGGGCGGACACTTCCACAGAGGTTAAAAACCTGGGTCTTACTCCACTGTTTGTCAGACTAGTGGGGACTAGTCAGACTGTAGCGTTCGAACTGATGAAGCCACTTGGATAAGGGGCGAAACGTCTTCAGAGACAAATCTAAGTCCAGTTGCCTTCGATTCAATTTTTGCCAGAATGAATATGACCTGGATGAATGAGAGCCTCCACAGGAATAAGTAAATGCCTTGTGCATTATCGTGGCATTCGTACACATTTTCAGGTGAACGGGCTGTGATGAGATAGTGGTAAAAAAAAGTTTTGTCTAGTTTTGAAAAGCTCAGTGCAGTTCAATGCAAGAAATCACATGCAAATAGACGAGGCCCAAGCAAATGAAGAAAATATCTTCACTTTGACAACACATACAACACATTTAAAAATAAACAGTACAAACACTGCAAATAGGTTAAACACAAGCAAATACATAAGGTCATTTTCCAATTTTACATTCACAGTATGAAAATACACAATGAAAATACAGAAAAAACAAGTTGTACAGAAGAGCAGAACTAAGTTACAACATACAAAAAACTGATCAACACAGCTAGTAATTATTAGTAAAAGGCAAAAGACAAAGATTTCGGCAATATCTGCAATAATATCGGCATCAAGTGATCACAGTGTTAAAACACTGTAGCTCATTTTCCAACATCGAGCACATTGGCAAAATAAAATGTGAATTACAGTAATTTCAACACACTCATCCCAACTCGTCACCTACTGAGGCTTTGTCAGATCCCTCGGTGTCACTACATTCACAGTAAATGTGCTTAAACTAGTGAATTCAACAAACACTTGCTTAGGTTTAGGCAACAAAACTGCTATAGTTAGGTTTAGAAAAAAAAACATCATGGTTAGGCTGGTTTGTAAAGTGAAAATGAAACTTAACACATGGATGGAAGCCTTGTCTGCCCCTGCCCTGATTTGCTCCATCTGTCTAATCGCCCTGCTGTCCTTGTGTATTTAGCAAATCCCCAGGAAGACTGCCGGTCGTTGATCCCAGCATGGTCATAATGGCCAAACGGTGGTACTGCAACTTCTGTGTCCATCACATTATGTCATTGGGCCCAAAAATCCTTTGTCTCATAGGCTTACATTGAGAGAGAGACATCTGTAACTGTAACGGATTTATGTGAATAAACTCCCCAGAACAAGTCCTAGTCCTTATATAAATCTTTAGGTCCTAAAAGTTGTAAATCACACTAATAACTGAATCCAGAGTTATGACATTGGGACCTCGTGGCCGAATTATGTGACCGAGCGTACTCTACTGTGACTATCGGACAGGCGCAGTAGGGCCCAGTAAACCCCAGAAGATCTGGGTACTTTTCCAGATCCGGCAGTCTACCATTGGCTTGCGCCACTGAGCATCTTTCATGGGAATGAACGGAGCCCTGCCTCCAATGCTGGATCCAGTTCTCTTAACACATCCATGATATTTATTCTGTAATTCCCTCAGTCAGTGTCGGGTCGTCTGCCTTGTACTTGTCTCATGCTGCAATCCTGCCTGTGTTCCTTGTGTTCCTCGTGTCTTCCAGGTAGTACTTAGTTTTTAATGTTTTTTCCTTTGTACTTTTTGTTCCTCAGCCTGTTTTTTCAGGTTTCGATTCCTGATGGATTTGTTTTTACCACCAGCTTTACAATTAATGTTTGCTTTTTGTTAAATTTATCTAAATTTACCCAAGTATTTAATGACAAATGTTCAACCAGTTTATCAATTCTTTCCTCATCAGTTTCAAAACTTATCCTGGTCTCACCTGAAGGCGTATAGATAGCAGGACACTACAAGGACATGTCATGAGGATGCATGTTTGGCTTTTCACGTGTCATTTGTTTGCTGCTTTTCGTGTGTCATTTGCACGCCACACAACAAAGTGACGGTAGCGCCTGCAGTTTAGGCAACAAAACCACTTACTTTGGTTTCAGAAAAACATCATGGTTGGACTTAAAATAACTACGTGAACTGAGTAAAATACGTACAGAAACCACATAGCATAAGTATGGAAAACACATCACCAACGTAACTTACAAAGTAAAACATTGGTCTTGAAAACTGGTCTCCTGGTTGAAGTGAGTTTGTTGGATCCATCGACCTCGGGAGGTTGGTCTTCCTCACTTTTTATTCTATGTCACTTGCTCTGAGCGTAGCATATTTACACGGATGTGTTCTTAGAACGTATTTAAGAAAGGCGTTTTTTACTACACGATAAATGCCTTGCACATTATCATGTCATTTATACATTTTTTGGACAAACAGCCTATAAAACTATCCATTACCTTCTTAAAGTCCAGGCCTCTGACCAAAACGCTAGATGCTAATAGCTAACTATGGACTCTTCTCAAGATATTGAACATTTTCAACCCAAATGGCGCAAACTTTGTTGATTATATGTCCTGTCCATTAACCAGACTTCTTTTGATCTTAATGGGTCCGACATGGGGCAGCGTGAGCAAGTGTTTCAGTTTTACTGTCCCCTTTAATCTCCGTAATTACTTTATTTTCTTCTTTTCTGCTTATCTTCACAAAGCGCTTCGACACCCTACATGACCTTTCTTATTACTTTGATCTTGTGATGCCTTTAGTTTTGTAACTGCTGAGTGTGAGAGAGGCATTCATAAAAACCCAGAACCTGTAGACCTGTAATGAACAGTTGTGTCTGTTTCAAACATACCAGTGTACACAGTCATATCACTCCCTGCCTGCAGAGTTGCCTTGCTGTGTTGAGGCAGTAATGTCCTGGGCATATCATTAAAGTAAAAATCCACCACAGAGTTATTTTCCTCTACCTGAAAAATGTGACAGGCCAAGTATCTCACGGCCCCTTTTTTTCCATACTGAACAGATAGCACAGTCCCTAATTTGCTGCCAGAGATCTGTGGCGTAGTCGAGTGTTCCCCCTCCCTCGCTCGCTCCTTCAGCGAGGACTTCTGAAGCTCTTACAGTAATAAGGCGACAAGTATGCCTTCACGTGTTGAACTACATCGAGCCCACTAATCCTTGTAGATTGAAGCCGCCCACTGATTTAGATTGTCATTATGTGTTTCATAAACGTTCCACTCTGAGGTTTTATATTCTAAAAATCTGGAGAGGTGGAGGTGGAGTAGATGGTGTAAATGGTCCTTTCATTACCGCTCATCCCTCTGTATGCAGAGTTTAAACAGGGCAGCGTAGATGTGCTCGCTCAATGGCTCTGTTCCACCTGAGATGAAAGGCTATTTACATCCGGCGATGATGATGATGGCTGTGGGAGCCGGCGTCGTTTCCAGGCGACCGGGTTTACCCGCTCACCGTCATTTGACAGGCTTTAAGGAGCACACTGTTAGAGCTCTGCAGACATTGTGACCATCACGCCTAATTGACCAGAGGGGCTGTGCCTTAAGTGAAACAGAAGTATAACAACTGAAGAAAACGAACCTCTTCCTCAGCATTGCCAGACGGACGTGACAGCACAGACAAATCACAGGTCACCGCTTTATATGTGTGAAGCCATAAAATAGTCTAATTTGAGATACACCGAGTCTGATCTTTGAATGTGTAAACTATAGCAAACTGGACCACAAGAAGGACTGTAAAGCCGGAAGGAACGCTTTCTTGTCCTGCTCATTCTTATTTCGCGCGGCGTTGATAAGTTGATCGCTGATAAGTGTTATTCATTTCAATGAGTAAGCCAATTAAAAATGGGGTTTTATCTAAATTGATAGTTAGACATAATTTGCAAGAGTTTAGACTGAGAAGTATCGGTTAATAGTGTGGTTTAATTTAATTTTCCACTTTTTTTCTGGAGTATTGGATTAACAGGATTTGAAACTTTGTCTTCCAATTGCACAACTCTATTGGGCAATTTAATTAGCCGCTTTTGCTGCTCAGATGTGTGCATAAAGCAAAATCCCATATCCCAGAAAATAAATGAATAATTAAAATAAATGTATGCTTAAAGGCAATTAAAGCAGTAACTGCTTTAGCAGCTACATTAGTACCACTTGTCCTGGAAAGTGTCTGTGAGGAAATGTAAATGTGCACGCTGCTGCTCACTTGAGGTCTGGCAGGTGGAAAACGGCTCCACAGCAAACTTCAAGTAAGAAAATGGAGCAACTGAAACAGGCTCCTTTTTCATGAATAAGGTCACTTATCAGTGAATGTAATGTCTCCAAGTTCTCTTCATCAATTCAATAACAGTGTGAAAGTGAAAAAAATAGTTGGGTCATTTCTTTGTAATACACCCCTGGGCTTTTTATTATGACTTCATTTCCCGTTGTAATATTGGAACGTCTCTATAATTGTAAAAGTGTAATAGACTCTAATATAATTTCATTTTGAACCCTGAATGGTCTATGCCATCTCTGCTCAATTTGAGTAGAATAATGATTTTTAATGTCCACACATGGCTTCCCGTGACCTTATTCAATCTCTGGGCTGATCAGGAAATATATTGATTCAATTACAGTGCTGATGACAAGCGAAGGCAGGAGAGGAGGGAAAAAAGGTCAGCATATATTTGAAAATGTAAATCTTAACAATGTCTTTTGGGTTTGCTGAAAAAAGCCATTATCAAATGCCATTTGGCTCCGGTGGCATGTCGCCCTCTGCCTTTTTCCCCCACACCATCGGGAATAGTTAGAATATTTAGGATATCCATAGTGGATTTTTCCTTTGTCAGCGTGTGAGTTATATTCAGAGCATGTGCCTCTATTTTGCTATTTGCTATGAGCGTGTGGAATATAATGGTTCGCATTATTTCTTCCTTTCTTTCTTTTAGCATTACATGTCCACAACTGGCCTTTTGGAGACTTCCTAATGACCTTGAGGTAATGACTTTGCAATGCTTTTGTATGTACCATGCAGCTCTTTTGCTGCATAAGCTGCTCTATAAGTAAATTAGCCTGTCTGTACTCAAACATTGAACAAAGCTCTCAAATTCATTCCTTCTCAAATTACACGCACACCACACCGGGCTCGGCTAATTATTTGTTTGGTCATTAAAAACTCATTAAATTTAAATTGTTCATTTGCATACCACTGTGTGTTGCATCATAAATTATTAATTGAAGATAAATAAATGAATTCAATTAGAAAAATAAGTAATGTAACATATGCACCAACAGAGATCTGGTTCTTGTCTTTCTTTTGACATTGAGGAGAAATGCTGTGCTACAGCTCCTTTTCCAGTTGTCTGAAAAAAGAATAAGGGATCCTTGTTAAAAGGGAATGACTGTACAAAATGTGAATTCCAGAAAGCAGATTTGAAGTGCTGCTGATGAGTGTAGATCACAGCTGCACGGCCAAGATGAACATACCGGTAAATTCCTTCTACAGACAAAAGCGGAAAATATATTTTCCTCTCCTCTGTTTTACATTTCACTGATTAACTCCCCTTCCCTTGCTGTCGCTGTTTGGCTTTGATGAAGTTGAATAAATCGACTTTTTCTGTTGCTGACTAATATTTAAGCAATCCAGCCAAAGAAAGGCAGTTTTCCTTAACCAGCTCATTACCTCACATCTGTATGTATTTTGTGGTTGGATCATCTTGTCTCAGGGCTGGAATAATATTACATCTCATTGCAAACAATTACCCTGCAACCCAACTCTCGTGCTATTACTTTGTGGAGGGTTTAATGTTTCTCTCGTTGTTTCAGTTCCTTTATATGCCCACTATTTTCCAGTTTCAGGGATTGGTAAATGTTCACCCTTTTTCAAATCACTTCATTAATTAAATGGGATTGGGAAAGGTTCTGAGCTAATGGATTAGAGTGGGGCTGGCTGGTTCAGGCCTTTTACCAGAGGTCACATTTCATTTGCTGCCTATGTCAAGCGACCAGCAGCGGGGCCTCAGAGGCAATCTAATCAATGTCTGCGTGCCGTAGCCCTTGAATGAATCCATTAAAGTTATGTGGATGCATCCTGCGCCGAGGAAAAAAAAGTCTCCTGATACCTCTGATAGAAATTAGCCTCTCTCCAATTAGGAGAGAAGCTGGGCTCATTCTGGATGCCAGCCAAAGCAGAATTAATAGGCCATCAGAGCCTCTTGTGTGTTAAATCCCATTTGTTCGCCGATGGTTTATGAAAGCTCCTCCTCTGTTGCTCCAGGCCTGGCGTGAGACCCCCGAACACCCACCAAAAAACTTCAGTCATTAAATAAAGTTCTGGGAGGAGACGAGACAGGGAGGGCTGGAGATCGGGGACAGAGCTGCAGTTTAGGCGGGTGTTGTCGGAGATGATGATTCTGAGGGGTCGGACTGAGCTGGGGTTGTGATTGCATTTGGGGTTTGGATGAGCTTAGTCTGTGGCCAGGAATGAAGCTAAGAGGACTTTAGCGGGACACTGGGGGGGTGGACGATAGTCATGTGGGCCTCTTCAGCACCAACTCTATCTCAGCAGTGTCCACTAATCCCACAAATTGATCCTCAGTGTTTCTGTGTTTAAGTAGAGGAAAAGCTCTGACCAAATCTCTTTGGAAAAGGATGTCTGAAATGCCTAAACCTATCAGAGGGAGAGGTTTCACCCCTGCAATTTTTCAAGCACTTTGTGGCACACGATCATTATTTTCTGTATGCCCGCAAACATGCAGCATCATACGAGATAATTACTGGACATATACTTTACTTAGGGAGTAACAGCTTTTGGCATGCCTGACTCACTAAGTCAAGAAGTCGGCGCTTGGAGTTTGTTGCTTAGAGTAAACTAAAATCTTCTTCTGTAAGACTTTCTTCATCCCTGTATATTTGTTTTTTTACATACTGTAGTATTTCCTATTTTTCAGCTTCAGTTGGACCAATTAATGACCAATTTCATTAAAGGACTTTCTCAGTATATTACTTTCAAATCAGTGTTGCATACAGTAGTGGCATGTAACTTCAGTACAGTCTTAGCTAAAAGCAGAGCCCCAATTAAACATGGCCTCCTTCGTTCTCCGGGTGTGGCTACACGTTTTGACAAATGAACGCACATCTGTTAGACGCCATTGATGCTGCAAAGCAGTTCATTTTTATAGAAGTTCTTTGGATGTATAAAACATCTCAAAGCCCACCGGGTCGCCGGGGACCTGAGGTAGCTCTGAGCTGCTATAGTCCTGTTTCCACTGCATGGTACGGCTCTGCTCTGCTTCACTCACTTTTGGTAGGTCCTTTTCTCTACGTCGTCTGGATAGAAACCCGTCAGTGACAGGTTTCTCAGCTTATCGGCGTAGCGGCAGCGTGTAAAACTACCATGACACCATCTTCAACAGGACACACTGAATCATTTCACATTGTGAATTTTAATGTGGAGTGTACAGGTAGTTTTGCGAGCTGCCATTTTTAAAAATCTGGGTCGAGTGAACTAAAAATTGTGGTAGCAGCTTTGCTATTTAACCCTTGAACCCCCTTACTTTTACTTTTTTTATGACTGATTATACTCTGTCTTTTTCATGACCTACTATCCTGTGACATTTTCATGACTTACTATACTGTGACGTTTTTGACTTAATATACAATGAATTTTTTATGACATACTATACGTTGACTTTTGTACGACATACTATACTATAATAAACAATACGGGGATGGGGCACTGGTGGTGATTAGAGTCTATGTCAGTCAAATCAGTTTTGTTGCTTATGTTTGACATATCCAGGACTCTAATCACCACCAACGCCCCACCCCCTCTTTATTATATGGAAAATAATTCATTTTTTGTGTTTTTTGTAATAAATAATAATAATTCAAATAATTTAATTGTCATTGAAAGGGTTAAAATCCTGAAAATTATTGAATATTTGATCAATTTGATCAGGGGTGAGGTTGATTAAGGGATTAAAGTAAAAAGAAAGAAAACATATTGATGTATGAGGATTTTATTGCAGATTTTGTGCATGTACATTTTTGGCCACGGAGGTGTCCAGATGGAGTATCTGACAGTACATAAAAATACTGATGCAATCAAATCAATTTTGTTGCTAATCTTTGACATATCATTGACTCTAATCACCACCAGTGCCCCACCCCCCTACTATTTATTATATGGAAAGTAATTCTTCTTTTTTTTCGTAAAAAAAAAAAAAAAAATCTATAATTCCAATTAGACTAAAATAAAAATACTGAAAACTATTGAATGTTTGGTAGTTTTGAGCAAGTCTGAAGTTGTTTAAGTGATGGGAAAAAAAGACGTGTACATTTTTGGCCATAAAGGTGTCCAGAGGGTATGAAAGACGTAAGAGTAAAACTTTTACGAAAAAGAAAAGTTCTTGGAAAAATTCACACCACAAGCTGTAACAGCCAAAATAATCACCACATTGGTATAAGAAGAACATATACTTTATTACTCCCTCTAAGGGAAATTCAACTTGATAGAAGATATTCTTTAATAACACAACCCTTTGAAAGGAGTCATTTGGCATAATGAGTACTTTTATTTTGATATTTTAAGTACATTTTCTGATAATACTTAGGTACTTTGACACAAGTAACATTCTACTTCTAATGGAGTGAGGTATTTTTAGACTACGGTATTTCTACTCTTACTTAAGTGAGGATTTCAGTTCTTCCACCATTGGTTGTAGACTGTCTAATATTAGCTAAAAGATTTAGCAACTTCCCAACAAATAGCCATAGACACTAGTTGATCTGCTGAAGTTTGAATACATCTAGTTAAAGCCTTTGTGTGTGAGGCTGTTGTAGGAGCGATACTCTGCATTTAAAAATTTTAGAGGATGGTGCTTTGTATTGTTTTTTTTTTAGCCTTTTCAAAAGAAAGAAACACAACAAAATATAAAGAATGGATTAAATAGAGGGCTTGCCTGCTCTAACATAAGCTGAGCTGTAAATACTAGTGCAGGACCCGTCCAGACCGGGCTGATTGCTCAGCCTCCAGTGTTGCTACATTTTTTTATGGCATACTATACTGTGACCTTTCATGATGGACTATACTATGACTTTTTTTATGACTATTTTATGGCACACTATACTATAGCTCAGGCTGATTAAAGACAGCTTGGACTTTTTAAGGTTATGAGTTTGATTCTAATTGAGGGCAAGTTAATTGTTTTATAAAAAAAAAAAAATTAAGACCTATGTCCAATTGAAAGGGTAAAATGCGCTCAGAGAAATTAAACTACGTGATCCTATAGCTCAGTCTGTTAGAAGCCACCTCGGAGTCTGTTGCGGGCTACTTAATTTTAAAGGGCTGTGTCCAGTTGAAAGAGTTAAATGTGCTCTGAAAGAAGAGTTGAACTGTGTGATCCAATCACGCAGGATATTAGAGGACTGCTTGCAGAGCCTGAGGTCATGTTCGTTCGATCTCTGTTTAAAACTGGTTACATTCCAAGGCCCAATGTTCTCAGAAACAAAGGTTCCAGTGCAAAGATTGGTATACTATACTATGACTTTTTTATGATTTAATATACCATGACTTTTTCATAACTTACTATACTATGACCTTTTCATGACTTACTATGTTGTGACATTTTTCTGACTTACTATACCATGACTTTTTTGACATACTATACCATAGTACGACTTTTTCATGACTTACTATGCTATGACTTCTTTATGACTTACTACACTATGACTTTTTTATGAATTACTATACTGTGACTGTTTGACTTACTATACTATTACGTCTTTATGACTTACTATACTATGACTTTTTGTGACTTACTATACTATGACTTTTTGTGACTTACTATACCATGACTTGTTTGACTTACTATACTATGCTATGACTTTTTCATGGTTTACTATGCTATGACTTTTTTGACTTACTATGCTATGACTTTTTTATGACTTACTATACTATGACATTTTTATAACTTACTATACTATGAAGTTTTCATGACTTACATTATAATGACTTTATGACTTACTATTCTATGACTTTTTTGACTTACGATACTATGACTTTTTTGACTTACGATACTATGACTTTTTGACTTACTATACTATACTATGACTTTTTCATGACTTACTATGATATGATTTTTTTTTAATTAGTATACTATGACTTTTTTTTTGACGTCCTATACTGTGACGGTTTTATGACTTACTATATTATGACCTTTTTATGATTTACTATGCTGACTTTTTGACTTATTATACTATGACTTTTTGGCTTAGTACACAATAATTTTTTATCACTTACAATACTATGACTTTTTCATGACTTACTATGCTACGACATTTTTCTGACTTACTATACCATGACTTTTTTTCACTTAGTATACCATGCTATAACTTTTTCTTGACTTACTACACTATGACTTTTTTATGACTTACTATACTATGACGTTTGTATAACTTACCGTACTTTGACGTCTTTATGACTTACTATACTTTGACTTATTATGACTTACTATACTATGACATTTTTGACTTACTATACCATGACTTTGTTTTGACTTACTATACTATACTATGACTTTTTCATGACTTTTTTTGACATACTATACTATGGCATTTTCATGACTTTTTTCAAAATATTATACTATGCCGTTTTCATGACTTTTTCCGACATACTATACTATGGCATTTTCATGACTTTCCAAAATACTGTACTATAGCGTTTTCATGACGTTTTTCGACATACTATACGATGACTTTTTGACATACTATACTATTGTTTTATGATTTTTTCGACATACTATACTATTGCGTTTTCATGACTTTTTTCGACATACTATATTATGACTTTTTTCGACATACTATACTATGCTGTTTTCATGACTTTTTGTCGACATATTTTTTCAAGATACAGGTGTTGATGTTCCTGCTGGGCATTGCTGCCTGACGCACCTCCTCCAGTGCCTTTTGAACAGGTGTACTGTGACACCCCACTGAACACCTCTGTGGGCCTTGACGGGTCATCAGCTGGGGACCACCACTCATTAACGTTTCGCTCCTTTAACCCCAGTACGTTTCATGGTGGCGGAGCGATGGCAGGGATCGCTCCCTGCCACCCCCTGCTGATGCCCTAGGCGTCTCCCCCCCAACTCTTCTGCTTCCTTCTTAGCCACAGCCAGAAGCTGCCCTTCTCTGCCTCCTCAGCCAGCTCTCTCTTGGCCTTCCGAAGCCCCGCTCCTGTGCATCCCAGGTCTCGAAGAAGGCGGGCGGTTGAGGAACCTACAAAGCCCCTACACCCCACTTCCACAGGGCAGATGACGGCTCTCCAGCCGACCTCCCTGCACTCTGCTGCCAGGTCCGAGTACTTGGCTCGCTTCCGTTCGTTAGCCGCCTCCACCCCTCCCTCCCATGGGATGGTGAGCTCGATCAGCAGGACTGTCTTGCACGCCTCTGACCACATGACGAGGTCCGGCCGCAGTGATGTTGCCACGATCTCCTTGGGGAACCGGAGCTGCTTCCCCAGGTCGACCCTCATCGTCCACCCCTTTCCTGGTGAGAGAAGTCTTGCTGCATCTCTCTGGCGGGACGGTTTGACGCACTCCCCCGCCCTCGCAAACTGGATGGGATGTCTGCCTGGAGCGGAAGGTCTGCTGTTTGCCTCCTTTCGGCATGCCTCTGACACCTCTGCCAGCTTCTTCAGCACTTGGTCGTGCCGCCATCTGTAGCGGCCTTGGGACAGCGCTGTCGTGCAACCCGACAGGATGTGCTGTAGGCTTGCGTTGATGGTGTTGCAGAGCGGACAGGTCTCTTCAGCACCAAACCATTGGTGGAGGTTTTGGGGACAAGGCAAGGTGTCATATGTTGCTCTGATTAGGAAGCTGAGCCTAGCTTGGGGGATCTTCCACAGGTCAGACCAGGACATAGACCTGTCTGTGAGACCTTCCCATGCCATCCAACGTCCTTGCTGGCCCTGGGATGCCGCTTTGATGTTAAGGCGTTCCTGCTCAGATCTTGCTACTTCTGCCACCACCATGGCTCTTCGGTCTTCTTTGGAAGCCTTCGACCAGAAAAAGGGAGTATCACCTCTCCCCAGGCCTGCTCGACCCTCCTGGACTCTGCCAACCACCTCGCGGTGCTTCAGCCTACTGATTGTCGCGTCAACCTCTTCATGGGCTTTCCACTTTCTTCCTGTTCTTATCTGGGTGCCTGCTGCTCTCACCAGCTGGTCAGTGGATTCTCTCAGCTCCAGCACCAGCCGAGCCTTCTCTTGCTTCTATCCCAGGCCGATGGATCGCAGTGGCAATTGTAGCGCGTTCCTGCCAAAGAGTCCTACATCTGAGAGGCATCTTGGCAGTCCCAGCCACTTCCTGATGAACGAGTTTGCCAGCCCGTCCATCAATACTATGACTTTTTTCAACATACTATACTATGGCATTTTTACTGTACTATGACTTTTTTCGACATACTATACTATGGCATTTTTATGACTTTTTTCGACATACTATACTATGGCGTTTTGATGACTTTTTTCAACATGCTATAGTATAACGTTTTTATGACTTTTTTCGACATACTATACTATGGCGTTTTCATGACTTTTTTGAACATACTATACAATAGTGTTTTCATGACTTTTTTAGACATACTATACTATGACATTTTTATGTACAATTTTTGAAGATTACATGCTATAATATGACTGTTTTCATGATTTTTATCATATACAAAAATTTTACGTTTTTACCGTAAAATTTTCCACACACTGTACTATGTCATTTTTTTTGTATAGTTTTTTTTTTTTAAATTCGAAAAAAAGACTTCTTTTCACCATAGAATCATTTTACATACTATAATATGACTGTTTTCATGATTTCTTTCAACATCCAAAAAATGTGATGTTTTCAGCGAAAAAATACTATAGGATGACATTTTTTGTAAAATTTTTCAACATTTCACAAAATGACTTTTTTTCACCATAGAATAATTTTACAGGCTATAATATGACTGTTTTTATGATTTTGTTCAACATCAAAAAAATTTGACATTTTCAACATTTCACGAAATGACTTTTTCAGCATAGAGTCATTTTATATACTATAATCTGACTGTTTTCATGATTTTCATCGAAAAAAATGTCAACATACTATACTATGACTTTTTTTTGTAAAATTTTTCAACATACTATGACATTTTTATGTAAAATTTTTCAGCATTTCACAAAAGACTTTTTTCACCATGGAATCATTTTACATGCTATAATATGACTGTTTTCATGATTTCTTTCTACATCAAAAAAATTGACGTTTTTACCGTGAAATTTTCGATATAATATACTATTACATTTTTTTGTAAAAATTTTCAACATTTCACAAAATGACTTTTTTTCACCATAGACTCATTTTACATGCTATAATATTACCGTTTTCATGATTTTTTTCCACATCAAAAACATTTGACGTTTTCGTCAAAAAATTTCGACATACTATGACATTTTTATGTAAAATTTTTCAACATTTCACAAGACTTCTTTTCACCATAGAATCATTTTACATGCTATAATATGACTGTTTTCATGATTTTTATCAATATACAAAAATTTGACGTTTTTACCATAAAATTTTCGACATTTTTTTGTAAAATTTTTCAACATTTCACAAAATGACTTTTTTCACCATAGAATCATTTTACATGCTATAATATGACTGTTTTCATGATTCTTTTCAATGTACAAAAAATTTGACATTTTCATCATAAAACTTTCGACATACTTACTATGACAATTTTCATGAAAAATTTTTCAACATTTCACAAAAGACTTTTTTTCACCATAGAATCATTTTACATGCTATAATATGACTGTTTTCATGATTTTTTTCAACATCAAAAAAATTTGATATTTTTACTGTAAAATTTTCGACATACTATACAATTACATTTTTTGGTATAATTTTTCAACATTCGATAAAATGACTTCTTTTCACCATAGAATCATTTTACATGCCATAATATGACTGTTTTCATGATTTTTTTCCACATCAAAAAATGTTCACGTTTTCATCGATAAATTTCAACATACTATACTATGACATTTTTATGTAAAATTTTTTAACATTTGACAAAATGACTTTTTTCACCATGTATATGCTACAATATGCTGTTTTCATGATTTTTATCAATATACAAAAATTTGACGCTTTTACCGTAAAATTTTCGATTTCACTATAGAATCATTGTACATGCTATAATATGACTGTTTTCATGATTTTCTCCTACATCAAAAAAATTTGACGTTTTTACCGTAAAATTTTCGATATACTATACTATTACATTTTTTTGTAAAATATTTCAACATTTCACAAAATGACTTTTTTTCACCATTGTATATGCTACAATATGACTGTTTTCATGATTTTTATCAATATACAAAAATTTGACGCTTTTACCGTAAAATTTTCGACATACTATACTGACATTTTTTTTGAATAATTTTTCAACATTCTATAAAATGAATTCTTTTCACCATAGAATAATTTTACATGCTATAATATGACTGTTTTCATGATTTTTTTCAACATCAAAAAAATTTGATTTTTTCATTGAAAAATTTCGACATACTATACTATGACATTTTTTTTGTAAAATTTTTCAACATTCGATAAAATGACTTCTTTTCACCATAGATTCATTGTATATGCTATAATATGACTGTTTTCATGATTTTTATCAACTTAGAGAAATTAGACGCTTTTACCCTAAAATTTCCGACATACTATACTGACATTTTTTTTTTTTTACAATTTTTCAACATTCGATAGAATGACTTCTTTTTACCATAGAATCATTTTACATGCTATAATATGACTGTTTTCATGATTTTTTTCAACATCAAAATTTTCAACATACTATACTATGACATTTTTTTGTAAAATTTTTCAACATTTCACAAAATGACGTTTTTCACCATAGAATCATTTTACATACTATAATATGACCGTTTTCATGATTTTTTCCCACATCAAAAAAATTTGACGATTTCATCAAAAAAATTTCGACATACTATGACATTTTTATGTAAAATTTTTCAACATTTCACAAAATGCTTTTTTCACCATAGAATCATTTTACATGCTATAATATGACTGTTTTCATGATTTTTTTCCAAATCAAAAAATTTGACATTTCTTACCGTAAAATTTTCGACATACTATACTATGACATTTTTTTGTAAAATTTTTCAACATTTCACAAAATGACTTTTTTCACCATAGAATCAATTTACTTGCTATGACTGTTTTCATGAGTTTTTTCCACATCAAAAAAATTTGACGTTTTCATCAAAAAATTTCGACAAACTATGACACATTTTTACATAAAATTTTTCAACATTTCACAAAAGACTTTTTTTCAAAATAGAATCATTTTACATGCTAAAATATGACTGTTTTCATGATTTTTTTCAATATCAAAAAAATTTCACGTTTTCATCAAAAAATTTCGACATACTATACTATGACATTTTTTTGTAAAATTTTTCAACATTTCACATAATGACTTTTTTTCACCATAGAATCATTTTGCATGCTATAATATGACTGTTTTCATGATTTTCTCCTACATCCAAAAAATTTGACATTTTTACCGTAAAATTTTCGATATACTATACTATTACATTTTTTTGTAAAATATTTCAACATTTCACAAAATGACTTTTTCAGCATAGAGTCATTTTACATACTATAATCTGACTGTTTTCATGATTTTCTTTCATCTTCATCTCTTCATCTTCATCTTCAACCGCTTATCCGGGGTCGGGTCACGGGGACAACAGCTCCAGCAGGGGACCCCAAGCTTCCCTTTCCCGGGCCACATTAACCAGCTCTGACTGGGGGATCCCGAGGCGTTCCCAGGCCAGTGTGGAGATATAATCTCTCCATCTAGTCCTGGTTGTCCCCGGGGTCTCCTCCCAGCTGGTCGTGCCTGGAACACCTCCCTAGGGAGGCGCCCAGGAGGCATCCTTACCAGATGCCCGAACCACCTCAACTGGCTCCTTTCAATGCAAAGGAGCAGCGGCTCTACTCTGAGTCCCTCACGGATGACTGAGCTTCTCACCTTATCTCTAAGGGAGATGCCAGCCACCCTCCTGAGAAAACCCATTTCGGCCGCTTGTACTCGCGATCTAGTTCTTTCGGTCATGACCCAGCCCTCATGACCATAGGTGAGAGTAGGAACGAAGATTGACCGGTAGATAGAGAGCTTTGCCTTCCGGCTCAACTCTCTCTTCGTCACAACAGTGCGGTACAGCGACTGCAATACCGCCCCCGCTGCTCCGATTCTCCGGCCAATCTCACGTTCCATTGTTCCCTCACTCGTGAACAAGACCCCAAGGTACTTGAACTCCTTCACTTGGGGTAAAGACTCATTCCCTACCTGGAGTAGACAATCCATCGGTTTCCTGCTGAGAACCATGGCCTCCGATTTTGAGGTGCTGATCCTCATCCCAGCTGCTTCACACTCGGCTGCGAACCGATTCAGTGAGCGCTGGAGGTCACAGACTGATGATGCCAGCAGAACCACATCATCTGCAAAAAGCAGCAATGAGATCCTCAGCACACCAATCTGCAAACCCTCCTCCCCCCGACTATGCCTCGATATCCTGTCCATGAATATCACGAACAGGATTGGAGACAAGGCGCAACCCTGGCGAAGGCCAACGCCCACCGGAAACGAGTCCGACTTGGGAGTACAGGGATTGGATGGCCCTGAGAAGTGACCCCCTCACCCCATACTCCCGCAGAACCTCCCACAGTATACCCCGGGGGACCCGATCGTACGCCTTCTCCAAGTCTACAAAACACATGTAGACTGGATGGGCATACTCCCAGGCCCCCTCAAGGATCCTTGTGAGAGTGAAGAGCTGGTCCGTTGTTCCACGGCCAGGATGAAATCCGCATTGTTCCTCTTCAATCTGAGGTTCGACTATCGGCCGGACCCTCCTATCCAGCACCCTAGAGTAGACTTTACCAGGGAGGCTGAGTAGTGTGATACCCCTGTAATTGGTACACACTCTCTGGTCCCCCTTTTTGAACAGGGGAACCACCACCCCGGTCTGCCACTCTTTAGGCACTGTCCCCGACTTCCACGCAATGTTGAAGAGGCGTGCCATGACAGCCCCTCCACACCCAGAGCCTTCAGCATTTCTGGGCGAATCTCGTCAATCCCCGGGGCCTTGCCACTGCGGAGCTGTTTAACTACCTCAGTGACTTCCCCTAAGGAAATTGACGACGATCCCCCATCAGCTTCCAGCTCTGCCTCTACAAGAGAGGGCGTATCAGTCGGGTTCAGGAGTTCCTCAAAGTGCTCCTTCCACCACCCGGTTACCTCCTCAGTTGAGGTCAACAGTGTCCCATCCTTACTGTACACAGCTTGGATGGTTCCCCGTTTCCCCCTCCTGAGGTGCCGGACAGTTTTCCAGAAGCACCTTGGTGCCAACCGAAAGTCCTTCTCCATCGCTGCTCCGAACTCCTCCCACACCCGCTGCTTTGCCTCCTTTACGGCAGCGGCTGCCGCCCCACGGGCCCGTCGGTACCTTGCAACTGCCTCCGGAGTCCTTCGAGATAACATATCCCGGAAGGACTCCTTCTTCAGTCGGACAGCTTCCCTGACCACCGGTGTCCACCACGGTGTTCGAGGGTTACCGCCCCTTAAGGCACCTAAGACCCGCAGGCCACAGCTCACCGCCGCAGCTTCAGCAATGGAATAGTGATGGGTCGGTCGCGAACGAAACGGCTCTTAGAGCCGGCTCTTTGAAGTGAATGACGGGAGCCGGCTCCTCATTGGGAGCCGTGTTTTTTTTCTCTCTCTCTCTCTCACTTTTTTTCTCCTCGCGCCGCACGTAATTGGTCAATAAGTGTTTGAGCCTTGTGTTTGCGCTGAGCAGAGGGGGGAGGGGCGGGAGTTATACTCGCAGCAGCAGTAGCGCACGAACAGAGAGAGAGAGAGAGAGAGAGAGAGAGAGCCTGGGACAACAAGAAGAGACAACATGGACACATTAGGAAGGTATAGTAAAGAAAATGAGTGACTCCAGGACCATTTCAATTTTACAGACAATACAAAAGCAGAGTGTAGAGTCTGCAGGAATATCATATAGAGCCACAAACAACCTGCACAGGTAAACAACCTGAGAACAGTCCACCAATCAGAGCAATGGGAAGATAAAACAGTCAGTTGAGTGTGATATTAATGAAGGTACCAGTGTGTCTACTGCAACTGTTGCTGCTGCTGCTGCTGCTGTAGTAGTAGTAGTAGTAGTAGTAGTAGTATCTACAGCATCATGCTGTTCACCACCACAACTACCTAAACCAACCCAGAGCTCTATGAGACAGTTTGTGCAGAAGTCTGTGATCCCAGCAAGACATAACTCAGTTGATGAAGAACTGGCAGAAAAAGATTGCATCCATTTTCAGTTGTGGATGATGAAGGATTCAGGAAGTTTATTCATGCACTGAATCCTATGTATGCAATTCCAAGCAGGAAAACAAAAAAATCATCCCAGGCCTATATGACGGAGAACGTGCATCCATTGCCAGAGAGGGTTAAAAAATTCACAGCAGCATCCTTCTTGTCAGTTACGTGTAACTTTATTGAAAATGATAAAATGGTGGTCTGTCTTCTGGATGGTTTGAGTTCAGCAACAAACACACTTCTGAGAACTGAGCAGAAGAGCGGCTCAAAGTGGCCAAAGAGGGATGCTGTTACCGACAATGCAGCTAACATAACAATTACATCAGTAATTCATTTTGAGCATAATTTTATATTGCTGTTGATAATAAATTAATTAAAGCAACAAAATAACCTGAAGAGCCGTTTGGGAGCCGGAAGAGCCGGCTCTTTTTAGTGAGCCGAGCCGAAAGAGCCGGTTCTCTGAAAAGAGCTGGAATTCCCATCACTACAATGGAAGCTTTGAACATCGCCCACTCACGTTCAATGCTCCCAGCCTCCACAGGAATGCTAGAAAAGCTCCGCCGGAGGTGTGAGTTGAAGATCTCTCGGATAGGGGCCTCCTGCAGACGTTCCCAGTTCACCCGCACTACACGTTTGGGTTTACCAGGTCTATCTAGAGTCTTCCCCCACCCTCTGATCCAACTCACCACCAGATGGTGATCAGTTGACAGCTTTGCCCCTCTCTTTACCCAAATGTCCAAAACATGCGGCCTCAGATCGGATGATACGATCACAAAATCGATCATCGATCTTCGGCCTAGGGTGCTCTGGTACCAAGTACACTTATGAGCATCCTTATAAGAAGAAGAAGAAGAAGATAGTCCATTATTAGTCCCGGGAGGGAAAATAAATTTTTTCTCTTTTAAAAAAAAAAAACACAAAAAAAAAAAAAGGGGAAAAAAAAAAAAAAAAAGGGGGGGGGGTGGGAGGGGGGGGGGGTGCCGAGAAGAGCGGCGGGGGGGGGGGGGGGGTGGGGCGCTGCGGGGGGCCCCAGGGGGGGGAGGGGGAGGAAAACAGGCACCCCTCCACCAACAAAAAAACAAAAATTTTTTGGTCTAGGTGGGGAATGAAGGGGCCCGTTCCCGCAACTCCCTACAGCGAGCCTGCCGCCCCCGTTCACATGGTATTTGTTATGGATAATCCATGACTAGCACAGAAGTCCAATAACAAATGACCGCTTGGGTTCAGATCAGGTAGGCCATTCCTCCCAATCACGCCTCTCCAGGTACCTCCATCGTTGCCCACATGTGCGTTGAAGTCCCCCAGCTGAACAATGGAGTCCCCTACTGGGGCCCCATACAGGACTCCATTCAGGGTCTCCAAGAAGGTTGAATACTCTGAACTGCTGTTTGGTGCATATGCACAGACAACAGTCAGAGTTTTCCCCCCACAACCCGAAGGCGCAGGGAGGCGACCCTCTCGTTCACCGGGGTAAACCCCAACGTAGCAGCACTCAACCGGGGATTTGTGAGTATCCCCACACCCGCTTGGCGCCTCACACCTTGGGCAACTCCAGAGAAGAATAGAGTCCAGCCCCTATCCAGGAGAACGGTTCCAGAGCCGAGGCTGTGCGTAGAGGTAAGCCCCACCAGATCTAACTGATAGTGCTCCACCTCACGCACAAGCTCCGGCTCTTTTCCCCACAGAGAGGTGATGTTCCACGTCCCCAGAGCCAGCCTCTGCCGCCCAGGTCTGGTCCGTCGAAGTCCCTGGCTTTCACTGCCACCCATATGGCAGCGCACCCGACCCCAGCGGTTCCTCCTGCGGATGGTGGGCCCACAGGATGGAGAGGAGGGGGTTTCCACGTCGCTTTTTCGGGCTGAGCCCGGCCGGGCTCCGTGGCAAGCCCGGCCACCAGGCGCTTGCTCACGGGCCCTCCATCTGGGCCTGGCTCCAGACGGGGGCCCCAGGCTTCCTCCGGGCCGGGTCACTCCTCCTCTGCCTCGGTTATTCATGGGGTTTTTTGAACCATTCTTTGTCTGGCCCCTCATCTGAGACCAATTTGCCATGGGAGACCCTAGGTCGCACTAGGATACAGACTACAGACCCTAGGTCGCACTAGGCTACAGACAACACAGCCCTCAGGGTCATAGGGACACACAAACCTCTCCACCACATTAAGGTGATGGTTACCGGAGAGGTGACTATTTTTCAACATACAAAAATTTGACATTTTTTTACCGTAAAATTTTACACATACTGAACAATGACATTTTTTTTTGTAAAATTTTTCAACACTCCATAAAATTACTTCTTCTCACCATAGAATCATTTTATATGCTATAATCTTACTGTTTTCATGATTTTTATCAATATACAAAAATTTGACGCTTTTACCGAAAAATTTTCGACATACTATACTATGACATTTTTTTGTATAATTTTTCAACATTCGATAGAATGACTTCTTTTCACCATAGAATCATTGTACATTCTATAATATGACTGTATTCATGATTTTTTTCAAAATCAAAAAATTTGACGTTTTCATCAAAAAATTTCGACAAACTATGACATTTTTACGTAAAATTTCTCAACATTTCACAAAAGACTTTTTTTCACCATAGAATCATCTTACATGCTAAAATGTGACTGTTTTAATGATTTTTTTCAACATCAAAAAAATTTGACGTTTTCATCGAAAAGTTTTGACATACTATACTATGACTTTTTTTTTTTTTTTTACAATTTTTCAACATTCGATGAAATGACTTCTTTTCACCATAGAATCATTTTACATTCTATAATATGACTGTTTTCATGATTTTTTTCAAAATCAAAAAATTTGACGTTTTCATCGAAAAATTTCGACATACTATACTGTGACATTTTTTTGTAAAATTTTTCAACATTTCACAAAACACTTTTTCACCACAGAATCATTTTACATGCTATATAATATGACTGTTTTTATGATTTTTTTCAACATCAAAAAAATTTGACGTTTTCATCGAAAATTTTCGACGTACATTGACATTTTTTTGTAAAATTTTTCAAAATTAGATAAAATGACTTCTTTTCACCATAGAATCATTGTACATGCTATATGACTGTTTTCATGATTTTTATCAATTTACAAAAATTTGACGCTTTTACCGTAAAATTTTCGTCATACTATACTATGACAATTTTTTGTAAAAATTTTCAAAATTTCACAAAATGACTTTTTTCACCATAGAATCATTTTACATGCTATAATATGACCGTTTTCATGATTTTTTTCCACATCAAAAAAATTTGACGCTTTTACCGTAAAATTTTCGACATACTATACTATGACATTTTTTTGTATAATTTTTCAACATTCAATAAAATGACTTCTTTTCACCATAGAATCATTGTACATTCTATAATATGACTGTTTTCATGATTTTTTTCAAAATCAAATCATTTGACGTTTTCATCGAAAAATTTCGACATACTATACTATGACATTTTTTTGTAAAAATTTTCAACATTTCACAAAATGACTTTTTTCACCACAGAATCATTTTACATGCTATAATATGACTGTTTTGATGATTTTTTTCCACATCAAAAAATTTGATGTTTTCATTGAAAAATTTCAACATACTATACTATGACAATTTTTTGTAAAATTTTTCAACATTTCACAAAATGACTTTTTTTCACCATAGAATCATTTTACATGCTATAATATGACTGTTTTCATGATTTTTTTCAACATCAAAAAAATTTCATGTTTTCATCGAAAAGTTTCGACATACTATACTATGACATTTTCTTGTAAAATTTTTCAAAATTCAATAAAATGACTTCTTTTCCCCATAGAATCATTGTACATGCTAAAATATGACTGTTTTCATGATTTTTATCAACTTACAGAAATTTGACGCTTTTACCCTAAAATTTTCGACATACTATACTATGACATTTTTTTTTTATAATTTTTCAACATTCGATAAAATTAATTCTTTTCACCATAGAATAATTTTACATGCTATAATATGACTGTTTTCATGATTTTTTTCAACATCAAAAAATTTGATGTTTTCATTGAAAAATTTCAACATACTATACTATGACAATTTTTTGTAAAATTTTTCAACATTTCACAAAATGACTTTTTTTCACCATAGAATCATTTTACATGCTATAATATGACCGTTTTCATGATTTTTTTCCACTTCAAAAAAATTTGACGTTTTCATCAAAAAATTTCGACATACTATGACACTTTTATGTAAAATTTTTCAACATTTCACGAGACTTTTTTTCACCATAGAATCATTTTACATGCTATAATATGACTGTTTTCATGATTTTTTTCAACATCAAAAAAAATTTGACATTTTCATCGAAAAGTTTCGACATACTATACTATGACATTTTTTTGTAAAATTTTTCAAAATTCGATAAAATGACTTCTTTCACCATAGAATCATTGTACATGCTATAATATGACTGTTTTCATAAATTTTTCAACTTACAGAAATTTGATGCTTTAATAACGTAAAATTTTCGACATACTATACTATGACATTTTTTTGTAAAATTTTTCAACATTCGATAAAATTACTTCTTTTCACCATAGAATAATTTTACATGCTATAATATGACTGTTTTCATGATTTTTTTCCACATCAAAAAAATTTGACGATTTCATCAAAAAATTTCGACATACTATGCTATGACATTTTTTTGTAAAATTTTTCAACATTTCACAAAATGACTTTTTTTCACCATAGAATCATTTTACATGCTATAATATGACTGTTTTCATGATTTTTTTCCACATCAAAAAAATTTGACGATTTCATCAAAAAATTTCGACAAACTATACTATGACATTTTTTTTTTTTAATTTTTCAACATTCGATAAAATTACTTCTTTTCACCATAGAATCATTTTATATGCTATAATATGACTGTTTTCATGATTTTTATCAATATACAAAAATTTGATGCTTTTACCGTAAAATTTCCGACATACTATACTATGACTTTTTTTTTTTTTTACAATTTTTCAACATTCGATAAAATGACTTCTTTTTACCATAGAATCATTTTACATGCTATAATATGACTGTTTTTATAATTTTTATCAACTTACAGAAATTTGACGCTTTTACCCTAAAATCTTCGACATACTATACTATGACATTTTTTTTTTATAATTTTTCAACATTCGATAAAATGAATTCTTTTCACCATAGAATAATTTTACATGCCATAATATGACTGTTTTCATGATTTTTTTCAACATCAAAAAAATTCACGTTTTCATTGAAAAATTTCGACATACTATGCTATGGCATTTTTTTGTAAAACTTTTCAACATTTCACAAAAGACTTTTTTTCACCATAGAATCATTTTACATGCTATAATATGACTGTTTTTATAATTTTTTTAAAAATCAAAAAAATGTGACGTTTTCATCGAAAAGTTTCGACGTACTATACTATGACTTTTTTTTGTAAAATTTTTCAAAATTAGATAAAATGACTTCTTTTCACCATAGCATCATTGTACATGCTACCCTAAAATTTTCGACATACTATACTATGACATTTTTTTTGTATAATTTTTCAACATTCGATAAAATGAATTCTTTTCACCATAGAATAATTTTACATGCTATAATATGACTGTTTTCATGATTTTTTTCAACATCAAAAAAATTTGATGTTTTCATTGAAAAATTTCGACATACTATACTATGACATTTTTTTGTAAAATTTTTCAACATTCGATAAAATTACTTCTTTTCACCATAGAATCATTTTATAAGCTATAATATGACTGTTTTCATGATTTTTATCAATATACAAAAATTTGATGCTTTTACCGTAAAATTTCCGACATACTATACTATGACTTTTTTTTTTTTTTACAATTTTTCAACATTCGATAAAATGACTTCTTTTTACCATAGAATCATTTTACATGCTATAATATGACCGTTTTCATGATTTTTTTCCACTTCAAAAAATTTGACGTTTTCATCAAAAAATTTCGACATACTATACTATGACATTTTATAATTTTTCAACATTCGATAAAATTAATTCTTTTCACCATAGAATAATTTTACATGCTATAGTATGACTGTTTTCAGGAGTTTTTTCAACATCAAAAAATTTGATATTTTCATCAAAAAATTTCGACATACTATGACATTTTTTTTTTAAATTTTTCAACATTTGATAATATGACTTCTTTTCACCATAGAATCATTTTATATGCTATAATATGACTGTTTTCATCATTTTTGTCAATACTATGACTTTTTTTTTTTTTTACAATTTTTCAACATTCGATAAAATTACTTCTTTTCACCATAGAATCATTTTACATGCCATAATATGACTGTTTTCATGATTTTTTTCAACATCAAAAAAATTCACGTTTTCATTGAAAAATTTCGACATACTATGCTATGGCATTTTTTTGTAAAACTTTTCAACATTTCACAAAAGACTTTTTTTCACCATAGAATCATTTTACATGCTATAATATGACTGTTTTTATAATTTTTTTAAAAATCAAAAAAATGTGACGTTTTCATCGAAAAGTTTCGACGTACTATACTATGACATTTTTTTGTAAAATTTTTCAAAATTAGATAAAATGACTACTTTTCACCATAGCATCATTGTACATGCTACCCTAAAATTTTCGACATACTATACTATGACATTTTTTTTGTATAATTTTTCAACATTCGATAAAATGAATTCTTTTCACCATAGAATAATTTTACATGCTATAATATGACTGTTTTCATGATTTTTTTCAACATCAAAAAAATTTGATGTTTTCATTGAAAAATTTCGACATACTATACTATGACATTTTTTTGTAAAATTTTTCAACATTTCACAAAATGACTTTTTTTCACCATAGAATCATTTTACATGCTATAATATGACTGTTTTCATGATTTTTTTCAACATCAAAAAAATTCACGTTTTCATTGAAAAATTTCGACATACTATACTGACATTTTTTTGTAAAATTTTTCAACATTTCACAAAAGACTTTTTTTCACCATAGAATCATTTTACATGCTATAATATGACTGTTTTTATGATTTTTTTAAAAATCAAAAAAATGTGACGTTTTCATCGAAAAGTTTCGACGTACTATACTATGACTTTTTTTTTGTAAAATTTTTCAAAATTAGATAAAATGACTTCTTTTCACCATAGCATCATTGTACATGCTATAATATGACTCTTTTCATGATTTTTATCAACTTACAGAAATTTGACGCTTTTACCCTAAAATTTTCGACATACTATACTATGACATTTTTTTGTGAAATTTTTCAACATTTCACAAAATACTTTTTTTTCACCACTGAAATTAAAAAATAAAATTTTCGAAAAAAAAAAGTTTCGACATACTATACTATGGCTTTTTTGGTTTTTTTTACAATTTTTCAAAATCAGATAAAATGACTTCTTTTCACCATAGAATCATTGTACCTGCTATAATATGACTGTTTTCATGATTTTTATCAACTTACAGAAATTTGACACTTTTACCGTAAAATTTTCGACATACTATACTATGACATTTTTTTTTTTACAATTTTTCAACATTCGATAAAATTACTTCTTTTCACCATAGAATCATTTTACATGCTATAATATGACTGTTTTCATGATTTTTTTCAACATCAAAAGAATTTGACGTTTTCATCAAAAAATTTCGACATACTATGACATTTTTATGTAAAATTTTTCAAAATTTCACAACAATTTTTTTTTTTTTACCATAGAATCATTTTACATGCTATAATATGACTGTTTTCATGATTTTTTTTCCACATCAAAAAAATTTGACGTTTTCATCGAAAAGTTTCGACATACTATACTATGACATTTTTTTTTTTACAATTTTTCAACATTTCACAAAATGACTTTTTTTCACCATAGAATCATTTTACATGCTATAATATGACTGTTTTCAGGATTTTTTTCAACATCAAAAAAATTTGACGTTTTCATCAAAAAATTTCGACATACTATGACTAGTGCTGTCAGGCGATTAAAAAAATTAATCTAATTAATTACAGGATTTGTAATTAATTAATCTAATTAATCGCATTTTAATCTCATACCTGCTAAAAGCCCCAAATAAAGAATTTGAATTCTAGGACATTACAAAATCGTAGTGCATGACTAATCAATAGAATACACCAAGAAGAGAAGATTTGAAATCCACATTTTTATTGGTTAAATGTGCTTTATAAATGAAATTCAAAAGAAAAAAGGTCAAGCACATCAGCAAACCAATTAGGCCAGGTGCATTTCTCAAAAATGCAATACAAATACAGTTAAATAAAATAAATAAAATTCAGAAATAAAATAAGGCTGAGTCTCAAATAGGCACATAAGCAGAGTCTCAATCAAAATGAATACTAAAGCTGACTCAATACAGCAATTCAAAATGAATAGTATAACATGCCTCTAAATAAGGCAACATCAATAGCAAGATGCCAACAGCATTTCCTTTAAAAGGGTCAGCTAACGTTACAGGAACTGACAACAGACAACTATGTGTCCTTGAGCCAGTTGCTCAGACAAACAAGCTTGTTTACATTGTCTGAGTGTGAGGCTGCCCTCTTCTTTTCAATGATGTTACCTGCAGTGAAAAGAGTCTCTCACATGGCCCAGACGTGGCAGCGGTAGCCAGGTAGGAGGAGAGGACAGCTGTTCATCAGCTCCTGCGTGAGCTGCCCACCACTCCAGTGGACACTCATGCATTCCAATGCACGGCTCAGCTTCGTAGCGGGCTAGAGGCAACCTGCTACTCCTTGTCCGAGTCCGAGTCCCAGTGAAAGGTCCGAGTGGGCTTGCCTCGCTCTCCTGTGTCGCGTCCATCTCTGTTGTCAGTCACCCTGCTTTAGACTAGTGGCGCAGGTACGAAGTGACGCCACTGCAGCCTACGGGTCACTCAATGGGCCAAATTTAAAATGCTTGCGCATTGACTTGCCACTCACGATTAATTGCGTTAATTTTTATAGCGCGTTAATTTGCAGCGTAATTAATTAATCTAATTAACGCGTTAAACTGACAGTCCTAACTATGACATTTATTTTGTAAAATTTTTCAACATTTGATAATATGACTTCTTTTCACCATAGAATCATTTTATATGCTATAATATGCATGTTTTCATAATTTTTATCAATATACAAAAACTTGACGCTTTTACCCTAAAATTTTCGACATACTATACGATGACATTTTTTTGTATAATTTTTCAACATTCAATAAAATGACTTCTTTTCACCATAGAATCATTGTACATTCTATAATATGACTGTTTTCATGATTTTTTTCAACATCAAATCATTTGACGTTTTCATCGAAAAATTTCGACATACTATACTATGACATTTTTTTGTAAAAATTTTCAACATTTCACAAAATGACTTTTTTCACCACAGAATCATTTTACATGCTATAATATGACTGTTTTGATGATTTTTTTCCACATCAAAAAATTTGACGTTTTTACCATAAAATTTTGGACATACTATACTATGACATTTTTTGTAAATTTTTTCCACATTTCACAAAATGACTTTTTTCCACCATAGAATCATTTTACATGCTATAATATGACTGTTTTCAGGATTTTTTTCAACATCAAAAAAATTTGACGGTTTCATCGAAAAGTTTCAACATACTATACTATGACTTTTTTTTTTTTACAATTTTTCAACATTCGATAAAATGACTTCTTGTCACCATAGAATCATTTTACATGCTATAATATGACTGTTTTCATGATTTTTTTCAACATCAAAAAAATTTCATGTTTTCATCGAAAAGTTTCGACATACTATACTATGACATTTTTTTGTAAAATTTTTCAAAATTCGATAAAATGACTTCTTTTCCCCATAGAATCATTGTACATGCTAAAATATGACTGTTTTCATGATTTTTATCAACTTACAGAAATTTGACGCTTTTACCCTAAAATTTTCGACATACTATACTATGACATTTTTTTTTATAATTTTTCAACATTCGATAAAATTAATTCTTTTCACCATAGAATAATTTTACATGCTATAATATGACTGTTTTCATGATTTTTTTCAACATCAAAAAATTTGATGTTTTCATTGAAAAATTTCGACATACTATACTATGACAATTTTTTGTAAAATTTTTCAACATTTCACAAAATGACTTTTTTTCACCATAGAATCATTTTACATACTATAATATGACTGTTTTCATGATTTTTTTCAACATCAAAAAATTTGATGTTTTCATTGAAAAATTTCGACATACTATACTATGACAATTTTTTGTAAAATTTTTCAACATTTCACGAGACTTTTTTTCACCATAGAATCATTTTACATGCTATAATATGACTGTTTTCATGATTTTTTTCAACATCAAAAAAAATTTGACATTTTCATCGAAAAGTTTCGACATACTATACTATGACATTTTTTTGTAAAATTTTTCAAAATTCGATAAAATGACTTCTTCACCATAGAATCATTGTACATGCTATAATATGACTGTTTTCATAAATTTTTCAACTTACAGAAATTTGATGCTTTAATAACGTAAAATTTTCGACATACTATATACTATGACATTTTTTTGTAAAATTTTTCAACATTTCACAAAATGACTTTTTTTCACCATAGAATAATTTTACATGCTATAATATGACTGTTTTCATGATTTTTTTCCACATCAAAAAAATTTGACGATTTCATCAAAAAATTTCGACAAACTATACTATGACATTTTTTTTTTAATTTTTCAACATTCGATAAAATTACTTCTTTTCACCATAGAATCATTTTATATGCTACCCTAAAATTTTCGACATACTATACTATGACGTTTTTATAATTTTTTTAAAAATCAAAAAAATTTGACGTTTTCATCGAAAAGTTTCGACGTACTATACTATGACTTTTTTTGTAAAATTTTTCAAAATTAGATAAAATGACTTCTTTTCACCATAGCATCATTGTACATGCTACCCTAAAATTTTCGACATACTATACTATGACATTTTTTTTGTATAATTTTTCAACATTCGATAAAATGAATTCTTTTCACCATAGAATAATTTTACATGCTATAATATGACTGTTTTCATGATTTTTTTCAACATCAAAAAAATTTGACGGTTTCATCGAAAAGTTTCAACATACTATACTATGACTTTTTTTTTTTTACAATTTTTCAACATTCGATAAAATGACTTCTTGTCACCATAGAATCATTTTACATGCTATAATATGACTGTTTTCATGATTTTTTTCAACATCAAAAAAATTTCATGTTTTCATCGAAAAGTTTCGACATACTATACTATGACATTTTTTTGTAAAATTTTTCAAAATTCGATAAAATGACTTCTTTTCCCCATAGAATCATTGTACATGCTAAAATATGACTGTTTTCATGATTTTTATCAACTTACAGAAATTTGACGCTTTTACCCTAAAATTTTCGACATACTATACTATGACATTTTTTTTTATAATTTTTCAACATTCGATAAAATTAATTCTTTTCACCATAGAATAATTTTACATGCTATAATATGACTGTTTTCATGATTTTTTTCAACATCAAAAAATTTGATGTTTTCATTGAAAAATTTCGACATACTATACTATGACAATTTTTTGTAAAATTTTTCAACATTTCACAAAATGACTTTTTTTCACCATAGAATCATTTTACATACTATAATATGACTGTTTTCATGATTTTTTTCAACATCAAAAAATTTGATGTTTTCATTGAAAAATTTCGACATACTATACTATGACAATTTTTTGTAAAATTTTTCAAAATTCGATAAAATGACTTCTTCACCATAGAATCATTGTACATGCTATAATATGACTGTTTTCATAAATTTTTCAACTTACAGAAATTTGATGCTTTAATAACGTAAAATTTTCGACATACTATATACTATGACATTTTTTTGTAAAATTTTTCAACATTTCACAAAATGACTTTTTTTCACCATAGAATAATTTTACATGCTATAATATGACTGTTTTCATGATTTTTTTCCACATCAAAAAAATTTGACGATTTCATCAAAAAATTTCGACAAACTATACTATGACATTTTTTTTTTAATTTTTCAACATTCGATAAAATTACTTCTTTTCACCATAGAATCATTTTATATGCTACCCTAAAATTTTCGACATACTATACTATGACATGTTTTTATAATTTTTTTAAAAATCAAAAAAATTTGACGTTTTCATCGAAAAGTTTCGACGTACTATACTATGACTTTTTTTGTAAAATTTTTCAAAATTAGATAAAATGACTTCTTTTCACCATAGCATCATTGTACATGCTACCCTAAAATTTTCGACATACTATACTATGACATTTTTTTTGTATAATTTTTCAACATTCGATAAAATGAATTCTTTTCACCATAGAATAATTTTACATGCTATAATATGACTGTTTTCATGATTTTTTTCAACATCAAAAAAATTTGATGTTTTCATTGAAAAATTTCGACATACTATACTATGACATTTTTTTGTAAAATTTTTCAACATTTCACAAAATGACTTTTTTTCACCATAGAATCATTTTACATGCTATAACATGACTGTTTTCATGATTTTTTTCAAAATCAAAAGATTTGACGTTTTCATCGAAAAATTTCGACATACTATACTATGACATTTTTTTGTAAAATTTTTCAACATTCGATAAAATTACTTCTTTTCACCATAGAATCATTTTATAAGCTATAATATGACTGTTTTCATGATTTTTATCAATATACAAAAATTTGATGCTTTTACCGTAAAATTTCCGACATACTATACTATGACTTTTTTTTTTTTTTTACAATTTTTCAACATTCGATAAAATGACTTCTTTTTACCATAGAATCATTTTACATGCTATAATATGACCGTTTTCATGATTTTTTTCCACATCAAAAAAATTTGACGATTTCATCAAAAAATTTCGACAGACTATACTATGACATTTTTTTTTTTTAATTTTTCAACATTCGATAAAATTACTTCTTTTCACCATAGAATCATTTTATATGCTATAATATGACTGTTTTCATGATTTTTATCAATATACAAAAATTTGATGCTTTTACCGTAAAATTTCCGACATACTATACTATGACTTTTTTTTTTTTTTTACAATTTTTCAACATTCGATAAAATGACTTCTTTTTACCATAGAATCATTTTACATGCCATAATATGACTGTTTTCATGATTTTTTTCAACATCAAAAAAATTCACGTTTTCATTGAAAAATTTCGACATACTATGCTATGGCATTTTTTTGTAAAACTTTTCAACATTTCACAAAAGACTTTTTTTCACCATAGAATCATTTTACATGCTATAATATGACTGTTTTTATAATTTTTTTAAAAATCAAAAAAATTTGACGTTTTCATCGAAAAGTTTCGACGTACTATACTATGACTTTTTTTGTAAAATTTTTCAAAATTAGATAAAATGACTTCTTTTCACCATAGCATCATTGTACATGCTATAATATGACTATTTTCATGATTTTTATCAACTTACAGAAATTTGACGCTTTTACCCTAAAATTTTCGACATACTATACTATGACATTTTTTTTGTATAATTTTTCAACATTCGATAAAATTACTTCTTTTCACCATAGAATCATTTTATATGCTATAATATGACTGTTTTCATGATTTTTATCAATATACAAAAATTTGATGCTTTTACCGTAAAATTTCCGACATACTATACTATGACTTTTTTTTTTTTTTTTACAATTTTTCAACATTCGATAAAATGACTTCTTTTTACCATAGAATCATTTTACATGCCATAATATGACTGTTTTCATGATTTTTTTCAACATCAAAAAAATTCACGTTTTCATTGAAAAATTTCGACATACTATGCTATGGCATTTTTTTGTAAAACTTTTCAACATTTCACAAAAGACTTTTTTTCACCATAGAATCATTTTAAATGCTATAATATGACTGTTTTTATAATTTTTTTAAAAAATCAAAAAAAATTTGACGTTTTCATCGAAAAGTTTCGACGTACTATACTATGACTTTTTTTGTAAAATTTTTCAAAATTAGATAAAATGACTTCTTTTCACCATAGCATCATTGTACATGCTATAATATGACTGTTTTCATGATTTTTATCAACTTACAGAAATTTGACGCTTTTACCCTAAAATTTTCGACATACTATACTATGACATTTTTTTTGTATAATTTTTCAACATTCGATAAAATGAATTCTTTTCACCATAGAATCATTGTACATTCTATAATATGACTGTTTTCATGATTTTTTTCAACATCAAAAAAATTTGATGTTTTCATTGAAAAATTTCGACATACTATACTATGACATTTTTTTGTAAAATTTTTCAACATTTCACAAAATGACTTCTTTTTACCATAGAATCATTTTACATGCTATAATATGACCGTTTTCATGATTTTTTTCCACTTCAAAAAAATTTGACGTTTTCATCAAAAAATTTCGACATACTATTCTATGACATTTTATAATTTTTCAACATTCGATAAAATTAATTCTTTTCACCATAGAATAATTTTACATGCTATGGTATGACTGTTTTCAGGAGTTTTTTCAAAATCAAAATATTTGATGTTTTCATCAAAAAATTTCGACATACTATGACATTTTTTTTAAATTTTTCAACATTTGATAATATGACTTCTTTTCACCATAGAATCATTTTATATGCTATAATATGACTGTTTTCATAATTTTTGTCAATACTATGACTTTTTATTTTTACAATTTTTCAACATTCGATAAAATTACTTCTTTTTACCATAGAATCATTTTACATGCCATAATATGACTGTTTTCATGATTTTTTTCAACATCAAAAAAATTCACGTTTTCATTGAAAAATTTCGACATACTATGCTATGGCATTTTTTTGTAAAACTTTTCAACATTTCACAAAAGACTTTTTTTCACCATAGAATCATTTTACATGCTATAATATGACTGTTTTTATAATTTTTTTAAAAATCAAAAAAATGTGACGTTTTCATCGAAAAGTTTCGACGTACTATACTATGACTTTTTTTGTAAAATTTTTGAAAATTAGATAAAATGACTTCTTTTCACCATAGCATCATTGTACATGCTACCCTAAAATTTTCGACATACTATACTATGACATTTTTTTTTTATAATTTTTCAACATTCGATAAAATGAATTCTTTTCACCATAGAATAATTTTACATGCTATAATATGACTGTTTTCATGATTTTTTTCCACATCAAAAAAATTTGACGATTTCATCAAAAAATTTCGACATACTATGCTATGACATTTTTTTGTAAAATTTTTCAACCTTTCACAAAATACTTTTTTTCACCATAGAATCATTTTACATGCTATAATATGACTGTTTTTATGATTTTTATCAACTTACAGAAATTTGACGCTTTTACCCTAAAATTTTCGACATACTATACTATGACATTTTTTTGTAAAATTTTTCAACATTTCACAAAATGACTTTTTTTCACCATAGAATCATTTTACATGCTATAATATGACTGTTTTCATGATTTTTTTCCACATCAAAAAAATTTGACGATTTCATCAAAAAATTTCGACAAACTATACTATGACATTTTTTTTTTAATTTTTCAACTTTCGATAAAATTACTTCTTTTCACCATAGAATCATTTTATATGCTACCCTAAAATTTTCGACATACTATACTATGACATGTTTTTATAATTTTTTTAAAAATCAAAAAAATTTGACGTTTTCATCGAAAAGTTTCGACGTACTATACTATGACTTTTTTTGTAAAATTTTTCAAAATTAGATAAAATGACTTCTTTTCACCATAGCATCATTGTACATGCTACCCTAAAATTTTCGACATACTATACTATGACATTTTTTTTGTATAATTTTTCAACATTCGATAAAATGAATTCTTTTCACCATAGAATAATTTTACATGCTATAATATGACTGTTTTCATGATTTTTTTCAACATCAAAAAAATTTGATGTTTTCATTGAAAAATTTCGACATACTATACTATGACATTTTTTTGTAAAATTTTTCAACATTTCACAAAATGACTTTTTTTCACCATAGAATCATTTTACATGCTATAACATGACTGTTTTCATGATTTTTTTCAAAATCAAAAAGATTTGACGTTTTCATCGAAAAATTTCGACATACTATACTATGACATTTTTTTGTAAAATTTTTCAACATTCGATAAAATTACTTCTTTTCACCATAGAATCATTTTATAAGCTATAATATGACTGTTTTCATGATTTTTATCAATATACAAAAATTTGATGCTTTTACCGTAAAATTTCCGACATACTATACTATGACTTTTTTTTTTTTTTACAATTTTTCAACATTCGATAAAATGACTTCTTTTTACCATAGAATCATTTTACATGCTATAATATGACCGTTTTCATGATTTTTTTCCACTTCAAAAAAATTTGACGTTTTCATCAAAAAATTTCGACATACTATACTATGACATTTTATAATTTTTCAACATTCGATAAAATTAATTCTTTTCACCATAGAATAATTTTACATGCTATAATATGACTGTTTTCAGGAGTTTTTTCAACATCAAAAAATTTGATGTTTTCATCAAAAAATTTCGACATACTATGACATTTTTTTTTTAAATTTTTCAACATTTGATAATATGACTTCTTTTCACCATAGAATCATTTTATATGCTATAATATGACTGTTTTCATCATTTTTGTCAATACTATGACTTTTTTTTTTTTACAATTTTTCAACATTCGATAAAATTACTTCTTTTTACCATAGAATCATTTTACATGCCATAATATGACTGTTTTCATGATTTTTTTCAACATCAAAAAAATTCACGTTTTCATTAAAAAATTTCGACATACTATGCTATGGCATTTTTTTGTAAAACTTTTCAACATTTCACAAAAGACTTTTTTTCACCATAGAATCATTTTACATGCTATAATATGACTGTTTTCATGATTTTTTTCCACATCAAAAAAATTTGACGATTTCATCAAAAAATTTCGACATACTATGACACTTTTTTGTATAATTTTTCAACATTCAATAAAATGACTTCTTTTCACCATAGAATCATTGTACATTCTATAACATGACTGTTTTCATGATTTTTTTCAAAATCAAAAGATTTGAGGTTTTCATCGAAAAATTTCGACATACTATACTATGACATTTTTTTGTAAAATTTTTCAACATTCGATAAAATTACTTCTTTTCACCATAGAATCATTTTATATGCTATAATATGACTGTTTTCATGATTTTTATCAATATACAAAAATTTGATGCTTTTACCGTAAAATTTCCGACATACTATACTATGACTTTTTTTTTTTTTTTTACAATTTTTCAACATTCGATAAAATGACTTCTTTTTACCATAGAATCATTTTACATGCCATAATATGACTGTTTTCATGATTTTTTTCAACATCAAAAAAATTCACGTTTTCATTGAAAAATTTCGACATACTTCTTTGACATATGACATTTTATAATTTTTCAACATTCGATAAAATGAATTCTTTTCACCATAGAATAATTTTACATGGTATAGTATGACTGTTTTCAGGAGTTTTTTCAACATCAAAAAATTTGATGTTTTCATCAAAAAATTTCGACATACTATGACATTTTTCTTTTAAATTTTTCAACATTTGATAATATGACTTCTTTTCACCATAGAATCATTTTATATGCTATAATATGACTGTTTTCATCATTTTTGTCAATACTATGACTTTTTTTTTTTTCAATTTTTCAACATTCGATAAAATTACTTCTTTTTACCATAGAATCATTTTACATGCCATAATATGACTGTTTTCATGATTTTTTTCAACATCAAAAAAATTCACGTTTTCATTGAAAAATTTCGACATACTATACTGACATTTTTTTGTAAAACTTTTCAACCTTTCACAAAAGACTTTTTTTCACCATAGAATCATTTTACATGCTATAATATGACTGTTTTTATAATTTTTTTAAAAATCAAAAAAATTTGACGTTTTCATCGAAAAGTTTCGACGTACTATACTATGACTTTTTTTGTAAAATTTTTCAAAATTAGATAAAATGACTTCTTTTCACCATAGCATCATTGTACATGCTACCCTAAAATTTTCGACATACTATACTATGACATTTTTTTTGTATAATTTTTCAACATTCGATAAAATGAATTCTTTTCACCATAGAATAATTTTACATGCTATAATATGACTGTTTTCATGATTTTTTTCAACATCAAAAAAATTTGATGTTTTCATTGAAAAATTTCGACATACTATACTATGACATTTTTTTGTAAAATTTTTCAACATTTCACAAAATGACTTTTTTTCACCATAGAATCATTTTACATGCTATAACATGACTGTTTTCATGATTTTTCTCAAAATCAAAAGATTTGACGTTTTCCTCGAAAAATTTCGACATACTATACTATGACATTTTTTTGTAAAATTTTTCAACATTCGATAAAATTACTTCTTTTCACCATAGAATCATTTTATAAGCTATAATATGACTGTTTTCATGATTTTTATCAATATACAAAAATTTGATGCTTTTACCGTAAAATTTCCGACATACTATACTATGACTTTTTTTTTTTTTTACAATTTTTCAACATTCGATAAAATGACTTCTTTTTACCATAGAATCATTTTACATTCTATAATATGACCGTTTTCATGATTTTTTTCCACTTCAAAAAAATTTGACGTTTTCATCAAAAAATTTCGACATACTATACTATGACATTTTATAATTTTTCAACATTCGATAAAATTAATTCTTTTCACCATAGAATAATTTTACATGCTATAGTATGACTGTTTTCAGGAGTTTTTTCAACATCAAAAAATTTGATGTTTTCATCAAAAAATTTCGACATACTATGACATTTTTTTTTTAAATTTTTCAACATTTGATAATATGACTTCTTTTCACCATAGAATCATTTTATATGCTATAATATGACTGTTTTCATAATTTTTGTCAATACTATGACTTTTTTTTTTTTTTACAATTTTTCAACATTCGATAAAATTACTTCTTTTTACCATAGAATCATTTTACATGCCATAATATGACTGTTTTCATGATTTTTTTCAACATCAAAAAAATTCACGTTTTCATTGAAAAATTTCGACATACTATACTGACATTTTTTTGTAAAACTTTTCAACCTTTCACAAAAGACTTTTTTTCACCATAGAATCATTTTACATGCTATAATATGACTGTTTTTATAATTTTTTTAAAAATCAAAAAAATTTGACGTTTTCATCGAAAAGTTTCGACGTACTATACTATGACTTTTTTTGTAAAATTTTTCAAAATTAGATAAAATGACTTCTTTTCACCATAGCATCATTGTACATGCTACCCTAAAATTTTCGACATACTATACTATGACATTTTTTTTGTATAATTTTTCAACATTCGATAAAATGAATTCTTTTCACCATAGAATAATTTTACATGCTATAATATGACTGTTTTCATGATTTTTTTCAACATCAAAAAAATTTGATGTTTTCATTGAAAAATTTCGACATACTATACTATGACATTTTTTTGTAAAATTTTTCAACATTTCACAAAATGACTTTTTTTCACCATAGAATCATTTTACATGCTATAACATGACTGTTTTCATGATTTTTTTCAAAATCAAAAGATTTGACGTTTTCATCGAAAAATTTCGACATACTATACTATGACATTTTTTTGTAAAATTTTTCAACATTCGATAAAATTACTTCTTTTCACCATAGAATCATTTTATAAGCTATAATATGACTGTTTTCATGATTTTTATCAATATACAAAAATTTGATGCTTTTACCGTAAAATTTCCGACATACTATACTATGACTTTTTTTTTTTTTACAATTTTTCAACATTCGATAAAATGACTTCTTTTTACCATAGAATCATTTTACATGCTATAATATGACCGTTTTCATGATTTTTTTCCACTTCAAAAAAATTTGACGTTTTCATCAAAAAATTTCGACATACTATACTATGACATTTTTTTATAATTTTTCAACATTCGATAAAATTAATTCTTTTCACCATAGAATAATTTTACATGCTATAGTATGACTGTTTTCAGGAGTTTTTTCAACATCAAAAAATTTGATGTTTTCATCAAAAAATTTCGACATACTATGACATTTTTTTTTTAAATTTTTCAACATTTGATAATATGACTTCTTTTCACCATAGAATCATTTTATATGCTATAATATGACTGTTTTCATAATTTTTGTCAATACTATGACTTTTTTTTTTTTACAATTTTTCAACATTCGATAAAATTACTTCTTTTTACCATAGAATCATTTTACATGCCATAATATGACTGTTTTCATGATTTTTTTCAACATCAAAAAAATTCACGTTTTCATTGAAAAATTTCGACATACTATACTGACATTTTTTTGTAAAATTTTTCAACCTTTCACAAAATACTTTTTTTCACCATAGAATCATTTTACATGCTATAATATGACTGTTTTCATGATTTTTTTCAACATCAAAAAAATTCACGTTTTCATTGAAAAATTTCGACATACTATACTATGACATTTTTTTGTAAAACTTTTCAACATTTCACAAAAGACTTTTTTTCACCATAGAATCATTTTACATGCTATAATATGACTGTTTTTATAATTTTTTTAAAAATCAAAAAAATGTGACGTTTTCATCGAAAAGTTTCGACGTACTATACTATGACTTTTTTTGTAAAATTTTTCAACATTTCACAAAATGACTTCTTTTTACCATAGAATCATTTTACATGCTATAATATGACCGTTTTCATGATTTTTTTCCACTTCAAAAAAATTTGACGTTTTCATCAAAAAATTTCGACATACATAATGACATTTTATAATTTTTCAACATTCGATAAAATTAATTCTTTTCACCATAGAATAATTTTACATGCTATCGTATGACTGTTTTCAGGAGTTTTTTCAAAATCAAAAAATTTGATGTTTTCATCAAAAAATTTCGACATACTATGACATTTTTTTTTTAAATTTTTCAACATTTGATAATATGACTTCTTTTCACCATAGAATCATTTTATATGCTATAATATGACTGTTTTCATAATTTTTGTCAATACTATGACTTTTTTTTTTTACAATTTTTCAACATTCGATAAAATTACTTCTTTTTACCATAGAATCATTTTACATGCCATAATATGACTGTTTTCATGATTTTTTTCAACATCAAAAAAATTCACGTTTTCATTGAAAAATTTCGACATACTATACTGACATTTTTTTGTAAAATTTTTCAACCTTTCACAAAATACTTTTTTTCACCATAGAATCATTTTACATGCTATAATATGACTGTTTTTATGATTTTTATCAACTTACAGAAATTTGACGCTTTTACCCTAAAATTTTCGACATACTATACTATGACATTTTTTTGTAAAATTTTTCAACATTTCACAAAATGACTTTTTTTCACCATAGAATCATTTTACATGCTATAATATGACTGTTTTCATGATTTTTTTCCACATCAAAAAAATTTGACGATTTCATAAAAAATTTCATTCTTGATTTTTTAATTTTTCAACATTCGATAAAATTCTCTTTTCACATAGAATCATTTTTTGCTCCCTAAAATTTTCGCATACTATACTATGACATGTTTTTATAATTTTTTTAAAAATCAAAAAATTTGACGTTGTCATCGAAAAGTTTCGACGTCTTACTATGACTTTTTTGTAAAATTTTTCAAAATTAGATAAAATGACTTCTTTTCACCATAGCATCATTGTACATGCTACCCTAAAATTTTCGACATACTATACTATGACATTTTTTTTGTATAATTTTTCAACATTCGATAAAATGAATTCTTTTCACCATAGAATAATTTTACATGCTATAATATGACTGTTTTCATGATTTTTTTCAACATCAAAAAAATTTGATGTTTTCATTGAAAAATTTCGACATACTATACTATGACATTTTTTTGTAAAATTTTTCAACATTTCACAAAATGACTTTTTTTCACCATAGAATCATTTTACATGCTATAACATGACTGTTTTCATGATTTTTTTCAAATTCAAAAGATTTGACGTTTTCATCGAAAAATTTCGACATACTATACTATGACATTTTTTTGTAAAATTTTTCAACATTCGATAAAATTACTTCTTTTCACCATAGAATCATTTTATATGCTATAATATGACTGTTTTCATGATTTTTATCAATATACAAAAATTTGATGCTTTTACCGTAAAATTTCCGACATACTATACTATGACTTTTTTTTTTTTTTACAATTTTTCAACATTCGATAAAATGACTTCTTTTTACCATAGAATCATTTTACATGCCATAATATGACTGTTTTCATGATTTTTTTCAACATCAAAAAAATTCACGTTTTCATTGAAAAATTTCGACATACTTCTTTGACATATGACATTTTATAATTTTTCAACATTCGATAAAATGAATTCTTTTCACCATAGAATAATTTTACATGCTATAGTATGACTGTTTTCAGGAGTTTTTTCAACATCAAAAAATTTGATGTTTTCATCAAAAAATTTCGACATACTATGACATTTTTTTTTTTAAATTTTTCAACATTTGATAATATGACTTCTTTTCACCATAGAATCATTTTATATGCTATAATATGACTGTTTTCATCATTTTTGTCAATACTATGACTTTTTTTTTTACAATTTTTCAACATTCGATAAAATTACTTCTTTTTACCATAGAATCATTTTACATGCCATAATATGACTGTTTTCATGATTTTTTTCAACATCAAAAAAATTCACGTTTTCATTGAAAAATTTCGACATACTATACTGACATTTTTTTGTAAAATTTTTCAACCTTTCACAAAAGACTTTTTTTCACCATAGAATCATTTTACATGCTATAATATGACTGTTTTTATGATTTTTTTCAACGTCAAAAAAATTTCACGTTTTCATCGAAAAATTTCGACATACTATACTATGACATTTTTTTGTAAAATTTTTCAAAATTAGATAAAATGACTTCTTTTCACCATAGCATCATTGTACATGCTATAATATGACTGTTTTCATGATTTTTATCAACTTACAGAAATTTGACGCTTTTACCCTAAAATTTTCGACATACTATACTATGACATTTTTTTGTAAAATTTTTCAAAATTAGATAAAATGACTTTTTTTCAACATAGTATCATTTTACATGGTATAATATTACTGTTTTCATGATTTTTGCCACATCAACAAAATTTGACGTTTCATCAAAAAATTTCGACATACTATGACATCTTTATGTAACATTTCAACGTCAACATTTCACAAGACTTTTTTTCACCATAGAATAATTTTACATGCTATAATATGACTGTTTTCATGATTTTTTCCACATCAAAAAATAACGTTTTTACCATAAAATTTTGGACATACAATACTATGACATTTTTTTATTTACAATTTTTCAGCATTCGATAAAATGACTTATTTTCACCATAGAATCATTTTACATGCTATAATATGACTGATTTTTGTCAATATACAAAAACGTTTTTACCGTAAAATTTTTGACATACTATACTATGACTTTTTTCGACATACTATACTATGACTTATTTGACATACTATACTATTGCGTTTTCATGACTTTTTTCAACATACTATAGTATGGCGTTTTTATGAATTTTTAATTTTTTCACCATACTATACTATGACTTTTTAATTTTTTTCATACAGTATATTATGACTTTTTTCATACTATAGTATGGTTTTAAAGTATGGTATGAGTGTGGTTGGCATGTAAAATGATTCTATGGTGAAAAGGAGTCATTTTATCGAATGTTGAAAAATAGAAAAAAAAAAAAAAAAAAAAAATAAAAAAAATTTTAAAAAAAAAAAAAAAAAAAAGTTGAAAAATTTGAAAACGCCATACTATAGTATGGCGTTTTTATGAATTTTTAATTTTTTTCACCATACTTTACTATGACTTTTTAATTTTTTTTTTTCATACAGTATGTACTATGACTTTTTTCAACATACTATATTATATACTTCTTTTGACATCTTAAACTTTGATGTTTCTATGATTCTATGACAAATATAATTTAGCAAAAACAGTAATTGTTAGTCTTAAAAAATAAACAGTATAAGATTTCGAAAGAAGTCAAAAAAAGTCATACTATAGTGTGTCGAAGAAATTAAGAAAGTCATAGTATAGTATGTCTAAAAAAGTCATGTTATAGTATGTCAAAAAAAATCTTAAAAAGCCTTAGTATGGTATGTCAAAAAAATTTTTAAAAAACATCGAAAAAACTCATAATCGTATTGAAACAAGACCTAACAAGTCATAATATAGTTGGTTGAATAAAACCCATGAAAAAAGTCATGAAAACGCCATTGTATAGTATGTTGAAAAAAGTCATGAAAACGCCATAGTATAGTATGTCAAAAACAGTCATAAAAAAAAAAAACGCCATAGTATAGTATGTCAAAAAAAGTCCTGAAAAAGCCACAGGATGGTATGTCGAAAAAGTCATAAAAAAAGCGACATAGTATAGTATGTCGAAAAAAGTCATAAAAACGCCATAGTATAGTATGTCGAAAAAAAGTCGTAGTACAGTATGTCAAAAAAAGTCATGAAAACGCCATAGTATAGTATGTTGAAAAAAAGTCATGAAAACGCCATAGTATAGTATGTCGAAAAAATTCATAAAAACGCTATACTATAGTATGTCGAAAAAAGTAATGAAAACGCCATAGTGTAGTATATAAAAAAAAAAGTCATGAAAACGCCATAGTATAGTACGTCGAAAAAAGTCATGAAAACGCCATAGTATAGTAAATAAGGAAAAAGTCATGAAAACGCCATAGTATAGTATGTCGAAAAAAGTCATAGTATAGTATGTCAAAAAAGTCATAAAAACGCCATAGTGTAGTACGTCTAAAAAAGTGAGGAAAACGCCAAAGTATAGTAAGTCGAAAAAATAATGAAAATGCCATAGTAGCATGTCGAAAAAAGTCATGAAAACGCCAATGTATAGTATGTCGAAAAAATAATGAAAATGCCATAGTAGCATGTCGAAAAAAGTCATGAAAACGCCAATGTATAGTATGTCGAAAAAATAATGAAAATGCCATCGTAGCATGTCGAAAAAAAGTCATGAAAACGCCATAGTATAGTATGTCGAAAAAATCCTGAAAACGCCATAGTATAGTGTGCCAAAAAAAAGTCATGAAAACGTCATAGTATGGTATGTCGAAGAAAGTCATGAAAATGCCATAGTATGTCAAAAAAAAGTCATGAAAACGCAATAGTATAGTATGTCGAAAAAAGTCATGAAAACGCAATAGTATAGTATGTCGAAAAAAGTCAGTATAGTATGTCGAAATTCAAAAAAACATTATACTATGTTGAATATAGTATAGTATGTTGAAAAAGTAATTAAAAGGGTTTTTTACAGTAATGAAGATAAGTCACAGTATATGGTATGTCATAGCATTGTATGTCAAATTAGTCATAAAAACATCATAGTATAGTGTGTTGAAAAAATTCATAAAAATGTCATAGTAGACTGTCGAAAAAAATCATTTAATAAATTTGTATTACAGTTTGTCAAATAAGGCATTAAATAAGTCACAGTATATAGTATGCCAAAAAAAGTATTAGTATTTGTATAGTATAGTATGTCGATTTAGTCATAAAAACATCATAGTGTATTATTTTGAAAATAAAATCAGAAAAGTTTTAAAGTACACTATTTCAAAGAAGTCATAAAAACATCATTAGTATATTGAAAAAAAAATCATAAAAATATCATAGTATACTATGTTGAAAAAGTCATACAGATGTCACAGTATGGTATATTGAAAAAATTCATAAAAATCTCATAGTATAGTATGTTGGAAAAAAGTCATCAAAACGTCAGATTAATATGTTGAAAATATTAATTAAAATTTCATAGTATACTATGTGGAAAAAATTATTCAAAAAGTCATAGTACATTTTATGTGTATGTGTATGTAATATGTATGTCCAAAAAAATAATAGTACAGTATATACAGCATAGTATGTTCGAAAAAGTCATAAAAACATCATTATATGTTATGTTGAAAGAAGTCATATCCATCCATCCATCCGTCGTCAACCGCTTATCCCGTTAGGGGTCGCGGGGGGGCTGAAGCCGATCCCAGCTGGCATAGGGCGAAGGCGGGGTTCACCCTGGACAGGTCGCCAGTCCATGAAAGAAGTCATAGTATGTTGAAAAAGTCATAAAACAGTCATAGTATAGTATGTTGAAAAGTCACATTATAGTATGTCTAAAAATTAAAAAAACATACTACGGTGTGTTTAAAAAAGTCATTAGTCATAGTATAGAAGTTCAAAAAAGTAATTTAAAAAGTCATAGTGTATGTTGAAAAAAACATATAAATCATATAATATGCAGAAAAACTCATAAAAACATCTATATAATAGTATTTTTGAAAAAGTCCAAAAAGTCATAGTATAATATGTCAAAAAAAAGTAATTAAAAAAACTTAAAGTACAGTAAGTCAACAAACGTAATTAAAATGAGTCATATTATGACCATAAAACCATGACATCATAGTATATGTAATTTCATTAAAACATTGCAGTATGGTATGTCAATAGTATGTCTTAAAAAGTCATAACAAAGTTCCAGTATAGTATGCTAAGAAAAAGTCATGAAAAAAGTAACTGTATAGTATGTTACTAGAAGTCAAAACAAGTCACAGTATAGTATAAAACAAAAACAAAAATATCATGGTACAGTGAACCCTCGCTATAACGCGGTTCACCTTTCGCGGCTTCGCTGCTTCGCGGATTTTTTTACAGTGCATTTATTGTGCTCTGAATCCTGATTGAAAAAGAAAGAGTGCCAACAACTACCCATAACGATGTTGTTCTCTCGGAGAAAGACTCCTGCGCAGCCTGCAGTTGAAACAGACGCTACAGCGCAGCGGAGTGAGGACGGAGAGGCACAGTTGGAGGGACTGTGAAATACGCGAGTGACAATGTTTCCAACCTTGTCTTCATTACTATACTTACAATACCGTTCTTTAAACTATCATAGTTATTTGTAAGAAAACGTTAATATTTGTATTTCTTAAACATATTTTGGGCCTGAAAACAGGTTTTGATTTTTGGTTTCATTCTATAGTACAGTATTGCATTGTAAAATAACAGTAAAAAATAAAGCTGACTACTTCACGGATTTCACCTATCGCGGGTTATTTTAGGAACGCAACTCCCGCGATAAACGAGGGTTCACTGTATACTGTATCGAAAAAAAAAAAAGTCATGAAAGTATCATATTACTATGTTGAAAAAAAAATCAGAATTTTATAGTATAGTATGTTGAAAGAATTATTTTTAAAAAGTTGTAGTACAGTCGTAGTACGTAGCACAGTTCATAAATGTCATTAAAATAAGTCACAGTATACAATATGTCAAAAAATCATAGTATATTATGTCAAATTTGTCATCAAAATGTCATAGTATAGTATGTTGAAAAAAATTCATAAAAATGTCACAGTATACCATGTTAAAAAGTCATTAAACAATTATAATGTAGTATGTTAAATTAGTCATTAAAACATCATTATCTACTATGTTGAAAAAAAGTCAGAGTATAGTATCTCGATAAGCCAGAAAAATTCACACAATAGTATGTCTGAAAATTTTAAAAATAAAACATACTACAGTATGTTGTCATTAAAGTCACAGTATAGAATGTGAAAAAAGTAATTTAAATAAGTCATAGTGTCGAAAAAATGTATAAATCATAAATATAGAATAGAACATATAGAAAAGGTCAGTCATATAAAAGTCAAAGTATAGTATGTTGAAAAAAATCATTAAAATATGTCCCCAAAAATATTTTAAAAACATTGAAAAACATCATTAAAAAGTTCATAGTATGTCAGGTGATAGATGAAGTACAGTATGTCAAAGGTGAAGTATCCCATTGGATAATGTCCCTGCCAAAGTGCTAAAAATGATTTTTAGTACTGTGGGGCCCAGTCTTCTGTTTTTATTAACTCCTGCCTTTGATTAGGAACAGTACCAGCTGCTTTTAAACATGCAGTGGTCAGGCCCCTTCTTAAAAAATCTTGACCCCACAGTGTTTGTAAGTTTTAGACCCGTTTCCCATTTGCCCTTTCTTTCTAAGGTTGTAGAAAAGTGTTTTTATACAATTATAGTCCTTTCTGGAAAAGAACTCTGTTTTTGAAAAGTTTCAGTTGGGATTTAGGTGTCGTCACAGCACTGCTAAAGGTGCACAAGGATATTGCACTGTCTGTGGATGCCAAGTGCCCTGTTGTCCTAGTGCTGCTGGATCTCACAGCAGCCTTTGACATGGTGACTGAATATTCAGTCCTCCTGTCACGCCTAAGTAATTTTGTTGGCATCCACAGCACTGCACTGAAGTGGTTCACATCTTACTTGTCCTGTAGAACCTTCTCCGTTATGGTTGGTGACCTGTCCTCTTCTGGTGCTCCTTTCTCCTGTGGAGTCTCACAAGGTTCTATTCTTGGTCTGATCCTCTTTTCATTATATATGTTGCCCCTTGGATCAATTACAAACAGGCACAACCTTTTTTTCCTTTTTATGCAGATGATTTACAAATCTATTTGCCAGTTAAGCCTAATAGTAATAGTGCACAATGTTCTTTGGTTAGGTGCATTGGTGATATTAAACAGTGGTTGACCCAAAACTTTCTTCATTTAAATGATGACAAACTGAGTATATTGTGTTTGGGGATGCTGTGATGGCTGGCTTTGGCACCTTGTCTTAAAAGCTCAGTCCAATTGTCAGAAATCAGAGAGTGACCTTTGACAGTCATCTGAGGTTTGACAACCAAATCAACAACATTGTCAGGACTAGTTTCATCCAGTTACGTCTCCTGGCCAAAGTTAAAATGTTTTTAAGCCGTCATGACCTAGAGTAAGCCATCCATGCTCTAATCTGTTCAAGATTAGACTACTGCAATGCACTTCATGTTGGCGCAACCCAGTCCTCTCTAAGTCGCCTTCAACTTGTGCAAAAAGCTGCTGCCCGTCTTAACCAACGCTAGTAGACGGGAGCGCATCACTCTTGTTCTTAGCTCCCCTCACTGGCCTCCCGTCCTTTATAGAATTGATTTTAAACTCTTATTGTTTGTTTTTAAAACTCTTAACGGCCTCGCCCCATCCTATTTATCTGAGCATTTAACAGTCCGTGATTCTGGAAGAGCTCTTAGGTCAACTAATCAACTGTTGCTGGAAGTGCCCAGGTCAAAGCACAAACGCTGGGGTGACCAAGCCTCTTCAAATCCAGGCTAAAAACCTATTTATTTAGGGTGGCTCATCAATCATAAAGTTATCTAGTAGGTCGATAATGTCATAAAAACGTCATGGTATAGTATGTTGAAAAAAATCTCAAATAGTCAGTATATAGTATGTTGAATAAAGTTATGAAAAGGGTCACAGTATCAAATGTCAAAAATATTCAAAAAAGTTACAGTATACTATGTTGAAAAAAAGTCACCAGAAAGTCAAATTATTGTACGTTAACAAAAGTCATTAAAAAATCCTAGTATAGTTTATCGGGAATAAAATCCAAAGAAGTATATTATGCCCACCCAGGGACGAGACATCGTTTTTTGGGGGCGGCAGTAGCTCAGTCTGTAGGGAGTTGGCTTGGGAATCAGAGGGTCACCGGTTCAAGTCCCGACATGGACCAAGAACAGTTACAGGTTGCCATAGTAATGCTTGATTGCAGCTCCACACCAGATTCATGAGCCAATCAGAGCAGGTTAACTAACACACCCACACACTTACTATGTTTACTGTGTCACAGCCATTTCAGTGAGCCAGCATGCTCTACACCAGGGCTTCAATTGATCAGATGTTAGCCACGCCCCTACGACAAATGGTTCATGAGTTACCAAGAGGGCTTGGCTAATGAAACAGGGACTCTGCTGAGTTCAATACCACATCCCACAGGAGTCTACGACAAACAGTTCAGGAGTTCTGAAAGGGGGCGTGGCTAACATCTTGGGGTGGGGCTCTGAGTCTATGTTGGCATGTAAATGACCTCAGGCCTGGACCGCCATCATGCATGAGAAATTTGGGGCAGATTTGACAAAGTATGCTGAAGTTACATTAACTTCCTGTTACATAGCAAATCATGCCAAATGGACGAAAACTCAGAATCTTCACAATATACCTTTTTCACAGCAGCCATATTGACATGTCATTGCAGAGTAATCACAGGTGTAATTAATAACCTTAATTATGGCCCTGATCAATTGAAGCCCTGGTGTAGAGCATGCTGGCTCACTGAAATGGCTGTGACACAGTAAACATAGTAAGTGTGTGGATGTGTATGTTAGTTAGCCTGCTCTGATTGGCTCATGAATCTGGTGTGGAGCTGCAATCAAGCAAGGTTGCTATGGCAACCTGTAACTGCTCAGTCTAAATTACACAAGACACAGTCTTCTTGCATTGATCGCAACAGAGGCGATGGTTCCAAACAAATGCCGCTCAAACCAAAACCATAACTCCTAACACTTCAATATTTGTGACGAGTAACACTCTGATGAACAGATTGTACAAAATTTGTGTGTGTAACATCAAAAATGTGTCCACGGGAGCAGTCTCTAAAACTGGTAACTTTTTCTCTGATCCCAAAACTGTGCCAAAATTAACATGGGGTTTAATGGGGACCTTGGCTGGAGTTGCTGTCACTTCCTGGCATTTTTAGCCAAATGTATAAATCTGACTGATTCCATAGTGTCATGTCTGCGGCCGGCACAAGATTTCTAACATTTCTATGTAAAAAATTATGTTTGAATAGTGAAAATTGTGGTAATGGGGGGGAGTTTAATTTTTTTAATAAGATGTTGAAGCACGGTCGCACTCTAGCTGTGATGTCACCACACTACCGAACGCAATACACACAAGAGCATTTTTACCATGGTCCAAACGAAGTTAAATATTGCAAAAAGTATGAATGGGATTTAAAGATGGGGAACATTTTAAAGTTTGAATGGAGTTTCTAGGTGAAAGTATGAATGAGAAGAGCTTTGAAAATGGGTGAAGTCTTTTAAGTTCTGAATGTCTTCTCCATTCATTTCAGTGCAAAGTTTTTGATGAAGTATTTTTAATAAGAAAGTATGAATGTTGTGAATGTGAAAAGTAATCCTAATGTCCTAATGGAGATGAATATTTCAATGTTTGAATGGAGTTTGAAAGTTGAAAAATGTGGAAGGAGTAGGGTTGCATAGGTACATAAAATAAAAACTAAAAAAAAGAATTTCGGTAGTAAAAGAACACAGGTTGTGAATACTTCCAGCATTCACACCAATTAAAAAGTCATATTATGGTACATTGAAAAAATTGTCAAAAAAAATGGCTGGAACCCCTGGCTCCGGGCTGACCTGGAGTCAGAGGCTCCAACTGACTAATCATAAAAATCAAATAAAAATCATAGTATAGTATGTCGAAAAAGTCATAAAGTTATGGTGTATCCATGAATCTATTTTCTTCTGCTTATCCGTGGCCGGGTCGCAGCAGCAGCAGGCTTAGCAGGGAATTCCACTCGTCTGTCTCCCAGCAACGTTTTCCAGCTCTTTCTGTGGGACCCTGATGTGTTCCCAGAACAACTGAGATATGTAATCTTTCTAGCATGTTCTGGGTCTACCCCAGGGCCTCTTACCAGGTGGACATGCCCAGAAATCCCCCAAACGGAGGCATCGTGATCAGATGCCCGAATCACCTCAGCTGGCACCTTTCGACGTGAAGGAACAGTGGCTCTACTCTGTGTGGCTTCGAGTTCCATCTGGATGTCAGAGCTCCTCATCCTATCTCTAAAGCTGAGCCCAGCCACCCTACGAAGGAAACTCATTTTGGCCACTTGTATCCACAATGTCATTCTTTCAGTCACTACCCAAAGTAAAACAAAAGTAAGGGGTTGGAATGTAGATGGACTGGTAAATCGAGAACTTAACCTTCCAGCTCAGCTCCCTTTTCACCACAATGGTCCGGTACAGCACCCATATAACTGAACTGCCTGTCCATTTCCTTCCATTTCACACTCAATTGTGATCAAGAATCCCTGATACTTGAACTCCCTCTCTTGGGGCAAAGGCTCACTCCCTCTCTCAGGGTGTAGTCCACTGGATTCCGGCAGAGAACCATGGCCTCAGACTTGGAGGTACTGACCCTTATCCAGAGTGCTTCATACTCCACTGCAAACTGCCTGGTGCATGTTGACGGTCACAGTCTGATGAAGCCAACAGAACCACATCATCTGCAAAGAGCAAGATGCAATTCTGAGGTCCCCAAACCAGATACTCGCTTCTCCCTGGCTGCACCTTGAGATCCTGTCTGTGGAATTCACAAACAGGATCAGCGACAAGCAACAACCCTGGCAGAGGCCAACACCCACCGGAAATGCGTTTGGCTTTGTGCGGAGTATACGGACACAGCTCTCACTTTGGTTATACAAGGACCAGATGGCTCATAACAACAAACTTGGTACCTTGTATTCCAGCAGTACCCCCCACAGGATTTCCCGGGGGTACAGTCATAAGCCTTTTCCAAGTCCACACAGCACATGTAGAATGGGCAAACTCCCATGACCCCCCGTAAAGGTTAAAGAGCTGGCCCACTGTTCCATGGCCAGAACGGAATCCGCATTGCTCCTCCTGGATCTGAGGTTCAACTATTGGGCAGAGTTTCCTTTTCAGTACCCTGGAATAAACTTTCCAAGGGAGGCTAAGCAGAGTGATACCCTGATAGTTGGAGCACACCCTCTGGTCCCACTTTTTAAAAATGGGAAGCACCACCCCAGTCTGCCATTCCACAGGCACTGTCCCCGACCTCCACACAACATGTCAGCGAAGTCAGCCCAACAATGTCTAGACTCTTCAGCTTTCAGCATCTCAGAGCAACTCTCATCCACCCACAGCGCCTTGCTGCTGAGGAGCTTCTTGACTACCTCAGCAACCTCTGCCGAGGATGTGAACAAGCCATCCCCAGAGTCTTCAAACTCTGCCTCCTCTACAGAAGATGTGTTGGTGGGGCTCAGGAGTTCCTCGGCACTCTTTCCATTGCGTGACAATATTCCATCCGGGTCCGCAGTTCTCCTCCCCTGCTGAACACAGCCTGAGTCAAGATCTGCTTTCCCTTTTTGAGTCACCTAACAATTTGCCAGAACTTACTTGAGGCCAACTGAAGTCCTTTTCCATGGTCTCCCCAAATACCTTCTCCAGGCCTGCTTCTGTTGAAAAATATTATAAAATGTAAAAAGACATATTTTTCATATGTTTCATGACTATTTGATGATCTTTTATGAGATACTAGGACATGTTTATGGCATACCATACAATAAATTATCTTTTTTTGTGTCATACTATGACATATTTTTATGTTATACTAGACATATGTTTTTGAGACCTTTTTTTATCATTTTTGTCATACTGGCTTACTAAATGTCATGAAAACTCATAGTATACGTAGTCATGGTATAATATACTAGGCAAAGTAAGTATAATATACTATGACATTGCTGTCTTTAGTACTTTGTATACCTTTTTAATTTTCTTATACAGAAGAAGAAGAACAACAACCTTTATTAGTCCCACGAGGGGAAATTCAATTTTTACACTCTGTTTGTTAACTTATACACGGTACGTGCAGACCCGAAACACACACGCACATGCATCAAATGGAGAGATGTCTGAGTGAGGGGGCTGCTCCTGACAAGTGCCCCGAGCAGTTGGAGGTTTGGTGCCTTGCTCAGGGGCACCTCGGCAGTGCCTAAGAGGTAAACTGGCACCTCTCCAGCTACCAGTTCACACTCAGTTCTTGGTCCATGTCGGGACTTGAACCAGTGACCCTCCGGTTCCCAAGCCAACTCCCTACAGACTGAGCTACTGCCGCCCCAGAGAAAGACTGTTCCAGTACAGTACATGTCCTCATGTTTCAATGATCACAAATACAGTAGTAAGGAAAAAATATATACACCGTTTTATTTATTGTTTTACAAAAAAAACAGATAAGTAAAATTACAGTACAGTAATAAATATAATATATTACTGTAAACTCACTGAAACCAGAACAGTTGCAGATAAAATTGTGTAAACAAAACAAATGATATATAAAGGGATGGTGGATGATTTTGGATGGCACCTTTCACAAGTAGTGTCATTCCTGGTACTCGTCATCAACCCTTCAAAGATATGTCTCACAATAACAACAACACTCTGAGTGGCAGCGGTGGCGGTCATTCAATCTGAGCATGTGTGTCTGGGAGAAAAGAAGGGCGGAGGGATCAGGGTTGTGTACAGATCTTGCAACAGGACAAGCTAGACAAGTATAGAGGAGAGAGACAAGGGCTAGTACAAATAAGGAAGCCCAAAAAAGACAAGCCATGACTACCTATATTTGTCAGCGACTTTTGAGGAAAACAAGCCCAAAAACCACATTAAACAAAATATTAATCATAGAGTTTTTTATATTCTTAAAGTATGACTAGAGGGGAACTTTAATATCTTTAAAAACCTTGGAGGCTGAATGTACTCTGATGGGATTTTATAGTCAGAAACAAAACAGCAAAGATGAGCTTTTCTTTGGAGATGTTGCTGCCTCATTTGTGCCACGGTATGCGATGAAAGTACTGACTCACCTTGACAAAGGCAGCGATAACCTCCAAATGAACTGCTCTCACCCAAATCAAGCAGCCAACCAAAATAAAACAGAGATGTGCAGCTCAGAGGGGAGGCCTCAAACTGCTGCTGCACAGAGAAGTTTACATACTGAACCCACTGGAGGGCCATTACAGCTCAACCGTTCTTTTCACTGCGCTGATAAACAACAATTCCCAGAGTCCCCGAGTCCTCCATTGTCCGAATTTACATGAGGTTTGGGGGCTTCAGCGCATGTGAGTGATAGAGGTCAGAGCAAGTGTGTATTTAAAAACACACGCAACACAAGGAGAATGATAAGCATAACTTTCCCTAAAATACCACTGCAGAAAAATTCAAAAACTTTTAAAACGCTTGAATGCACAAACACACCTGCATGTACACTGTAGTCAAGTCTCCTGAAAGGTGCACATCGCATGTTGATATGCACACACATTCAAACACAGTTATTTTCTTGCTGTTATAGACACACTGTATGTAAATGAGATCTAAAATGGCTCTCATGCTTGCCCTCTTCCTCCGGTGCCAGAGTCACGCATCATTGTCAGCAGCCAGCAAAACAAGATGAAATAAAATTCTAAGCCGTCCTGGCAGTCAAGGACACCATTCCCTCACCGTAATAGCCTGTATCGCCTAGCCACTCCATGTGTAGCTTTTCTTCATTGCTCTGGGCTTTTATTCCTGGCAATAAGCTCTTTATCACTCCTCAACACAATTCATTTAAAACCACCGTCAAGAAGCAATCAAACCTTAAGTAAGAGGATTCAAAGTCAGTGTGTTATTGTTAAGCAAAGTAGTATTACTTCATTTCCATAATGCACCCGACAGAGATGCCAAATAGGTAATAATAAAGAACAGTACGCAAGAAAATAAACAGTTAATATATCTTTTCTCATTTTTGCTAAATTTAAATGCAATACTTTATCCACCCGTGTCATTTCCTCTTCTCTTCTTTCCTGTGTTTGCCTCCTTTCTGCCTCCAGAATGACATTATGTTTGGGTTAGTTGTCTTTCTGCCTCGGACACCTATGATTTAGCAATTCTTGACATATCCATTACATCTCACAGATTGGCTGTTCCCCTCTCCCTGTGTCTCAGAAACCTATAGAAATGACATGTACCTTTCCATTTTTTTCTGTCAGATGTCCTCGATTCACAGGTGGTGCGTTTAGAAAGAAGTGGATTCTAATTTCAGGAGTGTTCCCTTACTATTAACTATAGGTACAGGAGAGACATCAATCTTGACAAGGTCTTTTTGAACCACGTCTAAAAAATGCAATACTATTGTGTATTTTTCGCCTGCTCTCCACAGCGTGACCGAAGATGGGCATTTCAACTGCTGGTTTTATGATTTACTATCTGCATTATTTTTGTCTCTATAACAGTGTTTGGGAAATGGTTCACGTGTCATCATTATGTATCTGCTTAGGTAGAACGTTAGCTATCCTCTCTTTTACAGCAGAGATACAATCAATTTTATAACAGGTGCAATAATAGATCAGTGCCATCATCACCACAATCATCTTCATCCTCCTAGTAATGTTTACTTTAAACCAGCTTCAGCTTCCAGGGGCACCTCAGTCCTCCTACATTGATGTTTACTTGTGGATTGATCTTCATCCTCATGTATTTGCAGTTCTATTGAATCTTGATTTTTATATTTTCGACCGCCGACATTAATCGATCCAGTGAAAGAGGAAGTTCATCATGCAGCAACTCCATCATGGATTGTGTAAAACCGCATGGCCAAAAGGTCGCTATATGCCCCCATAGAAATTAGTCTGGTATCCATATTAATTACACAATGATTTCCGATACAAAAAACATGTTTCTTTTGGATTTTCCTGGGTCTTTTAGAATTCAGCTTTAAATTTTACACATGCAGCATTATATTTTACATAGCAATACAAGTCAAATTAGATGTAATGGGGTCTCACTTTACAAAAACAGTTTACAGAAAAGTATTTAGATTTAAGTCATTATCAAATAGCCCAGTAAGTGGTGGTGTTTGTTAAACACAGCTATAAGTATGATGGTTTAATTCCTTGTCCACTTGACCCTCCCTCAAGTGCTGTCTGTTTAATACACCAACTTCATCACCAGGGAGATTAAGACTAATGCCTAAAGGAGCACAGCCCAAAATTGAAAAGAATTAACTGTAATTAGCACGCTAACAAATGACTAATACGATGGCAATTGTTATTTTTCATTATATAACCTGTAATCTTATTCTTGAGAAGCTCATTTTAAATGATGGTGAAATGGGGTATAGAGTCATTTTAATATCAGTCATTGCAATTCTGTAAAAAGAAATTTATCAAATATATGCAGGGTAAAAAAAAACATGTATTTTATGTCCCAGCTGAGCTCTGTTCTCGCCTGGTCTTTACCTTTTGTGCTACATCCTAGAAAATGCGACACAACACTGCTAAAGACAAGTAAGCCCACATTAAGTGCAGCATCATTACACCAACACCACAGCAGGCAGTACAGCACATAAAAGACCCCACTAACTGTTCCTTTGGCCTGTAAACTCAGCTAATTAACAGTACCTTCATGCCTTTTGTACGTTGCCAGCTCTGTGTGTTTCTTCAAGGCCACAGGATGTAAGCACTCCAACAATCTGCAAGCCAATTGTCACTGAAAGAAAAAGTGAGACGGGCAGTAGTGAGCAGGGATTTATTGGCTCTGATAGTTATTGGATGGGGCTTTTTCCACCATCTTTTCTCACCTTCTGCTTGCCGTTGTTGCTGCCATCACTGGTGTCTTTCCACACCAACTGTAATGAAAATAATAATAATGATAAGAATAGCATCACTTCAATCTCACTTTCAGTGATTACATTGTTCCATGCGTTTCCGTTTCTGCTTAAATTATATTTAACTTCATCTGCTGTGGTCCGCAAACAGGATTACTGGTACTTATCGGAAATGAAAGTGCATTTTTAACGCAGTTTAATAACGAGAGTGGAAAATCCAGTCCGTAGCAATAAAGCTGAAACTAATTCATTTCAATGGCTGTTGGCACAGTGTTTCAATTCTTCTGTTCCCACTGTTTAAAACTAAAAGAAAGGTGGTAGAAGGCCATTTGTGTAATCTGCTGCCGCCTGACATGAGCGTGGTGATCAGAGAAACACTGAAGGATCTTCATCTAGCCTTTAAGAGCCTCTTCAGAGAGCCACTAAAAAACCAACTTAAAAGCAGCCGAGATCATCAAACTCTGCAACTTTTTTTTAAAAGTCTTGAGCAGAGTGGAGGGTGAAGGGGTGGACTGGTAGGATGGAGGAGGGAGAAACTGCCGCATGTCCTCATGCATCTAAAGTGGTCAGCAGTTTGAACCTGTCCATGCCTCCTGTTCCATTATGGAATAGTAGCACAGGGGCCTGTTTGTTCGCCAAACACAATTAACAAGGTTTCTGCTGCACATCAATACTGCTATTTGCATAGGGTATTGATCTGAAGTCCTTATAATCACAAAATGTTAATTGCACCAATTAATTCTCAATCTGTTTGTGCCCTTGTCTGGCCGCCTTGAGCCCTGAAGGTCAGTGTGAAAATGAACTGCTCTTTGATTCTCCTCCAGGAAAAGATTTTTTCTCAAGACAACACAGTTTGCTACTCTGAAATCAAAAGGCCCTACCATCCTTTATCATTATTATCATTCCCTGTGAGTAGCAGCTAATGGGGTTGAAATCTTGTGATCTGGTTCGTCCTTTTATACAAGGTTTTTCTTGTCTCATTCATTAACCAGGGCCGCCTCCTCTTCTCTGCACAGCCACGGCTATTTACACCTCAAAGACACAGTATCCCCCTTTATATTGACTAATAAGTCATTTTCTGAGACAATGCATTGCCTATTTGATTCATAGCCCATACACAGTGCCTGTGAGTTTCCCTCTGTCTCTGGTCCTGCTGCTACACCATGTTATTACATGCTGAAACATGACCTCCTGGTTTATTGTCTGTTTGAGATGATCAGAATAATAAGTCAGAGCTGTCTACTCTGCTGCTCCTCTGTCTGTGATATGTAGGTAGGTAGGCTTCCTTCCTTTGTTGTGTGCTACACTCATTATTTTTATCCAGAAATGACACTACTTATATTGCTGTATTTATATATAGAATTATACATGTATTCTACTGTGTATATGCAGCAAGTATAGAAAGTATAGATATATCTTAATGAATATATACATACAGGATATCAGTGTGATGTATTGTAAGTAGTGAGACTGAATTATATTTTTGCATTGGCTGTTTTTACCAGTATTGATCAAAGGTAATTGCTTTTCCTGTCCATCTTCATATGGTCATCAACACATGGTCAGAACACAATTAAAGGTTTTGCGACGTGTTTCACTCACCGATATCTGTACATAGCCGTGCAGAAGGACCTCTCCTCCAGTCCCCGTCATCCATGCCTGAACACAGCCAAATGACAAATGAGCCACCCTGTCTGAAAGATGAATTTCAATCCACTACACCTGTGCCACCCCACCAAATGAAAGGACTGATTGCCTCCGATTGCATATTTAAAATGCTTAATTCCTCCATTAAGAAACCTATTTACATGAATTAGGGACAATTAGCATTTTCAGACCCACTTCAACTTTGTTCGCCCCATCCATTAACATTTGAAAGTGTCGGCTGCCAGACACAAGAAAGCCCCTCCATCTGATTTGTGCTGACCCCCTATGACGGCTGCCTGAATGGACTTTCTTTTTTTTATCTGTACCACCTCACTGAAGGAGGGGGTTGGCCCAGGGTCTATAGTAAGTCCCCTCATAGTGGTTAATCGACAAAAGTCGGTAAATGAAAGACAACATAGTGAAGGGCAAAGGGGTGTCCAACTCAGGAAAGCTAAGGTGCAGGTCTTCAACCTTACACACCTTTTATCTAAGCGATATTACTCTCATTTCATGTGGTTGTCTCTAGGCTATGTAGCAGTGTGTAGCACACTGAACAGTTGAGGGAAAAAGGAAAAATCTGTGTCTCTAAACTGTCAGTAGTTAAGTGGAAATAATGAAGAAAAAAGTTGATTAAAGAGGAGAGGGTGAGTATCAGGGAATGCACCTGTCAGGTTTCTGAAGTTATTAGACCTTGTAGCTAAATCCAATCTACACAATTGAAAATGAGGCCTCAGTAAAGACTGTTTGTGCAAAGCCTTGAGTATTTTCATTGGTCAGCAATTACAGAGTCTGATTCAAAGTGCCCGCACATGCTTCGGATGAGCTATTTGATGGAGAAAAGCTGTCATCTTCTAATGAAGACGACAGGAGCTGTCTCACTCTCATATGTAATGCTTTTCATTGCTGTAGTCACAGGCAGGAGAGGGAGAGAGAGAGGGGGAGCTTGTTTTGATGATTCTATTCACTGCTGAAAATATATCAATATCTCTTTGACTTGCATGAATCCTTGTGTGCGTGCGTGCGTGCATGCATGTGAGAGAGAGTAATTGTGTCTGTATCTACATGTACACTGAGTTCTTATGGGTCTGCTTATGAATATCTCTTAAAATCCTTTTTGCATTAAATTTAATGTTGTCATATTTGACCTAAAAGATAAAAGTGGCCATAAATCACTTACAAGTTATTAAATAGACAAATAAAGTTTGACAATTTTGAAAAATTGAGGCCCAAACCTGTCTAATACCTGCATTTTTAAAATAAAATGACCAAACTTTCCTGGTACTACCACATTTGAGATCTGAAGCTTTCCAGCAGTTTTGTTGTATGTCATTCATACTGACTGTAAACTCGTCTAAAGGCTAAAGCTTCGGTTATGCTTTCCCCAAGGACGGCTGCATGGACATGAGCTGACGTGGAATCGTGACGAGGAAACATTTGGATCTTTTATAGTTCACGCAGGTTTTTATCGCGGTAAAGAGACATTCTCAAAGTTCTCCATTTTCTCCACCATCCATGTCTGTGTAGTTAGAAAAACTTGGATGTACGCAAACAGGTGAAAACCTGCCGCACTGAACTCCCGCAAAAGGTCGTTTCTGATGGTGTGATGCCACTTTGGCCACGCGGACACTCATGACCATCGTGGATGTGGCGAGCATAAATCACACTTAATGCATCACATGGACTAGACAGAAGGATTGCGAGTTAGTGGCTGTAGCAACTCCAGGTCAGTGAGTGCAGACTCCAGCGCTGGGGGTCTGATCATGGACTGTCCTGACTCACTAGATCAGCAGACTTACTGTTGCTGCTACCAGCCTGCTGTGACCCCCGGTGCTGGGGTTGGCACTGGCTGAATTCAAGTTGCTACAGCTGCTAAATGAAGGTCCATCTCCAAAGCTGTTGTTCGCTCTCCTCTCGGTGAAGCAGTCTCCTAGCAGAGTGGATTGAGACAGAGGGACCATACCTAGCTAGGTAATTCTTGTCTCATTTGTGATCTGATAAACAGTAAATTCATCAAACTCAGTGCCCCATATCACTATTTTCGGAGCTACTGCAACTGTCATCGGGTGTTTAAATGAAAATAATTTTGTGAAATCTTGCACAAGTAGACTGCATCTTTTGTTAGAGGGTAACCCCCATTGTGTGAGACTTGTAAGATGGTTAAAGTTAGGCATGGGCCTTGAATAGTTATGATGGTTGCTGGGCAGCGAGTCTTGTGAGAGTTTTCATATGTTTGCTTGGAGATTACCCTCTCGACCCCTCCATGTCCCCTCTGGGGCTTCGCAGATTACAGTTTATATACAGGGTGCATAAAAATGTGCATATATTCACACTGGCACATCTATAGGAGGTCATACATATGTACGGAGGTTATTATGCATGTAGGTACAGTATGTGTGTAGATACCTGTCCACCCACCAGATATATTCTCTTGATTTGCTGATCTACAGTGTGTCAGATCACATTTTCCAATGCCTGGCTTCCCTCAGCTTTCCTTTCCTTTGTCTGCTCAAAAATAATTCCTCCATAACTTATTTAATATGACATACAAAGCAAATATGAAACATAGATTTCTCTGTCTGAATAGGCAAGTTTAATCTGTTTGTTTTTACTCTCCAACACTTGATTGTGCCACCAATCGTAAAGTCCTTGTACCTGACGGGACACGTTAATGTTTCTGAACCAAGCTGCCAATGTTTGATCATCCACCGATGTTAAATCTAACTCTAGATACACATTTTCTAGGTATATCCGACTTATCCTCCTCACAACTTTATCATCTGTGTTTATTTCTGCTCTGCTTGTCATTTATTTACACTACTAGAATTGTGTTAGTGTTGTTCTGCCCAGTGTAGTTTATTTGTGCCAACACATAGACATCCTTCTCTGCCCGTTTGTTTTACTTTTTATGCACTTTTGCATAGAAGTTAGTCATTTTGTGATTTTGAAAGCATATAGAGCTTTTTTTTTGTATTTGTATATGTACGGGGGCCCTGTGAGCTCAACACATTGCAAATTTAGAAAACATGTTAATAGACAAAACACATGCATATTAAGGGCCACATACTAAGTATGACGTAAAATTGAATATGTAGTGTGCACCAAAGATAGATTTATATACATAGATGCCGCATTGGTCTTTGAATCGTACGTCAATGTTGCCACCATATTTGGTAAGGCAGGACAAGTGAACTGGGGAGCTGCCGTTTTCCTGGATGGAGAGTTGGTAATCTTAAGAAACCAGCAAGAGTATGTTATACTTTACAAACTATCCACCAGAAAAACCCAGCCTAGTGTTGCCAGCTCTTCTCCAATGAAAGTAGCAGCACTAGCCGCCCCCCAAAGTTATCATTATGAACATAAACATATCATAATGAATATAAAGTACACTTGAGCAATACTGTAATTAATATATCTATGTTTAATGCATTAAAATTGCTTTTGCAACTATCAGTAGTATGCACTTTAACTGTAAGTACTACTAGCATGTTTGAAAGTTACAGACACATACAGTATGTGCAGAATAGTAACTTTACCCAGGAGCAGCACTGTAGTTGCATGTTGAGCTAAGTGAGCTAGTTAGCTTAAAGTCAAAGTCAGTCACTTTAAGGAAAAAAGCTGTTTGACCTTGAGAGAGAGCCGGTGCAGACACAGGAAGTTGGCTCAGGACTTCCAGCTGAGGAGTTGTAGCTTGTAGCCTCGTAGCGTTTATTCACCGACAAATAAACTGTATACACACTGTCTGCTACAGCTACGTTCACAGCTATAACGCCAGCAACAAAGCCACACTCATCGCCGCACACACACAGTCTGTCAGAAACTCGATGAAGTTACACTACAGCATACGCGAAGCCACTGGCAACGCTAGCAGCTAGCAGCACACAAACTGTTTGTCAGGCAATCACTATCATTAATCTGTGCAGATACACAGCTGACAACCCACTAAACTAAACTAAATATGCAGTGGAGACTTTTACTGGGAAAGTGGCTGCATGTCCGCGACATTACAAACAGCACCGTGGCTGCTAACGCTACCGGACGGTAAACTGGAGACAGTGAACGCAGCATCATGGCAGCTAACGCACCCGGACGGTGAACTGGAGACAGTGAACGCAGCACCGTGGCTGCTACAGTAACTCTCCTGACGGTGAACTGTTGACTCAGTTGTCTATTGTGCTCATATACTGCAGCTGGCGCACCGCTGCATGCGAGGCACAAATCTTGTCGGTTAACGGTACATAATCGGTTAATGAGGGTCAATTATTGGTTAATAAAATTATAATATTACCATCCAAATTCAAATCCAAATTAAATGATTGGGTGGTTTTATTACAGTCCTGCAACAGCCACAGATGCTGGATTTTTTTTCTCTTCTTTTTTTGTCAGAGCATTTAATTTATTCATTGCTGTTGGGATATAGTGACTGTCAATAAATATAGCAGAAAATGTTTTTGAAGAAGACTACCAACTCTAGCTTTAAGGTACAATTAAGAGGAAAAGTGCAGGAGCTCACATATACAGTATAATGTACTGTATAAAACATATTGAATACAAAAATGTTTAATCATTTCAATTTGCCTAAAAATAATAGAGGAAAATAGTATATTGAGTGGAAGAGGTAACATTGATTTACATTTGTGATGAACAATTTTCAATCGACTGTGGCTTGGACCAGTAATGTTATCGATACTGTCCTGTGATGCAGCAAAGACATATTGCTTGATTATGGCAAAAATCTTAATTCGGATTATTTCTAATAGTGAGATTATTGGAAACATCATGCATTCCGAAATTTTTGTATCCAACATTTTAAAGTTAAATGCATCAATCCGGTGCACTTTGAGAGCATGGAGATCCGTTGCAGAGGGAGAGAGGTCACCGCCAACACTAAGTGGTGTGATCCAAGGGAGGGGCGCTGTAAAGCACCACCTTCACCCCGAGCCTTTCTACGCTGACCTAGCGCGTCACGGCGTACTACCAGAGAGGAAATATGTCCAGCGAGGGCCAGGCAGCACCGGGGAGAGTTCCCTGTTGGGGGATCCTCCCACACTGAGCATCCCTGTAAAGAAAAGGGGTGCGCTGGATTTATGACACAGCACAAAACAAGAAACGGAACACGGCACAATAATAGTTTTGTCAATTATCTTGTTTTCAAGAGGCCAGAATCGTAATTGAAATTCAATTACTTGCGCAACCCCAGCTTGAGTATACTTCAATGTGAACGGTCTGCTGGTAATGCCATACTTAATCATTAATCTAGCAGGAAATATGCAGCACATAGAGACTGAGTATATACTAGTTAGTTTGTGATTTCACACACAGCCTAAGCCATGTCCAGCTGTGTGCATCACTTTTTAGGGCCCCCTGGAAACAGTTTCCATTGTCGTGTGTTGTGGCGCATTTCTGTATTTGGATGTGTTTTCTTAATTTGCAGTCCACATAGCTCTCAGTATGTCTTACCAGTTGTTTTGTAAAACAGTGTTTTGTAATCCCACATGGGATGAGACCAGATGTTTGGCGTGACACAGAAACAAAAGCTAACTAAATATCTCAGTTAAAAAAACTGTCTGAATATTTCAAACACTGATAGACCACTGACAACAGATGAAGCAGCTCCAATATATCAGGGCACACCAAAGGACAATCAAATGTCATCGTCTCATTGGATTTAGCAGCCTTATTGTACTCTCCTCCTGACAATCCCCCTCCAACATATTTCTGAACAGCTTCCATAGCTTCCAGCAATTCATTGCAATGTTTGGGGGGTTTTTTTGTTACTGAACAGTGCTTTGTATATTTATCAGGATTGCTGTGATCATCTTTTCAGTTATATCATTAAATAAGCTGCCTGAAATAATGAACTTCACCATAAATAACTACAGGGATACCATTAACAATGCAGACATCTACACAAGTTCATGCAGTAATAAACATAATACAGCCTGAATTCACTTATTGTCTGTATTGCAAAGACAAGTCATATCATAATTGTGCTATTGATTATACATAACTCACTTTGTCTGATTATGATTACAATTTAATATTGACTTTATGCGTGCAATGAATTCGCTCTCCTGGTGTCAGTCTTGTTGACTTGTATGATCTATGATTCATCAATACCATTGATTCTCCCAAAGTTCATCCATCCATATGTGACTGGCACATCAGTATTTTACATAAAAAAGATTGAGGGGAGGCAATCTGCATGTCAGCAAAATGTCACCATAATTGAGCCTGGCTGATGTTATTGTCCCTTAACGAAGTTCTGACTGTTTTATAAACAGGGCTGGGACAAGAGGCATCAGTCACAAGGGAGACTGTTAACATCACCAAGGACAAGAGCATCTCACATTTAAACAGGAGTGGCAGATGTGCCACACATATGGAATCTGTAAGCACTCTGATCTATCTATACAGTAGATCTATCCAACTGTCTTTTCAGTATATCTATGTACACAGTATAACTATCTGTCCATAGAGTATATCTATCTATCTATCTATCTATCTATCTATCTATCTATCTATCTATACAGTAGATCTATCCAACTATCTTTTCAGTATATCTATGTATACAGTATAACTATCTGTCCATAGTGTATATCTATCTATCTATCTATCTATACAGTAGATCTAGCCAACTGTCTTTTCAGTATATCTATGTATACAGTATAACTATCTGTCTATAGAGTATATCTATCTATCTAAAGAATATGAAGAGATATCTATCTGTCCATATCTATCTATCTATCTATCTATACAGTAGATCTATCCAACTATCTTTTCAGTATATCTATGTGTACAATATAACTATCTGTCTATAGAGTATATCTATCTGTCTATAGAGTGTATCTATCTATCTATCTATCATTACTATTTTTATATTATAATATTTTTTATCTATCTATCTATCCATACAGTAGATCTATCCAACTATCTTTTCAGTATATCTATGTATACAGTATAACTATCTGTCTATAGAGTATATCTATCTATCTATCTATACTGTAGATCTATCCAACTATCTTTTCAGTATATCTATGTATACAGTATAACTATCTGTCTATAGAGTATATCTATCTGTCTATAGAGTATATCTATCTATCTGTCTATCTATCCATACAGTAGATCTAGCCAACTGTCTTTTCAGTATATCTATGTATACAGTATAACTATCTGTCTATAGAGTATATCTATCTATCTATCTATACAGTAGATCTATCTATCTATCAGGCCTGACCGATAAATCGTATTTCATTTTCATCGCGACATGAACATGCGCGATAAACGTATCGCAAAGAGCTGTCTGAAGTGCAGTGAATAAGAAAAATCATTTTAATTAGGGACGTTTAACTAAATCGTATTAAATGGGCCCCAGGGCGACAGACTGTAATATTTATTATCATGCTGCAGCCTCTTCCTGCTCTGTGTCGGAGCTCTCCACATACATAAACTCAGACAGTGAGGGCAGTGAACAGCTTATCGGTGAAGTTGAGTTGACAACAGTTTGTTACTGTAAGTAAGTGCAACAAAACTTTGCAACTATAAAGCCAATATATGTTAATATTTACACCTGTTCAATAAGCAGAAACATGATGAAACATTTAGACATGGTGGAAAGGGACATTTCTGTCTGCAGTCTCTCATCCACCACTATGTTTACACAAGCGTAGCGCATTAGCTCGGCGGCTAACAGCTAGATGTAAACCAGTGTAAGTTATTTAGTTGAGCTGTGAATGACTTTAGTGCCCTCTAGCAGGCAGCGATCCCGTGTTTGTGTCCGGGAGTTTATTGTGAAAGAGGGAACGGAAAGCAAGCAGCGGTGATGCGCTGTTATTGACAAAGGTGCAAACTACGGAGCCTCTGTTTTATTAATTTATTATCTTCATGAAGTTTAGGAGCAACGTAACCCTCGGCTACACAAGCTAAAACAAAAGCTGGCAGCAGTAGGTTGTGTAGTCTGTTTAGGTTAATTTACTACATGTCTGACCTGTAAACTGATCAGCTGGCTGAGACAAAGCAGCCTCCCCTCCTCCCTCTACCAACCTTATCGTTACCCTCAGCAGGGGGAGGAGGACGGACTGATACTGACTGATGGATGTCTTCTTCAGTCTTTATAAACTTCACTCTGGAGTATGATTTATTTCATTTACATTTTAGATTCTGTCTGTATATCATATACAGTATATCTATCTATCTATCTATAGTATACAGTATATCTATCCATCTATCTAAATAGTATATCTATCCATCTATCTATAGGATAGATCTACCTTTATTAGTCCCACAATGGGGAAATTCAATTTACACTCTGTTAAACTCATACATGGTACATGCAGACCTGAAACACACATACATGCATTAATGGAGAGACGTCAGAGTGAGGGGGCTGCTCCTGACAAGCGCCCCGAGCAGTTGGGGGTTTGGTGCCTTGCTCAGGGGCACCTCGGCAGTGCCCAATAGGTAAACTGGCACCTCTCCAGCTACCAGTTCACACTCAGTTTTTGGTCCATGTCGGGACTTGAACCGGTGACCCTCCGGTTCCCAAGCCAACTCCCTACAGACTGAGCTACTGCCGCCCCCAATACAGTATATCTATCCATCTATCTGTCTATCTATATAGTTTATCTATCCATTTATCTATAGTATACAGTATATCTATCATCTATCTGTCTATCTATATAGTTTATCTATCCATTTACCTATAGTATACAGTATATCTATCCATCTATCTGTCTATCTATATAGTTTATCTATCCATTTATCTATAGTATACAGTATATCTATCCATCTATCTGTCTATCTATATAGTTTATCTATCCATTTATCTATAGTATACAGTATATCTATCCATCTATCTGTCTATCTATATAGTTTATCTATCCATTTATCTATAGTATACAGTATATCTATCCATCTATCTGTCTATCTATATAGTTTATCTATCTATAGTATACAGTATATCTATCCATCTATCTGTCTATCTATATAGTTTATCTATCCATTTATCTATAGTATACAGTATATCTATCCATCTATCTGTCTATCTATATAGTTTATCTATCCATTTATCTATAGTATACAGTATATCTATCCATCTATCTGTCTATCTATATAGTTTATAGTTTATCTATCCATTTATCTATAGTATACAGTATATCTATCCATCTATCTGTCTATCTATATAGTTTATCTATCTATAGTATACAGTATATCTATCCATCTATCTGTCTATCTATATAGTTTATCTATCCATTTATCTATAGTATACAGTATATCTATCCATCTATCTGTCTATCTATATAGTTTATCTATCCATTTATCTATAGTATACAGTATATCTATCATCTATCTGTCTATCTATATAGTTTATCTATCCATTTATCTATAGTATACAGTATATCTATCCATCTATCTGTCTATCTATATAGTTTATCTATCCATTTATCTATAGTATACAGCATATCTATCATCTATCTGTCTATCTATATAGTTTATCTATCCATTTACCTATAGTATACAGTATATCTATCCATCTATCTGTCTATCTATATAGTTTATCTATCAATTTATCTATAGTATACAGTATATCTATCATCTATCTGTCTATCTATATAGTTTATCTATCCATTTATCTATAGTATACAGTATATCTATCATCTATCTGTCTATCTATATAGTTTATCTATCCATTTATCTATAGTATACAGTATATCTATCATCTATCTGTCTATCTATATAGTTTATCTATCCATTTATCTATAGTATACAGTATATCTATCCATCTATCTGTCTATCTATATAGTTTATCTATCCATCTATCTATAGTATGCAGTAGATCTATCTATATATCCATCTATAGTATACAGTATATATATCCATCTATCTGTCTATCTAGTATATCTATGAAGCATATCTATCTACTCAGCATCTAAAGTATATCTATCCACCCAGTGTATCTAGCTATCTATATATACAGTCTACCTATTTATCAATCTATCTATATAGTATATCTATGTATCGATACAGTACATCTATCTAGTATACAGTATATCTATGTATCGACACAGTATATCTATCTAGTATACAGCATATCTATGTATCGACACAGTATATCTATCTAGTGTAGAGTATATCCATCTAGTATACAGTATATCCATCTAGTATAGAGTATATCTATCTAGTATACAGTATATCTATCTAGTATACAGTATATCTATCTAGTATACAGCATATCTATGTATCGACACAGTATATCTATCTAGTGTAGAGTATATCCATCTAGTATACAGTATATCCATCTAGTATAGAGTATATCTATCTAGTATACAGTATATCTATCTAGTATACAGTATATCTATCTAGTATAGAGTATATATATCTAGTACAGAGTATATCTAGCTAGTATAGAGTATATCTATCTACTATACAGTATATCCATCTAGTATAGAGTATATCTATCTAGTATACAGTATATCTATCTACTATACAGTATATCCATCTAGTATAGAGTATATCTATCTAGTATACAGTATATCTATCTAGTATACAGCATATCTATGTATCGAAACAGTATATCTATCTAGTATACAGTATATCTATCTAGTAAACAGTATATCTAGCTAGTATACAGTATATCTATGTATCAACACAGTATATCTATCTAGTATACAGTATATCTATGTATCGACACAGTATACAGTATATCTATGTATCAGTCAGTCCGTGTGTTGAGTCAGACCACAGTGATGGCAGGAGTTGTGTTTACAGTTTACAGAACAAAGGAGAACATGCAGTACTATGACAGCACACAAGAATGACAGCATACTGAGGCTAATTGGAAAAGGCCTGTCACTGATTACAGACATACTCTGTGTGTGTGTGTGTGTGTGTGTGTGTGTGTGTGTGTGTGTGTGTGTGTGTGTGTGTGTGTGTGTGTGTGTACACGTGCCCCATGTGTGCCTTGTGTGGGTGTATGGCTATTCAGTTCACACACACCTGTGTATCTCTGGCAATTGCTCTGCTGGTGGACACCACTGTGACAGTGGGCTGCCCTCGGAGGTCTCTGGATATCCAGTGTAAATCCAGCCCAGTGGAGCTGTGAAAAAAGCTAATAATATGTTATTGCTGTCTAGGTCCCCCTGTCGCCTCTCCATCAGAGCTCCACTGTCACCTTACACATGGACCACGGTGTGATAATGGACAATAATGCGGAGTAGCTGAGAGTGAGAAGTCCAATCTGCCTCCTGAATGGTGAAAGGGCTGGAGGACAGCGCACCCCATATGCCGTGTGAGAGCCCCCGACTCCGAGGCCGTGGTCGTCCTATTATGAACCCCTGGGCATCCCTTCCAATAGGTAAGCATACTTCTGATTGATTATTATCTTATTTCATAAATCGCGAAGGTCCAGTCTTGACAAGAGAGGGCCTTTGTGGGTTTTCTTAGTGCAAAACTCTCTAATTACATTCTTTTCCACCGAGAAGTGAGGCCAATTTGTGAAGACTGCTCCACAGCTTTGTGTCATTACAGTTTTTTTAGTCACCCAGATACTTTAACCAGCTACACTATCCATTGCCTAATTGTTTCATCATGATTTGTATTCATATTTAATGTAGAAGCATTTTCTCCTGCAAAAACATGATCATTAGTGGGAGCTTCGCAAAGAAATAAATACGCAGATTTGTTGTGAGAGCGTTTAAATCTCTCAAACAGAATCTAAAATCATGTTATCAGCAGTGACTTCAGGCATGTTTGCAGTTAGCGAAGCACATAAGCCGAAGAGCTATTGTTGTGGTTGCTTTGTTTAGAACAAAGTTTTGTAAAATAACCTTCAGAACATAACAACGCCGTTTTCAAACCTAAACACATTAAGTATGCTTCCTTTGATCAAGCAAATGTTTCTGGTTTTGCTTACAGAGAAATGTGTCCCTGTAGAGAAAAATTGTAAAACATATCAAAACAAAAGCAGCAGCGAAACTACAAATAAAAACAAAGTGGTGCAACAGACTGAGGCCTCTCGTGGCAGCTGAAGGCACCGTCCTCCCGACTAAAAGTCACCATGTTCGACTTCACTTCAGTGTGACGTAAAGCGTTTAAAGTGGCGATCAGTGAGAGTTCAGTCCCCGATGATTTAGCGACACCCTGTTTACTGGTGGTAACAGCAAATACAGTTTAATACTTGGCTAATAATAATCATTCTATGAACAGATTCGGGTGCCGATTCAATATGTACTGCGATTATTAAGTATTGCAATTCTACAAGTATTGTGATTCAATATTACGATTTATTGCGATTTTTGTTAACTTTTTTAACACTAGACCATGGGAAGACTGGGAGACTTTTACTTTGGAAAATATCTAAATTGATAATGTCAATGTAAAAATGTTTGATTTACAGCATGTATGTAGTCGGAGATGTCTTGAAGGCAAATACTGTATATCAGTAACAGGCTTTATTTATTAATACATTTCCCTCAAAAATTAGTGATTTTCTCTTTTAATTTATAAGGGACATGTCTGGTGAATATAATCCATCAATCTTATTTCCATATGTGTTTTTCATATATATATATATATATATATATATATATATATATATATATGTGTGTGTGTGTGTGTGTGTGTGTGTGTGTGTGTGTGTGTGTGTGTGTGTGTGTGTGTGTGTATATATATATATATATATATATATATATATACACACACACAGTACCATTTGTTAACGTTTTATTTTGAAAACTGGATGTAGCAACTCATTTGTACTTCTGCTAACTTCGCCAAGGTGCTCTACAGTTGTAGCTTCGGCCGATTTGACCGCAGAGATACGAGTAACGACTGCCTTGACCGTGCGTCACAATACGATAATGTTTCCTGTCCATGGCAGAGTTAGCATGCAGCTTCAGCCGTGATGTCTCGCTCTGCTTTCCTGACAATGTGTGAAACCTGTACACAACTGTATGTGTAGCGTTTACAGCACAGAGTGCAGATCGTATCCATGCAGACCCTTCGCCATTTTCTGCTTTCTTGTTTTGGCTGAAGGATACAGAACGGATATGACATCACGTTACTCAGACTACAACAGTATGAGCAGTAACTTCGTTCTACCGCCACATGGACTCGAATGAAGCAAATTTATTGATTCTGCTATTAAAAGATCACTTTTCAGAATCACTATTTAATTGTTATTTAATATCAAAAGCAGCAACTTGGTGGGTAAAAAAAATCAATTCTAAACCTTTTTAATGCAGCAATCAATTAGCCAAAACTTAAAAATTAAAATTGCAGTATATAATGTACATAATACACAAAAAGAAAATTGAACTGAATAGATCGGCCCCATTGTCACGGATACCTGATCCAGCTATTTGAACCGGTATCTGCTCGATATCGTATGGTATTGGTACAGTCTCATAGCTGCTCATACTTCTAATTTCTGTGTTTACTGTAAACATTAAAATAACTGTTTCCAGTTGTCACACATGCGTCACAATGCTTTCTAACCTCATCAGGTTTGAGTAATTATAAGGCGGTGCATTGCCTCTGACTTTCTATTTGTAATTATTGTGATGTTGAGAGGGCACGGGGGGGCATTTTATTTTCTGTCTGGTGATTGAATTTCTGCCTCTCTCCTGTGCTGAGCTGTATTTTGGTGCGTGACCACAGGCTTTGTGGTTTTCCAAGACTCATGGGACCAATTCCCATTATTTACTTGACTGTGACCCTGTATCGTGACCCCTCAAGTCTCTCATTCTCCAGAAGCCTATTTTTAAATTGCCCATCTAATAGCAACCTGCATTTTTACTGAACTATAATGAATGCTCCAATTACGCTGAAGGTGATGGAGGCGATTTTCCTATGATAGAAGGGGTGATTGGATCTCCCACACTCCATTTCACTATCTCCCTGCTCTTCAGGCATTCCCACAGACCTGTGGTCAGCACTAGCTGTTGGGGAGGATACTAAAGCCTCCATTCGTGGTAATGCACCCTCTCAGTGCACTGCCAAGCTGTGCACCAATGAAGTGACTGCAAAATTAAGTGCTTGATATAAATGAATTCATTCTGGCAGAAATGTGTCAAATGACCTTTCCGCTGCTCATTACACATGGTGCACATTACACCAGAGAAATGCTCCTGTTGTCTGGGCTCCGTTGTTTCCCCCCCTCCCCACTGCCTTGTCAAAGGGGAATGGTAATTAATTGAAATCATTTCCATGTGTAAGGTTGTGTAGATCCCTCCTCAAGGTGTGTCAACGGGTCGATAGATATTTGGAGTGTATAGCGTAGTCAGGTGATAAGAACTCCAGTCATACTGTGCTAAATGACTGCCAACGCTCCATAAAAGCAATTCAAGGGCAGAGGAGTTTGAGGGCAGGAAGTAACAGAAGAGGGGACATTGTCCCCAGCGGACAATGTTCTGACGGCAGTGATGATGGTCACTATCCACAGAAACTGAAATGTTTTGGATAACTCAAGGCTGGGCACATTTTTCATTTCCCTCCCTTTTTTTTTTCCCCCGCCTCTGATTAAAAGGTTGTTTGTGGGAAGTGAGCAGTCTCTCCTTCGAGGTGGTATCCTCCTGCTCGAGTGAATGCGGGGCATTTCACCCAGCTCTGTGCACGAGAGAGGAGAGCTTATCCTAATGCAGGGGCTGCCTGTCTGCCTGCCAAGGAGAGATGTGGCTTTAAGAGGCCCATACATGGTGTTGATTAGTTTTACTGAGCGGGTATGCAGAGACCAATAAATTAAATATGAATAAATTAAAAATGTACTCTAGCAGAAAATTGCTTGGAAAACAACCACCTCCCCATTAAAATATGTATAGTAATGCCTTTTATGTGAAGTAACTTGGGATTAGATATCACTGTAAATTAACATGCCATCCAACCGTAGTCAAGAACTTTTCACTTTTAACAAGGACTTATAAAAGAGGTATTTACTCCAGTGTGTTCAGTAATTAATTTGATATTCAAATGAGCTTACAGTATGTATTATAATTGCAAATATCCCAAATAAGAGTAGTTTTAAAAAAGGGGTAGTGTCAACAAAGATTGATGAGGCTTGCTTTGAAATTGCCATCTGTTTCAAATGTTTACTCGAGGTGCCCCCCCTCCCCCCTCCCTTCTTCTGTGGAAATAGAGGCATCATGGTTTCCTCCCGCCATTTGGCCATATGTATCGTTTTTTTTGGGGGGGGTGGGGGGTGCGGCGGCATACATGAACACATGCGCACGTCTGCACACAACGTAAACATTGAAGGGGATCGGGAACATCAGCATGTGTGATGAGCTCCCACAGATAACGTCTCCGCAACATTTCCATGACATTGTAGCTGTGTTACCTCATTACCACAATGTCACAGCAGCAGCGTGAGGATGTTGCGTTTGGGGGTGGGGGTGGGTTCAGCTGCAGGTACCGGGGCCTCTGCAGAGGAGCTGATTAATTAAAGGGAGCTCTATTAAGGTTATTGAGATGCAGCCCCCTCCTGACAGAGACAGAGCATAGGCATCCTTGCCTCTTTTGACATTAGCCCACGTGCACCCACTTCACACTCCCCGCGACTCTCGCCACAAGTGCCTCTCTGCACCCCACCTTTGCAGGAGTGACTCCAAAATGGGGCTGCAGAGTTTTAATCCCTCCAGCCCGTCAACCCACCCACCCTTACTTCCATCTGTCAGGAGCACTGCTGGAGGAAAGGGGGGATGGTTTGGGGAGGGGAGGTTGGGGCGCATCCCTTGTTCCATCCCGACGAATTTTCTAATTTCCTTTGCCGCCATGCTTTGTCCCAAATTCACGCCCCTAACCTACCCACCATACAGCCTCTCCCGTCCTGTCCCCCTTCCCCTCCCACCTCTTTTCTCTGTTGTTTTGGCCAAAGCAGTAAAACTGGAGGCAACAATACAAACACAGTATTTTAACAGCATCTGAACTTCATCATGTATGAGATATTCTTCTGTATTTGTGCTTCAGTCTTTTTAAATTAATTCTACCCCGAGTCGTGACCAAGCACTCCTATAATTTGCTGTAGGTCATATTCTGATTGCACAAATCAATTTTTAGATTTTTTTTCCTTTATGTTTCCCTATAATTAATCAAAAGTCTGGCACAAGACAATGAGGACCATATGCTGAAATCCCATCTCCCCTTCCGACAAAACACTGCCTTACAGAAGGTTGTCTAAACAGACCTCTAGTGTCTACATGAGGAAAGAGCTTTAACTAAGACATTTATTTCTCAAATTATCTACCAACAAAATCACATTTTGTGAATAAGACAGCACCCAAAATGAAGCCAGTCTTAACCATTTATTTAGTTTGAGTAGATCATGAAGAGATAACCATACAACGTATTAATTAGTGACATGTTACATGGACTTCACAGTTTTAATGGGCAGTGACTCAAGCAATCAATTCTAATTAGACATCTTAATGCACAAAACTAGGTAGTAAGCTTTAGGGATAGCACTCTCCGTCAGATTAACCCCAGAAAATGAATTCAGCAACTTACTACAGCTCCATCTGCTGTTTATACCGGTCGGAGTAAACCAAAGGCAGACAGTTTGTCAATAATGTTGCAGTCTTTTGGCGAGCAGCTTGAATCAAAGATAATTTACATGCCATTTGTTCATTCTCATAATAGTCTGTTTTATTAAAAATAAATCTAACAAGAGACACGGAAAAACTGTTTTGCATATCCACTTAAGAAACATCACCCGAGATCAGTATCTCTATCTGGACCGAATTTAATAACGAACAAACCGCGTCCACACTTTTAAGACAATTACCTTTTCCCTGCAATGTAGAAAAACCTTTTGAAAACAGTTTCATCAAACGCACACTACAGTTACAGACACACTAAAGCACAGAGCCTGTGCATGAGCACGGAGCCCCATTGTTGGCACTCATTCACTTCAAGATGCAAATGGGTGGATTTGAAATTCAGCCTCTGTGTGTTATGCTTGGCTACTTTAATGTTGTATCTATGCTGGGGATTATTCTCTCTACAGCGGAAAAACCTGTGCTTGAATGGCAGTGCCCTCAAAGTAGCTCCTACTGCTTTCAATGGCCTCCAAACGAGATTAGACCCGTGGCTGCCCTCAGTCCCAATCCTCTGCATTCAGATGGAGCGTAACCAGCCTGTGTGACGGTTTTTCTGTTTTGACACTGAGTGGGTGCAGTCGCTGCATATAGGGCGTTGTGGAATTGAGAGGTCAGAGCAGAAGAAAGAAAATCCCTAATGCTCACTTTGGCATTGTGAAATGACATCCAATCAAATGTCCTGTACTCTTTGAGTATTAAGTTTATTGTAATTATAAAACAATACAAAAAAATATATTCTGACATTATTGAAAATGTAATTGTTCAGCAGTTCTGTGTTTTATATTTGGCACATTTTAAGTCTTATTTTTAGTATTTATCCATACAGAATAGAGAGAGAAAGGGAAAAGATACTGATATATGAAACTAAGGAATCCATTGGTACCATTTTGGAGAGGAAAAACTGGCATGACCATTTTCAAAGGGGTCCCTTGACCTCTGACCTCTAGATATGGGAATGTAAATGGGTTCCCTGGGTAACCACGAGTCTCCCCTTTACAGACATGCCCACTTTATTATAATCACATGCAGTTTGGGGAAAGTCATAGTCAAGTCAGCACACTGACAGCTGTTGTTGCCTGTTGGGCTGCAGTTTGACATGTCATGATTTGAGCATATTTTTTATACTGAATGCAGGACCTGTGAGGGTTTCTGGACAATATTTGTCGTTGTTCTGTGTTGTTAATTGATTTAAAATAATAAATATATACATACATTTGCATAAAGCAAGTACATTTGCCCACTCCTGTGTTGATAAGAGTATTAAATACTTGACAAATCTCCCTTTAAGGTACATTTTGAACAAATAAAAAAATTTGTAAAGTATCTCAGCAAATATTAGATGGATTACATGAATGTGGGTACAAACATTCATGTTTCCCAGAGGATGAATCCTTCTGACTCTGCACCATCTGGTCAAAATTTCTACTTGTCTAATCATTTCAACCATCACAGTATATCTTTAAAAGCAATGTGTGAACTTTGTAAGTGTTATATTTTGAGATTGATACTAACTAGGGCTGCCAATCAATTAAAATATTGGATCACATGATTGTCCATAGTTAAACACTATTAATCTCAATTTAATCAAATTTTTTATGTGTTCAATGTACTTTAAAGGGAGATTTGTCAAGTATATAATACTGTTATCATTAAGGGAATCAGTCAAAAAAAACAATATAAATATTTCCAGAAACCCTCACAGGATAAAGAATTAAGAAAAAAAAATATCCAAAACAAAAAAAAAAAAAGAACCAAAAGAGAACAACTATCAGTGAGCTGACTTACCAATGTACCAATGGAGTCTTCAGGTTTTCTATTTTCATGGCAGTATCTTCAATCTAGCGTTAAAACCGAACCCACTACAACCTAAAAATCACAAGTTGCATTAAAATTTTTAAAATTCTTATATGGATACATAGTATAGAGTATATACTGTATCTTAGGGGCGGGGGAAAAATAGATTCACCAAGGTATTGCGATTATTATTATTTTATTTTTTTTAGATTTTGAAATAGATTTTTTAATGCCAGAATATATTTGCTTCATTTGAGTCTTTGCTGAGGTAGAAGGAAGTTACCGCTTTTATTGTTGTAGTCTGAGTAACGCAATGTCATATCCATCCCCGGTCATTCAACCAAAACAAACCACAGCCGGCCAAGACGACAAAAGGGGGAGAATTCACGTGGCTACAACCTCCACCCTCACATATTAAATCAAAAGTGGTAAACGCTACACATACAGTAAAGCATGGCAACACTTTGGGTTTCACGCATTACCAGGAAAAGCAGAGCTAGACATCAGCGCTAAAGCTGCATGCTAACTCTGTCATAGACAGGAAACATTATCATATTGCAGTCAGTCACTCACATTTCTGTGGTCAAATCAGCCGACGCAACAACTGCAGAGCACCAATAAACTGACATTTACAGAGAACGGAGCTGTCGGAGAGCTAGCGACAGACTTCGAGTTAGAGAAAGTCTACACTTCGGACCACGTATGGTTTTCAAAATAAAATGTTAACAAAGGGAACAGCTTGCTCATATGTGCATATACAGTATACTGCTGGAAATCATACAGTTTAATGTATTAATTTACATATTTTCCAAAGTAAAAGTCCCCAAAAGAGTGTGATTTAACTTTTCCCCAAGGTCTAGTGTTAAAAAAGTGAACAAAAGTATTGAATCGCAATACTATCGAATCGGCACCCAAGTATCGTGATAGTCGAATCTGGAGATGGGTGAATCATCCCAGCCCTAATATATATAATATATACATACTGTATATATACATATGTAACAGACATTTTTTCCCAATGTAATAAATTACATATAAGATTATGATTTAATCATTTCTATGTGGAAACGGCATACATTCACAGTGTACAGTATATAAATAAAGAGATGACAATATATGCTGCTAGATAGTAAGTCAATTACTAAATAACAGGTTTTATTTAGGAATGAGCTGTACAGTGCTCTCAAATCTCCCAGGTAGCTCTCTTTACTCCACTAACTCCAGGTCACTGCTCTGTAATAAAAACCTTCAATCAGTTGCCACCAGTAATATCTGACAAACTTGTTCTAGGCCACTAGAATAGTGTGAGTCTGTTTTTGGGCTCAAACAGTTGGCTGTGCAACAGAAAGCATTTGTCAAGGATTGTGTGACCCATCCGGAGAACAACTCAGATCAGGGGCCCTTTCCTTTGGCATGAGGCACTGCTGAGGCTGGACCCCCAGCTACAGTAGTCTTGTACTATTTTACTATTTTTACACCTGCATATGAGGCTCCTTTCTTTTGACACTGTTTAGTTTCTGGTCACCACCATGAAGGTTGCACCATTCACAGCAGTTTCACTCACATCACTGCTAAATCACAGAGTTGCATCAAATAAACAGAATTACATTAAATGTAGATAAAATAAAGTCCACCCTCTAGTTGATAGTTTCTCTTTTGCCCCCCTCAAGTGATATGGCTGGTGTTTTAGTTATATTCTGAAGGGGTTTTGGTGTTAGAGCTTACGGTGGGCAGTCCTACTCTTACAGGAGGTAGACGGTCTCTGGTCGTCTGAGGCTGGTTTCTGTCCTGTACTGACATCCTTCTTGTCCCGAGGCCTGCGCTGCTTTGCACTCAGCTGTGTGAAGGGTTTCACACCAGCATGAATCTGCAGGGATAAGATTCAAATTCTTCTTACATAACAGAATTAACTATCACATCCATTTTAAAACATCTCTACACCTTTATTACCATCTTCTGTAATAGGTAAATCTGGCACCATCTAGTGGTGACTGAATGTGAAAAGCGGTTTGCATGGCAATATGACAGCACAAAGGTAGTTAAATAACAAAGTCTGTGTTTAAAGTCCAAAATATACAGCTGTAGATATTTCTAGTTTTTCAGCTAGATCAAAACTTGGAAAATTTAAAACTACAAGATATGTCAAGTGCTAATGGAAATATCATTAAAACCTACAAATCAAAGACTAAATTGAACTTGAACTGAAAAGGCCAAATTGTAGGAGGTTCAGCAAACCTGTGAGGTGTGTTGAGGTGGTCCCAGAGTTTCAGAGCCATTTTTGTGCTTGTCCCGCTGGAGGTCTCCACCATTGTCTTTAGTCTTCACTCCAGGATAGAGGGATAATCCAAAGAGAAAGATGAGAGGTCGATACCTGGTTTCCATAATCATACATCTAGTAGCTAAGGGCTTTAAAGGACCAGTGTGTAACAATTAGGGGGATCTAGTGGGAGAAATGGAATATAATATTTATTACTATGTTTTCTTTAGTGTATAATAAAAATAAGAGTCGTCGTCGTTGCCTTAGAGTGAGCCATTTACTGTATATCTACATAGGGGGTGGGGTCCCCTCTCCACTTGCGCTGGGACAATATGTCCATGTCCCAATTCGATTCGAATTCGATGTACTGTGATTTTTATGTATTGCGTTTCTACAAGTATTGCAATTTGATATTATGATTTACTGTCTTGGGGAAAAGTTGAATCATAGACTTCTTGGGACTTTTACTATGGCATATATCTACATTAATACAGTAAAAATGTTTGGTTTACAGCACATATGTAGTCAGAGACGTCCTGAAGTCAAATACATTAGTTATTGTACGGCATTATTTCTTGAATTTTTCCTTTTTCGAGCAACTCAAAAATCAAAGAATCAAGACATTTACCTCACAAATTAATTGTAATTTACATTTAATTTATACAAATAAGGACATGTAAGGTTTTATACTTCTGATGAATATAATCCAATCAATCTTATTTCCATATTCAGTATGTATTTTCTACATACAGTTCCCTTTGTTAACACCTTATCACACAGGTATACTTCTACTAACTTTGCCAAGTCCATCACTAGCTCAGCTCTATTCTCTTTATACATCCATGGTCAGCTCCATCGGGGCCGTTTGACTGTATTTACATAAATGTCAGTATATGGGTGCTGTACAGTTGTATCATCAGCTGATTTGACCCCAGAGATGGTAGTGACAGCTGGCTTGATCGCACGATGCAAGATGATAATGTTTCCTGTCCATGACAGTGTTAGCATGCAGCTTTAGCCATGACATCTAGCTCTGCTTTTCCTGCAATGTGTGAAACCCAAAGTGTTTCCATACTTTACTGTATGTGTAGTGTTTACCACTTGGGATTTAAAATGTGAGGGTGGAGGTTGTATCCACGTGGACCCTCTGCTGTTTTCTGCTTTCTTGTTGCGACCAGCTGCTGTTTGTTTTGGTTGACGGTTACAGAACGACTATAACGTCACATTACTCTGACTACAACAATAAAAAGCAGTAACTTCCTTTTACCTCCGCATAAATTCAAATGAAGCAAATATATTAATTCTGCCATTAAAAAAATCTATTTCAAAATCAGAAAAAATCATAATACACAGATGAATCAATTTTACGCACCAAAAAATTGGAGAAGACTTAACAAGACTAAAAAATTACTTCAACAACTTTGTAAAAAGCGGTTTTGCTGTAAGTGCTGAAGTATCTACTTAATGTGACAATCTTAGTTAAAAACAAGTTAATTACCACATGAGGTAAGTGATGTGTAAGCAGACATAACAGTGCTTAAATAGATAAGTAGAGACTTGACATCTCTGAAATCATTTGAGAGCCATAAATAGTTATCATCCTGAATAAAAACACAGACAGGCAGGTGAGGTCAAAATGTAGAGCTGTGCTAAACAGACATACCGGCTTGGTGGATGTGGAGGGTGTGCAGACGCTGCTGTCTCTCTCAGCGTGGCTCCTGCAGTTGCTGTCTGGTTCTGTTAAAGTGGCCCTGGGGAGTGGGGATGGGTCCAGTGTGTCCTCAGAGGAGGTGAGGGACAAGTCCTCTAGAGTCTGTGTTCCTATGGTGAACAGTTTTGAATAACATCAACATCAAGTGTATCTCTCTCCCTCCGTCCCTCCTCTGCCTCTCTGTTCCTCACTGTACATATAATATAATCCAATGTATCATATTTTCACATTACAACCAGTTACTGTGTAGATTTTACTAATTTGGTAACTGACATATCCAACAGCACAGGGTGCTGCACAACCAATCCTGGCAAGAGAAATTGTTTTTGATTGGCTGGCCGGTATCTGATAAAGCTGCAGTGCGTAAAATTTAAGCAAATATAATTTTAAAAAGTTATTTTCGCATGAGATAGATCTGCCATTCAGCTGCCGTCTCTGTCATTCACTCACGAACTCTGATCAAACTAGGCAGTGCTGATCAAATATGAATTATTCATTTCTCCCCTTAAATGTTTTCAGTAACATCTTGTAGTTATGGTTTATCAGTAACATGAGAAAGTTTGTGACCCAGCAGCCATGTTGAGATCAGCTGAGGAAATACCAAGCCCGCCCACCAGCCAGAGCAAACTTTCTCATCTTACAGCTAAACAGTAGCTACAAGATGTTTCTGAAAACACTTGAGGTGAGAGATAGTCATTACAGTTACATAATATTGAGTCACATTTGATCAGCACTGCTCTCCGCTGTCTGAAATGACCTGAAAAATAAACACACTAAAATAAGGAAGAGGAAACTAAAAGTAAAATGAAAACCCTCAGTTAGCGAAAACAACAAGATGGGCTAGCTAACGTACACATAACTAGCTAACAAACAAAAAAGACAAACTGAAATAAACAAATTAATCAATTTGCTGCTCAGAAGCAAATGAGCAGGAGTGCACCTGCTCAAGCTCGGATGACTTCTACGATAGTCATATGTAATATTCCCATTTTAACCTGCTTTTAACCTTGAGCACAAACCACACTACAGCGAGGCTTTAAGAAATCAATAATTTGATACAAAAACTAAACTGATCAGAACTGCGTCGATAGCAACGGTCGGCTCTAAAGAAATAAGATATATATATATATATATATATATATATATATATATATATATATATATATATATATATATATATATATATATATATATATATATATATGGCAGAGCGGGCATCCCATTTACCAAGGCTGGGTTGTTACTGCAGCGACCCAAGGTTTGAATCTGACCTGTGGGCCTTTGCTGCATGTCAACCCCTCTCACTCCCCCTTTCATTACTATCTCTCTCTCCCACTACCAATAAAGGCATTGAAATGCCAAAAAAAAAACAGGGTGGACTGATGTGGGACTTGACACAAAGCAGAAGGGTCTTGCATTGCCGTAATGACACCTCCAACACATTACTGTAGCAGTTTAGCAGGTTAAAAAGGTTAAGTGCAGGAAACAAATTAGTTACCAGTTAAATCTCGCTGAGTTTAACAAACAACAAACTAATAATTTACTGAATGAAAATTGTTTTGCCTCCACTTCATCCATTATTCATAGTGTATACCAGAACAACTTGTCCTATAATATCGCTAGCACAATGTTGTTTATTCAAGTTATCTACTCATGACCTGGATTCACTTATTAGAATTAAGTTAAATAACTGCCTTACTTTCTTTCTGTTCCAGGTGGAGGCGCATCATCTCGAGCACATTGGACGGCATAGCAGGCACATTAGTGTCACCCTGTTGGACAAAGCACCCCATAAGAGCTCCTCCTGTGACTCATTTGGTAAAGTTTATGAATGCAGCTGGAACATTCAGTCATTGCCTTACTGTAATCCAGGGGTTTTCTAGTAGCTGATTAGCAGACATGCGGTAGGCAGGATCCGCCTTCAGAAGGCAAGTCAATAGATTTTTTGCTGTTGAGACAGACCCGAGACAATTGTTGAGTTTGTTAGTAACGATCTGAAGAGTAAAAGTGTATGTATGCAACATCCTGTACTTCTTGTCAATGACAAAATAAATTCCTTCACTTAATATCACAAACAATTTCTCCTTTTTGCAGGATTACATTTATTATTGATTGAATATTGAGTGTCACCTGCATCACTGACTGTGGCCCAGATGGGTTGAGTAAATTTGACTTCTTTGTTCATAATCTCCTTAAGTAGGTTTGCCTTTGTTTTGGACACAAACGGAGACTCTCCACAGAGCCTACAGGGACACACAGCTCAGACACATGTATTCACACTATCTGTGTGTGTATGTGAATATATAGTATGTGTCTACTTACAACATATACATAACGACTCCTATGCTCCACACGTCACACCACTGGCTGTAACCTCGACCGCTCATCATTTCAGGTGCTGAAATTCACACACAAACATAAATGTATGACTTTTCTTTCTTTGAGATATGAAAAATTCAGGGCTTAAAACTGCAGTTTAAAATTATATTTTAACCATTATTTTTTACATATTATTTGTATCATGTTTATCAGCACGTTCACAAGGACACACTGGCACAGCACAAGAGCAGGATGTGATAAACAGCACAAGGCAGTAATGCATATCCACAGCTGGTGGCAGTAATGAGCATTAAAAAGTAGCAACGCACTAATAAAAGTAGAGGAAGAGAAAAAAAGAGACCGCAAGTCTGAACAATGCAGGTTTCACAAAAAAATTTAAAAATGTTTTACAGGCCAGTTGGGATATAATTAGCACAACGAGTGTTCAGCATCAAAAATAAAAAAGTTCAGATTCCGTGTATCTTTGAGGCCTTACAAACATGTTGAATGCATTTCCGTTCTCATAAAACCTCATAAAACAAAGCATGTATTGTGCTGGTCTGCTGGTTTAGTTTTCACCTCGTGAGTCTGTACTGATGCAGTAACTACAGCAGAGGTGGTTTTGAGTACTTTGCCAAATGTTTGTTTCTTTCTGTCTGTCTGTCCAACCCGTTCTCATTTCCGTCTCGTCACATACTGACATTAGTTCAGGACCCCTCGGCACCACTTTCTAACACCCTGGGTAGCCCAGCACGTCAAAATATGATGCTCCACATGGTTAACGTGAATTCAAACAAAAACAATTGCTCATCAGATAAAAAAAAAAAAAAACAAGAAACCTTGCACACTGGATATGATACCTTTTCCTCTTTGCAAGAGACAAAACTGAATTAATTTACGTGGGTGCAATGGATAGTGGTAGTCCCAAACATGGCTAACAAATGAATGACTTGCAAGAAACTATCGTTTAGCTGCTTAGAGCACAGTCACTGCTGCCTAATTTTTCGCACATCCTCTGTTTTGCAACCATCCTCAATTCCAAGCTGATCTGTAATCACCTGCTTCAATCTATCTTTAATTTACCCATCTCTATTCTTTTATTTCTTATCATAAAGTGCTTTGTGCTGGGAGACGCAGTAAATGGTTATCATGCCATTTTGGACAATGACTGTAGGGACGATGGCTCTGAGTGGTCAAACAACCCTGTTTTGCCTTTTGACAGATGTGAAAAAATATCTTTTATAGTACATGACACTGCCAGGGCAGTTTTATTATACAGCATCTAATAATGATGCAGATGGGTTTACACTGTAGTTAACTGAACCCTTGGTGCGTCTCATGCACATGCTTAAGGGTGCCTTGTACATTTGGTATTAGACACCGAAGGGTGTGACAAAGTGACGGTATTTCGATATTTGATGCCTTTGGAATGAGGCCTGAGGTCTGTACTATGAAGCGTGTTCAACATGTCCAGGGTATCTTCTCGTTATCTGGTTTACCTAACCTGACAAACAAGATCCTGCTAAGCGGTCCTACGATGGTGGTCATCAGCTCAGTAAGTCAAGGGTTTCTCAATCTGGCTATGAGCACATTCACATGAAAGGGGTGGGGTTTGCAGTATCTGACCAATCACAAACCTACACAAGGCTACAGACTAGCAGAGTGGCACATTTTTCAAAGAAAGATCAAACTATATTGGACAAACAGGAAGAAGTTAAACACATAATCAGACAAACAGTAACACAGCTGAAGCAGCGAAATGCAGGAAGGACAGCTGGCAAAAGAAAATGTTGCCAAGATTTATTAAATTAACAGACTACTCAAAAGTCAGATATAGTTGTCTAGATGGGGCGGTGATATATAAATAGCTTCCAGGAGTGTAATGATTGACTTAATCACACATTAGATTATGGCCTTTGACAAAGTTGTGTCATGTATGACTATTTCAGCTGCATCCCCAACTCCAGCGGCGTGAAACGGACTTGAGCACAAGTAAAAAAATAAATATCACAACATTATTCAAAGCGGTAAACATCAACAGCATAAACCCAGTGTCCTTACTGCATTTGCCAGTTTAAACTGTAACTTCTTCATATTTGTGTAATATTATCATATGATGCATGCACCAAGCTCCAGAGTAGCTTAGGTGTTCAGCATCAGTTACAATGGCGATCTATCCCAGTAAGAAGTGAACCACCATCGAAGGACAGAAAACCCTGAAGGGTTAAACCTTAAGTTACCCTGCTACCCCCAAATCCTGCTGTCTATAGGCAGATTTTGTCACCACGATAGTGTCACAACCATACAAGATGCAGTCACTACATTTTGTAGTGACATACTACATAGTGCGTAGTTGAGATTAAAATGAAGTGTGGGGGGTAAGAAGTGGGGCCATTTAGCCCACTTACACTCCTGGTCAAATTTAGCATGGCAGCTAGTGTAAAACCAAGATATGTCATATTGTAGCTTGCATTCACTACATATTTGTATTATTGCACTCTACACTCAGCAGTAATGTGCGTTTGCTAATAGAGAACAAGATACAAACAAAACAGGGACCTGCTCATAAGAGCATAGCTCCATAGCACGACCATCAAAAACTCAGGGGCACCGTTACATAATGATAGGAATAGATGGAAAATATACCTGATACATTCCACATGAAAAATAGTCACTGTTCACAAACGTAAAACCACAATGTATGGAATTTAAAAATTTCCAACCCCAGTGGTACTGTAAAAGCCACTACAGTACTCATTCAAATAGTCCTTGTGGCCTACTAGCATGCTGTAGGAGCGATACTGCAGGTGTCTTACCCATATAGATAAGAGTCCCACAGGCCTCCGTCATTATGTTCTCAATCCCAACACCACCTGTCTTCACCGATAATCCAAAGTCTGTCACCTAGGTAGAGAAACGCACGTAAGAAAAAGGTGATACAAATAAACTTGATTTAGATGTGCCAACAGAAGCCACATTCAATTCTTTGTTAGGTGCTTTTGTCAGGAAAACAAGGCCCAAGCTTGAGCACAAACAATGATCCTTGATGATTAACATTAATAGCAACATAGCGGTTCAGGCTGTACGGGTCCACATATTTTCAAAGGGGTATCACATTATTACAAAAGAAAATGCAAAAACAAAATTCAAAAGAGAAGACCAACTCCTGTGAAATGAAAGCCATTTAAGCTGTGCCACGAAAACACTTTCTTACATGTACAGTATGTGGGTGTTTGAATGAAAGAATAAAAGAGAGAGAGACAGGGGCATTTATGCTGTGGTCTAGCCTTGTTTTAGCGCACACACCAGGTAGCTGCTTTGGCTGGTTCACACAACATGCTGTGCTCAGCTGGTAATTTGTTTTAAGATACAGTTGAGTCTCTCTTTGTAAAGGTATACTATAAAGGAAGACCAGAGGGAGTCTGTCATAATGAGGTAGTATTTAAAGTCTTTACTAAATATAGAGGAGATAGTGAGCAAAGAAAATGACAGAGAATGGATAAGAAGCAGTGATGGAAAGTTTCACAGTTTGTGTCACCATCTTACCTTGATATTAATCCTGCCGTTATCATCCTCATCGAGATAATTTTTCACAAGGATGTTCTCAAGTTTCAAGTCCCGGTGCACTATGTCTGTGAGATGAAAGGAGGAAAACTTTTACACAATGAATGTGTGTGACAATTAGTTGTTGTAATCAATATTCAACCCACTGAGAGGTATCACACAACTCTACAGTTGTCACTGTTGCTGTGTTACTTTTTTTCCTCTAATAAATACCAAAATGATTCCCAGATAAATCATAAATCCCAACCACAGCTCTGAATAAAATAAAGTGTGTGATCAGAGTTAAGTGCAACATGCTTTGCTAATGTCAGTCACCAGAATAAGCTACAGTGTGTTCTGTGTTCACACTAACAGTGTTCAGCTTGCTTACAGCAGGAAAGGCTGAAGGGCCTCGTTAACAAACCTTGGTGGAGTGAGAGAAGGCAGGAGGAAAAATACAATTTGCCCTGGGCAGTCCTTTTCACGGCACTGTTTGAAGCAACCAATTATAAAACACAACAGTGTTGATGTGTTGATGGTGTGTGGAAGGTAAGTTAGACCAACTGGTGTGCACAAAAACACAACGCCTGAAAACGTTCTTCTTCCCTTCATTCATTTAAGACATTTTTTGTTCAGTGATGCCTGTTTTTTCAACTGCTTGCTGACAGCTGAGCTCTCAATTTCATATTGTAAATGTCTTTATTTAATAGTATGCAAGTAAGTATGCAAACTGTAAATAACAATTACCCATTTTAAATTACACTCATTAGTTCTGCATTCATTTCTGGTGCATTATATTTCAGTTTAATACTGAGAAATCAATTGGAAGAGCAGTGTTAATAGTTCCATGCAAAATGTACCATTTTGCTACCAGGATGTGTTAGCGTGAAAGTTCATAGCATAGTTGAGCCTCAGTACAGCTCTGAAGACTAACAGCTGAATGTGACAATCAGCAGCTGAGTCTGATGCAGGACAGCAAAAATATGATAATCTGGGAAAACCCAAACAAATTTAAGCTTCATGTTTGGTCATATGACAATAAGGCTTCAGGATACCTAATTCAACACCAGCATTTTGTCATTAGTATCATTAGTTTCTAAGGAGGTGGGGACAGAGACACTTTCCATGTGAAAACACACCTATTACTCAGTATTGCTCAGCTTTTTGTAAATTAGCCACATGTAACACTGCCTACCTAAATTTCCTCTAACCACAGATTTTACCATGAAAAGGGGAAACACAATTTCCAAATGAAACACATATATTTATTTTAAAAGTTTCTCATTGAAATGAGCAGTGCTTCTATAATAAAGCCATAATAGCAAGTATCTCACATCACTGGGGACAACACAATTTGAGTACAGTAATGCCACCATAATGTTTCCAGAACTCTGAGGCGCAGCTGCAAAATCTGTTGTTCTTACTACATTCAGTGTTGTCATTTGACGTGACAGTGGCATAGTTGGAAATGCAAAGAGAACTACAGATTTTTGCAGCTGCGCCCCAGAGAACATTCAAGCCATTTCAGCTTGAATTTCTCTGCGTAGCCAGGAGGCGAGCTCTAGGTGCTGCTCAAAAAACCGAACGTCCTTGTTCTGTTTGCTTGTACTGCAAACTAGTCAAGTTTCCAACAGTGAAAATGGCATCCCAACACGAGTGCAGAAGGTGTTATGGATGAGGATTTTTACAGTATACATGCAGCGGGGAGGAAATGACCAACGGGGGCCCTCCAGAAGATGAGCTTCTGAGAGCAAACACTGACTGGTGGTGCCTTTGTTCGTATTGCGCTCTGATGCCAACAAAACACAATCGTTCTGCTGTAATGAATGTTAGTGTGGGCAGTTCGTGTCAGATGCTGTTGCAGACACCAACCCTGAGAGTGTGTTCTGGAGACCCGCTTCAGGATCCAAGACCAGCAGGGTCGAGGGAGCAGATGACCACTGAGTGTGTGTGTGTGTGTGTGTGTGTGTGTGTGTGTCTTATATATATATATATATATATATATATATATATATATATATATATATATATATATATATATATATATATATATATATATATATATATATATATATATATATATATATATATATATATACTCACAGGGCACATAGAGACAGACAACATATAGACAGACAACCATTCACACTC